>JAGFBZ010000105.1:0-1200000 GCA_018398805.1 Hirundichthys speculiger
CACAACATGAACTGCTCTGATTTGCTGCTAGATAACAGATAATGTAGTAACCCAAATACATCAACCCCAATACGGCAAACCCAGAGTGTTTGTGTCTGTTTGTGAGGTTTATGTTTTAACATGTAATGAAATGAAATTACAGTCATATTTGCTGTCTTTGGTCATGACGAGGAAACTTGCTTAAACCAGAAAGATTTTTTTTTTTTATTAAACCAACTTCCACTGTTAACAAAAGACACACCTTTTTTTTGTTGCTGACTTTGAAGGAAAGTATTAAAAAAATATCTCTCTCTCATTATTCTGGCATTTAGCAAATAGAAATTATTTTTGGTAATCCTACTGGCCTAAAACAGGAAAGAAAATTGTTGGTTTAAAGTCATATGGTGAGGGGAGAAAAAAAAAGGTTATCGGCCCATAGCATACCATGGGCTAATGGTATGCAAATGTATATAACATTTAGACATTTGAGGGGTTTTTTGTGTGTGTTATTCACATGGTTAATTCAAGTAACAGGGCAAACAAGGACAAAATAGATCTGGCTTTTGGCAACGTCTGTGTGCTTGGAGCATTGGGGTAATCCTGCATGTGCCTGTGTTGTTGTTTGTCATCTCTCAGTACCATCTGCTGAGCACTGAGTCACCTGTGAAGTCTCTACGGGATTGTTACCATCAGCGTCTTGGGAAAATGAGTGCCTGTCATTATAACATATTTGCCAAAGATGGATATGCTATGTTTTCTCCACTTTCATCCAGTCAATTTTAAGATATAATCATGCTGATTTGAACATTTACTTTGTTCTGCTTGATTAAGCATTTCTGCAGAATCACATGTTTTTATCCTATAGTGGTGGCCTTTGATTATTCTGCATTACCTCACATTAGTTGGTTTTACTGCTGAATATAGTATGGTATGCATGCACATCTTTGACAATAAAATATAAGAACAGGAGGGTTTCTATCCAGTTCAGTATCCAGTTCAGAGTTTGAGTTAATTTAATGGTTGTCCTTCCAGTAGTGTGCTAGTCTGTCCGCTGCTGTGGAAGGCAGCTTCCTGACTCACAGTGTGGTCTCTCTAAAATCCATTCCACTAGGAGTTTAATGAATTTCCAATTGATCCATACATGACTACATAAGGTCTTCATGAGGGCACAGGTGTTTTCACTGTTCCAGATTTTAGGTACTATAGTGTTACTATAGTGTTTTGGTGCACACTATAGCCTGTCACTTACACAATAAAATAATGTTGCTGCCGAGCCACGATCACCAACTTCATAGATCAAATGTGATTGAGTATTCATGAGTACCTTTTTGAATGTGTTGCTGACCCTACATCAAGAGTGTTTGAGGAGCCTGTAAAAACAATAAAATGTAAGCCTGAAAGACAAAGAGCAGGTGCAACAAGGAAGGGAAGAGATCATCAGTGACCTAAAGATTATTGACAAGGCTTTACTGGCTGGGATACTGAAGCTGTGGTGTCTATAATGTCGACTCTTCTCAACGATGTGGCCACTTACCATTAACAGAGTTCCTTACCACTTACCGCTTACAAAGTAGGGAGATGTGGGGAGGAGAAAAAATCGTTTGTAATGAAATGGAGGAAGCAGGACCATCTTTACCATCACGGCAATGTATGATGTGCTCATAGCTGGGCCAAGCCTTGCATCAGCTGGTTAAGACAATCTCAGAAACAGATGAAAGAAGTAGCAGGTGGATCTGGCTCAAGTGGAATAGGCCCCCATCACGACGTAACAGTTGAAAACTCCCACCTTGCAGGATTTGGGTATTGAGCACATGGCACGCGCTGACAGACACATTCACCAACACAACCTGGACTATAAGTACACAAAAACACACCCACATATGTTTGTGAAACGTGTTAGTGTTAGTGGTTAAGCCACTGAAGCAAAAACTATGTCTGTTAATCAAAGTAATAGTGTTTATGTGTCCATGTGTCATCATGTGCAATTTGAATGGGTTTGGGTGTTCGTGCGTGTCTGAAATTGAGTTCATAGGAAGGTCAGTAGCTCTTACTGGAGCTAGATATTTCAATACTCATTTAAATTCAGCCCTAATTATCGCCCTGATAATTACAGACACATTGAAACACAAAAAAAGATGTGGATGCGGGCATGTGCAAGTAGGTGCACATAGCTGTTTGAGGTGATTCAATACATAATGAGATGGAAGGAAAGAAAGAGGAGCCCGATGAAAGCGTTACGTAAGGGCTTGATGGATGATCAAGAGTGATGTATCAATCTAGCAGGTGTTTCTCACTGGAATTGCAATTACATTTATGTATAAATTTTGCTTTCTTTTTTTGTGCCTTGGATAAAATTTATAACTTATCGATGAGCATTTATGAATACAGCAGTAGGTAAACTGTAAACCAAAAGAATATTGATTATTATTAAATTTGTTTTTTTCTACACTTCCATTTGAACAGTTTTAATTTTTTACCATTTAGTTCCTTTAGTTTTTCCACATAGCCCATATTTAGGGGGAACAATGGAAAAAAAAATCAATCCAGAACAATCTGTCGACTTGGATAATGCAAATTCGTTTGCAGCCCCAGTTCCATTGAAGTTGGGACTCTGAAATGTAAATAAAAACAGACTGCAATAAGCTGCAAATTTCATAAACTCATATTTTATTTCCAAACGAACATAAAAAACATATCAGATGGTGAAACTAACATTTAACCATTTCATGAAAAATATTAATGCATTTTGACTTTGATGGCAGCAACACATCTTAAAAGAAGTTGAAACAGGGGCAACAACATGCTGGAAAAGTAATAAGTAATTCATAAAAAAAATTAATAAATGGAGGCGCTTTCGACAACTAATTAGGTTCATTGGCCCATGACATGAGAAGAAATGTATAAAATGAGTATTTCAAAGAGGAAAAGCCTCTCAGGTGTAAAGATGGACAGAGAGTTACCGATTAGTGACAAACAGCAGCTTACACATCTGGATAGACACCATCAATACATAGAGGTGTTATAGCAACATATGCATATTTATTTCAGCAAGACAATGCTAAACTATATACTGCATCCATCACACAACAACGTAGCTTCAATGGAGAGAAGTTCAGTGCTGAATTGGCCAACCTGCAGTCCAGACCTTTCACCAAAGAAAAACATATGGCGCATATAAACAAACAAACAAAAAAAAGTCATAAACGAAGGTCCAGGACAAGCAGCTAGAATCCTGCATCAGACAAGAATGGGACAACATGTATCCCCTAAAGGTCCAACAGCTGGCCTCCTCACTTCCCAGATGTTTACAGAAAGTTGTTGAAAAATCACCCTGTTCCAACTTTCTTGAGATGTGTTGCTGCCATCAAAGTCAAAATGAGCTAATATTTTCCAGGAAATAGTAAAATGTCTGAGTTTCAACATCAGATATGTTCTGTTTGTACTATTGGGAATAAATAAGGGTTTATAAGATTTATGTAAATCATTGCAGTCTGTTTTTACTGACATCTTACACAATGCCCCAACTTCATTGAAATTGTGCTTTTATCTTCATACAAGACTCTCATGTCCTTTTGTTTAGTTTTGGCTGTGAAACAAGACATACCAACTAGAATGAATCCTTTGTTAGACATTTTGACAATGCTGGTTTTTGTGTGATTAAAGAGATTCAACCAAGTGTCTGGTTGAGCCTGACTTGGTTTCCTGCCTCTGGCTGGTTAACCCTGGCAGCGTAAAACATTTGGCCATAATCTGGGCTACTTTTGCTGTATAAATAGATATATCCCAGTGGTCATTAACTAGGCCTGACTAGGATTATGGCATGTCTCACAGGTGCCCAACAAGGCTCAAATATCACAAGGCAGTTTTGTGAGAGCTAGACATGGGTCAAAGGCCCAAAGGAAAAGATTTTGAATTATTTCTGGTGGATATGTGGCTTAGATCAGGCAGCCACACTCACAGAGTCAGTCTCAGACAAATGTGGGTGAAGGAAAAGTGAAGATGTAGTTGTTTAGGCTAAATTTTTCTTTGCTATCTGGGAAGTGGTAGGGGGTTCAGAAAACTCTGAGATGAGAGGGTGAACAAAGAAAGTGACCTCCAACAATAGTAAATACAAATGGAGAAAGGTTTGGCCAAGACACATCATCTTAAGATGTTAATGATCTTTTAGGGTGAGGTATTTCAGTGGTCCTCAACCTTTTCGGGGTCCTGGACCCCCTGCATATTTTTGATCAACTCTGAGGACCCCGCTGCGATCTGGGGGTTGTAGGGGTAGAATCTGACAGAACAACAGAAACTGCCTTTTAAATTGCATTTTGGCATTTATTAACTCTTTGAGGCAAATATGAGCTTTCAGTTCTAACTTCCAGAAAAAAAATAAAAATAAAATCAGAAATAGCTTCTTGGCATATTTACAGTTTCCAGAAAAATGTAACAAACCAGGATATAGAATCCTCTTAACATTGTGAAACAAAATAGATGCAAACTTTCTAATAGAGTAACCAAACACTAGATATAGTAGCTTTCCAGAAGCGTTTCAGAAACACATAGCAGGTTTTTATGTAGTAGTTTTCAGAAATATGTAACAAAACAGAATTTTCACTTCTATTTGTATGTTATGTTGGATGTGGTGTGTAAGTCCTAGTGAGGCACTTGCACTTGTCTCCCATTCATGAGTTTCTGTAACCTGGGTTGAATAGTGGCAACAGCTGTAATGATACCTCTCTGCAGCTGAAGTCTGTTTCTCTGTTTGGTCTTTATGTGTCAGAGCTGAGAAAGTGACCTCACAAGAGTATGTTGACCCAAATGGCTGCAACTGATAAGGAGTCTCTTTTGCAAGCTCTGGGTACTCCTTCTCCACACAGCACCAAAACTGTCTGTGATGTCTCTGAAAACTTCAGTCTGAAGCCACTGTCCGAAGGTGAAGATGGAGTTTCTCTGGTGCTGTATCCATGCTTGTGCATGAACGGCGTGCGTATCCAGAAGAGTCTAGTACACGTGTCCCCAATGTCTGGGAAGTAGGATTCAAACTCAGCTGACAGTTTGGCCAGGTACATTTTTACAGTTTTCAAAAATGTTCTGTTTCTTGTCACCTATCCAAGAGTTAAGCTGAGGGAAATTACTGAAATCCCCCCTTTTCACACTGTCTCAACCAGAGTTCAGTTTTCCTCATGGATGCTGAAACTTTATCATACATTTGAGGAATAGTTTTGTCATTGCCTTGCAAGTTTTGTTCAACTCATTCAGACGGCCAAAAACATCAGCCAGGTAAGTCAGGTGAGCCAACAAGGTCTGGTCTACAAGTTTACCAGCCAGAGGATGTCCATGCTTCAAGAGAAAATCGTGCACCTGCTTTCTCAACTCGAATAACTTTCTTCCCTCAACGTACAGCCAACGTACATCTGTGTGTAGCAGCAGCTGATGATGGTCACAGCCCGATTCCTCACACAGCTTGTGGAACAGCATTAAGTTGAGAGGTTGGGATTTAATGACATTAATCACTTTTACAGAGTCAGTCAAAACACTATCCAGTTCTCGGCTCATGTGATTGAAAAAGGAATGCTTCTCTGTGAATAATCCAATGCATGCTTTGGATGTCGGGGTTTACCTGCCTGACAAACTGTTACCTTTATGTTAGCTACCTGGTAAGAAGCTTCAAGAAAAGTCGCTGAAGTCTTACTTGCTGCACGCATGTGATTTTGCACTGCCCTGAACTCGAACAATTTTCGAGTGGAAAAAGTCAGCAGTCCCCAATGATGATTGGTCCCTGGTGTTCAGATGCTGCTGCATGTGTGCTGTTTTCATGACGTGGTTTGAAAGTACCTCTCCACATAAAAAACACAGAGGCTGCTGAGGGTCCGAATCATTGCTATAAATCCCAACGTGACATATTCTTCTTGATAAAGTCAAGATAAACTTTTTGCACTTTGTTGTTTTGTGCTATGTCTGCTACGTCCGTAACAAGCTGTCTTTTTTTAAAATGAGACACTCCATTTTGTCAACAAACGTCGTCAACTTCTTTCCCCCCTCTTCTTCTTTGTGATACTGTGTTTATCATCTTTTTTTATTGCAATTTCAAGTGCTAACTTGAACTTTGCAAGTTAATGAATTTTCCCTCCAACAGCTTCTTTCAAATATTTCACAATAAAAGCATTTTTTAAAGAAATGAATGGTGTATGCCCACTGAAATGCTAGGGGGCTCATAATTTGAAAAGGATGCTGATCGCGTAAAGTTTGTATTAACACGGTCATGCAGTAACTTCATCAATTCAAACAGGCGCAAGGTTTCTCATTAAAATACAATGAATTTCTCTTATGAAAGAGAAAAAATAAGGTTGTTACGCTCTGTAGTTTAGGTAGATAAAGGTCTTAATCACATTTAAGTAAAATCTATTTCTATCAATTTCATAGGATCTTTAATATATATATATATTTCATTATCACAGACTTCTTGGAATTATACCACCGACCACTAGGGGTCCGCAGATCCCTGGTTGAGAATCACTGAGGTATTTCACCATTTTTTTCCACGATGCACACTTTGAGTGAGGGAAGGAAAAGGAGCATGTTTTTTTTTGTAAATCTTTGTTTTAAAATTTATTTTACACTTTATAAATCATTTCCTCTTGAAAGCCAATCATAAGGATCAGAAACATGAAATCACCCCATTTCCCCTGGCTACCAAATGACTGTGTGAGTTTTCGTCCCCGTGGTGATATGAAACTTATTCCGGTTCTTTGATTTCCCAACGGAGCAGCAGGAGAAAGAGCAGAAGGAAGGCGAACAGGGAGAAAAAGAAGGAAAGATGGAAAAAAAACATGTAATGAGAGAATGGACTGGTAAAGACAGATGGATCAAGAAAAATTGATTTTGAGAGGCATGGGGAGGGAGGCTTGGGGGGATAGTTGTCTGGTGAAAAGAGGTGAAAAAAAGGTTGGGATAGGACTGTTGGCATGACTGGAGGATAAAAACAGATTGCTGTTTTCCTATTTTTCAGGATCACTAATTTGAACAGTCTTGTAGGAGTCCTAAGTTTATTGCAACACAATCTGTTTATTACATTTTATATTTATCCACCCACCCATCCATCTGTTTGCCCATCCATCCATCCATTCACTTACCACCCCTCTTTTGTGTCCCTTTTTGACTTGCTTGTATTCTTCCAAACCTGTGACCCTTCAAGAAGAAAATCGATTTTCCTTTAAGGCCATGAAATAAGTCATATTCATATCATGTTTGTTTAGGCCTTCTGTCTTTTCTTGGGGACAGAATCGGCAAGTTCACAGTTTGAAAAATGACAGTGTATAAATAAATATGACAAAATTTGATATTCACCTCCGCCAAGGAGGTTATGTTTTTGCTGGCGTTTATCTGTCCGTCTGTCTGTTTAAGAAAACTCAAAAAGTTATGGATGGATTTTGATGAAATTTTCAGGAGTTGTCGGAAATGTGAAAAGGAATAATTGATTTCATTTTGGGTGTGATCTGGAAGAAATCCTGGATTCTGGATCACTTTCAAATTTTCGATAACATTGCGGTCAATGGGGCCGGAAATTTTGTTTCTCAATATCTCCATTAATTAGTGCCCAAAACTCATGAAATTTGACTCAGGTATTGACGATGGAAACCTCT
This sequence comes from Hirundichthys speculiger, assembly GCA_018398805.1. Taxonomy (NCBI): domain Eukaryota; kingdom Metazoa; phylum Chordata; class Actinopteri; order Beloniformes; family Exocoetidae; genus Hirundichthys; species Hirundichthys speculiger. Next base: position 7,608 of record JAGFBZ010000105.1, read on the forward strand.
ATCAAAGGCACTCCAGTGCAGTCTACTGTCCACATGAACACCCAGACATTTATACTCTTCCACTTTTTCTCTCATAATGGAAATACTGTTTGTCTTATTCCTGGTGCTTCTAAAATCCATAATTGTCTTCATTGTGTTGTTCACATTCAGGATGAGCTGAATCCTCCCAAATGGTGCCAAAAAGTGGTTGACCAGTTCCCTGTATTCAGCCTCCTGTTCCTCAATGAGACACCCCAAACATGCATGAGCCATCTGAGCATTTTGTTGAGATGAAGAAGGTGCAGAGTGAAGGGAAATGTTGAGAAACATCGGCTGTTCTACTGCCTGTGCTTCTGACCATGCACTCAGACACACAACCCTTCAGTTCCACAAACTATGGTCTGTTTGTCAGGCTGTCAGTAAAGGAGTTCTTCAAGGCATCCATCTGTGTCTTCTATAGTTTCTTACATAGTAATGGAATCTGTATCAGGTAAATGGGACAGAAGAATCAAAGAAGACGATCCTCACAGTGCTGCCCGCTTTGTCCAAATGAGAGGCAACGAGGGTTCAGCGAGGCAGGCAGATGATGGCATCTTCAACTGCAACCCCATGATGATAAGTAAACTTCAGTGGGTCTTGAAAGGTTTGATGTCAGGATACAGACAGCTACTAAAAATAGCTCACGGGAACTTTATCATTAATGTGGACAGAAACTTGCAGTAAAGAGTTCAATATCTGGGATGCAGAGCTGCAGCCTCATGGTAACAGAGGAATGGGAATGAGATCAGTATCACATATTGATGTTAAGTGTACATAGTTTATTAACTTGGGTGACATAGGTTGCATGTCTTAAACTCTTATAAAAGTGTTTCCAGTCAGAAACTTACATAACGAATCATTTTGGCACTAAAACATTAAATCAACATTTCATTATTATCTGCCCATCAGTTATTCTGTCATTATTAGGTATTTATTTATTAGGTATTATTAGGTATTAGGTATAAATTAGGTAATATTTAGCTGACCAATAACTAATCACTATCTATTTAATAATGCAAAATACCCATTATTGTGTTTGACATTTTTCCTTCTTTTTCCTTTGCTGACAGTCAACAACTTTATGCTATTTATTTGTGCATATGATTGACAGTTTTTTACTTCATTTTTTGGTGCTCTGTTGATAATGTAGCACCCATATTTTGTTTAAAAGGTTCTAAATTGTACTCATTTTATCCACTCATGTCCTGATTTGACAGTCAAATGAGATCTCTTATGCCCTCATTCCCTTCTTACTTGCACAAACAAAATGTTCTAAATGTAGCTTGAAACAAACCACAGCTCCATCAAAAGCAATCTTTTGCTGTGTAATCCCTGCTTCATGTATGCGTCTGAGTGTGTCAGTCAGATGGCAGGATAGGGAATGTAGCTGCAGCTCTTCTTTTTCCAGGAGCACAAACATACTGACAATAAGGCTGCTGCAAAGACTCGCATGTCTAATATTGGAAGGGCACCTGCTCTTGCATAAAATCCGAACACAAACACTCACACACATAAAATATAAGCAAATAGGTGAAATAAAAGACAGCATGCACAGACAGACAGACAGGCAGACACAGAAACATCTGGTGGAGATGACCCACCTCCAGGCTGTATATTGAAGTTGTTCTGCTGCAGACCTTTGTAACAATTTTTTTTAATTTTACCCTTTAAACCTTGCAAGTATGGTTTGGTTTATTTTGAAAATACTCATCTGAGTGATTATACTTCTTTTTTATTTCTGTATGATTCAACTTAGAAAATAATATAAATATTAGAAATAAAATTTCTTGATAGATGTGTTTTTCTGTGGCATAAACTGATTTTTTTAAAACATTTTTTAAATTTTAGTTTCTGTGGACCTAATTATAATTTATTTTGCTGGTGTGACGAGATCAGGTAGTTGTAACTAGTCCAGCCTTAGGGGCTGCAAGGAGATGGCACCATAATGAAATATTTTTAACATTTTGTGTACTTCTTTCGCATGTTAATTATTAACAGGTCACAACTTCAATGAGTTCATAAGTGTTAGCTATTATCACTTTAACTAGTCTCATACTAATCTGTGGTGTCATCTACAACCTGGAAAATGTTCTCGATATACAGCAGACAGTCCTTTATTCTGTAAATGTGTGTGAACTGTTTTGTGAAAAATGTCAAGGATGTTAACAGCTGTGAATGTAATTGATCGCCCCCCCTTTATATATATATATATATATATATATATATATATATATATATATATATATATATATATAGTGTGTGTATATATATATATATATATATATATATGTGTGTGTGTGTGTGTGTGTGTGTACACACACACTTTTTTAATTCTTAATAATGGGATCTTTGAGATCTGCTTTTGTCAACATTATTTTTTCTTCCCTGTCTTTGTCTCTCTTGGCCAACTGACAAAAACATTTTTCGTCTCAGCCAAACAGTGACAGGTGTTTAAAGAGAAATGGTTAAACTGGGAGAAGCTCATCAATATTAGACCTAAGCTTGGACAAGAGCTTTCAGGTATCTTATTTTTCTCAATTATAACTCAAGTCAATATTTACAGTTATTTACAGTGATTGTTAAAACTGAAGTGTATGCCAAATAGAATTGGAACTAAATAGGAGTATTTTCTTTTTCTTTCCACATAAAATCCATTGAAAAACGTCTTCAAATTTCATCTTCCTCATATGCCTCTGCAGGCAAGCGCAATGTTTTTTAAATTGTTAATGGCAGAAGAATGACAGCAAAAGTTATGTATTTCTGCAGAACTATCAGCATATGTAGAAAACTCTCAGTAGAGTATTTGCACTGAAAGAGCAATAATATCTAACACAGATTATGTAAGGGGGGAGTTTCTGAACCATTATAATTTTTGCGTGGAATAAGAAGAGCACCTTTTGTTGGGTCAGAGCCATTTGTTCACACAGATCAACTGGTCTGTACAGATGGCAAGGCCTGGCCACGTGGTTTTGAGACAAAGAAACCTCAAAATGACTTAAAACCCCAGGCCGACCTTGGAGTTTTCACACCTCTGTGTGAGAAGATGCATCACTTCTTCACTGGCTGTCAACCCCAAAAACCAGCGGGTGTTCTTGCTGATGCACCGCAGCTCCAGCCAGGCCGTAAATACTGCAGTCCCCCTGTTTTAAATCTCTCACCGACCCTGTCACATCATGTTACTGTTATTAAAACCATTAAGACTCATATCAATAACCCTTTAATAACCAAACAAGCACTTTTAAAGCCTAACACATTTGTCTGAAAGTAAAAAAGGATTTTTCTCCAGATTCACTACCATTCCTCATTAGCTTAAAAAACGGCAGTGAACATAAAAGGCATGGTTCAAATTTAGGTCAGCAACAGTTTAAACAATGATTTGAGATGCACTGTGTTTTTTTCAAAAGGACAAATGAAAACACCAGTAAATGTGCACGATAGTTACGCAAAGCATGGAGTTGTGGTGTGCTGCAACTTTGAATGGCTCATCAGAGGAAATGCTTTATAGATGACCTCTTAAACTTGCTTGATGCTTTTTGAAAGCACATTCTGAGTGTTGCTGAAGCTGTAATACGTTTTGAATGCGATGAGCGGTCAGAAATGTTTCTAGGAGAGCGAACGTCCCTCCAACTTTTGAGCATGATGGGGTGGATTGGGTAAATGGGGTGCATTTCCAGTAGCACTTTTATAGTCTTGTTGAACACTCAAGGTACTTTTCAAAACAAACCACAACACTCACCCACTCACAGGCAACACTCATGCACCATTTAAATATGTGGTGCTTCTTTCCCTCAGACACACAAACAGTCACATCAGGAAGAAGATGTCTTACTAAAAGCACTTCGACATTAGGACTTCAGTCAGAAACCCTTTAAAGTATTGTCAACTGTCCACTATCTCATCTGCAACAGCACCTAAAGATAAAAGAAAGGAGAAGGTCTCTAAAGTAGGACAATCATTTTAAACAAACCTCAAGATCAACAGTGGATGACCTCAAGATTGCACGTTCTGTTACTGGCCTTTCAGTCTCTCTGTTGACAGTAAATATCATCAACATGGATCCCAGTACATCAGCACATGCAAGATAGTCAAACAATCTATATATATTTTTGATATTTTGTTTAACTTTTGTATGAAAAATGTCAGCTTTAAAAGTTTTTATGAGCTGAAATTGTTCAAGGTTTTTAGTAGTCCCCGGGCAGAGTGCCCATACATGCCCACTTGCTTTTCATGCACTTATAAAATATTTCTTCTAATAATAAAGTAATGTGTCTAATTCAGATTATGTTCATTAGGCCGTGTTTTACTTACTTATTTTTTTCACAAGCAGAGACAGCAGCTAAATTCAAGCGTTCACATTTGCCCGTAACGCAGTGAGATGCATTTGAGTACTTTATCCTTTATTCCAAGCACCATTGTGCTCAGAGCGCTGCGAGGATGATCCTCAGTATTTCCCATTTCTTTTCTCTTCTGTTTGTGTCATTAATCATTATCTGGTCCAAATTATAACTAAGAGTTTTTTTTTTTTTTTTTTTTTTTTTTGTTTAATTAAAGGTATTGCAAAACAGCAACACTTGGAGACAGTCTGTGAGTCTGTGAGCTGTTAAATGAATATGTAGAAACATGAGATCTTCAACCACGATGGCTTCACTGCATGTTTTCTAACCAGGGCTTTTTATATGATGGAAAACCAGATTCTGTGGTGGAGGATCTTGAGATTTGATCCTTCTGTCCTCTCTCCTTCACTCTAAAAAAATGGTGTCTTACCAGTTTCTGCTCATATCGTGGCATTAATGTATAGATGTATGGGTGCCCATTACTGTATGGTCATGGCAAAGTCTTCCCGTTAATGAAAGTCATCGTGCTTTTCAGCTGTACTAAGGAATTCAACTTTGATATGTCTGCACAAAAAAAGTCACATAATAAATGAATAAAACTAATTCCAACTGTCAAAGTGTATCTATTTTGGAAAAAATCTGTTTTTTTTTCATTTTGGATTTTTTTTTCTCCTCCCTCTAATTACAACCATGAAAACCTTGCAACTTAGTTCTCTATTTCACGTTTATCCTTTGGATTGCATCATTCATCTAGTTTACTTGAAGTTAGACTTTCAACACCACTTGAAGGCATCATTTTAACTGGAATAGCAAGTGGCATCATTCCTCAGCGGCACATTGATTTCAGAAGAAACAACTGACACTTGGTCTCTTAAATAGAAACGACACACAACTTTTAACATTTTCTCATGTGCCTTGGAGTGCAGTTTATATTTATCCAGTTTGTCCTTTTTTTCACTTCACATTTGTTCAGTCGCTTCTCTGGTCTTTTTAATTTGGTCGACCCACTTATGATTAAAGCAGAACAAAATAAGTTTATCACTGTCACTGAGGGTTCACGGATGGTGGAACAAGGTGAGGAACTGAGTCAGTGACATGCTCGCTGTCAGCTTTTCATTTTCTGGAAAAAACAAAGACTAATTTAAACATTTTTGTCAGAAAACACAGACAAACAAGAACACCATATCTTGTTTTTGATTGCCTGAAACGTTTCTTTGAGGAAGATACTGAACATTTGTATCACATTAGAATTTAAATGAGCAGTAAGAAAGTCTGCGTGTCTAGTGACACGAGGGTTTGTGACAAATTAATGCTTTTCTCAAGGTTCGTCTGGTCCGTCATAGACAGATCGGTTATATTTAAACCAGATTATTTTATCTATAAGCAGAGCAATAACCTACATGTAAATAACGGTTCTGTTTGATTCATGATCATAATTAAATGAATGTTAATATGATACTGTTATACTTCTTAAACTAACTCAGAAAGACAGAAACACCTTATATGGCTGATTCTGATCCTTACAGAGAAAGAAATGTGGTGAAAGCAAATCATGCAAAACTATGAACCAAAGTTTTGACTTTTCTGATGGTAAAATAAATAAATTAAATTTAAAAAATAACACACACACACCAAAGAAGCAAATCAACAAAATGAGGCCTCTTACAGAAGCATGGGGGAGATTGCTGGATAAGACAGATATGCCCCCGTGCCATCAGTTTTGGTGGGGATTTGTCTTAAATCTGGAGGAAGAGAAGGCAATAAACTGCAACTTTCACATACCTGAAAGGAGTATCAGATGATTTATTGCTTGTACAGTAAATGAAATATTAAAACGGCAACGACCTTATTATGTCAAATGAAGCCATACTTGCTGGAGGAGAAGCAATCAGAAAAAAGGAGGGGGGGGGGGGGGGGATGAGTGGTTAGTCATGAGCTTTGGGAGGATCTATGTGGGTTTGAATGGATGCTACCACCTGAAGCAAATCCCCTGGTCCAATTGGTCAAAGACAGTTGACATCATACAGTCTAGCTCTGGGTTCATAGTTGACAGTGAAAATTATTCTGAAAAGGCCAAATGTGTTAAACTAACAGATGTTTTTAAAGGTGCATATGAAAGGAAAAAAAGCATTCAATGCTTGAGAACATTTATTTTGGTGTTTGACCAACTACCAACTTAAAACCTCTAATGTAACACAACCCTGATTGGTGAACCAATCACAGAACCAGGTTAGAGTAGAATTACCAAGCCTCCCCATCTATATCTCCACTCATCTTCTCATTTTGCTGCATTTTCTGTGCCTTTGAAATGGATGACACTAACCTTTAACAGCTTTACCAAGAGTCAAGCCCTTTGGAAGAGGCAGGCAGAGTGAAAAATTAGGGGTCTGACTCCGCCCCCAAAAGCCAGCAGTTTGATGTGGTTTAAATGGAAACTTTGGTACAGTATCTCTGCAATGAAAAAAAGCACCTTTAATCCATGCTTTTGTTTTCTTACATTATTATTCACATTGCATATTTAAAATGTAATGTAGATCTATCATTTAGAATAAGATGCATTCAGGTTTAACTTACTTGCATAAATGTAAGGTGCTGCACTGTAACCTTAACATTTCATTTATTAATATTACATTAAAGCTGATTTGTCGATATTTCAACAACTCACTCAAGTCTCAAATGAAAGAAACTTCATACTGAATTTTGTGAAAAACAAATAAAAGGGCTTGCCAGCTCAGGGGGCCTTGTGGTAATGGAGTGAAAATGAAATCCTCATGTCCACTGACAATGAGAGAGCAGTCAACAAAGTTGCAGAAACCAGCACAGTGGCTGGGTGTATTGAATTCCTCCAGGTGGATGTAGTGGGAAAGACCCAGTATTACAGCATCAAACTCAAAGGCTTTGATGAAAATGTTTGGTCATAAGAAGTTATGACCAATGTTTGTTCAGTCATATTTCCAGTTCAAGTGACTGGTTGGTTTTCATCAAGAGGAATTCACCACTTCTGATGCATTTAGAACTTTAATCCAGTGATTTGAAAACTATTAGTCAATGATTTTTCTACTACATCTGATATAAATTAGTCCAGGGTCATGGTTTCAAGAAAGTTTGTACAAAGCCACATTTGTTAGTATTATAAGTTGTGTTTCCACTAGTGGTCCAGGGTTAGACAGGACCGACCTCCTCCTCAGCTCTTTCAGCCATCATGTCTCATTTCACTGCGGCGGTGCTGAATGGATCCACTGACTTAGCAAACTATCACTCCATACCACCTCGTGGTGACAGTGCCAAGTGTTTTACTCTGCCAACTCCCAATAGATAAAAGAAGAAGAAGACGTGAGAGGAGACTAATACAGAAAGGAGAATCTTCGCCGATGCAGTGGTTTTTTGTTTTTTTTTTGGCTCCATGAAGGTTCTCGAAAATTCTTGTTCCAGAGACATTCCTGGAGTTGGAGATGCGGGCCAAAGATATGGCCCCTGCTAAACTTCCCTGGACCCCCACTAAAGGAAATGGGGCTAAAAAAAACTCTGCAGCATAGGTAGAACTCAGAATACTGAACATATTCAAATAAAAACCCATTTTCAGCATAATCAAAATTACAGTGAATAATAACCCAAGTGAGTACATTTAGTGGCAAAAAGGCCACAGCTTATCACATGTTACTGGCTTATTGTTAGTTTACACCACTGGCAATATAGCTGTCTTTCAGGCTTGTGCGTGTGTGTGTTTGTATACTGTACGTGTGTGTCTCGTTGAAGAGAAAAGCAAGACTAAAAGAAGTTTCAGGGACCTGTCTAACTGCATTAAAAGTTCCCCTCAGAAAGGGACTGTTTTTAATTGTGTCTTGAAGGTATATTTGTTTTGGTGTTTGCCGACCTCTCAGGTGCATGTTAATGGTGCCTAAAACAACAGCTTACATTTGCCCATTTGCCTGGATTTTGGCACGTCATTGTTGTCTCAGTGCGTATTGATTGAACTGGATTATTTGAAAAGCTGGCGAGAGGCCTGCACCCCGACAACATTTCAAACTTTTGGGTTTAGTTGCACCGCTGACTGAGAATCAGGTCTCATGGCCTGAGATCAGGGGCCGACCCTTTTAATGTTGATATTGCTAAATGGAATCCAACCTCTGCCGTCTGGTTTTTGGAACATATAATTGAATTTTGGTTTTATAAGACATTTAGACACCAAGCATGTGTTAACATTGGAACACAGAATCATCAACTGATATAACATAAACGTATTCGGAGGATGGTAGAAAACTATAACGCATACAGAACATCCATGCTGGCACAGAGAGAACAAACATGACTGTTTCAAGCAGACTGACATGGAAATAGCTGTGTCACATCAGCTATGCAAGTGATTTTACTTAATATTGATGAGGTTGATACTAATTTATTTCAAAAGTATCACTTTGTATATTTCTGTGCCTATATCTGCTTTTTACAGTGTTCACTGTGTTCATGCTAACAGTTGCTGTAAGCAGACTTCAGTTACCCAGCTAACGTATTCATTACAGTCAAAATAAATTGCATGTTCAACCCTGAACACTTCTCACCTTCATATTTTTGTTATGTTTCTGACAATGTAGTTGACACATAAACAGGAAGATCTGTTGTAGGTTAGCTTGGTGTTTAAATGTAATTAAATTTGATCTCCTGTGCAACCAAAGGTTTGACAAAATGTAATTAGCAATTTGTTGCAGCACGTTGTAGCCTGGCCTTCATGAAGTCAAAGATAATGGCCAGACATACCTATTCATGAAGTGGAAAGGTATGGCTGGCCATTATCTTTGACTTCATGAAACCAGCCATTGCTCACTGCTACTGCTTTATGCAATGACTCATAGAAAAGTATCTTTTGGAGAGCTCTCCTCTCATAACCTTGTGTTGTGTGAAATTTTGTGGACAGCTTGAATAAAGAAGCGCTGACTTCATAACTCTCAGGGTAGTGATTTCTTTTTCGCCTACAGTTAAACATGCTTTCAGTCTTCCTTGGGAATGGAGAACACGTAGGGATTACACTGATAAGACCAAGACACGCTGTAAACTGGACATGACAGCTGTCATACACAGTGATAATTACCCGCTGAACACTGGTACCGCAGAATGACGGCGGCATGCCAGCCACTCATGGCTATTCTAGTCACTAAGAGTGGTCCAACCAGAAGCACTACGACGCGGTTTAGAAGCGTCCCAGATGTGACCGTCTGGTTCTGCTCAGGCCTGGATTCCACCAGAAGCAGAAGTGCCACGGTGGAGCTTCGCTGAGATTTTGCTGAGCATTTCTGACTGCTGCCCGTTCAGTTGGATTTGTGAGATAACGAGTTTACCCACACGTTTTGGAGTTAATTGAGAATCCTGGTAATCTGCTGGTTTAAAAACATACTTCTCACCATGTCTTGTCTTTCCTGAAACTATACATACAAACAAAATGAGTGGTGTCAAATAAAATGTACTTTTTCTACTTTTAAAATGAGTGTAGCTCAAATTTAATCTAAAAACCCTCTGGATTATTTCCATTAAAGTGAAGAAAATTGTAGTTCACCCAAAGTGAGCTGGATCCAAGAGTGGGTTCCAGAAAGACATGGCGAGCAGTACTCAAGCAGATTCCTGCGTGATTCTCAAGTGATCTCAAATCATTTGGGTAAACTCTTAATCTCACAAATCCAGCCAAGAGTGCAGCGCTCAGAAGCGGTCCGCTCATGAAACACTCTCAGATACTCTGGGGAATTTCTAACAACACCACATTTGTTGACTAAAGTAACAGTTCTGGAAAAGGAAATATGTTATACTTAACTTATAATGATGTCACAAAGAAGAAAGTCAAGAATTAATAGATTAGGTAGGAGTGCAATTTACCATGTCAAAATTGTTTTGCTTTTTTTTTTCAGTGGTGTGTGAAAGCAGCAACATGGAAGTGGGGCACTGCATCTCCTGCTTCCATTTAAAAAAGAAATACACCCCAGGGATATTCCTGCCTACTTTGGAGCATATTTCAACAAGAAAACATTAAATCCTTTTTGATGCAGAGCTTACAGAAAAAAGGTGACATACTTTAATTTTGAGCAACAAATTCATAAAAAAATATCTATATAGATTTAATGTTCTTCAGTGCAAAGAGTAAGAGCAAGCTTAACCTCAGAGTATTCCCCCAATCAATGTGTGTTGGTAATCTGTGTTGGTGATTTGCATAATTCTCTTTTTCAGTCATCTGATTCATTAAATTCTGAGCACTTTAAAGTTGTTTGAGGATTTTCTTGCAACACTGTTTCAAACCCTCGCATAAAAGTCTGTGTGTGAGCTGCCCTCTACTCAGTAAAACAACCTGTCGTTTCACCTGTGATTAGCAAGAGTTTGGAGAGCGGATCTGCAGGATTTAACTGCTTCTATAGGTCACAGAGACCGAGATCGTGGACAGTGTTAGGAGAAGAAGACCCCTCAACACGCCTATCAACCTCATGGACGAGGAGGTAGAGTTCACAGAGCAAGAATTTAGGTGCAGAACTGAACAACAGACTGGACTTGAGGGAAAACACTTACTGTCTGTGAAACAGAGTCACTGATAACAGCAGTTTATGGCATAATTCATAGATTGTTCATTTTTCCAATCATAATGGGAACTTTCATTTAGTCTATGGCTTGTAGTACCATTTTTCTTTACATTTGATGTGTGTATTTAAAATGCAAAGCAGGAGAGATAGTCAGAAACTATAATAATAAATGCATACATATTTATTCATTTAAACAAATAAATAAATAAAAAGGTGAAATTAATTTCCCTGGTCTTCTTCTAAAATGCCACAGATACTAAAATGATGATCCACTGTGGTTTGAAGGGAAACAGTTTCCTCCTTTGAATTTGATTTTATAATGACTAGAGTAAAATCCAGTGAGGGAGTACTATAATGTGCTGTCAGTATAAGGTACTGTGAGGTAGAAAAAAAAATCTGACATAACAGAATGCACCTTATAAGAAGAAAACAGTATGAAAGAAAGTTGATGACAGTAAATAGAGTCAGTTGTGCATACTTTGAGATATTTTATTAGATTGTTTTGCACTGTAAGACACAAAGGGAAATTAGCTTTTTTTGTTTTTAAAAAATGGCTTTTATTTGTTAATTTATTTTCAGAAAACATAAACACACACACACACACTAAACATTTTGACATCAAAAATACCAAATAACTGAGCAACTCAGTTGCTATTTTGTCTCACACTGCATAGAAACACTAACGTTAAATAAAAGAAATGAACGCTACATTCTCAGTGAAGATGAATCAGTGCCAGTGAAAGTATCTATCCATGCAGAAAGATATTTATTACTTTACAAGAAATCTTATTTTCAACTTAGATCTGGTAGGGATTACCGGCAAAGTAAGATAATGAGGTCACTTGAAGGAAGATTTGTAGAGTGAAGCCTTGACTCAGGTTTGTTTTGGCAGGGAAACGTTGAAGACATGCAGGGCAGCAGCCCTGAAGGACTGGAGCTGAAAAGTTCTGTCTTAGAGTGAGAGGATGCAATATTTTCTTTGGGGATGCTGAGAGAGAAGTACAGAGAAGGTCAGAGGGAGTGTTTTAGTAGAACCTCAGAAGACACTGGTCTTGTATGCAGAAGTCTGGAGTAGCAGAGAAGTATGTTAGAGTGGTGCAGCAGGACATGTACGAGAGCTGTCAGACAGTGGTGAGGTGTGCTGTAGATTTGGAAGTGGGACTGCATCAAGCATCAGCTCTGACCCTCTTCTTGTTTGCTATGGTGATGGACAGACTAACAGATGAGGAAAGACAGGAATCTCCATGGACTGTGATGTTTGCAGGTGACATTGTGATCTGTAGTGAGAGCAGGGAGCAAGTGGAGGAAAATCTGGAGAGGTGGAGGTATGACCTGGAAAGGAGAGGAATGAAGGTTAACTGCAGCAAGACAGAATATATATATGTATGTGTGTGTGTGAATGAACCGAAGTGGAACGGCGACTCTACAGGGAGCAGAGATAAAGAAGGTGAAGGATTTAAAGTGCTTGAGGTCAACAGTCCAGAGCAACGGAGAATGTGGAAAAGAGGTGAAGAAATGTGTGCAAGCAGGTTGGAACGATTGGAGAAAAGTGTCTGGTGTGATAAAAATATCAGCGATAATGAAAGGTATAGAAGATGGTGGCGAGACCAGAGATGTTGTATGGATTAGAAACTCTGGCCCTGAGGAAAAGAGAAGAGGCAGAGTTGGAGGTAGCAGAGATTGAATTGTTGAGGTTCTCTCTGGAAGTGACGATGGTGGATAGGATCAGGAATGAGTACATCAGAGGAACAGCACATGTGAGACGTTTTGGAGAGAAAGTCAAAGAGGCCAGATTGAGATGCTTTGGACATAGGAGGGTTAGTGAATATACTGGTAGAAGGATGAGAAGGTTGGAACTACCAGGCAGGAGGTCTAGCAAAAGACCAAAGAGAAGACTCGAAGTTAGATGGTGTGAGAGAGAAGGATGCAGAGTATAGGGTTAGATGGAAGCAGCAGGGTTATAATAGTTTTGGATTTTCCATTAGTTTTAGTTTTTATTTAGTTTTTAGTTTAGTTTTTCCAAATCCAGTTAATTTAATTCGTTTTTAGAGCAGTTTTGCTAGTTTTCATTCGTTTTTATTTTTGAAATACTTAGTTTTAGTTTAGTTTTTATTAGTTTCAGTGTTAGTTTTAATTTTATTTTGTAAATTAGGGCTGTAATTTTGGTTTGAGTGAAGCACTGAACTGTTTGAAGGCTATCAAATCACATAGTCGTGTTTACATTCCGGTCTCAATAAACATATTTATCAATGCATCTTCCCGCTTGTGGTGTTCCTGCGTATTTACTGACCAGCAGCTATTTGGTCGCCGGTGGAAACAGTCCATTATAGTTGCTGTTTTCTCGCGGTCCTTCCCAACGCTGACTGGCCTGCAGCTGTAGCTTCTCTTTCCAGGGGGCTAGCTTAGGCTAGCTTATCCAGGTAGTCTTGGTTAGCCTTCTTGTGCGAGCTTTTCAAATGGACTTTCAGATTCATGGGGTTTTTCCCCTTGAGAAGTATTCCACACATTGTATCACCTGCTTCTACAATGAGGCATTTTTATTGTTAACACAGTCATTGTCAAAGAAATCTCAAATAGGACTGTGCCGCTTTCTCCCAACTTTTGCTGCAAGCATCACTGCTGATCACTTTTTTTTTTTGCGGTTGTTGTTGTTGTTGTACGGTGGAGCGAAGTTAATACATTTCAAACTTTTATGAGAGAAAAAAAATACAAACACCAAAATGAAGGATGTTCTTGACATTATTATAGTTAATTTTAGTTAGTTTTATAAACACATAATACAGTTTCAGTTAGTTATCATTTTTTTTAAAAAACTCTTGTTTTTATTTTATTTCAGTTAATGAAAATGTTTTTTTTCAATTCTAGTTTTTGTTATTTCGTTCGTTTTCGTTAACGATAATAACGATGATTCACTGTGGCCAACTCCAACAGGGAAAGGCAAAGAAGATAAACTGTACTGTTACCAAGGGCATTACTACAGTTCCATACCATCTGGCATGATTTGTGGAGGTTGTTTGAGGGAAGACCCAAAGAGCAGGAGTTCTAGATAAAAGGTTTATTGAACAAAAATACAAAAATCAAACTTAACTTAAATTCCAGGGTGACCAGCAGGGTGACCAGCAGGGTGACCAGCAGGGTGACCAGCACTCACATGGACTAATGGACCTGCAGAGACAGGGGAAATGACAAGACTTAAATACACGGGGGAACAAACAAGAGGCAGGTGCAGACAATCAGGATAACAAGGGGGAGGAAGCAAAGCAGAAAACAATGAAGACAAGACAGACCTTTCAAAGTAAAACAGGAAGCACTAGAGACAGGTGAAGACGCCAACTTGACACACACACACAGGACTCCTGCCATGGCCGACCCAGGCTTTAATATGACCCAACTTTAATATGTGAACAGTTACATGCCTAAAATGGCAAAATATAAAGCTTATATTGCAGATTTGCCAGTAGGCTGTTGCATGCATAATTGCTTTGGAAAATTGCAGAATTATCCTTTTAACTAGAAAGTTATTTATGCCCCGATGTTGGTAAGCATGTGTGGATATATAAATGTTTGTCATTTCTGTGCACTATGTGCATGCTTATGTGGAAAGCCACTTGTGTTAATGTGACCAGAAAGTATGAATTATTTACTAGCAATATTTTATGAGGAGTACATGGAGACGGCACAAGACAAAGACCCCTTCAACTCCATTACAGATTATAATGATAGCCGTCAGCCACATGGCTGGAATGACAAGAACAAGCCTGGCAGAGGGAAATAAAAGTGTTAAAGGAGATTTAAAATGGTAAATTAAAGGAAAGGAAGCGCTTCAATCAATCACGTTGTGATTCTCCATGTTAAATAATCTGTTGCTTTTTCACATCTAGTTATAGAAAGCCAGTGGCCAGCAGTTTAGGCACCACATTGAAAAAATATGCTTTAAATCTTAACTTGTCAGACACGGGGGAAAAAAAGCTGTACATGTCTATACTTAAGCCTGTTGTACGATTTGTTCTTTCATGACATATGACAGTCTCCCTGGGAGAATAATGATGAACGCTTCACAGGTCACATCATCCCTTATCATCCGTAGATGATGACAAACTGGCAAAAACAGGTTATCTGCTTGAGGCAATCAGTGAGGGTATTGTCCATCGATCAGACCAGCAATACCCCCGTGCTTCAGATATTTATGTCAGTCTGACTGTAAAATGCTTTCAATATGCTTTTATTTATTTATTTTCCATTTGGCACTTTTGATTTTTTTTTAATTGTAAAACTCCTCTTTAGCCATATTCCTCTCATCGTTTAATTTTATCCCTCTGTCGTCTATCCATCAGATAAACACTGTTAAGTGGTTCAGGGTTGCTGTCATCACTCACTGTCCTTCTGTGCTTTTTACAAAAAACAGTTGTCTCACACCTATGATTGATATCTTGTATCTGGTTCTCCTTCATGCTCACATGCAGTCAGTCTTAAAGCCTGTTTTCATCCCTCACACGAGCAGCAATCAAGCGCCGTAGGATGGAGGCAGTCATATGTGTTAATTACTTTTTCAGTATCCCCATTACTTAATGATCCACGTGGAACAAATATAAATAATTGGTGGGAATGTCCTTGCACTGAAGGAAAGAGTTAATTATTAATTGACAACATTATTGTCATTGTCATTTAATTATAGTTAAAATGGCTTCTCACTCTCACAGGATAATGGCACTTGCATCGTCTCAAAGAGAGAGTTATACGTAGAGGCGTAAATGCAATCAGGTTGCATCGAGATCTGACCACTCAGATGACATCCAGAGTTTGTCTGGGCCACATGTGTAAATACAGTGCATCATGGGTGACATTAAAGGACCACCTTTATTATTCACGTCTTCCATGTAGGCAAAAAGACGTGTTAATTTCCTTCAAAAAAAGTTGTCATAATGTGAAACTGCAAGTGGGAGCCATAACAACCAATAACTACAAATCCATCATGTGTTGTTGTTCATTACCATCTATCTTGCTTCAGTTTGCCTCCTTAGTTCTTCCTCTTCTTTTAATTTCCAACAGAAAGGAAAGGTGTTTTTCTTTCTTTTTTCTTTTTTTTATTATGTGGGTGGAGTAACTAGGCATGGTTTAGTGCTGCCTCCCACATGTTCTGGTTGGTTCTGCAAGTGGAAATCACGTACTAGCTTATTTATAGATGTGCTGGGGGAGCAAGACCTGATCATAAATTGTTTTTTAAGACACATGAGGGCGACACATGTTATATCAAGTGTGAGCAGACATGCTTAGTGCTTAGAGCTGTCCTCTTGTGATTGGATCAGTCAGGACAGGTGTTAATACAGGGTCTAAACAGAGCTAAGGTAAACAACAAACCATAAAGTTGAAGTTAAACCACATTCTTAGGTCAAGTGGAGAAAGTTTAATATTTCCCAAGGCAGGGAGAAAGTCATGACTTTCCTTTTTTTTTTTTTTTTACAGATACATTGCTACATATTCTTTACCTTGCCGCATTGATGACTGAACTAAAAAGGTAGCCATCAGTTCTGTTATTCTGACAAAACAACAATGTGTCACAGGGCTCCATTTTTTTTTATTTTTTTATTTTTTTATCACATTTGCTAAGCTAATATAGACCAGGTTTATAGATTCTGATTTTTCACATTTGCAACGGACAATATGACTACACCAGATCGATGAGTCTACCCATCTACTTGCATATTCTTCTGCAGTTCTGAGCACAAATAAGGATTTTTCTCCCCAGGCTTTTCACTTTCTACATCTAACTCAGGGACCCTGACGTGTTCCCAAACCAGATGCTGCTGTATGTGTTGCTGCAATATGAGACTGCATCTCTCATCAGACTTTACACTCACCATTTACACCATCTCTCTACAGTAGTAAATAATAAGAATAAACTCTCTAAGACAGACATTATCTGCTGTTGTACACGTAGATAATGAAAACACAAGCCATATTTATCAGAGTAGAATTTTATGAAGAAAAAAAACTTTCCAAAGGCCATTTGTGAATAAAATTGGAAAATGTCTGAAAAAGACCTTTTTTATCCTCCATCACTGTTGAAATCTGACCTAATTTGGCATTAATTGACCAAATCAAAATTCTGATTAAAGTGATGTGCAGTTAATCGATTTAAGATCATTTAGAGCGACAGAGAGGAATTGTTGGCTTATTCAAGGTATTTATGGTATGATATGATTTCAAGTTTAAATGTCATGGAAATTTATAACAATCTTATTTGTAAAACTAAACATTGTGGAATGCTTTTATTGTTCCATTATAACATTTCCTAAAAAAATGCATACTGTTACTTGATTTCTTTTCATGCTGAACTTAAACATGGTTGTTCATGGGGGGAAAAAATCTGTTAAGTCATGGCTAATATGAGAACCTTCAAGCAAAATGAACCAACAAATATCAATATCATTCACATTATTCAACATATAAAATATGTCACTGCACATCTATTATCCAATACTAAGCATAACTTTATTTTCTCAAAATTGCTTCTGTTTCCCTCCAGCAACCACAAGCAGATTTTTTTTTTTTCAAAGTAATCTTCAGGTTCATACCTGTCTAAAATGCCTTTAGGCTTGTGTGTAAACATTTTGCCCTGTAGCATTACACCGGTGTCCACATAACTTTGGTTTTTTCGCCCTGCTTCAATCAGTCTCATTCTGCCTCCCTCTC
Source organism: Hirundichthys speculiger (assembly GCA_018398805.1). Classification (NCBI taxonomy): domain Eukaryota; kingdom Metazoa; phylum Chordata; class Actinopteri; order Beloniformes; family Exocoetidae; genus Hirundichthys; species Hirundichthys speculiger. The sequence continues at coordinate 25,207 of JAGFBZ010000105.1, forward strand.
TTCCAGCCAGTTTAAGTGTGTGGCGTCATGTTGAGCAGCTCAGCTTGAGATGGAGGATTAGAACCACCAACCATTTCTTGTTATTTAATAAGCCTTGACAGAGAAGTTTTACTTCCCCACAGACTATATGCACATGTGTTCAGGGTGAGGCCGTGGCCACTTCCCCATTTATAGTCACAAACTGTATTTGATATCAGGTTTAAAGTCTTCAGTATCCTAATCCCTCAATGCTGTGTGTGCGTAGTGTGTTTGTTTGTGTGTTCATGGCTCATTGCATCTTGGTTTCTACGTGTCATGTATCAAAGGATAAACCCTGTGTGTCTGCTGAAGTCTGTGTAAGTATTGAGGAGAACTACCTATAAGCAATATTAAAGCACCAACAGGACAGTTGAGCCCTAGCCCTGAAAAGCAAACTTTTCATGCAAACATCACACAATCATGCACAATGGCTTAATGTGAAAATTGTTAACATGTTAACTTTTTCCTCTCAAATTCTTTGCTCAGTGCTTTGCAGAAAGAGGTCCTGGTCGACCCAGTTACTGCAGGGGGCCCAGATCCTGTTGCTGCAAAAGTAGCAAAAAACCATCACCCCTCCACCACCGTGCTAGGCAGTTAGCGTGAGGTGTTCTTGTGATGTCAAACATGTCTCTGGCAGAGGTGTGTGGTTTATGCACCTGTAGAAGGAGGTGATGGGCAGTGGTTCAGGGGACAGTACCAGGAGGGAGTGATTATCTCATCTGTGTCCAATAAACTAACTGCGACCCAGTTAGAAAAGGCCACGTGCAGGTGTCAGTGATGTGTTTTTTACCCCATCTGAAAAGCAAAATTCACCGTGCAAGCGTTAAATGAGGGCATGCTCTCAAGCAACAAGGACACACAATTAATGTCCAGCTTCAAAGATAAAAACAATTTGTTTTTATTTTGTTCCTATTTTGCAATTTAGCATAAGACCAGGTTATCTACTCAGCATTGTTAAAGCTCAGTCTGGAGTCATCTGGAGGCCTTTGGCTCCATTTGAAGCAATAACACAGAGCTGCCCTCTGCGTGTCCCTGAAATGCTTATAAGGCTGTTGCTCACAAACAGAATTGTCACAGGAAATTACTGCTCCTTTAGTATAACTGTGAAATTGCTTATGACGTGTTGAATATTATTAACGCAGCAAAAGAAAAAATGCTCGATAGATGCAGAATAAGGACTTTTTTTTTGCACTTGAATGCACATGGTTTCTATCCTAACAAGACTTCAATATTGTCTGCGAGGCAGTTCTACAACGTACATAGCTTAGGATGATACGAGGGATTTAAGTGAGAGATTTGAAGTGTGTAAGTGTGTTTGCACTTTTCATTTTGTGGAAATAATGAAGCTATGTTGTGCATGCTGATCTGCAGGTTGCTAAATCGTTCACCTTTTCTCAGAGTGCTGAGTGGTTATTAATTCCTCATTCTTTTCTTCTGCTTTATTGGCAAAATTACATTTTTTAATATTTCTTATTACTTTCCAAAATCTCCGAAGGCAAAACAGATAAAAATGCAGGCACTCACACATACACAGCCTCTACTGTCATCATCTCCCTTCCTCTCAGCAACTCTCAGGCTCTCACGGTATCTCTTTCCCCCAAGTAAACAAACACGCTCTAACTTGCTAATGTACACCAAGAGGAAAGCCTAATTTCTGATTTGCCAAAGATCATTCACTTCCTACTTGCCTTGGGGATATCTGTTTTTTTGCATCATACGCCATATTGATAGTCAACAGATGCACAACATCGCATACATTCAGTTCATATTTACTAGCCTCAAGAGGATATGCAGTAGTGGAAAAAAGTTAGACATTCACTTTTCTAATACTTGAAGATGCTTTTCATTGATGTTTTGTTTTTCTTGATACTTTCTAACGACTGAAGTGGCATCAGAGAATTTGGAATAATTCATGAAGTTTTTATCTGTGTCTATCTGTGAGTTTCTCCACTGAAACTCGACCTAATTATTTTTGTTACAGTCGCTACAAAAATTGATACTCATAGGTTTGTCAGCAATTTAAGTAATTATTCTCAGGCTGTGTTTATTTTAGTGGTCCACAATAGTCTGATGGCAGCGAGTGCATTTGGTTTTGTACTTCCTTGCCAGATTAGAATCCTGCTGAACTGGTTCATTTAAACACATTTGTATAAAAGCCTCTCTAATTGTCAATTCTGTGATCTCCTTCTTCTAAGAAGCAACAATCGTCATTGTTTACCAACTAGCATGACAAGCCAGTCAGACTTTGGTTGTCTCTTTGTACTTAGAGATAGGGTAAGTTAATCTTTGAAATTTCTAACTCAGAAAATAGTCCATGTAAACTGATGGACCCCGCTCCGTCAGTTTACGTGTCCTACCACTTCATGGCTGAGTTGCTGTCGTTCCCCAAACACTTCCATTTCCTTATAATACAGCTGACAGTTAACTGTGGAATATTTAGGAGCGAGGAAATTTCACGACTGGATTTGTTGCACAGGTGTCATCCTGTCACAGTTCCACGCTGGAATTCACTGAGCTCCTGAGAGCGACCCATTCTTTCACAAATGTGTGTAGAAACAGTCTACATGTCTAGGTGCCTAACTGTATAAACCTGTGGCCATAGAAGTGATTGGAACACCTGATTCTGATCATTTAAATGGGTGAGCAAATACTTTAGGTAACATAGTGTACCACAATATCAACAAATGTAACATCCCTACCCTACCTTTAAGTGGCTTTCATGTGATTATGACTGTTATAACGACCAAAGAACATAAACATAGAATCAGTAATTGCCAGTGGTTTTCTTTATAGACTTAATATCTTATGTAACAAAATAAGTACTGAAGTTAAAAAAGAACAAACAACCCCCCCCCCAAAAAAAAAAAAAAAAAAAAAAAAAATTTAGCCATTATTGCTGACATTTATAGATGATTCATGCATCTGCATCAAATCAACTACATACATATGCTCTAGCTATGGTCCCTGGATCATAACTGACATCGCAGCTTGATGTGCAACTGCCCAAAAATGTAACTGCATGCTGGGTTGACCTAGACTGCAGCAAATACTGTACTATGATTGGCAGAATGGTATTTCCTTCTATATATTTCCAGCTACTACTCTATCTTCATCACTTTGATTCCAAATAGACTGCCTTAATTTCAAAAAAGTTACTGTCATTGAGTGTTTGCTGGAAGGAACAAGTATAGCTTTTGACAACGGCATGTGTATTTTCAGGCAGAATATTGAAATATCACTTTCAATTCCATCTGAGGGAATACCTGATGACTTTAGGGAAGCATTGTCTCCCATCCCTAGAATAGGCAAAAACCAGCCAGCGCAACTCCACACTCCCATCCCAGTTATATCTTTGGACAGCTGACCATCAGTTTACATTAATATGTTGTACATCAACAACAATGAAAACGGCTCACAGAGATACAGTCAAGATAATGAATGAAGAGCAATAAAACAATGACCAAACTAGAGTCCAAACAAGAGTAAATGGAGCCTTTTTGTGTGGATTTTGCATATTTGTCCCTTAATGAGTAATCCAGCATCCTCTCACAGTCCAAAAATATGCATGTTAGGTAGGTTGCTGGCTCTAAGCTAACAGTAGGGATGAGTTTGAGTGTGCATTATTTGTTTTGTTTGTGTCTATGCGGTGACCTGTTAAGGGTGTGACTTGCCTCTTGCCCAATAACAGCTGATATAGCCTTCAGTCAGTGACCCTGAAAACAATGACAAACAAATATATGTAATATAAAGTATCATTATTCTGCCTGCATTCACGCAGTGACACCCCTTTGTGTCTTTTCTGCTGTCTGTGGTCTCAGGCCCTGTCTAAACGCCAGAGGATTTTTAGCCTGATTTTGAGTCAGTTTGCATGGCAGGGAATGGGACCCAACCTGAAACTCCTATATTTTGTATTTCTAACCTATTGTCTTAGCTTTTAAATGCATCCTCATAGTTTTAAGTGCTTTACTTGATTTTATTTTTTTTACATGCTTTTTGAGTCTTGCTTCATTCTGCAAAGCACTTTGAGTTACACTTTTGTTTGAAAAGTGCAATGTAGAGAAAATTGAACTTTTAAGGTTTTGTGTGTTGCATTTGTGTCCTTCAAATGCAATTGTGTTTCAACACACTGATTCCTCACATACTTAAAGCACATAACACTGAGGAAAGGCTGTGTTCAGTAAAGACCACAGACCATCGAGTAAGTACAAATGCTCACAGGTTAGTTACGTGGGTTCTGCAAGGAAGCTGAAATCAAACCTCAGGGGATGCAATGCTAAAAATCTAAAATCTGTTCCCAAAGCCTCAGTTGTTTTCTATCTCAATGTCTTTGAAACACAAGCAATTTCCAATGAATTTACTTTGAGCCCACCAAATTAATCTCTCTGTTCTCCAAAGGGGAACAGAGGTGTTGAAGATTTTTAGTCACATTAACATCTCCAATGACCTCAGCTGCTGATTTGTTTGTTTGATGAGTTCTCGTTTAAATTCAAAGTCCAACATCTTATCGGCACACTGATTAGATGATTACTCTATCTAATGAGTTCATTAATTGCTCTGATGCTTTTAAATGAAGGACCCTGGAGAACATCATCACTCAATAGAGGTATATCAGACTCTAGAAATATATCAGTGCTTTTCTCATATCATTCCATCAGTTTTCAGTATGTAGTTAAACAACATTCAAGCTAAACATTTCAATAACTGAATATATTTTACTATTGTCTTCCTACACTGCAACTCTGTGTGTCAAAAAAACAAAACAAATGTAGCCTAATTTTCATGTATGTGTGAAAAAAACTGTTAAAATGTTTTAATACATTCTTTGTGACTGATGCAAGTCGCTGTGTTGACCTCTCTTTTCACTCACTTCTTCTCCTTTCTCCCACCACCACCTCATATATACATTTTCTTTCCTTCCTCCTCCTCGTTTTCCCTTCATAGCACTGCTGGAACAATCCATCCATAATCAACACTATCATCAAAGCTACCACCCTCGTATTGACTTCAACAACAGATGAATGGTAAATCAATAAACACAGACCTCGCCGCATAATTGGACTGGGCTTCTCTCATTTATACAACAATAACTTCATTAGAGGGAGACAACCAAAAAAATGGAGGTGATATCTTGTGAAATTATACACATAAAAATGAGAGGATTTTCATGCATTGGCAGCAGTAAGGCCCTGTAAGGAAAAGACATTGATCGTTGACTTAAAAGTTGAGGTCACTTAGAAATAATTTGCTAAGCTGTCAAGTATTCTCCAGCAATAGTGTCCAGCAACGGTGTTTTTAAACTCTTTGAAGTGCGAGGCACTTCTCTGTAATTAGCTGTGCTATTTTTTCCCCCACCGTGTATACAGTGCTCCCCATTTTGGCTTCACTTCTCATTAAGGCTGGAGTAGGTGATGCCTGGAAAATCTGCAGCAAGATGAATTCTGAAAGTACATGACCAAAATGCTCAGTCTCTCCCTTCTAACTTTTATGAGGGTGGTGAGATCAGTATTTTGAGCCTGTTGCTAAAAAGAAAGGTAGAGATCATCCAAACCATTTTTAACCGTACAAGAATAATAAAGCACACAGAACACCAAATGAACCAGTGACCAGCTGCTACATGCTGTAAACACTAACTTGTTATCGGTTGAAAGCTAAGGCTCCAATGATTGTGGTGTAAGAATGACTTTAGTCCCTTCTGTTCCCTCAACTATCAACATTGAGAAAACACCACAGCAATATTAACTCTTATTTTACTCACCCAGCACCCGGTCTTCATCTATCCGTAGCTCTCTTTAATAGATACGTCTTCAACCTGCTCTGATTTCCGGTGCATTCTTGACAACTGAGTTCATGCCATTGACAATGGCAGCTCTGCTTCTGCTCGCTTACGTTTAACACCAGGTCATTCATCCTGCGTCCACGTGAAAGGAGTACATGTCACTACCATGGAAACAAGCAGAAATTGCTTTTAATTGGAAGAAAGGGCGATTAGGTATTTTGCTTGGACTGAATAAAACAGTTGGGTCTGTTTTTTTTTCATATTGCCCAGCCTTCACAGATGAGCAGATTTTTTCCACATTTATCCAGACCAGTGAGCCAAACTGAAATGAGGAGTTGCTTTTTTACACCGTTGCCCAAACAACGAGTGTATGAGATATTTTACTTGCCCGAGAGACAAACTTGATTATCCACCATTATCAAATATTATCCAGAATGTTGGCCATTTAAAGGATAGATAAAATAAAATACACCTTTTTTAAACAATTACAATTCATAATATTACAAGAGAGAATCTTACATTGTATAAATTGTCTGGGATATTATTGATATATATATTCACAAAATTCAGTGTGTAAGAAGCACAGATTCAGACCCTCAAAATGTTATTTATTTTTTTTCTATCTCACCTTTGCCTGGTATCCCAGGGGTTAAATCCTGGCCAGCGCTGTCTTTGACCAGGTGGTCCACCACCTGTACCAAAACTCTCTGGAGAGAGAAACAATAACCTCTGCAGCTGAAAGGGGAGACGCTAGCCGACCGCTCAGTTTTTAAATATCAATGTCACGCTACGAAATAGGGAAGAATAGGCTGCTAATACTAAATGCTTTTCCTCCAGTCCTGCGGATGAGAACCAGCAGCATCCTGATCAGTGGCCATGGCATCCTCTCCTTTACCACACAGTATGGGGCGTGCATGATGTTTATCACCTTGACATGCTTGGCCTCATTCATTTGTTGGATTCTTGTGATTGTTGAATGAATGGTGCTTCAAGGTTATTGACTTTTTCAGCTGCTAAGGAGTTTTTGTGCTTTTTGTTGCAATCCTGAGCTTCTAATATGTTAAACTTCAGTGACGAGGTCTTGACGCACAAAGGCTTAAAAAAAAAAAAATCATCGACATGGGTATGAATAAAGGTTTTTCTACCAAGACCAAAACAATATGTCCAGAGGGCCTCAGACTTAAACTTTGTACACCAACTTATTATAAGTTTTATTTGCCGTTTTGCTTCACAGTTTCACCATGGTCTGTTTGGTTTTCTTTTCTTTTCCTGCTTGATTAACCTGATACTTGAACTGATTTTGATGATTGAAAGAACATTTTTATTCTAAGAGAAAACACACTTTTCCATTTTCATTGTGCTTGGTGCTGAAGATCCATCAACACACTCCTTTACTTACAGAGATGCTCCTGGCCTACAAGGCTCTGGCCAGTTTGGGACATTCAAACAGGATATATATCCTTCCAACAAAAGATTAAAGGTCACTATGAAACATCAAAACTGGCTGATATCAAAAATGAAGAATGAATAAATAAAGGAATAAAGAATCCAAGCATCACAAAGTACCGAAGATGTTACATTACAGCAAACATCCATGGGTTTCTGTGCAGCTTCAAACCCACAGGTGGGCTCATCTGTCAGAAACTGGAACAAACAGAATTTAAAATTAACTTCCATAAAATGAGTCACCCCCTGGGAGCTTATTCAGAGAGCAATGTCGAGCAGTCTAAGCTTGCATTCATCCCTCTGCATGTTTTTTTTTTTTTTTTCAGTTACTCCGTCTTTATGGTCTATTTAAGGAGAAGAGGTACTCGTCTTTTGCCTTGTGATGTGTCTCACTCTCCAAGCTCACTGCTGCTCTTAAAATCCCACCTCCTCCCCAGCTCCCACCTGTGGACTCTGATTCTGTGATGGGGGGTCAAATCATATTCATCACGCCCAGTGTCTCTATAAATGCCTGATAAATGAGAAGGCTGATTAGATCAGGCCCTAGATGCTAAAACTCCAGTGTTTTATCATTAATACAATGTGATGTCTTAATTCCCGGAGTTGACAAACTGAAATGATGTATGAATAAAGGCATCCAGGAAAGGCCTCCAGAACATCACAGACTATAGACAATTCCAGGACTTCTTGACTAACAGGCCCCAGCATGTCAGGATGGATGTCTCCATGTCCTCCACTATCATCCTCGACACTGGCGTTCCCCAGGGCTGTGTCCTCAGTCCAGTCCTGTACACACTGCACACAGACGACTGCACCGCCACACACAGTTCCAACATCCTCATCAAATTTGCTGACCACTGTTGGACTGATCAGCAATGATGAAAAGGCACCATACAGGAAGGAGGTCCAATAACTAACAGCCTGGTGCAGCAAAAAGACATCGACTTCAGGAAAACAAGGACCACACCGCACTCAGGCAAGGAAGAGGTGGAGCAGGTCAGAAATGTCAAGTTTCTCGGCCTGCATATCTCAGAGGACCTGGGCTGAAATGTGAACACCACCCACATTATCAAAAAGGCCCAGCAGCGTCTCTTCTTCCTGAGAACGCTGAGGAGGAACAAACTCCTCCTCCTCTGCTCAAAAACTTTTACTACATCACAATAGAGTGTCCTGACCTACAGATGCACGGTGTGGTATGCCAGCTGCACTGCATCTGAGAAGAAACAACTGCAGTGGGTGATCAAGACTGCTCAGTGGATCATTGGCTGCCCACTCCCATGCCTAGAGGAGATCCATTCCAACTGGTTCCTCCAAAGGGCCAGAGAGATGTGAGTACCCCACTCACCCAGGGCACTCTATTCTCCAGCCTCCCCTCTGGTAGACTCAGGGCCCGATCTTCCCCCAGATCTCCTAAAGCGGCTATTTAGGAATTGTGGGTAGCGGGAGGGGCGTTCTCCCACAAAGAACGCAATCGTCCCACCCTTGCTAAACCCACTATCCCACCTGCGCTACCCACTACATTATGCATAGGAGTGGTTAGGGCGTTGCACCTGTTAAACCAATCAGTGCGTCAGTAGCCATTGCCTTTAAGAGCAGGTTGCGTTACCCGCAAACCGCTATGGAGCATCTTTTCATCCAGATTGGAGCAGCTCTCGTTCGCAGCTCGTCTGTGACTCTGCTGTAGAGCTTCCTCCTCTTCCTTCCTCCAAAGGCCAAAAGATACGCCTATTACCACACCTACCATGTGAGTAAGGGAGTTAGCATAACAGGTAGCGGCTTTAGGGAGCGGAAGATTGGTTAGCGGTTAGCAGAGGTTCCTAAACCCGCAATTTGCGGGCAGCGGCTAGTGGGACGTGTACGATCGGGGCCTCAAAATCCTAAGAGCCCGCACCAACCGGCTGAAGAACATCTGCTGCAGGGCTCATAACACTCATACACCCCAATATCACCATCACCACCACACACAGAACTACCTCCCAGCCCAACGGACAATTGCAATAATAACCTATTTGCACTATATATATATATTTGCAGAAACCATTTAATTGCACTTTTCATTGCAATTTTAATTATTCTTTGACCATCTTTGACCGTGTGAAAACGGAATTTCATTGTGTTTTGTACAATGACGATAAAAGCTTCTCACTTTCTTAAAAAATGCAAAAACTAGAAATGAATACGTTTTCAATCCAGAATACAATTTAATGATATTCCCTCATAATCTGTCATGCCATTGGTTGTTTGATATTCAGGTTTCAGAGCAAAATTGGAAACACAGAAGAAGATGTTTTTCTTGTTTGGTTTTCTTCTCTAGTGGAGTAAATTGACCTGTTTTTTGTTTTTGTGTCATGTATTTAAAACAGATAAGCAGACAGATCAGTACCATTTTGTTTCCTCATTTGGTCTTTGGATGTGTGTCGAGAGTCCACTTAGGTGGAGTTTCCCAGCATGCTCTAGACAGCGTGCTTGTTAACATGAGTTTAAAATGACTGTTTGTAGTCTGATACTTGTTCTTGTAATTGATGCGTATAAGTTACGCTGTTTTTCTGTAGATAACAGTTTCGGTGCAGGTGGGGATTGCACTGCACCATGAGTGAGAGTGAATGTACAGTTAGATAGATCCCTAGGAGGCTGCATTTCCATCTTGTCTTACATCTAAGTTATATTGTTATACAATTTATTTTTTATATGTTTTTACTTTTAAAAATGCAACAGGAGCTTTTCTTTCAGGCTGCTTTTTCATTAGGATGTTCAGTGACAGCCACTGAAGTGCAGTCATTTACAAAAGTACTGAAGAAGTTTAATGTAATACATCTACCCATTAAATCCCAAATAACAAAAGGCATCTGAGATAAACTGGAGTGAGCTGACGGAGGCTAGAGCTTTACCAAGCTGTAATGGAAGATAAGACAATTCAGAGGTCATTTTGACGAACTTGGAAAGATTCAATAAAGAGGCAATATGTTTTTTTTTTATTTCATAACATTGGCTGATGTGTTGTCTTGTAGAAGGTTCTACCTGTGACTGGTTTTAAAAGTAGATTGTGGAGAGGCAGCTCATGCCTCCTCTTACTGGAACAGCATTCTAAGTATTTGTTACTGAAATGTAGCTCTGGTCTGTACAGGCTTGTTTTCACCCCAAGGTTTATAATGGGAAAACAGGCAAAAGCATCTTGGTTATTCTGTTTTTCTCAAAAAGATCTATTCAATTCAATTTATATTAAAGGGTGGGTTCGACACTAGTTTGTTCAAATAGGCAAAGATCATCTTAACATGAACCCCTCTGATCATACGGTCCAGTCGTGCTGGAGGCGGCTCCGTACAGAGCTTTAATATCATTTCAGTACACCTACAATGCTGCAGAATATGTTTAGCAAGTATCCCATTATTCATTATTTAATGATTAGCCTTCAATACAAGGTAGAACTAAGGCTAAAGCAATATTTTTCCATGTGTACCTCATTTCATATGGGACAATTGAAAGTGATGACCGATTGAAGGAACAAGACCAATTATTGTGGAGGCACTAAAGCAAGTACAATCGATCGCCGAGTTAGTCATAAATATTTCAACAAAAATTCATGGCTGGCAAACGCTCCAAAGAATTGCAAAGTTTTATTGCTTGGACAAAAAATTAAAAAATAAAATAAAATCTGATTAGGGCTTGACAACATCTGCAAAGCTGTGTGGTATTTTCTCTATCGCTCCTTCCAAAGTCAGGAAGGCACTTTGTGTCTAAACTCTACAAGACAGTTTGGCTGATCTCCCATCTTACATAAAATATGAATTTCACCTTGTATGAAAGGTCAAAAGTGTTTCAAACCCTGTCCAATCTAAAACCATCATTTCTTTTTCCTTTTCATAAGTTTGCTCAGGGAATGAAATATAGAAAATGACTACTGTGCACCAACCGTAATACAACAGCACCTTCAGAACACCTGAGCTACGAAAATAAAGTGACTGTAGATATCTGAATCTTGCATCACCCTCTATTTCAGTTTCACCTTGACTTACTTAATTCAGAATCTCTCTTCTGGCCTAGGTATAAATTCAATAATTTCCTTTTCTTTCTGAGATGCTTAATCCCCTTCTGCCTCTCCAGCATTCCCGCCTTCTCCCTTTGTCCTCTCTGTCTCTGTCTTCTTATCACTCTTTCTCCACCGCTTGCCACATTGTTCAAAGCAGTTCTGTTTACTAAAATCTGCAAATGCGGTAGATAAAAATAAACAAGTATAAATGAATAGTACACCCTCTTATGAAGCTTCATCTTCAGCTTAGCAATGCGCACACATGAACCTGGAACAGTAGATGACAGTTGTTAGGGGGACTTTCTTCCAGCCTGAATGATGCTGTGAGTAGGTGCTGTTGCTTTTTGTGTGTCTTCCCCAACAGTAGGTATCACTCTAAACAGTCCAAAGTCAACACGGCAGACACTTTGATTCATTGTGATCCAGCAAATGTTTCTGACACCATTGTTCTGTTTTATTGATTGAAGAAACTGCTGAGAAAAATATATTTCTATAATTTTGCCAATGCTGTCTGTTGCAATATAAAGACTTTTTTTTTTTTTTTTTTTTTACTGAAGCTGTTAAAAAATGTGAAGAGTGCCTCTAAGGGAAGAGGTTATTTTACAACAAATGTGAATGGAAAATGACAAAATTAAGTGAAAACCTTTTAAGTAAGACTGGAGCAGCAACTATAACTGGAGATGTGAACTGAAAAGCTTTGGAGGGCTTGAGCATGAAAACAGTCCTTGTTGGGAGCTATTCCCAAGAGTCAGAGTACTTTTACTATTACTGATCATCAGTACCCATTCACTTCAGGAAAATTCTCTCTTGTAGGCAGGTCTGGTACCCTTCTCATTCACAGCCAGTTCCATCGGTACAGAAACCAGTCACAACAAGGTGGGTTTTTTTTTATTCAGTGGCTCATAGAGGAGCATCTAAGAGTCACTGTTCAAAACAAACAAGATGGGAGCCAAATTGCATATCCCGTTGAAGCCAGAAGCTGTTTCCTTAACATCTGCTGGTTCAGGCCCCTGGAAATGAAAGGTGAATCCATAGGGGTCAGTCTAAGTTTTTATACCAAAAAGGAAAAGAATAATGAGGGCCCTGGGCAGCTATCTAAAGATAGATAAAAAAATATACTTTCTGATTGTTTCAGAGAGGTTATATCCTAAAGGACACATGAATATCACACATGACCCAGCACAATACCAAAGGAAGTTGTTCCTTTCCTAAGCCTTTCTGCTTTGTATTGTATTGAGTTGTTCTGTATTGTATTTGTGTTTTATTGTACCTGGCTGTAGCCCAAAAACAGAGAGCTCTGAGATAAGCCTTTTTTTTAATACCTCAGTGGACCACTTTACCTGATCTTTGCAGGTCATTGGATTATAGGGCCAGAAGCAGCATTTTTTATTTCTTTCAAAAAGTGCCTTTGAGACTAAAAGTACATGCTTTTTTTTTGTTTATGCAGCTTGAGTTTCTTCTATAAGAACATGACTGTCAGGAGACCTTTCTGCCCTGCTGTGATTCCGGAACATTTCTGAACAAACTTGATTTGTTTTAGGTTTTAATTAAAGCTGCCTCTATCCCTGGTATATATATATATATATATATATAGATATATATAGATATATATATATATAGATATACATATATATATATATATATATATATAGATATATAGATATATATATATATAATACATATATATATATATATATATATTATATATATATATATACACATACATACACACACACACACATATATATATATATATTTTTTTTTTTTATTAATTTAATTTAATTTCACCAGATTACTTTTTCTCTTGTCCACTCCCCTACGTCCTACACCCACTCCCCTGTAGGAACTCCTATGATAAGTCAAAAAAAAAAAAAAAAAAAAGAAGATGCCCAATGTCATATTTGTAACACTTGACCTCATAATGTTTTCTGCTGAGGTGAAAAAGAACTGCGCTCTTACACTAAGGTATGTAATTACAGAATGCATCTCATCATGCACTGTTACTGCACTCTTACATGCACACTTTGTGGACGGCCATATAAGAAATTAATTAATAACCAAAACTAGTTATAAATGTATAAATGCAAGTTAACTTGCCCAGCCCTAATTAATAGAAAAGGATTGTTCAGTGTATCACATGCTAAAGGATAAAATTATGAATAATTTTTACTTAGAATTTTTATAATTGTACCGGTTTAAATCTTGATAATAGGGGCAACCCGACTGCTGGGGAATATGATGTGTCAGAAAGCAGAAAACTCCCATCTGGAGCTTTGCAGACATGTTTTTCTCTCCATTATGGCGTCACCAGACAGGATCACTACGTGTCGCAGTCAGTGTTGATCTGCTCCTTGCCGAACTGATGGGAACATATAGCATATTTGAGGCTCAACACATTGATGTTCTTCCCTGTTTTGTCCTCACCCTCACACTAAATCTGCACTTTCCAAGTCAGTGGGAGCACTGAGTATGTGTACTGAGTGTGTGTGTGTGTGTGTGTGTGAGAGGGAGAGAGAGAGAGAGAGAGAGAGAGAGAGAGAGAGAGAGAGAGAGGATGACTGGCTGTTGATTCAACCCTGGTGTGTGTGATGGCTCTTAAGTTGTTTTTGTTCTTTTTCTTCTTTTAATGACTGTTTTTATTATGTAAAGCACTTTGTGTTAAGTTGGTATGAAAAGAGCTTTGTAAATGAATTTTAATTGATTTTGATTGATTGATTTCACATCCATGTCACCTGTACAGGTGGTGTATTGATTATGTACAGCATCAGTAAATTAAAGGAAAAAAAAGCTACAGATTTATGGATACTTCAGGCCTTGGCCTTTTGAGGAATGACTCACTTTGGTTATTGGATTATTGTGATCACTTTAGTTACTTAACACTGAGCACTGTCTTGACCTTCTGGGGCTGTGATTAGAAACCTAAGAATACAGAGTCATTTTTATTTTAAAAACAATAGACTTTGTTGTGCTGTTAATGGTGACACTGGCTGAGGGCTGGTCATTAACAAAACGCTATTTGAAATGAGAATTCCTTCTGCAGACCCCAGCTGTCAGCTCATCAAGGGCCACACTCAATAGAAGCTGCGCCAGTCCTTGTTTTAACTTCAAAATTACATGTTTCAAATTATGTTTCTGTGGTGACATCAGAAATAAGAATTGATTGAACTGTTTAAAAAACAAGATTAATCTCAGGTTTACCTTGTCTAGGTTCTAAAAGGACTAACTGTAGACTGCATGTGTCACACCAACGCTACAGTGCTTCCACTATACAGCATGTGCACTCTATATACAGCAGTGTTTTTGATTTTAATATTACGGGTGGGGGATCAATCTGATGATCTTCCAGTTGGAGGTCGACCTATTCTCGATGGACTATATTTTACCCAGTAGAGGAAAGAGGTGTAATGAGCTGCAAAAAAGGAGAGCAATAAATGAAATTAAAAAAAAAAAAAATCCTTCTTGCTAAAATATTGGATCAGTGTGAATTCAAACACTTGAAACCGTGTGTTTGCATTTTTTAAAACCATCACTTAAGTAAATCCAGGAGAGGGGGAATTATGGGAAGGGTACTTGTCAAGACAAAGTTTGGAGGATGAGAGTAAAAGTGCGGGATGGCTGAAAGTTAGAGTGGCAACAAGGAAATAAATATGGGCTGAGAAGGATCTGAGAGCAGACAGCGGCAGTGGAAGAGAACTGATTGACAGTAAAAGAAAAAGGTAGAGAAGGTAGAAGACAAGAAGGTCAAACCCTGGGACAGAGTCAAAGACAGAAGAGGACAGCAAGTTCTCACAAAAATATACAATTCAGTTAGAGCTTTATATCAAGGCCTTTTTGAAGTTTAAAAGGTAAAATGCTCCTGAATATCAAAGAATACGTGCAGAATAACTGTGACATTATTGGGGTATGTAAGCTCTTTGACTTTCAATAAAAAGAAGAGAATTAAATGAAGTATCTCTGATGTTCATTTCAAAATTTCTGTCCTTTTCTGTGAGAAATACAGTGCACTCACATGAACCTTTTCTTTCACTGAGAGTCATGAGTCTAAAGTATATTTTCCTCTTCCTGGGCAGGCATACCTTAAAAAATTACACAGTAGATAACTTCAAATTGAAATGTAGAACATACATATTTACTTCACATAGGCTACCCATAGCCCCTACTTGTTCATACTTGTGCATTATTGTTTGCTCTATAATTACACCACCAACCACCAGACAGCAGGGTTTTTCTGCAGGTATCCTTTTGTTTACTTATAATATGTAGTTTAGACAGAGCAATGGAACACATAAAGTAGATTATATGCAGGTTGTAGCTGATAAATGTTGATTATTAGTCGTTTTTACAGACATTGCAGCAAACTATTGATCTACCGACTTGAAGATGATCGAGTCCCACTATCACTCTCTCTTTAGTTAAACTTTGGAATCCAAACTGGTCTGTAATACACTTGGCAATAAAGCAATGTGGTTTGGAAAAGATAATGGTTTCATTGAAAAATACACAACTTCAAAATATTTATCCTGTACTGTATGGATTTCTTCGGTTTTTCTCCGAAAAGCACTCGGAGAGCGCAGACCTCCACCAAGCACAACAATTCCCCCATATAACAATTTACAGATTGTGATAAAATCCATGTTCTGGACCAGATCCGGATCAGACTTTGAAATACGATAGATTCCCATTGTCAATCCCTGAGTGAAATTTCATGAGTTTTGGGCAATAATTAACGGAGATTTTAAGAAACAAAATTTTTGGCTCCATTGACCGCAATGTTATCGAAAATTTGAAAGTGATACAGAATCCAGGATTTCTTCCAGATCACACACAAAATGAAATCAGTTCTTCCTTTTCACATTTCTGACAACTCCTGAAAATTTCATCAAAATCCATCCATAACTTTTTGAGTTATCTTGTACACAGACAGACAGATAAACGCCTGCAAAAACATGACCTCCTTGACGGAGGTAACAAATCATTTGGCTGATCTTTACACTGAAGTGAACCACAGCAATTATCTGTAGATAATCATCATTACACATCAGTGTGATAGTTTCTTTTAGTTCCTCACTGCTCTAATCACATTGCTTGTTAATAACTACCTCACCTTTTCTTGCATGAACATTTCCAATAAACAAAGGCTTAGGAATGTTTGGTAATTCTGCACATAGTGTTTGAGATTGGTTAGCATGCATTACTCATTATTTGGCAGAAATTATGGCTAACCAAAGTCAATGTAGGATAATGCAGGTTTTAGAAGAATTCGACTTAACCAATGATGTGATGTAAAATCTGCTTTGATTTCTTGATTTTCTGCTTCTTGTAGACAACATCATTCGGTTGCACACACTCATCCTGGGTTAGGGGACCTTCACGGCAGACAGATCTCGCCAGGCTCCCGTCACCATCTGCACAATCACATTTGTTCCCACACTCTTTCCTCCTGATGGACAGTATTGGGCCGTGTGTGGGTGTATAAGTGTCCAACTGGATTGGCAGCTTTCAGCAATCCCAGTTTCTGATGTATGCTCCCATAATCTCCACAGATACTCAGTCCAAAATGTTTGAAGTGAATCTATTCACTTCTAAGCTTTCACTGCTGTAACACTTCTGAGGACAACATAACATTGTTTAAGAAATAATTACTTTATTCATACTTTTATAGTTGCAGTTATTCTTAGCAATTTTCAAATTTATATGATGCCTGCTTGCATATATTATAAACTGGTGATCACCAATTCTATTAAGATACTGAAATATGGAGAATCTAGAAAAGAGACTTCATCTCTCCATAACAGTTCTATGGCCACAGTTTTTGACTTCATTTAACAGGTCTTTGAAAGTAAAAGGATGCTTGAAATTGGAAAGAAAATACATGCTATAGTGTTGATTTTCAAGCAAACGACTGATAACCCAACCCATATTACAGGAAAGAGTAATTTAAAAAGAGTGATACTGATCAGAGACCTGAGGTATGGTTGCAAGATGCAAGATTTGATTTGAGAGTATTTTATTCAATCGTCTCTCACAATAAAGACTTCAAATGCTTTCCTAGTGATTGAGTTTAGGTGTCTAGGTTCATATCTAATTAATCTCTACTAATTAGGTGTATTGGGGGTGTTGAATATAATTTAAACCTCCCTCCACAGAACTGGAACCTACAGGTGGAATCTGAGGACAAGCGGCAACATCAGAATGCATGTGATACTTAAATAGGCCTATAAACACGGTGAAGTTATGGTAATAAACCATGACGGGGTGAGACTAAGCATAAAACTTTGCTCAAGATGTCTCCCTGAACTAGCTCCCAAGGGTCGCCTCATAAACGGGGAAGTAAAACTGAACTACGCTGACTTCCTGGACCTTTTCCCCGTTCACACAGGAAGTTCTCTTTCCCTCTGTTGTTCCCTTCCTCTATTTTGCTGTCATGTGTAAAATGGATGGAGGTGGAATGGCTTGACATTTTGTTCTGCCACTTTTACATCTTTGTTCTGTCCTGAGAAGTAGCAAAATGGACGTAGCAGATGGGAAGCAAGGGCTGTGTGAAATTCTTCCAGACTACGACTTTTTACTAGAAGCTCTGTAACGCTATCCATGGAGCTGGAAGGTGGAGCGAGAGAAGCCAGGTTAGTTTGTCTGCGATTGTGAGTCTGGTTTTTCTCACTTTTATATCATTTTTGCTGTGGTTTCACGAATGGACTCCTTGTTACTTTGGAAAGCAACATAAACTCTCCAGACGTAGGAGCAATATGAGGATTAACCTGTCATGTGCTGATTTTTTTTTTTTTTCCTTTCAGGTAGCGATTGTTTATGATCAGTGTTGACAGACAAGTGGTGGATGAATCAAAGATGCTGTGAAGATGAGGACAGCTCTGATAAGGACTGTTTTACCTTTGCTATACTATGCTGCAGATAACCAGCAGCCTTTTAGGGGAAATCCTGCCTTGGATGAAAGATATTATAAATCATTTCTGGTATTGCTGCAACCAAACTTTTTCTGAGGAGAAGTTCCAGGTGTCTCTGATAATCGATATGTTTTGCTAAACAAAACCAGTGTCTTTGTTTTGGAGTGTGCAGCGAATGTGCCTGTATTTCTGCAGGAAAAGTTGCATGCTCTTTGGCACCATATCCAACTACCAACACACAAGGATGACTGATGAACCACTGACCGATGACACTCAGGAAAAGCCATATATATTATAAGGTAATTGTAACCTGGTTTATGGGATTTCTGGCGCTT
Organism: Hirundichthys speculiger; assembly: GCA_018398805.1. Taxonomy (NCBI): domain Eukaryota; kingdom Metazoa; phylum Chordata; class Actinopteri; order Beloniformes; family Exocoetidae; genus Hirundichthys; species Hirundichthys speculiger. The sequence continues at coordinate 43,711 of JAGFBZ010000105.1, forward strand.
TGCATGGACATTTGTCCTACTCACAATATGATGTGTGGCAATATTCAGCAGCTAACCAGGAACTCGCAGCCATCTCTGTTGACTAGTGTTAGTAGGAAAGATGTCATGGCATGCGTCACCTTTAGGTATCCTCTCTGTAGTTTTACATTCATGTTCATTACAACTGAACGTGGCATGACTACAGCAGTGCTTTTGTTACAAGCCTGTTTCAGGTTTAGCCTAAATTCTCATGCTTTGGCACATCTGTCTGCTTGCTGCATCAGAGTAGTTAACTGAAATCAAGACAGCTCTAAGAAAGCCACCAATCACCTGCTCTGGCACCAGCTCCACACAAATTTACCAAGGAGAAGTGATGAGTCAAACATGTACATTAAGCATGTACACTTTTGAAGAATTAAAAAAAAAGGAACAAGTCCTGCTGATAACTGTAACAAATAGCACACATTTGCAGAAAAATAATAACAGTTATTTGACAACAGTCTATAAGTCGTGTTGATGTTAAACTGATTTGTAATTCAGCAGCTCTCTCCTGCAGTTGCTGCAGCTCCTGCAGCCTCCTCTGGTCCTCAGGGTCAGAGTCTTCCCTGACTTCTCTGCTCCTCCATCTCCCTGCTGTGCTTTCACCCCCCCGCCTCCTGCCTCCACCTCATCCTCTGATCTCTTTTTCCACTCCATCCTCTTTCATAGGAGATAGAAGTTGACCCTGACTGGTGAATAAAACCATAGTTAAGAGTTGATGTAAATAAATAAATAAATAAATACATACACAATATACAAAAATTGTGTCATGGCAGTATCAGACTTATACTTGTTATAACATACATGTACAAAACTAACTTTAGCAAAAGTAATCTGTAAAAATAGATAAATAAATAAACACATAAGTGCAGAGCACAACCCTGCTAATATAAATACAAGACTGTAATTGTCGGTCATGAGATATCTGAATCCCTGTATAACTGTCCACTAAGTGGAAACACATTCATTTCATGTTATTCCTTTTATTCTGCATTCCTTTCGTTTTTGTTATTTTTGTTTGGTTAGTGTTCATCTTTGAATTGATCTAAGTATATTGCTTTACCTTGTCAGTAGACATACTTGTTTCTTCCTCTGCAAACCCTTCACTGTTCTTCTCAAGTAATATCCATACCTGTCAAGTATCCTGTTTTGTGCAGGAAAGTCACGTATTTTACTCTTCACTCCCGCTGTCCTCCCGTATTAGTATTTTTCCCATAAATCTCCCATATTTTAACCTACGTTATTTTAAAAAAAAATTAATACTGCATCGGGCGGAGTAAAAAAAGAAAGAAAACATTCCCAATCTGAGATCTGTCACTTGCCTACCACAGCAGTAGCTACTACAGGTACTGTAGGTGGTAGATGTCGCGAGGTTAGTGTGTGACAACGCGCGAAGCAAAAAAAAAAAAAAAAAAAAAAGAAAAGAAAAAAGATTGTTACAGAGAATAGGATTGCGCTCTTCCTTCATGTAAAATAAACTACTTCGGACCAGTCCACAAATACACTCCTTCAAAAATTAGTCATAAAGAATGTAAAGTCTGCAACAAATGAGTACAACAAGTCATTAAAAGAGTAAAGAAAAGTCACGTGAAATGAGATGAAAAACTGAAAGAAGAGCAACATGAAATGAAAACAATGTGCGGAATGATAATCAAATGTAAATGTGAATACAAGCAATGTTAAATGAACAAAAAAAATATGCAAATCCCTTCAAATAATTACTCTTCATATAAACCCCTTTTGTGTTTTCATTTAGGCTATAATGAATGTTCACATTATGTTAATATGGCTTTATGCACAGCTGCTCTACTTCCTGAACTTCAGCCAGCTGCTTTGATTCCTGTGTGCCATTAATTGACTGATTAATCCAGGCGTGTCTGACCTCACAGCAATGGTCAGACACACCTGGATTGATCAGTTTGTCCAATAATGGCACACAGGAAACAAAAGAGCTGGCTGAAGTATAAAGAAGTAGCGTAGCTGTGATTTTAGCTTTTTTCTACACCAAAAATGTAAGAGATACTGGAGCTTGGTTGGGATGGTGGAACTGCTCGCGGTGGGCACCAGATAATTTCCCTTATTTTCAAATCCCAAACTTGACAGGTATGGTAATATCGGCTTTCAGCGTGTCAACAAATCCACATGCATCACTATGTCTGCTGGTCAGTTCAGGACTCGCTTGTATTTACGACAGTGCAGGACCAGTATGGAACTGTAGGGGGCTCCAGAGAGCAAAAAAGACGAAACTTCTCAAGTGTTGCTTTAAATGTCCCTCTTCACCTTTATGATTGAAACTTCCTCTTTTCTTAGAAAATTTAATGCAGTGAATTTTGATATAACTTTTTGTCTGACTAAATGGTAGTTTCCTGGTTACAAAATGCTCTGGGGAAAGGTGTTAAGAATTTATTTTTTTTTATATTATTTTTTTGTGTCAGTCTGTTTTACGTTTTTCCAGGGTATCATATTTGAATTGGGAGCAACCAGTTTCCTCTGCAAACCACACCAAGAGCAGAAAATACCAGTCATTGTCTGTTTGTTGTACTTCAGCCACATCATTTTTGATGCCTGTGATAAGTGCAGTGTCCATTATGTAGTTTCTAAACCAGCCTCTGAGGAGGCAAGTCTGCTTGTTTCTTTTTGAATAGAGTCCTCCTGGTCCTCTCAGAGTAATACAGGGGGGAGTACAGCTAAGAAATCGTGGGTATTGTTGTTAAATGTTAAACTGTTGCAGAATCAGCATCCAGGCTACAACTACCACATACATTAGCAATGTGTAAGGGACATTTACAGACACAGATGTACATGGCTGTGTCTTTTGTTTCACCAGTCCAATGAGGTTAATTTCATTTGTTGTCCAGAGTAGTTTTCTCATAACATGTCTGGTATAAATCTTGGAATATACAGTTCATTATGTAGTGGATAGTTATATATACTGGGCACAACTCAGGACTTTGTTGAATCCAACACAAAAATCTGAAAATTTGCCAGCTGCATTTGAGTAAGTAGTTGTAAAAAAAAAAATACTTTCATTGGCTCAGCGCCTTTGTGGGATTATTGGGAAAGCACAACCAGAGAGTGAAGGTGAAATAAAGAGGGGCTCTCCAGTGCGTTTATACAGTGATCTCTGTGTCAAAGTGCTTCATGCAAAAGAGCGCAGAGAGAGCACATGTGGCACTGCAGTGGGATGCTGGGGATTGGCCACTAAGTATAGGAATGATGCAAAGTGAGACAGTGAGGCATGCGGTAGGAGTGACAGACAGACTCAATGTGTAGCCCTGAACTGTCTCTTGTGTTGGCATTGGACAGGCTGATGAATGAGATCAGGCAAGAGTCTCAGTGGACTACAACATTCACGGATGACATTGTGAGCTGTAGTGAGAATAGGAGGGAAGTTGTATGAGACTGGAGAGGCGGGGGCATGCTGCAACACAGGAGGGAGGTAAGATTGAAGATGTCTATGAAGGAGGAGGACAACAGACTGGTGGCTATGCACGGAAGTGCTGAAGTTGATGAGTTTAAATACATCTTGTCAACTGTGCAAAAGCAACAGGGCTTGGAGGAGAATAAGAGAAGAACAGAGTCCAGGCAGGCTGGAGTGGGTGGAGGAGAATGTCAGGAGTGATTTGTTAGAAAAAGGCACCAACTTAAATGAAAAGGATAGTTTGCAGGACAGTGGAGAGATATGCTACAGGGTTTAGAGAAGAGTGCCACTGATAAACAGGAAGCAGGATGATGAATTGTAGAAGCTGAATTTTGTTCTCGGAGGTATAAGAGTGGGCAGGATTAGGCAAGTTTTAAGGCAAAAACAGAGAAAAAGTAGAAATATTATGCAACTACTTGAGAATCCCTGACACCCAGGAGTGAATGAAGAATTGTCGAGAACAAAATATACCATGCCAAAATGGAGAATTTTAAATGAGGTAAGAGAAAAAAAATGTGTAAATGCTTTAAAACACCTTGTGGAATATTTCAAGACTAATCACATTAAGTAGCAATAGGTTGACAACGCAGATGTAAAAAGGGTTCCTATTGAGCCTGTGCCTTTCAGAATAAATTAAGGGAAGTTTCTCAGACCTCTGTGAAAGACTGTAAAGGCACAACAATCTATGAATAATGTGTCTTAATGTAAAACGGCAAAGAAATGTACAAAATATAACTGACAAGTTTACTTTTATGACACTAACTTACCCCTGTCTAACTTGGATTTGCAAACCACTGCCTCCGTTTCATCATGCACGTTCTTTTAGATTAAGAGGAAACAGAAATGAGAGAAAACAAAACAAAACAAAAAAAATACATTCTGTGTTTATCTTTTACAGTTGTATCATGTATCCTAAAATTAACTGCCTCCTCTACTCGTGGCCCACAATTTGAAGAATGGCAGGTGCAGACATTTCTAAATGTAGGTGATCCACAGCCATGCTTGTTGTAATTATGGTCTTTAAAAACAAGTAGTAATTATTCTGTAAAAGAGCAATTTAATGTCATATGTGGTTTGGGAGTGCTGTACATGCTGGAGATAAATACTTAGTAGCCCTAACTTTAGACACAATTGTCTCATTTTCCTCTTTATTCTTTATCATATCATCATGCAGCACTGTAATGGAATAATGGAATTTTACTAAACACACTGCAGAAAGTATTAGGGTTTTTATAAATATCAATCATAACCTTATCTGCCAGGAATGTTATATTGTCTCTTTACAAGGATCAGTGATTGAACTGAGAGCAGAAGAAAAAATAAGAAAGAAAATGCACACCTGATAGATTTTTGTGACATTTTTATCCTGCAGTGGTGCCTTTTGATCCTTTCAATATGAACTGCCTCTGATCAGTCGAGAGCGCTGTTGAATATAATGTGGTTTGCTTGCGTATATTTCTCAGTGAAGGGCCTGCCAACAACAAAGGGGTTTCAGTTCGGATGAAATCAGAAAGAACTTTGACTAAAGAGAGTCCAGAAAGTATTGAGTTTATAGTAACCTTCTTAAAGCTTGTAAAGCCTGACGTTTTTAGCCTGTTCATTATCTTTACCTTAACCGCGAGTTGTAATTTCCTGAGAACTCTCTCATTCGAGGTTCATCACTTTTGTTGCTTTGGGTGCTTTTTGTCAATAGTAGTCCTGCCTCTCTGGTGAAGTGAACAAAGACCTCTGCCTTTATTTGAGGAAGTATTTTATTTTATTTGTGACCCATTAACGTAGTGAGACATCTTAGGAGGAGTGGTGCAGCTTGAAAAGAAAATATAAAGTAAAGCATGTTGGTTAATTCCAGATTAGAATATTTGGCGATGCTGTGTAAGTTTTTAAAAACCTAATGGGAAGATAAGGCTGAATACACAGAAAAGAATTTACAAAAGATGTACAAGATATCAAGTGCGCCTTTCATTGATGCAACTCACCTTGGGAAAGCTTATTTACATTTTTGCAGCATTTTAATTCTCCAAATCAAAATGAAAAATCTTATGTTATGACATCTTTCAAGTGGCCTAGGAAATATAACCTGTCATGTGGTTATAAGTAATTGACATTTGTCAAACCTGATGCAGTGGAACTAAAAACTTATCATTTTGCAGCGTTGGCATTTCCAGTCTTAGATCTTTTCTTCACTGCTATCTCACATTCTGACTAGAAAAAAAGAGTAAAAAAAATATGAGGAAACATGCAAAGAGTTGAAACAAGGAGTCACATTAGCATAATATCAGAGAACCTGCAGAAATCTCTTTGTGGAAAGGATGAGGCAGTAAGCCTGACTACCGAATAACATCCAGATCCAGTAGAACTTTGTACAAAATGCATGCTAAATGTAAAATTCTAATATAAAAACAATATTCAAAACTCTGGTGCCTTTTTTATCAGATGAAATAGAAAACTGCCCTTTGATCTGACTAGCTTGCAAAATTAAAGAACACATGGACCTTTTTGCTTCTTATTAACTAATCAGAGAAAACAGGGCATGTGTGCAAGCTCCTTGCTATGTTTTCTGGTTGTTTTCTGTTTGTGACATGAGGCTGAGAGTGACAGAGAGTGAAAGAGTTCGGTTGGCTCTGGATACTTGTGTATATGGCAGAAATGTGACTGCATTTGGGGCCACGGTGACTTGGGGCCAACTTGATTTAATCAGCATGAAATTCAACACAACATTGAGCAAGGTTAACATAATTTTAACTGAGTAATTATGCGTTGGTTGCAGTAACCTATTTTAACTGTAATTACAAGAGTATTAAAGGCAAAAGTTAACTTTGAGCCAAGGTGTCTGCATTATGGTGTCATATATTTGATGTTAATTTATTGACAATCCCTTTGCTTCGACTCACCTTAACATAGTAGAAGGGTTTGCATGCCCGAATGATCCCAGAAGCTATGGGGCATTTACCCCTGGTAGTGTCTCCCAAGGCAAATACCCAGAACACCCTGGAATGATTACTTCTCCTGCACGGCCTGGGAATGCCTTGGTGTCTTCACCAAAGAGCTGGAGTCAGTGGATGGGGAGAGGGAGGTGTGAGCAACCCTGCTTGAGCTGAGTGACTCGGATGAGTTCCAGTATGTCACTGTCAACCACCTCAAAGCTATGCCTTGTGGCTCCTTATTTTAAACATACAACATACCAAATTCAAAGTTTTACAGGCTTTAAAAAAGCAGAAACAACAAAAAAGGTTCAACTTTAGAAGCTGGCACTATATTAGCATCATAATACTAGCATGTGGCCTAAAAAGATTACAAAGGTTAACCCCTGGGACCCACCAGCCACAGCAATCGCTGCGTTCTGGCTGCACTGCAGTTTCGCTCTGTTCTCAGGTCAACCTAAAGGCCTAGCAGGGCCCCTAAGGTCGCTTTTAGGGATTCAGGATGTCATGGTTGGATTAATGATATCATGAGCTTACCCAAAGGTTTTAAGATCCTCTGAGACACATGAATGGATCAAAGATGTACTTATAAGGTAGCACATTCGACTCCAAAAATTGTAGTCATTTCTCAACATGCCTTGAGAAATTACATAAAGGATGACTGGTGTCAAGTAAAATGTGCTTTTGACTTGTAAAATTGATTCTGTTCTGACGGTGGCTCTCAGCTCCCATCATTTAATGTATTGTAATACATTAAATGATTAAATGATCTACAAGTCAGAGCCCACTCATGGTGTTTTATTTTGAAATTTGATTGGATTCTATGTGCCACTCTTGCCTCCATCTTCCTGTCAACTCAATCTGCCGTATGTGAACTGATGCAGCAGAGTGGAGTGGTTGTCGCTGCTTGGATTCATCTATAACATGCCAGCACAAGTCTGCACAAGCAAATATACTCACATGCAGGCATGACTTTACAGAAAAATGACACTCCTTTCAGTACAGACGCAAACATATCAGTGAATGTAAACCCTTCCATGAACTTTTTCCATCATCCACTGACACCGGCATCATTTATTTTACCCATCCCTCTCTCTTTTTGAGCACTTTTCTACCTTCTTTATTTCTATTTCTCTTCCAGAAATTACATTCCCAACTACTCAAACACATCTTGGCTGCCACAGTGACTAATGAGAATGTATAACAGCAGTGGCAGTAAGTGAGGCCGAAGAAGTTAAATTGAAGGACACCTGAATCTGCCATTGAGGGAATGAAGGGCAACAGGGTTCAATGATTTCAACTTCCCCTTTCCTGGCCAATAGCTTATGAGTACTGAGAATAGACTCACAAAGACAAGCAAGTTGAAAAAATACTCAGTTGTGAATGTGACCTCTGTCTTTTTCTTTTTACCTTAATTTATCTTTATCCAATATGCCTTCCCACACACTTATCTCTTTGTTAACATCTTAGTTAACTTCTAAGTCTCCTTCTTTTTTTGTCTATTTCACTAAGTTGCTTTTTTTGTGTCATCTTGATCTCTCCTTGTCTTCTCCATTCCCCTGGGTATTCATTTACTTTCTCTTCACCATCACTCATACTTTGTCTCTCTATCCCCTCTGTGTCTTATTATCTATTCCACCATCTTTCTTCCTGTTTTATACACTCATATCCTCCTCTCTTCATATCCACAATCGTATTTTTCCGTCTTTCTACATGCCTGTCCCTCTCAGGTGACAGATCAGATTAGTGGTTCGTAAGACCATCCTATTACTGTAAGGTTACAGTTTCAATCTCTGAGGAACATGGCGTGCGCATAAACAGCCGTGTGCCCTGTAAAATATGTCCTTGAGCAAGATTCTGTGTGAACACCTGCACAGTCAATTTAAGTCACTTTTCATAAAAGATGACTGCAAAAAAATGTTTTAAAAAAAAAAGCTTTTACTGCCCCCAATCCAATCAGGAATACTTTTATACTACACTTTCTCCTCCATCCATCAAAAGTGCTGTTCTTACGATAAATTAGTATTTCTTACAGTAAAAGTTGTTGCATACAGATTAAGTCTGCCTCTGCTAATTCTCAACAGCTTCTGAACATTTTCTTTTTATGGCTGAAGCTGTTAGTGGATCTTATTGCACAGGAATCATCAAACTTAATAATTTAAAAAAACGGATTAAACACCTGACTGTTTCAGTTCTTCTCCACCTCCTGAATGATGTCTCTACACATCTTGATTCTCTAGTGAGCTTTTTTTTTTTTTTTTTTTTACCCATTAGAGTTCTGACTTTTGAACCATTTCCCCACACCAGTTTGATTGCTCTGCTGTCTACAGGCTTTCTGCTGGTAACTGGAGCATTTTTCAGCATCTACCATAATGAGCAACCATGACAGTGGTAAAGTTCTTTACATCTGGTAGCAGCTCACTGGGCTTTTCAAAGCCCAAATAATGTCGAGAATAAGTCCCAAATCCCCAAATCCGTGTGGATTGAAGAGGAATTGTTGAGAAAGTGGGACAGCAAAAAAAGGGGAAGAAATGAAGTAAAACCATTTATTTTTTCTTTTTCCATTTTGGGTACTTTCTGATACTTTTTACTGAAAGTTGCTGGATGAGGAATGGGGAAAAAGAGAGAAGTAGAGGTGGCTGCATGGAGACTATAGCCCCTCTACATGGGGCGCCTTCTCAACCAAAGAAGCTATCTGGTCCCCTAAAATAATTTCTTCTTTCAATTCTTTTTTATAATGTGAAGTCACTGGTGCTTTTCTCCCAAAGAGACCTAAACAGGCTCCTGCAGACCCCCGTGACCCTGAACAGGAAGAAGTGGGTTTAGATAATTGCTGGAAGGAAATCAGTGGAACATAAAATATAACTTGGAGCTCTGTTAAAGGCAAATTATGACTCTCAGTCATCAAGTACTGTGCGTTTCATTGAGACACATCTGCATGAGCATGTTCTGGACTCTAATGTCTCTACCAAGCTGTCAGATGATGCTGGGAGGCAGAGACTGCAAACAAAACAGTCAAGTCTTTGACATAAAACTGTGAAGAAGCATCTCTGCACCTGAATATTGAACTGTTCTTGTTTCTGTCCATGCTGTCTACAGATTGAGTTCACCTGTGTGACGCTGCAAACACAACAACGTGTGTGTATATATATATATATGTATATATATATATATATATATATATATATATATATATATATATATATATATATATGTATACACACACACACACACACACACACACATTATGCTATAGACATGTTGTAAACAATTTTTTACTCATCTAACTCATCAATTGAAAACAAATCTAATTTGAGAAAGCATTTTAAAAATGTTGTGCTGTTGACAGTTTTTGACTTGTTAGTGTCTCAGTATAACATTGATCATGGTTAAAGGGGCATACGTAAAATTAGAAATTAGAGAGGTCATGTTTTGAAATTAAAGATTGGAACTCTAATAGTACATGTGTTCAGGCTAAGCTACAATTGAAATATGCTTAAACTCAGTCCTGTCTTCATCACACCAGTCACTGAATATCTATTTAAATTTCATTTGAGGGATTATTTTATTATTTTCAGTAAATGTGAGCTAGCTGTAGCCATCTTGTGTCCCTGTTCTTGGCAAAAACCAGCAGCTTTGGAATCCCATCCTGGTCGGTCAACTGCGCATTGTTTTGGAGCAGTTTTGGTATTTTATTTTTACTCCCACCTCCTAGCTTTTGTATTTGGGTTCTCTACTCCTGAGGTCTGACAGTGCAAGAGCAAAGGACCATGACATGATCGAGCCACCATGACATTATCCCTGTTTAGTTTTTCAAGTGCTGTCTTTAGGCCTAAAGTTGGGAATTTGGCCACCTCCATCTTGGTCATGTAGGAACCAGAAGTGACAAGGTTTCAAAAAAAGAGTAGATGGCACTTGAAACTTTACTGAAGAAAAATGTGTATCTTTGAGACCTAATATATATGACTTACAGAATCCTTTTCTGATTAAGAAATCCATTAATGAAAACATGATCCGTGAGGTAAATTCAGCCCCAGATCAGACAGCACTAGGATGATCAAAGATAGCAAAACCCAACTATGACTCCTACTTTTACTTTTACTTTTATTTCCTTGAAGATTACCTAATTTAATTATGTTACTTCAGTATTTTTAAAATGCTGTGTGGATATAACCAGAGAAATAAGACCATGGAGATACGTTGTCTGTCACTATGACCCTGAGAGAATCATTAACTCTGGCTCCCACTGGGAGGCAGAAGCACTGAGGTCCTGTTGTGCTGTGGTTTTGCTCCATGTGCACCTCAACCGCAAGCTCCACCTGGAGAGTTTTAGTTCATTAAAAATGAATCACATTCTCTATAACCTTTTTGTGTCTGACTTCCTGCCAGCCCAATCTTCCTTGCGTAAATGAATTGGCCACAGCTGAGCACCACAATTGACTCAACCAATCAAGCCATCAATCAATTCCTTCTCGTTAGGTGCACAAAATATCTAGGACTCGCTGTGTAGCCGCAATTCGTTTGGCTCTATGTTTAAAAGATAAGAACTTTTCTCAGATCTGAAAGAAACAATGCTTTTTTTTTTTTGTCTGCATTTACATTCATGGTTAGTGCCATCATCCAGCAAAACCATCTAGTGAAGTATATGCAATTGAATCTTGTAGCAGACTTTTTTTTGTAGGAATGTGAAGGGTAAATCTTTCCTTCACCAGTCTTCTCTGGCAGTAAATTCTAACATCTTTATTAAATCCTGATTTCATCAGAGAGGACTAAAAAACACCAGCAGTGAAACATTTAAAGACAAGACAATTAAAGAGACATGACAGTGAAGGTGTGGTGTGTGCTGGGTTGTGAAGTGTGAGGGGTGTTGTGTAGTGGATTGTGATGTGATACAGAACAAACTTATTAAGATATTAAGTAGGAAGCAGAAACTACTAACAAGAAAACTGGATGAACACCTTCTACCAAGCTATAGACCTGTATATGGAGAATTGATTTAAACATAATCGATTGATTGTGTTGACGGGGGGGGGGGGGTGGGGGGGTTTGGGGAAAGGTTGTAAAGCATATATGTGTCACCGTGTGCCAGCCCACAGCAAGCCAACACCCCCTCACCCAAGAGAGCTCGCCCCCAGGGGCCACACTGGGCACCCAGCCCACCAGCAGGGGCGCAACCGGGCCCACGCATCGGCACAGGGAGGCCCCCACCAGCGGACGGCCCCTAAAAAACAGGGACACGCCCCAGTGGCCAGGACCCACGACCACACCCCAAATCCCCCCGCCAGGTCAGAGAAGGATAAAATAGAAAAGAGGAAATACGGCCAGCCCAGCCCCCCCACCCTCCCCCCGCCATGTGTGTCGGAGGGGAGGGTGAAACACAGCTTTCAACACGACACAATTGTAGGGGTACTCGTGTGACTTTATTAATATTTTAATAATTACCTAGGGTGCCACCGGCTTTTGTTAAAAAGACGGAAAACTTAAAAGAACAAATGAGTCACAATTTGTAGTGGGTTCTTGAACGAGTTGGATTGGCCATGGAAAATCAATCATCAGAGTCGCTAATACGTTGTACAACATTTATTTAGACACAGACAAGAACGCAAAACATATAAGACATTCATATATATATATATATATATATCTACAAACAGGCACATCAACATCGCGAATTCTTCATATTTGGCTATAGCGCATGACAGGAAGTGACGATAGAGAGGAATAGGAAGGAAGAGAGAATCATAACGAAAAAGATGGCGGGTACGCACGGGTTGCTAACAGCTAATCTGTTATCAAAGTGAACAAATTAATAAAGAGGGGCAATTCTCGAACTAATTAGCTGCCGAATAATGGGTAAGTGTGGTCCGGACGTGGTCCGTGACGCACGGACCGGTCGGAACCGTCAACACTGGAAGACACCAAATCTTATTCTCTGTCAGCCTTACCCTGGGCGAGTCTGGCGGCTTACTGTAGTCGGCGCATCGGTTTGGCACGGTTAGCAGTGGCGTCCTCCGGAAACCGTGTCTGGTCGATGGCTCTCTTTGAAGTCCCTGGAGTCAGGTCTCCGGACGTAGCGCGTGACTCGGCGGGTCGTACCGCTTTCTCCCGTCTGGCAGGCGAGTTGGTCCCGTGGCCTCTGACTTCGGTCGACAGGAGCCGGCAGTTAACAGTTCGATTGCCCGTCAAAAAAAACTGACGTGAAGGCTTACAAAAGAAAACTTGTTCTCAACTTACAACTAACGTTTGTTAGTTGCAATTATGCAGTGATCGTTCTATTACAGTCGATGGGCACGACTATAAAGCTTTTGTAAAATTGAGGGCTGAAAAAAGGGTGACGGAACAAAATAATAACTTAAGAAAAATAAAATTAAGCAACCAAAAATGATTTCAGAGTCTTTATCCGCACCACCAAAGTTTCAAATAAAATAAAATAAAAGAGGGAAAGTTTCAGAGTTAAAGAGGAAGAAGCACGGTGTCGGAGAGAAAAGAAAAGGGGGGTAAGAGCCTAGAGAAGAGAGAGACAAAAGGGCTGATCCGGCTTTTAATACTCCCCGAATATTTCATGAGCGTTTATGCAAATAAATGGGGTAGGACCCATATTGTCCAATCAGAAGATGGGAAGTTTTCCCGCTGGAATCCGGCGCACTGAATTCTGGGAGACGGAGTCCTTGACCATTTGTAGTACACAAAGTTTAAACAACATTTAAACCGTTAGTAACTTAATTATCAGGATGAATAAACATCACAAATATCACAGTCATGTCACACAGAATAATAACTTTTAACCCTTCATTTAACAAACTGTCCTGTGGAAGATCAGGTTATAAAACGACAGGAATTTGAAACAGAAAAATCATTTCACTCCACTTCCCAGTCTTTCCTTTCAGATGTTCTTGAAAGTTATATTCTTGAGTTATAACATTTTAAGGAAATCAGTGATAGTTTTGTTTGTCCTGTAAGAAATTGTTTATATAAGCTTTTTTCATCGTCTTCTCTCCTCCTGAGTGAGATTTCTGGGTGCGCTTTGCTCTCACCAGCAGATAAGAGGGTGTGATGAATTCCAGACTCCTTTTAGAAGCTGGTGCTTTACATACCAACTGTCATGAAATGATGTTTTAGGGTTCCCTAAAATGGTCTTCAGGGAAGAGTTACCATGGCAACCTGGACATTCTTGAGTTTTATAGCTTACGGTGCTGGTTGGTACCAGGTTCCAGATAACTGAGAGCACATCTGCTGAAGGCGGTTTTCTCCAGGTTTGTGAGGAGTTAGGTGAGAGTTCACAACTGCAGAAACGGCTTTAATTCATAGAATAAAGGGTCCGAAGAGGGATCCTACATCTCCCCCCTTTTGATCGATGCTTCTGGTTCTTTAGGTGGCGTCGATCAATCCAAAGGTCCCGTCTGAGGAAGGAAGGTCTGAACAGAGTTAGATCAGTGTCTCCCAGTATCCTATCGCTAACAGTCGATCTAGACTCCTACCGTCCTTATAACGGTGTTACTATTTCTAAGTGAGCACACTCCGATGGCTCCATATTCTACTCATGTGGTAAGTTTATTTATCGTTAGCAAGAACCTTTTGGCGTGAGGATCTTTACAGGCATGCAGGACAAGACAGACGCAAAACACACAGTGAGTAATCTGAGCCGAGGCCTCGACCTTTGGCTATGATTGTCTATCCTAATTCTAATTCACATTTCCCAGGTATGGGCTAATCTACGATTTTATGACCACACAATAAAGAAGAAAACTTCTAAAAAGAAAAAAAAAGAATCTAGGTGAAATGGGTATATTTCACATCATAAAGTCGACACAAAAAAAAAATGTTCTACTAGTACACATCGGGGAGAGAGAGAAGGAAACTTCTACAAGAGCGAGGGGTTTTATGGATGAGCACCCCCCTTTTGTCAGCTTCCTGCTGGACTCGTATCAGGCCGCTGGGGTCAGTGTTGTCGCTCTAGTGGGGAATGAGAGCATAGGCGTCGTTAGAAACATGTTGGAACAAACGTCGACTTAGAATCACACCAGGTACCCGTCTTCCAACAGGTTGGTAGACCGGTACCCACACGTTCGTGAGTTCGCTCGGACACACTTTATTCAAACTTATCCTACGCTGAGGGGTTGAACCAATAATTATCGCACTACCAGTCTACGCTGTCAACTATCGTTACAGGAGTGATAATTGCTCTAATTATCTCTGAGAACGAAAGTATGTGATTCCTACTAACTATTGGCTATCATGTGGTCCCCTGCGAGTCCCATGGGGGTTTGGTGCAACTCGGTTGGGTTGCAATGGACCCGTCTGAAAAGGGGGTCCTTTCGGCCTTGATTGGTCCTGCTCTGAGACACCACTGGAGACAGTGTGTCGGTGACCGTGTGTGGTCCTGTCCAACGTGGAAGGAGTTTTCGTGTGAGCTTCCCTGGCTTGGTACCAGGTCTGGTATGCTGCAGGGGTCGGTAGCACCACACTTCGTCACTCACCTGAGGTTCCACGTGGGAGGTTTGCGGGTCATGATAGGCTTTCCGACCGTCGGTTGTTTTCTCTGGTCGGTCCTTCGCCACAACGAAAGTCGTGCGCGGGCGTACATGCAGGTCGGCGAGGTATTGGAGCGCGACGTATGCGTTTGTTCGTTCTACCTGGCCCGAAGGTTGGTGTTGATGGCTGATAAGGGGTTTTGTTTTCACCCCTAACGTCTGCCAGACTTGTCGCATCACGTCTGCGGAGTCGACACGATTTGGAAGCCTGAACCAGAAAGAGACGTGGTTCATCAGAATATAGGCCGTTGCCTCTGTCGTGTCATTGGTGGCTGGGAGGCGTTCAATCCACGTGGTGGATGCGCGGGTCACAGCCGAGAGGTTTTGTTACCTCGCGTCGATTCGGTGGGAGGTCCCATCCAGTCAATCTGGAGGTTGGACCAAGGAAATGAGGTTCCCTGTTGTTGCAGGGGAGCTCTGTGTGTTGCTTCGGTGCCCTTGTGTCTCGCCGAAGGGGTGTCATGGGCATGCATTAGCGTCTCCCCCCTTTGTTTGCGGGGGACCACGAGCCCTGGCGAAGGGTGTGCTCCGGAAACACATTGTAGGATGCCCGTGACCATTTGAAATAGAGAATGCACGTCTACTAAGGAGGGCGAGTCAGGAACGTCGCTGACGTTTGCCGGCGTAGCCTGCGTCTCGGGTGTGTCCGTTAAGGATTTGATAACGAATAAAATGGCCGGGTCCTGATCTTGAAGAGCGGTTGAGTCGTCAGTCGTGAATGCAGGTTCGACGGACCGAGGGTCCGGAGGGTGATTCACGTCGTTACCGGTGGCGGTCGCTTTAGTCATTGCACCGATGGGCGCAAATTGGGGTGGGTGGGAGGGAGACAGGTAGCCACGCCTGGTTGAAGAGCTCCGGTGTGGCTCGTAAGGCGCTGTGTTTGGCTACTGTGCTCTTGATGTCATTCAGGTTCCTATCTGGACCTGGTATGTGGGCGTTGCCTCCGACAGCTTTGTCACGGACGACGTCTAAGGGGAACCAGGAGGGCGTTATGGCTGACCGCATATTTGGGTTCTGTGGCGCCAGCGTGTTGCACAACTCTTGGTTGGCGGCTGATCTGTCATTCCCCAAATATCGGCGCACTTCTGTTACCTGGTTCTCGTGGCGTTCGGTGCCATTGGCCACAAGAGGGCAGTGGGGTTCGACTGCCTCAGACGCACTAGAAGAGCACGAAAAGTCATCCCGTCCAGCAGCTGCACCTGTTGGTGGCGTTGGACTTGGTTGCTCGTCCACCATCCGAGTTTTTAGGTCGGGTGGTTGGATCGAGTGTGGCCGGGGAAGGTTTGGGTGTTCTTTGGTTTCACCCGATGGGGTTTGAACAAAGTAACACTGTGCTTCTCTTGGCTCGTGGACGGTCAGGGTCAAAGGTCGTCGGACTTGAGCCCAGAGCTTTTGCCGTTTGAAATCGATTACGGGTTCAAACCGGTTAAGCAGGTCTTTTCCTACCAGAAATGGTATGGAATCGAAAGGCGACACATAGACTGGGTGGACCAGTTTCATGGGACCAACGGACAGTTGGACGAATGAAACGGTCGTTAGGATGATGTTCTCGTGGGAGAACGGTCTTACCTTCAATGAACATGGACGCGTTTTCAAATCCTTATTGGTTTGATTTGCGATTAGACGCAGTCGTTGGAACAGGGCAGTTGACATGATGGTCACGTCTGCAGCTGTGTCCAGCAAGGCGTCACAGGTTACCATGCCCTCCAGTGTGAGGGACAGGTAGGATTTTCGAGTGGAACCCTTTTCGGTGAGGTGGCAGATAAATTGGTTGACAGGTGGTTCCACCTGGACCGTTGAGTTGTTCTGATCTGCGGGTTCATCCTTCTTATCCAGTTGGGCGACCAAGGTGGCCCTGGGAGGAGGAGCGTCCTCACGTACCTCTGTGGGGTAATTAACGGGACGACTTTGGTCCACCCCCCTTTTGTTGGGAGAGACAACTGCCAGAGCAGCATCGCTAAGACTAACGGGTTTGGGGCCCGCGTCAGGGGTGCCCAGCGCGTCGTTGAGTCTAGCGGTCGTATGACTTACGGCAGAAACTGTGAAGAGATCAACCTCCTTTTCCGGATGTCCCTTCTCCATTTCCTGTAAAAACAATTTAATGTTTTTCATTTCGGTTTTGGTCAGGTACAGAACCTCTTGTTCGTCTTCTACGTCGTGCCTAGTGTTTCTCGCATCTGAATGATCTCTCATTGGTGGAGGACGACGAGAAGTGGGCGGTGACCGTCCTGACTGATATCTACCGTGGTTTTGGTTTCGATATCCGTGGTCCGAATGTTGAGGTACAGGTCGATCGTACCTGTTGTGTGGATACCTTCCCCGTTGGGGAGGCCCGTGAAATCCATCACGCCACCGTCGTTCGCTCGGTGGGGATCGTGGTTCACGGTCAGGCCAATAAGACCTGGCGCGGTTGGGTTCGCGATTCGGTCGATTTGGGCTAGACGGAGGTGTGTGTCCTCGCCCGTGTTGTGGTGCGAACGTAGGAGCAGGGGTTGATCGAGACGCTTTAGGTCTGGTGGCCCCTTTGAGCTCCATGGGCAGGGGTTCTGCACTTATTGCGAAAACGGTGTGGTCAGGGGGCTTGGCATGCGACTGTTTCTGCCTCTGGAAACCCAGACAAGCTAGCTCTCGTAGCTGTGCAATGCTGGAAGAGCGAGGGTTTGCCATGACCCCGAGATGGTGGCTCGTGGCGGGATGGAGATTTTGAACGAAGAGCGACTTGAAGTTCTGCTCTTCCTCCATCCCAGGCTCGTTACGAGTACCAAAATAGGCTTCAAGTAGTCTATAATAGTACTGTTGGGGAGGCTCTTGTCGACCCTGTTTGACCGTAAGCGCTGCTGTCAGACCACATTGAGATGCACTGTCGGAGAACTCTTTCTCCAAAGTTTGGCACAACCTGTCGAAATCTCCTTTAACGATTTCAGGTTGGCGATCGACGAATCGGCTGACTTCGCGATTTGCTGTCAACTTAATCAGATAAATTTTGTCCTGGGCCGAGGCATCAGGGAACCTTTGCAGGTAGAACCTGAGGTCTTCCAAGTATGCTCGAGTGTCATTTATCGCTCCAGGAACGGGTTCAAACTTTGGTATGTGTCGGGCTAACCGTTCTAATTCCCTGTCGGGGAGGCCCCGGGGAACCTGTTGAACCGCTGGGGAGGGCGACTGCCCTCGACGCATTGGGTCTAGGTTTGACTCACGAGGTTGATACGGGTTCGCGAATGGTGACGTGAGTGGCGGTGAAGGAAGTTCACTACCAGCTCCTGGTACGCGAGGATCAGCCTTTAGTTCGATAGAGAAGGGCGGAGGTGTTCCAGCCGTTCTGGCTGTGAGGGACCTCCTCAGCTCTTTTCTAGCCGTCTCTAAGTCTTCAGCCATGCTGGTAATTTGGCGTGGGCCTCTGTGAGCCCACGCTGAGTTTTGAGCGAGCTGCGCCTGCAACAGTAGAACCTGTTCCTGTTTGGCGTCGAGTTGCTTACTGTAAGCGCAGCTCTCTTCCTGCATAGTTGCAGCTATCCGTCGGACTTCTGTGAGTTCCCGATGGGATGCTTTACACGCCTCATCCATGTCCTTAAGGAAGACGCTTTGAGTGACGATTGTATGATCGCGTTCGTTTTTCTCGATTTCTAAGGTTGTGATAGTGGCTACGCACTCGTCCGTTTTCTTTCTGGCCTCGTCCCGCTCGGCTACGAGCTGGGCCATCTGAGCGTTTGTTTCGCCGAGCTTGGACTTGTACTGTTCCGCTTGGGTTTCGAGAAAAGCGTTAGCTTTCTGCGATTGGGTTATTTTATGCGAACGTGACTCGAGTGAGCTACGTGCCTTTCCTAGCAGAGCTTGTGCTGTTAGGAACTGGGAAGTTAGCAAAATCGTCATGCTACCTAGCATTTTGGTCAGAGCTTTGTCTTTCGGAGGGCTGGTGAGTGCCTCCGCTATTAGGTCTGACAGTTTTGAGTCGATTTCGGTGGTGGTTAATCGCTCAACGTGTTCTTGATAGCCAGGATTTAGCTTCCCCGTGAGCTCGGTTACAGCTAATTCCAGGTTATCAAAGATGGTTCCCTGGCTAGAACCGTCAGAAGTGTCTGCATCTGCCATTTTCTCCGTTGTCTGAGCTTTGTTGGCAGTTTCCTTAACTTCTTTAGCTTCGTGCCACCTAGCTAGCCGAACGTTAGTTCTGGCTTAGCCTAATCTGTTCTACTTAGTTTGGCTTAAATTTGGAAACCAATCTATCTAGCTTCAGTTAGCGCTTAGCGTCCTAGCCTAGCTACCTAACCTTGCTAGCTTAGCTTCCTGACTTCCTGAGCCCCAAAACAGCCTAGTTAGCTTCGGTTAGCACTTAGCCTACTAGCCTAGCTACCTAGCCTAGCCTAACCTAGCTTCACTAGCTTAGCCTCTTGGCTTTCTGAGCCGCAAACAGCCTAGTTAGCCTTGGTTAGCACTTAGCCTCCTAGCCTAGCTACTTAGCCTAGCCTGACTTAGCTTGATCAGCTATGAGTCGACCTGGTTAGCTTCAGTTAGCATTTAGCTGGCTGAGGGCTTAGCTGAACTTCTCTGATTATCAACGTAGCCTATACTGACCCCTAGTGGTCACTCCTCGGTGCTGCAGCACTCTATGGGTCGAATTATCACTCCTGTTGGATAGTCGGCCTTATACAGTTTTGGTTAGACTGTTCAATCAAATATGTTCACAAGAATTTGTCATTCAATAATCAGAGGTGATCTGCTGTTGTCTTTTCTTGGGACAAAATTATTACATATAGTGCCTTTAGCACCAACTTGGTTATTCTGACAATAACCACGAGAGGGTGGTGTTTCTCCACCTGCAAACGTGGGGTTTCGTCACGGAGGGTGTTACCAGTGCGATGACGTCGTCACGTCACGCCCTGACTCCGCCCACTGTGAGGTTCCCAACTGTAACCGGAGTCACTTCACCTCTGGCCAGCGGCCAGAAACAACATGCAGAGCTCACGCGTCGCGTGTGCGCGCAGCTGCTCACAAAAATGACTCTACGTGACTCAAACTTCCACCATCAAAAGCGTTAGTTAATTCAATAACTCTTGACACAAACTGAACCCAGCGGGTTCTCTACTTCACCTCTGCTTTAAAAGTTTATCAACAACTCTGCTGCACCGAGAACTTTTCAGCCTCGGCTGAACACAATACTTTTGCGCGTGTGCTCGTGCTCTCCAGCACGCGCGAGTGGAAGACGTTTAGCTTCTAACTCGGATTTTCTTGGGCCTGATCACCCCTGTCTTCTGCTTTAGAAGTGATTACTTCAGCGGCGCAAAGCAGAAATTTTCCGCTGTGTGAGCGGATCAAAAGCGCGTCAGCGCGTGAACGCGCCTGGCTCGAGTCGGCTTTTGCCAAATGACCACAGATCGTGTGTTTCGACCCCAGTTTCCTCAGAAACTGTTGTCTGGACTTTACTACTGTGACGACAAATAAATAAATTCTCTCTTCAGACGTTGGTCTGAGAGAACGATAGTTTCTGCAGTTCTGGATGCAGAACCGGACGGCCCGCGGGGCGGGTCGTTCTTCCGTGTTCTCTCACGGTTACAAAGGAGGATTTTCGCTACCACACTGGATTGCTTTCCGCGCTTTCGCGAAGCAATATTTTTGTGGCGACACGCGCAAAAATGAGACAACGAATTTCTGGTTAGCTACGCCAGATACGTCGCTCTGCTGAACCTCGTGCACGCGCCGGATTTCCGCGGACACGCGCAGGAGCGCTTCAGAGCAGATACGGAATTTCAGGAATACGCTGAAACTTCGCCTGCTGGGGCCCTTTTCAACAAAATCTTAAACATGCATGCATAACATTAGAACGTGTTCAACACTGAGTCCAGCGACTCATACAGCGGCCTCACGGGCACGCGCTTCGTAGCTGCAGCTCTCTCTGTGTCTGCTCACAGGAGAAAAAGCGGGGGTTTTGGTCTGAGCGCAGCTGCGCGCCTCAGAGCTAACTTAGATCAGCGGACTTTCAGATTGATTTTCCAACAACGTCGCAAGTCGTCCCATCTGGGGTGCCAATAAGACTGTAGGGGTACTCGTGTGACTTTATTAATATTTTAATAATTACCTAGGGTGCCACCGGCTTTTGTTAAAAAGACGGAAAACTTAAAAGAACAAATGAGTCACAATTTGTAGTGGGTTCTTGAACGAGTTGGATTGGCCATGGAAAATCAATCATCAGAGTCGCTAATACGTTGTACAACATTTATTTAGACACAGACAAGAACGCAAAACATATAAGACATTCATATATATATATATATATATCTACAAACAGGCACATCAACATCGCGAATTCTTCATATTTGGCTATAGCGCATGACAGGAAGTGACGATAGAGAGGAATAGGAAGGAAGAGAGAATCATAACAAAAAAGATGGCGGGTACGCACGGGTTGCTAACAGCTAATCTGTTATCAAAGTGAACAAATTAATAAAGAGGGGCAATTCTCGAACTAATTAGCTGCCGAATAATGGGGAAGTGTGGTCCGGACGTGGTCCGTGACGCACGGACCGGTCGGAACCGTCAACACTGGAAGACACCAAATCTTATTCTCTGTCAGCCTTACCCTGGGCGAGTCTGGCGGCTTACTGTAGTCGGCGCATCGGTTTGGCACGGTTAGCAGTGGCGTCCTCCGGAAACCGTGTCTGGTCGATGGCTCTCTTTGAAGTCCCTGGAGTCAGGTCTCCGGACGTAGCGCGTGACTCGGCGGGTCGTACCGCTTTCTCCCGTCTGGCAGGCGAGTTGGTCCCGTGGCCTCTGACTTCGGTCGACAGGAGCCGGCAGTTAACAGTTCGATTGCCCGTCAAAAAAAACTGACGTGAAGGCTTACAAAAGAAAACTTGTTCTCAACTTACAACTAACGTTTGTTAGTTGCAATTATGCAGTGATCGTTCTATTACAGTCGATGGGCACGACTATAAAGCTTTTGTAAAAATGAGGGCTGAAAAAAAAGGGTGACGGAACAAAATAATAACTTAAGAAAAATAAAATTAAGCAACCAAAAATGATTTCAGAGTCTTTTTCCGCACCACCAAAGTTTCAAATAAAATAAAATAAAAGAGGGAAAAGTTTCAGAGTTAAAGAGGAAGAAGCACGGTGTCGGAGAGAAAAGAAAGGGGGGGTAAGAGCCTAGAGAAGAGAGAGACAAAAGGGCTGATCCGGCTTTTAATACTCCCCGAATATTTCATGAGCGTTTATGCAAATAAATGGGGTAGGACCCATATTGTCCAATCAGAAGATGGGAAGTTTTCCCGCTGGAATCCGGCGCACTGAATTCTGGGAGACGGAGTCCTTGACCATTTGTAGTACACAAAGTTTAAACAACATTTAAACCGTTAGTAACTTAATTATCAGGATGAATAAACATCACAAATATCACAGTCATGTCACACAGAATAATAACTTTTAACCCTTCATTTAACAAACTGTCCTGTGGAAGATCAGGTTATAAAACGACAGGAATTTGAAACAGAAAAATCATTTCACTCCACTTCCCAGTCTTTCCTTTCAGATGTTCTTGAAAGTTATATTCTTGAGTTATAACATTTTAAGGAAATCAGTGATAGTTTTGTTTGTCCTGTAAGAAATTGTTTATATAAGCTTTTTTCATCGTCTTCTCTCCTCCTGAGTGAGATTTCTGGGTGCGCTTTGCTCTCACCAGCAGATAAGAGGGTGTGATGAATTCCAGACTCCTTTTAGAAGCTGGTGCTTTACATACCAACTGTCATGAAATGATGTTTTAGGGTTCCCTAAAATGGTCTTCAGGGAAGAGTTACCATGGCAACCTGGACATTCTTGAGTTTTATAGCTTACGGTGCTGGTTGGTACCAGGTTCCAGATAACTGAGAGCACATCTGCTGAAGGCGGTTTTCTCCAGGTTTGTGAGGAGTTAGGTGAGAGTTCACAACTGCAGAAACGGCTTTAATTCATAGAATAAAGGGTCCGAAGAGGGATCCTACACAATGTTAAAAGTCAGTGGTCAGCCACTCTGTTCAGGATTCCAACACACACACAAGATGGGTTGACTAGAGTGGCAGTGATTGACAACAACTTCATTGTGTTTCACATAACAAAGCAAGCACAAAGTTTAACTATGTAGAAAATGCACAATGTTCTTTTTTTTTTTTTTTTTTACTTCAAGCTTCTGCTTGACTAGACAGCAAACAGGTCTGGTTGCCAAGAAGAGAGCCTGAATATTTGACACTGACGAGCGATTTGTTCCAAAAATGACATACAGCTTCTAAAGACTTAAGTGTCTAACTAACTGTGGTGGGTTAAAGTGGAACTTAGATGTGGTTTTCTCTCTTAAGAGAGGGTTGCTTTTGTTCAGAAGAAAAAAAACAGTCCCTTGTCATCTCATCATAGAAAACAAATGAACAAATAAACTTGCACTCTAAAAACAAAGTGAGGTTTTCTTTTGCTTCTAGAATGTGTCCTGAGAGATTTATCCCTTTCATTTGGCTTTCAGATGTTTTTCTCTGGGAGAGGTAGTATGAGCTGTGTTGGCAATGGCTTCTTGTAAGCATCTGTCAAGTCCTTACGGTTTGAAGATGCAGCTTTAAAGAGGGGTGTTATTTTCTTGATAATTATAAATAGATGTTTGTGAGTGGCCTGCACTTTTGCTTTAGGCAACATTCTATTATTGCAGAGGGGTGCACATTTGGGTTTGTTTTATGCCTTGTAGCTGTGAATCAAACGCAGCGATGCAGGTCCTTTGAAACCACTGTTTTAATTAAAAAAAGCTTTCATTTTGTTTTGACAGTGAATGAAAATTATGTTGCCTACAAAACCATTGGAAACAGAAAAACTATGAAAAATAGCTGTACACTTGCACTGATTATCGATAATTAAATGAAATTCTCTGTGTGTATATCATGTGCTGTCAAACTGTGTCCAAAGGAGGAAGTCAGCTCAATCATGCAGTCACATGTTTTTTTTGTCTCAAGTTCCGAGATTTGTTCTTGGTGCACATCAAAGATGTGCTCTCCAAAATTACAGGACCAGCTATGTTTTCCTTAGAATAGCTTTCTTTTTTAAATGCGATCATTCTTTGAAAACAAAATCCTACTTTTGACAGTGCAAAATTAAAAAGTCCAGCAGCACAATCTCTCCATGCAAAATAATTCCCCGGTGTGTGATAAAAAAATCCATCCATCCATCCATTATCTATACCCACTTAATCCTCTGCAGGGTCACGGGGATCTGCTGGAGCCTATCCCAGTTCACTTCGGGTGAAAGGCAGGGGTACACCCTGGACAGGTCGCCAGTGTGATAAAAGAAAAAAAAAATACATATTATAATCTTAAAAAAAGTGAAATTCTGGGGGCATTATAACATCAAACATGCTAATTGTGGCTTATAGTATCTGAAATGTAATTCTTAAGGTTTTTGCAATATCTTTGATCATTGCAGGGTCTGTCCTTGGGGTCAACTTACTTAAACATCCACTCCTGGGAAGATTGACATCTATTATGAATGCTTTCAACTGGTGAATAATTTTGTTCACTGTAGAACATTGAGCTCCAGTTTATTTCAAAATGTCTTTATTAGATTGGCAGCACCTGGACGTTGCATATTGATGTGGAAGCAGTAAAGATGTACTTTTCAGCACACTGTTTATGCATTTTTTTGAATATTTCTTTTTGTCAAATAAATACTGACACATTGTTGTCACTCTGAGGACTTTATATATATATATATATATATATGCATGTATATATAATTTTAGGACCAGGAGAGAACTTTTTTTAAAGCATATTTAACAAAACATTGTTTGTCCTTACATGTGTGCATGTTTGTGTGTATTTCTGTATGGGAGTGTTGACTGAAGCTATTTGACATAACTTCAAGCTCTTGCCAGTCAATAATACAGCAATTACCACCAGAGAATAAAATGTCAATATGTGACATTTTCAGAGGTCGCGCTAGGATTTTGTTGCCCTGAGAACCAACGCCAATATAAGCCACTTGATGATGTTTGAGCCTGAGAACACTGAGTCTTAGAATCTAATAGTCATTGATCTTGTAATGCAATCATTTGCAGAGAGTTAAAGGCCTCAGAAGCTTACCTTGTCAATCAAGCTTGTTACGATGAATGACAGGATCCTATACAGGAACCCACAATTCTCTGTGAAAGTTGGAATATTTTTGGTATTTTTGTTCAACCAATTTCTGTATTTGTGATTTTTTCTTCTTTTTATGCTCTTCTCACTGTTGAAGTGCCAGGAGCTTCATTGTAAAGTACCCTATTTTCCGGACTATAAGCCGCTACTTTTGTCCCACGCTTTAAACCATGGGGCTCATACAGAGATGTGGCTTTTCTATGAATTTTTCATCAGCCCTCAGGGGGCGCTCTAGGAGGAAGTGCAAAAACCAAAAAACAAACCAAGCAAGTAGCCTATATGAGGTAAATTCTTTCCAACATATTGTACAAGCACAAGTGAGGATAGGGACACGGGCCACCAGGATGACAGTTTCTGGCCCTATGACTGGCTGTCTGAACAGACCAACAGTGACAATAGCAGCCCTTTCTGCAGAGAAATGCACAGCAGAAAACAAGTATTTGTTATGAGAATATATAGTGGTGTATTGATGTTCTTCAGAGAGCACACAGCCTCTTGCATCTTGTATTTTCTTTCTCGTGGTTTGTTTGTTTTGAAATCCGGGACAGTGGCCTGTGTATGTTTCTGCACGGATTTCTGCCAGACCAAGGAAAGTTCTAGGTTTTTCCTCCAATAAATAAACCATATTATTCAGTAACTAAGAGAAGAATAGGTTCTGAGTTCTGATGCATTTTCATCTTTAAGTATAGATGGGCCGTCTGAGGTTTTTCAAGTTATATGTTCTTTGTGTATGCACCTGCAGAGCCAGTCTTTCAGTTAGATTGCTGCTGCAGTGCAGATTTTCTCTGCAGAATATTTCATCTATTTGACTTTGTTTATGGGAATAATTGTACAGATGGTTTGTATAATCCATGATTAGTAGATTTCAAAAAAGTATAAAACATATAAGTCAAACAGTTCTAAGATGAGACCAACTGAAAGTATAAAGGCTCCAATACACAGCACGATTTTGGGCTATTGCAGATGAAAGATTAACGTGGTGAAAGACTCATGGGGATATCTTTGGTCTTTGGTGATCAAAAATGGATGCCCGACATGCTACAATACAAGCGGTCTGACAACAGCCATCACACTGGCCTTACAGCTAAAAAGTACCTGATATAAATTTCTGACAGTGTCAGAAATCCTACCACTCCATCTACTTATTGACCAGTTAAAATGCAACTTGAAATTACGCATTGATTGAATCCAAGAGAGCTCATCATCGTACAGTCTGTTCATACCATTCTGGACATTGAACTCAAGGTTAAGCACATGCAATTGGGTATGTTTTAACTGACACTTACCTTGCACACACAAAAACATAGGCAATGTGACAAAACTCTAGATGGCAGTCCCCTACATGATGGTAAAAGGTCACGTGACCTTTTTAAGCCCATCTCTCGACATTTGAGTGAACTCATAGGACCACGAATCCAGCTGAGCAGGCTGATCTTGGAAGCACCCCACTTCTGAAACTCTCCTAATAAGACCCGAGGGCGCGACAAGATATCTGTAGATTACTGTCTCGCTCATAGTGAAATATAATCTTCACAGAAACTGTTTGTGATTGAAAACTAGTACAAATTGTTGAAGTAATAATGTTAATAACGACAACCGATTATTGACTATGAACAATTATCTTAAAGCTCATATCAACAAACACACGGGGGCATGCCATGGAAACTACACACAACTAAATGAACACACTACAATGTTCAAGATTTTTTGTTTTTTTCTTCATTGGCCAAATGAAACTGTTATGGCAGTTCCGGTAAGAAGTTAAATCTACTTTCACCTCTGCTTAAAGAGCACTGTGGGCTGCAAGTGATGCGATTGCTCTTCTTGGTAGATTTGTTTTTCTTTGTCTTCATATTTCCCACCGCTGCTTTTCTTTTAATCAGGCAGAATGATGGTTTCCTGCAATGTCTGTAAAAATGATTGCCGCTCAACACTTATCAGTGCAAACTCATGTAAGATCTATTTTATCCACTTCATTGTTATGTCTAATCTACATATAGAACGTAAACAAAATGAAACTCGGCACTGCAAGCTAAAGTGCTGCAGAAAAGGACCTGCACTGCCTTCTATCAGTTGGTGGTACACTTACAGAGTGACACAAACAATAATGCACAGGTATAAATGCCAAAGATGGCGTTGGGGCCGTGCATAGCTAAAGCATAAATCAACTAAACACCTGATCAGATGGTTGAAATCATCACATCAGCTTCTGCTCAAATCCTCTATTGATGACATGACTCAATAGAAGTCCTTTATTTATTATGTTAAATTGCTTAATTGGTAAAGTTGATTTCACATCCACTGAATATTAAAATATATTTATATTTCCTAAGTGACTTACTCAGAAGTATTCATATAGATGTTGCAGATTATTTCTGGTTTCCATCCAGTTTAACGCCTGGAAGAACTCACACTTGTATTCACCTTCAGCTTTGAGAGCAGCTTCAGTTTCAAGGGTTCAGCTCAAAATGTTGCAGTTGCTAACATGCTAACTGTCAGTTCAATAGGTCCGTGAGGTTCAACACCACCACACAGAGAACTCCACTGCTCTTTACACCATGTGAAACTCTGGATTATTCAATACTAATAGAATTCAATTAATATGCATTTTCTTCCCCCTTTCTCCTCCTCTAAAGGTTAGCTCTGTAGTCTCTAAGGCCCTGATCGTACACTTCCCGCTAGCTGTTACCCACTAGCCACTACCCGCAAATTGCGGGTTTAGGAATCTCCGCTAACCGCTAATGCAATCTTCCGCTACCTAAAGCTGCTACCCATTATGCCGACTCCCTTACTCACAATGTAGATGTGGTAATGGCCGTGTCTTTTGCCCTTTCCACAAACTCGGTATCTTGCCATCATGGGCTTAGGGTTGCGGGTAGCGGGTGGTCTGATCACCCGCAACCCGCATATTGGCACGTAAAAGAGCGCTTCCAAATGTCATCAATGTGCATCCACCTGGTCACATGTGGACGTGCACAAACGACTCTACCTCTCGAATTAACTGCTTTAGCCTCAGTTGAACGCCTGAGAAAATAGCAGAGATTGTCTTAAACAGCTTGCTCGCCAGTTAAACCACAGACAACCAGAGCTGTTTACTGGGAGCGCACCAACTATCTGGACTTTCAGGTTGCCGATAGGAATTGTCTGTGTAAAAATATTTTTATGTATATACTAGTGCGGAGGACGAGGAGGAAGGAAGAAGAGGAAGCTCTACAGCAGAGTCCCAGACGAGCTGTGCACGAGAGCTGCTCTGATCTGGATGAAAAGACACTTCATAGCAGTTTGCAGATAACGGTTTGCCAGTAGCGCACCCTGCTCTTAAAGGCAATGGCTACAGATGCACTGACTGGTTCAACAGTTGGAACGCCCAAATCACTTCTATGCATGATGTAGCAGGAAGCACAGGTGGAATATTTTATAGCCTTTAGCAAAGGTGGAAGATTGCGTTCTTGGCGGGGGAACGCCCCTTCCGCTACCTGCTATCCCTAAATAGCGGCTTTAGGAGATCTGGCGGAAGATTGGGCCCTAAGTGTCCATATATCATCCTTATAGTTCATTCATTTTTTCTTTTCTTCAATAAAACCAGATCATATTCTTCTCATCTCAATGATTTTTATATGAGTTTGTGGGAATTATTGCAGAGGGGCATAAACATTCCAGCATCCATACAAAATGAACAAAATAAAAGGGAATGATGTTTATCAAAAACTGGGCCTAGTCTTTGTATTAGTGGGTCATGAGCAGTCCTGGGTATATCTAGTCCTGCTTGTTGTAAAATTATTGTCTTTGTATCGGGGTCACCATGTTAGCATATCTTACTGTGATTCCTGAAACAAAAACAAATGCATAAATAATGCATTCAGAGAAAATGCTGTCATCTCTGAGGTTGCTGAGCTGAAGTAAAACTTATTTCTGGAGGTGATTGACAGATGATAATGACAAGTGGTACCATGGACTAGTTGTTTGATGTCACAGACTCCTTTGAAGTGCTGCTAAAATAAGAAAACTCCTCCATAAACAAACACTGATATAACAAAAGATAATAAAGAAAATGAAGCTTGTTTTTGGCAGTTAACTTTATGAAGTTTGTTTAAAGGAAGAGTTTGCAACCACTGATGTGATGTTAGGTCAGACATGCATCTGATCTGTGTTGATTTGACAGAATTATTTAAGAAATGGTAATTTCCTTTCCTGCTAAAAAAAACTTCAAACTTTTCAAACACTTCCAGCCAAGTCATCTAAAGATGTGTGTTTACCTTGTCAGGAAGAGAATCAAACACGGTGCCTGCAGCAACCATTTAAGAGCGCTAACATAGCAGTAATACTTGGTGTATCTGCAAACCAGACAAATGTACGAGCAATAAACATACTCAAGATATGAATATATGCTTTGAAAAATACAAACTCAGATTATCTTACTGTTGTACAGTTTTCTGTCACCTGTATACAAAAAAAAAGGTAGTCATTTTCTGAATGGCGTATTTTTCTGACTACACTCAAGCAGAGTTCTACGTATGTTGTGTACTTACTTGTGAATGAGAGCTCTTCTAATGTTTAATTTCCATTGTGCTCTTACTGTAAATGGCGTTGTCAGACTTGTTACCACCAAGATACAACTTTCTCACAACTATATATTCCAAGCAAAACAAAACAAACAAAAGAAAAACATTTTTTTGTGTATTTTTTTTTTCCCAAATCTGTAACATGCAACTGGTACAGATTCAAAAGGGCAAAGGGGTAAAGGTCTCATCTCTGTGCCCCTAGAGACAATAAAATAATTCAAAGTGACAGTAAATATGAAAATCCATGAGCCTGTTGAATGGAAAGTTACCTTAATGTTAACATTGCGAACTCCAACAAACTATGGCCATTTTTTACTGGTTTACAATGGTGGCTGTCTGTATGTAAACTTTAACCCAAGATGTTTTAGACAAATCTTGCCCCCAAACGACCACACTTCTTCAAAGAGCATTCAAATTGAGACTTAAATATGGCATGGATGGATATGTTCAAAATCTTAAATAGATATGGTCAGCAATGAGGTTCAGTTGGAAGAGTGGGATGACAGATTACAGTGCTAGCAGGAGAAACCCACAGACTATATTAGACGAACTAGGCTGCAGTGGGACGTCCCACTTTAAATGCTGTTTCAGTGGCAACACCAGAAATGACCACTGTAGTTAGCCAACGCACAGTTAGCACATGCTGCATACTGGTTAGCCAAACTTTGCCCTCTGATCGTTCCAGGCATACCCAAAGCCAGTCACAGCAATCTGTTTATACAATTAACAGAACAACAAAACATATTCTCTTTAAAATAAGAATTATTATGTTCTGTTAGACATTTATGCTTAATTTAGAAGTTTAGACAGGGCTATGTCAAAAGTGGCAAAATTAATGATAGCTCACCATTGACTCTGCCAGCTGCCACTCAAAAGACCACACCCCTGATTGTATATAAATTTGTTATAGAATTTATAATTTATATATATATATATATATATATATATATATATATATATATATATATATATATACATACATACAGTCATGGAAAAAATTATTAGACCACCATTTTTTCTTCACTTTCTTGTTAATTTTAATACCTGGTACCACTAAACGTCATCATGTGACTAAAACAGAAAAGAAAACACTGAATGCATAAAAGCAGTGTTTTTGGCAGTACAACACCATAGCTATTGATGTAAAAACTTAAGTGATTTAGGTTATAACCAAGAAAACCATGGAAAATGGTAATATATCAGCTCTTAAATAAAACTCTTATGAACAATCTTTGTGGTTATCGTTATTTTTGTCCAAACAAATGTACCTTTAGTTGTACCAGGCATTCAAATGAACAAGAAACTGAAGAAAACAAGGGTGGTCTAATAATTTTTTCCATGACTGTATATATATATATATATATATATATATATATATATATATAATAATAATGTTTTATACTAAGCAGTATGCCATGATAAAATCCATCACCTATCATGGAGTTTAGCATGTGGAGATTGTCACTATTCATCTGACAGCTCAGCGTGGCTGCTCCATCTTGTTCCATCACTCACTGTAAATGATCAGCTGTCAAAACAAACATCTTCTGTTTTTCCTTATTTCAGAAACACAAATGAATGCTCACTACCAGCCATCACAGATACAACTTCCTTTAGATGCTTCACAATAAAAGCCAACTTATTTCACCAGCAGGGAACCTTTAGTTTGCGTCAGGCTCAATTTAATGTAGCTCGGACAGCGGGTAAAGAAATCAAACAGTAAGCAGCAGAACCGTCGTCAGAAAATTAAATTAAACTGAACTGGATGCCTTGTTACCCATTTGGGAATGCTGGAATTTGGCATCAACAATGACAGCTTGCACTTTTTACTGCGCTGAAAGCAATCACTGAATGTAAATACACTGAATGGCTCTCTGAAGAAAATATGCTGACCACAAAACAGTATGTTTTTATGGAAAATCATTACTAAGATTAAAAAAATATATATAAAAAAAGTTTTTTTTTTTTTAAAGAAAATTGTTCAATGTGGTCATAATCACATGGATATATTGTTATTTACAAAGTAAAGGTTTCAAAAAAAATTGTATTCAACTGACTAATTCAAATGAAACTTTCTTTTGGCTGAATCCAGCTGCACTACAGACAAAAATGGATATATAATGATTTTTCTCTCTTTGTTCTTTTTATCATGCATTTTGTCTCATATCGCTTTATCAATGACCTCATATGCAGCTTAGCCCTCTGAAGTCCCTCTTTGCTCAATCTTTTGTTTTTCTTCCTCCCTCCTCCTCTGAAAGGAGTGATGTATTGTGGGGTTGTCAACATGACTTCTTATTATGGGGCTAAGTGAGTGTAAAATTGACTTTCAGCCAGAATGTGACAACTCACTGAAACAAATTGTGGTTTCAGTCTGCAGGATTTTGTCTCACCGTGCTGCATGTGTATGAGCGCAGGGGAGTGCGTGGATTGTTTTTTTTTTTTTTTTCTTTCAGCATGTCTGTTCTGAATGACATGCGAGTGAGTGTAAAGATAGGTGATGCATTTCAAAGTGAAGATCCAGTCTATTAAGACAAGCATGTATTGGTCCTGGCTTTACAAAAGAAAGTGGTTTTTCACAACAATGATGTTGTGTATTTTTACTTATTTATTTATTTTGCTTATCAGTTAAATTATTTCAATCTTTTTAACACACTAATCTAATGATCAAAATTACACATTTTTTACCTTCTGATCTTTTCCATCCCTTTGTATTTACTTTTTTTTTTCCTTTTTCAAATTATTGCATGCTGATGATTATCTATTGAATGTCTTTAGATGTTTTTATAAATTTGAAATGTCTTGAGGGAAAAACATTGTTTCATTTTCAAGACACAGTTAGTATTGTTCATTTTCACCAGCAGCTGGAGCCCATACCATCGGCTAGTGTTTGGACTGTGGCCGGAAAGCCACACAGGCACAGGGAGAAAGTGCAAACAAATGGCTAAGATTTGAACCATTAAGCTCACTGTAGTGCTAACATCAGCCCCCCCACCCCCCCAAAAAAATAAAATAAATAAATAAATGAAAAAAAATCCATTCATCTCAATTTAATGAGAGGAGCTGATTTTTGTGAAGGAGCTTCACAAACAAACAGCTGATTCCCAAAGACTCCAAGCAATTGAAAACTGTTTTATTATTTGTCAACAGCCATGTTTTCATTACACTTTTGGCACAAAACTGAAAGGTAGAGTAAGTTATTTGTGAGTGATATATTCTGTTGACATTGAAACAGTACATCAATACAAACAAACAAACAAAAAAAAAAACCATGAAGAAAACATTGAGATCTAGTTTCTCCATTCAGTTCTCCCTGAGAAAACGCTCATCATAAACATGAAACCTTGCCCTGTCAGGGACTGGTTGAAGGGATATTTGTTACCCTTGAAGTGAATTGCAACAAGGCAAATCTCTTATTCTTGGAGGTTCCCACATCTGAGGGATTTCTTGAAGGTCTTTGTCCATGATTTTACAAAGATAAAATGGATTAAAAATATAGTTATAGCAGTTACTTCTCTTGTTGTACATGCTACATCATAACAAAGGGAACCAGATCCTCCAAAAAAGTGAATGTGACTTATTAAGATGTCATGTGAACAGTAGATACAAATAAGGTGTTTCCCATTCAGTGTTGCAGAACATGTCTTCTTCCAAATAACCAGAAAAAATAAAAATAAAAAAAAACCTCATATTTGTGATATCTGGGAATTTTCAAGAAGTTGTGAGGTGTTTTGTATTTTCTATTTGCAATTCTGATTTGCACAATTTCAAGGATAATGAAAATGTACCTAATGTACCTAATTGTACCCGGAAGTTTCAGTTATATAATTGTTAAGGTGTTTACAAAATTCACAATAAGAGAAGTTTGTGTAAACTGCTGTCCATTAGTGAAAAATTACATATTGAATAAATCTAAGAAAAACTGCAATTTTACCAGAAGCCACCTGGAGTAATGGTTCCAATCTGTATCTTAAAAACACACCCAGAATTTGGTATGGATTTATGGACGAGGAACCAAGGAGATTTAAATGCTGCTAGAAAGGCTCCAAAAGGTAAGGTCAATATTTACAAAACATTTTAAGCATCAGTGTCTCTGGGGTATATTTTTATGGACAAAAGAAACAGAAGCAGAGTTTCTTAGCAATGGAGAACATCAGTTTATAGGTGATGGAGCTTCGTATGATGGAGTTTGTATGATGGAGACTGTGGGGGTATTTTGCTGTCTCTGATACTGGGAGCCAAGAATATGTCAACTAAATTTTGAAATCAGATAATCAGATTACCAAGGTATTTCAGAGTAAAATATCTTACTCAATGGTTAAAAAGGCAAATATGGATATTTAAAACGACATAGCTTTGAGCCTTGACTTCAGTGAAAACTTTTGAAGAAATGACTAAAAACTGGCATTACAAAAAGGATTCCTAGAAATTTTCAGGAGCTTAAATTCAAAGAGACATATCAGGAATGGAGGAGTTGGTGACCTAAATGCAGGGGCTCAGGAGGCAGGAATAATTAACAAAGCTCTTTATGACATTGCAGCAGTAGGAAACCCAAGAAACACAAATGTGAAGAGAGCTGACAGGAGGTAAGTTCAATGAGGAGCCGTATGGGGATTAACACCAACTACAAACATGACAAAAACATAACTGAGAGGCATGACAAATAAAACTGACATGGGGAGTGGGAGACAAAGGGCTATATATATTCTGGCCCTTGTTATATTCTGGAATAAACTCAGGGGCTGGCAAGACACAGGAGAGGACAATCCAGACAGAGAGGAAAAACAATGGAAGTCAAGACAATACACAGTGGAAAAAACACTCCCAAAAATAAAACAGGGTGTAAAACAATAAAAGTAGTTCATTAACTGTGGATATCTTGTTCATATACTTAATTTCTTGACATTGAAAATAATTATCTGTTACAAACATTAAGAAACCCCTTGGGAGTTATGTCGACTCATGTTTGTAGTTTAAAGATTTATAAATGTGCACCAACTTTATAACGTCAGCCTAAAAGTAGTTACTAGTATTAGATTTATTCAAGCCCAACTCAAATTCATACTCAGATAGCAAGGATTGTTTGGCTCTAACATCTGCATTTTTCCTTGGCCCGTATTTGGCTTTGACTGACAGAACTGACTCAAGGTTGGTGTGGCTGCCAAAAGTTGACCACATAATCACCAGATCCACCATGCTTGGCCCTCAAAACACTTTGAAGGCCATATTCCATGTCTGAAGTGCCTCGTGAAATTTGGACCACATCTAGCTTATACAGCACATGCCAAAGATTTGGTGCAGATCATGAACTTTGGGACACATCTGGCCCACATAACCCTTGTCACTCACCCTATCTGAGCTTCATTCAATGTTATAAAATCTAGATTTAACTTTTTCTTTAGTATCTTGTATATTTAAACTTCGTTGGCTTCATGACCGACCAACTGTTGCCATTTGTGCATATCTGAAAAAGGTCAACTGTTTTAAACCTTTCAAAGTTCTTTGCTCAGCCGAAGAAAAAAAAAGTGGTATAAATGTTTTGAAATGTTTTGAAAGGGCAACCACAATATGAACCTTCCTTTTTCTTTTAAACGCAAAAACTGGAGATAAATAGTCTCTTGATAAAAAAAATCTGCAAATTGTCAGCTCTGCTCTCTGTCGCATGAATGAGATGAATCCCTGTATTATGTAAAAGAGAGTGGAGGGAGAATAACAGAAGATACGGAAGGGAGATGAGAAGTGAAATAAAGGATCTGTGAGATTCAAAAAGGTAGATAAAAACCTTTACAAAAAGCATGTGAAAGAATTGCATAAGGCCAGAAAGAACCCTCCAGTCCTACATAGTAGAACCAAGAGAAACTTTTGACTGATAGGCAGACATTTCTCTTGCCCTCACTAATGCTCTCTCACCCCCGACACTATACACAAAAACACGCCTCTCAGTATTTCCTGACTCTTCCCCATTCTGTTCTAGATTTAAAGTTGCCTGGGATCATTGTCCTGTTGCATGATCTAATCTGAGATAAGATTTAACTGTTGGACTGAGCCTCGCATTGACTTCACCATACTTTGGTATGGTGAAGTTAATGCCAAAGCTATTTGCTGCAGCAAAAGAAGTCCAAATAATCATACATCTCCAACCATAGGTATGATGAGGTGGTGGTTTTATGTGTTTGTTTTTTACTGAACCTGGCACGGTGCAATTTTGGCCTTATCTGCCGAAGGGGAAATCAAAATATAAGAAAAGCTTTTTGAGAATTTTAGGTGTGTATTACAATAATGAAAATGTCACTAGCTTCCAACAAAAAAGCCTTTTATTAGTAACGTGTGAAGCAGACTCTTCTAACTCAACAGGTAAGATGCAGGACAGCAACACAAGGCTTGCAATAAGACAGGCCAGCAAGGAGAAAGGGAATGATAAGCGAGCATATAGAGCAGAGGTGAAGGCTGATGAGACACAGATGGAAATGATCAGCACAGATGGGACAAGGGAAGTAAAGCAGACACCAACAAGACAAAGACAGACTTTCAAAATAAAGAGGGATGTAATGAAACAGAAGATAAGGATCAAGAGAACCAAGAAAAAAAAGCCATAGGTCTTCAAGTGTAAAGAGACCCATAAATCCACCTGGAACTACTTGGACACGCCAGCAGCTTGTTGAACGATTTTACAGTAAGTGGTTTCATTCGATTGGCACACGTGGGCTACTTAAACATTGGAAGTAATTTGTAAAATGTAAAAACGCCATTCCTTGAAAATAAAGAAAAAAAATGCTGTAAATAAATCATTTCACTATAAATTTTCAAACTACTGTTTATTAAAATGTGGTTTAACAGCAATAAATCCACTGGCCACCACAATGGTCTTTTTCAATAGAAGAAACCTCGATCAGGCATAAGACAATAGAGACAGTGGAGTTGTGACCAGTGGAGAGGTTTGCTGCAATTTTTGAATTTCCCCTTGGGAGAGGAATAAACTACATCTAATCAAGTCCTCATCGAGCAAGGAACAGAAGCACCATGGTCTGGTTGTGTGGTGGTTTTGAATCTGACCTCAGGTCTCAGTGGGAGCATTTCAAAAGTGGGCAGCTCGTGAGATTATGAGTTTACCTAAAGGTTTCAAAATCACATGAGAAACAAGCCATAATCCACACCTTGAGATGTCCATTTATGATGATCCCTGGGTGAGGTTCGTGCTAATTAATGATTTATGGGTGTGTGCTCCAAACCTGTGATCAGCTGGAACTATCAAACATACAAATCTGTCCATGTGAGATCAGTGTTTGTGAATCCAGATTAGGCTTTTAGTAAGGAGATGTTTAAATCTAGTCTAGATTTCATGAATAAGGCCCATTGTTCTAGAAGACTTATGGTTTATGGTGTGTTGTCATGATGTTCAACTTGTGACTTGCCCTCGTAATTCCTGGTTAGCTTTCACCACACATCTTTAGCATTTTGGTTTTGTTTTGTCAAATGATTTTAAAATAATATGTCAAAGGTTGACATTTATTTTTACACACTTTTAAAGCCTGGTAAGAACCAGATTACAATTATTATGTCCAATGTGCTTTCACACAGTCTTTTCTTTAGCTGAAGTGTAGAAACATGTATGAAGAACCTTTCCTTGCCAGTATCAGTGTTTAAAGTTTCACAGATGTGAAACAAATGTCTGCTGTGCCAAAGACGAATCTATCATCTTCTGTTGTGACTCACCTCTTCCAATCAGTCCACTAAATAAACTGGACTACAGCTGATGAGTAATCAATTCTTAATGAACTTGAATTAATTAGTGGGACATGGAAAGAGGCAATTAAAGTAGTGCTGCAACCCATGTTCGGATAAAAGGAGCTACAAGGCTGTATTGGAATATGGTTCAGTTTCTGCCTGTCTTTTTTTGTCTTGATATTTTTTTGGAAATTGAATTATGGTCTATTTATCGCTTCAGGTTGTATACAGACATAAGTTACCCTCAATTTATTTTGTTAAATTTGTAAGAAAAAAGTCTCTGTTGTAGAGACAATTCAATCTATAAATTTAACACTTGTAATTAAATATATGGTGTACTTGGCTAAATCAGTTTCTTTTTTTTTTGTCCTTTGCACAAAATGTCCAAAAGTTTGCAAAATTAGCAAGATTTATTTAAAAGAACATGAGCTGTCACCTCTCTGGAGAGGAAGGAGCCTCAGCTTGTGTGTGAGGCTGAGAGGTACCGGCTAGATATAGTCAGACTCACTTCGACATGTATATGATTTTCACAAACAGTCTAACTTTAATGTACACATAATCATACATTTACACTCACATCCATGGTGATGGATATGTTGACAGATGAGGTCAAACAGGGGTCCCCATTGACTATGTTGTTTGTGAATGAGATTGTGATCCATTGTGAGAGTAGAGAGCAGGTGGAAGAGCTGGAGATGCATGTTGGAAATAAGGAAAATCAAGGTCAGTCACGGCCAGACAGAATACATGTATGTAAATAAGAGCAAAGCTGGTGTAACGATGAAGATGTAGTGGTGAAGAAGGTGTTAAAGTTTCAATACCTGGGCTCAACTGTGCAGATCAGATGACAGTGTGGAAGAGGTGAAGGAGAGAGTGCAGGCAGGGTGGAGTAGGTGGAGAAGAGTGTCTAGGGTTATTTGTGATAAAGGAGTATCACTGAGAGTAAAGGGAATAATTTATAAAACGGCCGTGATACCGGCTCTTCTCTACAGCATCAAGACACCGACACTAGACAAGAGACAGGAAGCAGAGTAGGAGAGACTAGATGGTATGGCTGAGACACATACAGAGGAGGGACAGTGAATACATTGGTAGAAGGATGCAGTACATCGGTGGTTCTCAACCTTTTTTGAACAAACGCCCCCCTGAGCCACCATGATGCTCTTAATGCCCCCCCCCCCCCCCCCCCCCCCGCCCCCCCCCCCAAAAAAAAAAAAAAAAAAAAAAAAGAAAGAAAATGTGTGTGTAAGCATGGATTTTAATTTGTGGAAATGGAAATAATAGAAATGACATGGAAATAATACTGTAGTTGCACTAGGACCGAAACCTCTTCAGTTGTTTCTTCTGGACTGTGAGGCTGAATTTCTGAGATTGAACTGCAAAACTGAATTTAAATCAAATTGATCTTTCAGAGAGAAAGGCCACACCGCCTTTTATGATTTTTTTTTTATTTATCACAACATTTATAAATAAATTCTTGGAACTAAGAAAAAATACCACCACAGCAGAATTTGTTGAAAATCTGTTTTATGGGTAGGCTAACTGAAGATGCCAACAACATCATCCACTCTTTCGTGAACAGCGGCAGATGTACATTGCTCTGTGATGGAATAAATCCATAATTTTTGTAATTAGCATTGTACTGCCGTCACTTGTTCTTGTTTTCTGCGATTTTTGATTGTACTGTAAATGTTTGTGATTAAACATAATTACATAGTCTTGATTATGTATGTTTTCATTGGTTGTTGAATGAAGCCTGCGAAATGTGTTGGAAAGGGACTTCTCTGCTGTTGGTGTTTATGGGCGTTACTATGGCGATGATCCTGCTCGGCTCGTGACATAGAGAGAAAATGAGATTTTACCGGGTCATGGAAGCAGCAGACTCAGGGTTTTGGTCTCAGACAGCAGCTTTATTTTTTGAAAGGAAATCTGAGCACAGCATTTTATTGAAACATAAAAAGATTTGCACTATAAAAAAAAAAACCTTGGGAAACAGTGAAAGTTTAAAACAGAGTTCTCAAGGCGTGGCGCCCCTCATTTGTGCTTAAGCGCCCCCCTCTCCGCCCTGACCTTTCTAGCGCCCCCCCTAAAGGTTCAGAACGCCCCCTGGGGGGCGGTACCGCCCCTGTTGAGAAACTCTACTGTACATGAAGCTGCCAGGCAAGAGAAAAAGAGGGAGACCAAAGATGATATTTCTGGATGTGGTGAAAAAGTATATACTGTTGGTTGGTATCACAGAGGAAGATGCAGAAGAAAGGAGAAGATGGAAATTAATGATCCATTGTGGTGACTCCTAAAAAAAAAAAAAAGTCAGTGGATGAAGAGGTCAAGGAGTAGCAAGAGAAGAAGTCACAGCCCCCATTAACCGTAGAGTGTAAAGGATTACTGTAGTTCAGAAAGGCACTGGAGAGCTCCTGGAGGTCTAGTGTTCATGTCTCAATGGTCATATCTTTTATAGAGGTACAAGGGGGACCAATAATTTATCCTTTTTGTTATCATTGCTTATGATTTGAGCATATTCTTATCTTCTGCATCTTTCTTCCTGTAGCACTGGAGTTTGGTAAAGTCTCAAATTTTGGTAAAAAGAGGAGAAATAGCCCTCTGATTCTTTCCTCCCAGTTTCATGTCTGAATTTAAGCACTCCAACACCACTAATTGTTCAAATTGGTAACATTTTAACTATTGTGATCTGATTTTTGATTATAACTTCAAAAGTGAGGTATGAAGGGATTTATTAGTTCAAGCTGATTTCAGTGCATCACATTCTGCATTTTTTTCCAGAAATCTCCACCAAAAACTGCCACAACTTATTCCTAAATCATGTCTATCACAAGTTTGGAGAAGAATTTCAGGTTTTAGTTGCTAAGCACGATGTGTGATCTATCCCAGAACATAATTCATGTTCCTACTGTGAACAAGACTGTGCGCCCCTTTGCAAGATTGTCCTCCTGTTTTAAAAATATAATTTACATTTTGCCTACGTATCAGTGCTCACACCCATGTTTAAAATGATCCGAGCTGTCTGGTTGCTGCTTTCAAAGTAATGTTGCTCAATCCTACTTCAAGCAGACAAAATAAATTCTGGTAAGTAGCTTAAAAATGAAAAAGGGCAGTATTGCTCACATAATCCCTTATTTCCGGCTTCATTTGTGAAATAAAGAATGGCACCGTAGAACAAAGTTATACGTTGCTTTTCATCAGGGGATATCTGCCTAATCCCTGCTACAGTCATATAACTTTCAAAAGCAAGAAACCAAACTCCAAAACAAACAAATAAAAAAAAAAAAACAAAAGACTGTCTTGTATCATCTTCCTCAGTGATTAGAAAATATATTACTTTAATGAAGCTAAAACCTGCCTCTTAGTTTTTAGAGAAACCTAATGCAAGGGGATTTTAGAGGGCTCGTATACTTATAAAACAGTTTCATCAAAGACTAAATAGTGTTCTCCTTTTTTAACTTTGAAGTTGTGGAGGGTATGATTAAAGGCAAGGGTCAAAGCCACATTTCTGCCATCATGAAGAGGCCTCTCAACTCAACTCAAAACATTTGCTCCACGTGTCTGTTTCACATGTAGTTTTTGTACTTCTGTATTCATATTTCATGACCTAAGGGTAATTTAGTTCATGCAATTAAAAAACAAAAAAAACAAACATCTGCCAAAATGAGATTATAATTCTGCTATTTTTGTGGAGGCTAATATTTTCTTTTATAATATTTTCTGAGTCATAACAAGGTCACATAACCTTGCAGCTGTATTGTTTTGTATTCCATGAAAACCACCACTTTTCTTAAAACAGAATTAATGTGAAAAATATCAAGAGGAACAACTGATGTTGAATTAGT
This sequence comes from Hirundichthys speculiger, assembly GCA_018398805.1. Lineage (NCBI taxonomy): Eukaryota > Metazoa > Chordata > Actinopteri > Beloniformes > Exocoetidae > Hirundichthys > Hirundichthys speculiger. The sequence goes on from JAGFBZ010000105.1 coordinate 84,861, forward strand.
CCCATGAGTCTCATTATTAGATCACGGTAAATAGTTGCTGTCTCAATTAAAACTGTGAAATGTAAAAAAAAAAACCAAACCAAAAAAAAAAAAAAAAGAGACAGTCAGGCTCAAAGCCTGTGTGCACAACACCACTGGGAAAATAAAGTTTTCAAGCTAATAACTGCTGTTGTGCATATAAAGAGCTCGTTTAGTTATGAAGGGGTTATTACCAACTGTCTTAAGAGATGGTAGTTAATAATAAACATATTGACAAAGTTAATCAATTAAAACGGGGCACCACCTGATAATCAGGAAACAAAGACTAAATGACACAATCAGTCTCAAAAAGGGCTGTTGTTCTATGAATGCCAGCCTGTGACCAGGTGTGGCGCTATAGAGCATCAGAGAAGGTGTGAGTCCGAGCACAGACGTCTTGGACCAGCAAATGTTACAAACCTGTGTAAAATAACCACAAACAATTTCTCTCATTAAAATATATCAAAATTTATTAACAAGTTTCAAGATGAACATACACTTGAATTAAGATCCTGATATCTACTTACTAAAAGACAACATAAGATAGACTAAACATAAGCAAATAAAGATTTAAAAAGGTCTCTCTCTCTCTCTCTCTCTCTCATTTATTTATTTATATATACAGTGGAGGAAAAAACTGTGGTCCCAGCTGCCTTGAGATCATTAACCAGCTTCTCCCGTGTAGTTCTCGGCTGATCTCTAACCTTTCTCATGATCACTGAGACCCCACCAGGTGATATCTTGCATGGAGCCCCCAGCCTAGGTTGATTAACAGTCATGTTGTACTTCTTCCACTTCCAAATAATTGCACCATCAGTTGTCACCTTCTTATTCAGCTTCTTACTTATGGTTTTGTAGCCCATTCCAGCCTTGTGGAGTTCAACAACTTTGTCCCTGACATCTTTTGACAGCTCTTTAGTCTTGCCCATGGTGGAGATGGTGGAGTATCACTGAGTCTGTGGGCAGATGGCTTTTCATACAGGTGACAATTTGGAACAGGTGTCTCTCATGCAGGTAATTACTTCAGTGAGATTAGGAGTATGCCAGTGGTCTGTGGGAACCAACACGGGTCAAGGTTGGTCGGGGTTCAAATACTTATTTCCCTCAATGACTTGCAAATTAATTTTCAATTTTCATTTCGTGTATTTTTCTCAAATTTTTTTCAATATTCTTTAAAATAAAGAATAAGTAAAGCTGCCATAAAAATCTGAGACTGTTCATTTATTTCTTAGTATGACAACTGCTAAAATCAGTGGGTGATCAAATATGTATTTCCTCCACTGTATGTATATGTAATGTCATGGCCTGGTTCAGTTATGGCAGCTCTGTGTGTGTTTGTTTGTCAAGTTGGCGTTACTCCCTGTCTCTTGTCTGCTCCGTTTCCTGTTTTAATTTGAAGGTCTGTTTTGTCCCCGTTACTTTCTGCTTTGCTTCCTTCCCCTCGTTACCTTGATTCCCTACACCTGCCTCTGGTTTATTGACCTGTGTATTTAAGTCTTCACCCCTGTCTGTGCTGGTCTGTTGTCTTGTGTCGTCTCGTATCCTGTGAGTTTCCCTGCCGTTTTTTTCTGCTTGTTTCCCCGTTTGGTTTTCTGTTTGTCCTGGACTTAAGTTAAGTTTGTGTTTTTGGATTTTTGTGTTTTGGTAAAATAAACCCTTTTGTTTTGCACTCCTGCTCTTGGGTCCTCCATTCTGCCTCAGATCATGACATGTATATGTATATGTATGTGAGAGATAAACTAAAATAGCTTTGTAGCCCGTGAGACGAATTCCAAAATGGCGGACGAGCTCACGTGATAACCTTGCTCCAGAATCACGATGGTGGAGGACAAAGCAGGGATTTTCTCCTGCTGATAATTGTAACGTGGTGGTTAGTAGAAGAGGATACAAGTAAAGCACAGAGAAAAATCAACAAAGCTACAATGTATTTCTCGTGACTTGCAAGAGCTACTCTGTCACACAGATGCAACTTCACAGAGTTGCTCTGATCATTGAACTTGGAAATCGAGATTCAAGTAGCTTTTCGCAATAAAAAAAAAAAAAAATCAACTTAATTCAGTTGCGGCGGGACTGATGGTCCAGTTCTAAGCTTATGTGACACACGAAAAAGGGAACTTGCAAACAACACTAACCTAAACTCTGCCCAAACACAAAAGCCTCTTATGTGGATCGCTCCGGAAGCGATTGATGGTGTTGTGACATCTGTGGGAGTCTGGATTGATGATCCAGGATCGGTTGAATAGGGCAGAGTTAAACGTACGCTCAGCTGGTATCCAGGGGCGGCTCTTGTTCTCTTTTCTCTCCTCTCCGGTCAACGGAGAGATGCAGTGTTACGCAGCAACGGCAGCTAGGCTGTCTTCCTTCCCCAAGTAAGCCTGAGGCCGTTTGCGTGTACGGAGGTGCACGGGTGCTTTTCTGTGTGTCGGTCCTTCCATACATCGGCAGATCACTCCGTAAGCGCGTCACCATCGGACAAGGCGTGTGATTGTCATTGGACAACCAGAGGGGTCTCCTTCAGATGGGTCGGAGGCCTTTGCTGGCTAATTATCTTGCGGTAGCAGGCCAGAGAGATGTGCACCTTTTGCTTTGGGTGGAGGAGGTCAGAGAAAGCGAGAAAGGGGAGGGAGCTGGTATTTGTGCGTGGCAGAGCACATCCTGCCTCCGCGGACTCCTGCTGTTCTATGGGGGTCCTTAGCCAGTAAGAGGGCATGACATCACTTTCACACCTTGTTGTAAAACAATAAAACATTGCAAAGCATGTTGGGGGTTTAAGTTCTATCTGGTGTTTTGTATCAAAAGCAACACGGTCTTTTTCAACCCATGACGTGTGGCCCAACACTATGTGGATTATGCTCTTTAGTGTGAACAAGGTTTTCTGATGCTACAGAAACAAGTAATTACGGAGTGACTAAGGGGAAAGATGCACTTTTGATGGAGCTCCTGTTCACTTATGAATGAGAGATGGTTTACTTGTCGCTGAAACAAATTACAGAGTAGGGTAATTAGCTCTTGTTGCTCCCATGTTCAGGTCTATTTATGACCACACAGTAAATGATTAGTGATAGTTAATCAAAACATTATTTGAAATCATAGAACATGTGAGGGATTATATCATAGCCTTATTGGATAACTACTTTTATACCTGAGACACAATGAGAGCCCTTTGGGATTACTGTAGTTTGTCTCACAGAACTGCCTGAATTGTTTACATGCCTTTACACGTGGCCAGGAAAGCACATTTGTTTTACTGCTGTTAGACTACTAATGAAAACACACCGACTGGACTGGAGACGTGACAAGAAACGATAGAGATGGCTGTGCTTCTTGAGGAAGCTGAGATCCTTCTGTGTTTGCAGCAAGATGTGGCATAACTTCTAAAAGTCTGTTGTGGAGGGAACAATCTCATCTGCAGTCATTTTGTGTGGGAGCAGCATCAGAGCCAATGACTTAAAGAAACTGATAAAGAAAGCTGGCACTGTTTGGGGGACTGTTCTGTAGACTAAAGCTGATTGTACACTGAAGAATGCTTCATAAAATGCTGTTTCTTAAGAATAAAGCTGAGGAGCTTCTATTTTTCTTTCTCTGCTGTGCATTTAGATTATTTACAAGAAATTCACAAAACTTTTATCCCGTGTTTCATTTTCTCTGAGGCCAATTTAAAAAGTGGCCTGCTGAGCACAGGGAGCTCACCACACTGCTGCTGGAGAAGCAGACAGAGCTATTCTTTGATGCCCTGGTGATCATCAGTGCAAGCATGGGGCTCCATCCTTTCCTAGGATGCTGGGACTACTTTGTTCACTGGAACATCTGTTTTAACTACAGGGACGGGGCTACAAACCAACAGAGGAAATGCCGTGTCCAGGTTCAAGTTTACTGTATTAACTTGCTGCCCCAGTTCTCCCAAGACATAAAGGTATTAAGTAAATCCAGGGAGCCTTAGGTTGACAAGCTGGAGAAACATCATGCAGCCTATAAATGTTTAATGGTCTGACAATGCTTTCTGTTTAGTAATGGAACACCCAATTTCTACATTTACATTTTAGGATTTTGTTTATTTATTTAATTACATCTTTAGAGAATCTTTTACATTGGTTTTCATTCTCTATAGCAACATTTAAAGTTACCAAAAATGTGCACGTGCTGTTTATTACAGTAGTTTCTTTTTCATATTTTACAAGATAAATATTGTCTTTTACTTTTAAAAATTTAACTTTTCTTTTTCTATTACCTTTCCTGTCCTCAAAGCAAACCTGACAGACAGAGAGATCTTTGAAAATACATTTTTGAGTTTCTCTGTGTTGTGATTCTATAATCCTCTACTAATGCCTGTGAAACACAATGATTCAGCACAGCCATGCTGGCCCATCTCGGTTCATGACAAAATCGCTTGTGGCTGTGGCTCAGGTGGAAAAGAGGTTCCAGTGAGAAGATTTGTGATTCATTCTCAAGCCTGTCCACATGTTGACGTGTCCTTCGGCGAGTCTCCGAACCCCCTCATCACACCTGATATGCTTATAAATGTGACTGTAGACATGAAAGTGCTGCCTGCCTAGTGTATACAAGTGCATACAAAGTATGTACATAATAAAAAGCACTGTGTGAGTTTTGCTTGAATGAGAAAATCAAGGTAAAAGCAGTTTGTCACCATAAGGTTGATATTTAGAAACTACATGGAAATGTGTTCTTTTTAATGAGGCAAGAGCTTCTAAAGTGTACACACATGATCTCTGATCCCCCCCGACAGCATTACATCAGGAACATCAGTCATCAACAAAGGATATAACCACATAAGTAAGGCATTACTTTGGGAAACTTGTGACAAGTGCTACTGTGCAGAGCTACATTCACAAATGCTACATAAAAGCTTTACTATTCAAAATAGAAGCATTATGCTAATCTTGCCCAAAGGCAGTGTTGACTATCTCTGGGGTGGACAATTACAAAAGTGAAACGTGTGATCAGGCAAATCAGAAATTGACCTTTATTGCAATTATTTAAGAAACTGTGTGCTCCAGATCAAATATGAACAGACTACAGAGTCTGTTGTCAGTAAAAAGTCAAAAGTCCAGGTTCTGTGATGGAATGAGGGTTATGTATCGTGTGAAACGTAAGACCTGAAGGTAAGCTTGTGAATGACAGCTGGAGAATAATTTGATTTGATAATTTAACTGTGTGGGTGTGTTAGCTTAGGTTGAATGTATATTCTTTCAGACTCAGCATCGTATGCTCTTTCAAACAGTAATAACATGCTTCAAGGGTTATTGAGCGTAATTTGTGTTCACAATTGCATTATTGTTGCAACTGTAACACTAATCTCAAATAAGGCACTCCCTGTGGAGGAAAAGCATTAAGTGGAGTTGAGTGACTTGTTCCACCACTAAAAGCAATTGTTAAAAAATGAAGTGTAGTGTTCATGGTTGAAAAGGCAGAAGTTGGACTGGCTGTTAGTTTTATCAAAGCAAATCCTTTGGGAATTTTGTCACCTTGTGAAAATAAGAAAATTCTTACTGAAACTTTTTCATCAATTCATTAACTTCTGCTTATCCAAATTTGGGTCACAGGGACAGCAGCCTAAGCAGTGAGGCCAAGACCTCCCTGTCTTTGGGCACCTCCTCCAGCAAATCTGAGGGAATACCAAAGTGTTCCCGGGACAGCCAAGAGATATAATCTCTCCAGCGTGTCATGGGTCTTCCCCCCAGGGGCTTCCTCCCAAACACCTATTAATTGAGGTGTCTTCACCAGTTGAGGTGGTTTAGGTATCTGGTGAAGACACCTGTTAATGGAGGTGTCTTCACCTGATACCTAAACCACCTCAACTGGCTTTTCTTGATGTGGAGTCTGAGCCCTTCCTGAATGACCAAACTTCTCATTCAATTACTTTGGGAGAGTTTTTCCACCGTATGGAGAAAGTTCAATCCAGCCGCTGGTATTTTGGTTACTACCCTTAGTTAATGACTATTGGTAAGACCAACCAGAGTCTTGCCTTTTTTCTTAGCTCCCTCTTCACCACAACACTGCCCTGTAGACTGCACTGATTCACTTGTTGATCTCCTGCTCCATTATTCTCTCACTCCAAAACAGCACCCTGAGAAACTAGCAAACTAAAATAGCATTAACTAAAAAGCCTTAATCTCTGAAGTAAGTCTTGGTAAAAATCTCTCGCATGCTTTGGCTAAAATACCGCAAGAATACAGGATAACAGCTCCAATTTCTACCTGATTGTTGATGGAAGGAATAGTCAGTTGCAGGTAGAAATCACGTGACTAAGCCAACAATTGAAGTTTAGTTGCAACCAGAAGTCTTATTACTGGTGTTTTTGGAGATATACTTGTAGACATCCTTTTTAATGTATGTTCAATAGTAGGGTTACATCTGTCGATTGTCATTGCACTGGAAGTGGTTGATCCAGGTACCCATTTGTTTGATAAATACACAGCCCCGAGGGACTGATGGCCATACCATAGGGGGCCCTAATGTTATGGGGAGGGGCCTGTGAGACATGTAGTGCAGGGCTGTGGCAAGGTGCCTGATGTTGAAGTTGAGGCATCACCATCTGACATCCATGTCTTTGGATTCTGGGAGGAAGCAGGAGTACCCAGAGAAAACCCACACACGGGAAGAACATGCAAACTCCATTCAGAAAAGGCCCCTGCCGGGGTTCAAACCATGGACCCTCTTGCTGTGAGACATCAGTGCTAACCACCAAGCCACTGTGCTGCCCTGCCTGAAGTATCCTCATGTAGTATTGAAGCTATCATCATGCTGTGGGCATGGGAAAACAGGTACTTGATCACAGTGAGAAGGCTAATGAGAAGAGCATTCAGGAGAAGGCAGGGTAATGCTCAGTCTAATCAATTCCAGTAACAGTAAATCAATAGATGGTGCCTTCCTTATTTCTCCTGCACATTCTCTATCCTAATGCTAATGTCCTCTTAGCTATTCTATAGAGAAAGAGATAAACAGAAGTTAAAGAGTTTTTTTTTTCTGCACAGACAAATGACGGCATGTTCACTGCATCACAAAAATATCGACACAACAGTATAAATAACTCAACGAAAGAAAACCGAACAGAAAATATTTGCTTTTAATCAATCAAACAAGGACATACAATTATTTTTTTCTTACCCTTTTTATTTGTTTTAAGAACAAGAGCATGGAAGAATCTTTTTTCCAACCCTCACCTATGGTTATGAACTGTGGGTAGTGACCGAAAGAATGAGTTTGCAGATACAAGCGGCGGAAGTGGCTGGACTCTCCCTTCAAGATAAGGCGAGAAGTTCAGTCATTCGGGGGAGACTCGGAGTAGAGCCGCTGCTCCTTCACATCGAGAGGAGCCAGATGAGGTGGTTCGGGCATCTGGTTAGGATGCTCCCTGGACGCCTCCTTGGAGAGGTATTTCGGGCATGTCCAACTAGGAGAAGACCACGGGGCAGGCCTGGGAGCACCTTGGGGTCCTCCCAGACGAGCTGGTGGAAGCGGCTGGGGGGAGGGAGGTCTAGGCCTCTCAAATCAATTGAATGTCTTCTAGTTCACGACAGGAATTTTGTGTTTTAGGATGTTTTCACACTGCACCTATGTAGGTCGACCCAAGTCTGAGTTTTAGTCATGAGTGCGATTCACTTGGGCAGTGTGAACACAACAACGGCAGTGTGAACACAACAACCGCACTGTGGTGTGCACCAAAACAGCTGTACCAAGAGTGGTCGGAAGAGGGGGTCTTGATATGGCTGCATTTTAACTCTGGTGTGGTTTGTTTGTGGTGTGAAACCTCGACTACTCCACAACCGATCCAACTACAGGGTATACAGAATATGTTTGAGTGAACAAAGCTACTGTAATGCATTGGACAGCACTAGGGATGCAATGATATGAAAAATTTGACATCACGATTATAGCGACCAAATTATCACAGTTTATGACATTATCGTGGTTTTCTTAATTGCTGTACAAATTTCCAAAAAACACATTACCCATAATATCCAGAACCAAAACAGTAAATCATAAAACAAGAAAGTAAAATGCACCGACTTCCAAGTCCGAAGTTCAAATAAAACCTCAAGTTGAGAGGAAATCCTTGAATCAGTCGAGGGCCTCTTCTTAGTGTCAGAGAAGATACTCTGCACTGGTAACACTCCTTTTGAGACCGTTCACCCATGACCGCTATAAAGTTCCAACTTTGACAGGCTCAAAAAATAATGAAGGCTCTTTGCAGACTGGCAAAAAGTAGAGTAACAAAGGTATTATCTTCTCAGGAATAAGGCATGAGGATAATCGCATTTAATGAATAAAGTTAAGTTCCTTTATGAGGTGACTGAAAATTAAGTTACAAAGCATTATCCTTTTTTTATTTAAAAAAAAACAAATAAAAAGGGGGTGGGGTTATCCTCTTAGGCCTAAAAAAAAAAACTTTTAGATTTATTTAATGGTAAAAAAAAAAAAAAAATCTTTTAATGGGCTGACAGGAATAAAACTAGAATATCAAACTCTCAAATTCATAGCATTTAACACTGTAAGCAGCAGCGTGGAGTGAAAGTGTTACTTAAATTTTGCACTAAATCAAGTCTTTTGAGGCTGAAATTGCTACGATGCCACATAAATGTATTGTTCATGGTTTCAAAAGCAGATTGGACCCTTAAAATTGGACATGAAGCACTAAAGACTGAAGAACTAAGCAGCAAGAAACATGGATCATGCAAGTAAACCAAAAGACTTGGTTTCCTCTGATTATTCTTAAGTGTGTTCTCACCATTTCATCGAAGGTAAGACTGATCATTTCTGTGCCTATAATTTTGATTCTTGATTTAACGTTTCTCCAATTGAATCAGGACATAGACAGACATCACTACCGAGCCTAGCCTACTTAATTATAATCCAGTATTTACTTCATTCAGTAAACATTCAGAACTAATGAGAGGTCCCATTTGCAAACCTAAAGACTGAGATTGGTAATGTTATTATGACCATAGACAAACATCATTCATTTTTCCTATTAATGTGGATGATAGTGACTCTAGATTCAATGAAATGCATTGAGAAACATTGAGAAAACTAACCCAATTGGCATGCTCAGATTGTAAAATTAATTTCAACAAACCTTTCCTGCTGCCATGACATGGCTTTCTGATCAAATGTGGCCACGTTCTTCATCCAGCTGCACACAAACTTATTGTAAACCTCCAGACACTTGCAAGTGTTCAGTTCCTCCAAAGTTTGGGGACTTTTGTCATGAGAAATGTAATTGTAGATGTTAGGGTACAACACATCGTGCAAGTCCTTTGGATCGTCCCATCTGCACTGGCCGATTCTGCTGCTATTTTTTCAAATGAGATTTCTATTGGATATCAAGCGTTTCAACATACTTCTGGTTTTTCCTTTTGCCCTTTGCTGCACAGTTTGGGTGTCTTTATCTGCTGATTTTCCTCCATTTCTGACCACTAATGTTGGTAGCTTAAAAACACAGCAGCAATAGAATGAAAGAAGAACTGGCCCTTGACAATAAAGCTAGACAGAAAACATGGCCGCGTTGAGTTGAAATAGTCAGATGTGTGACATTAGTGAATACCATATGTGTAAAGGTTCAACTTAAATTAATATGAGCAATCACAACATTAGGTGTCTTGGTTCTATTCTTGGTTCTATTCTCCCCAGACCTCCAACATATGCATTGATATTTAAATTGTCAGTCACTGAATTTACCTTTTTGAGGAGGTACAACACTGTGGAGTCTGGCTCCATAATGTTTTCCAAGCGGAAACCTTTCCTCTTCAGGTCTTCAACAGCCTCTGCCCCGCTCTCTGAGACTTGGTGGCTGCCATGAAAAAACACCTTGATCTTTGCTGGATGTGGTATTTTGAAGTGGATTCCTTTGTCTTAGAGCTCTCTTAGCATCCCCACTTATGCCCTTCTTTTCTTCAGCATCTCCGGAGGATAATCTTGATTGAAATAGATCCTTGTCCCCTCATGGCTACCATCTTTCTTTCTCTACTCTGCATGCAGCACCTGTTCTTTCACTCTGAACTCCAAAAAACAAATCACCATAGATCTCAGACGAGTCCCTTGGAGGAGACTTCTGGGTAAGTGCCTAGTGGCAGTGGTGTATTCCGACGTCCAACTCCTCCATTAGGTTCGTCGCAAAATCTGATAGGTTGGACCCCTCCAAGTCCTCCAGTACTCCATATATACTAAGGTTGTTCCTCCAAGAGTGTGCTTTTAGCTCATTAGCTTTCCCTGCACTGCCTTTTGGTTCTCCAATACCTGGATGTGAGCCTCCTTCATGCTGTGTCCCATTCTCCAGTATCATTTATACACCGTTCTGCCTCTGCCACTCCTGCCATAGTAGCCTGCAGCTCATTTGTAGCTCCCTTGAGTTTCTGGTTGATTTCCCTTCTAAAGTCATTCAGTTCCTTCCTCATCTCATTACAAAAAGAGTGTAAATCACACAATTGACTTTTAATATCCAACCTAAGGGCCCCAATCTTGTTGTACATAGCCTCCAACATGGGGCTAACTACTTCCTTGTCAGCATTGCCATTGTTCTCGTGGCTTTCCTCGTCGCTATATCCTTCTTCAACTTTCTCTACTTTGTCACGTCTGCTCATCAAATGCTTATTTCTTGTACAGCACTTTGGTCAGTGTTAAATGTGCTTTATAAATAAACTGTACTTACTTACGTCTTATAGTCCTTTTTGCTTTCCCCCTTCCACGGTCAGTTTCAATACAGTTTTTCAATATCTAAGTGTTTTTCTAAGGGGATTTTATATGACTTTCAAGCTGCTATTTGCTTCATTGCCACCAGAAGTCCCTGAGGACAGCACAATTTTCCAGTCAGATGCTTGTCTGGTTACCTTAGGAGAAGCTCCAGTACTGTGTTGTGCTATCGTAGTGACTGGAATATGTTTTCCTATTAAAGATGTTGATGTTGTAGGACCTCTCTCCTATATTTGGGCCAATATGGTAGTTTGATCAAGGACTTATTCAACAGCAGATGGGTGTCCTGCAATGCTGGAAATGAGCATCAGAAGATTCTGTGCTCGTCATGATCTGAGGAGAAAAAGGCTTATGTCAGACGCAGAGCTGGAGAACACTTTGGTTCATCTATATATGAGCTGAGTTTTCATTTAGATTTCCACAATATTGCAAGATGTGATTCCAGCGCTGCCATGCTACCTGAACTGCCACGCACAAAGCCATTTCAGGGTCACATAAACCGGACAATTAAATATTTAAAAAGAAATTCAGTCCCGTGGCCTGTTTGCTAAAATTGAAATATAGAAATACAGGCATTTTTTTTTGTGTTAGATTAAAAAACAAAAAATAAAATAAAAGTCACTTTTTAATTTTTTAAATTTTTGATTGACAATTGAAAATGGAAAAAAAAAAATGATTCACAGATAATTACGGATTGATAAAGTTACAGAACATTTATATGGACATTTTTATTTTAAAGTTCACCCAGACAGTGGATTTGACAGACACAAGGTTATTTGTAACCATTGACAAGTTGAACTCCCCGATAGGTTTCTGCTGTTACCTCAGAAATTACCTGTTTTAATGTTATGATTGTCGCCTCTACATTGTTAAGATTTTGTTTGTCGACTTTTTTTTATTTTACATAAAAAACACGATGACATTAATGCTCTGGCAGTGACAATAAGCTTTTTTTTTTTTTTTGACATTTTTTACGATGAGATTTACACTAAATATGTGTTACTGGCAAGTGCTGATGTTAAAAATGTTTGAAGAACAAATGTTATGGCACTTTAGTTCATAGGGCAGCAGAACATTTGAACGTGACCTTTACACTACTTTTTAATTCATTATTTGATTTTCCGTATACAATGCGATTAATCATGATTAATCAGGAAAATCATGCCATTAATCGTGATAAAAAATTTTAATCGTTGCCCAGCCCTAATATGTATGTATGTATGTATGTATGTATGTATGTACGTACATATGCATACACATATATACACATACACATCTATACATACCCCCCCATTATTTATATATATATATATATATATATATATATATATATAGATATATATATGTGGATATATATATATATATATATATATATATATATATATATATATATATATATATATATATATATATATATATATATATATATATATATATATATATATATATATGGATGGATGGATGGATGCTAGTTATTATCAGACACGTATGCACCTACACACATTTGTTTTCTAATAGCCACCTTTGTGCCTGTATACTATAACAATTTTACAAATTTAATTGGCTATTACTGCATGCTGCATATAAGCATTGTGAATGATGGCAGGAAGAACAGGAAGAGACAGCAGCCCTATTGTGCAGCATTAGTCCATTTTGGTAAAGGATGAAATGGACTCTGCAGTTTAAACTTCTTTAGACTGTTGGGGACCTACTTTCTTATGCTGTGGTACATTTATGTTAGCATGGTTAACAAATTATTCAATTTTACATGGCTTTTAGGGGTGTTTGTAAAATTTTTTCTTTCAACAAATTCATTCTTGCTCTCCTTTAAATATCCACTCACCCTACTGCTGCATTGGTAACCCAGACCATAAAGGGGGTTCAAAATTTGGATTGCTGCATAGCCCAGTGGTTTAAGTAGGTGGCCCCAAAATAATCCAAACTTTAGAAGCAACTGAGAAATTATCATAACCTTCCTTGGACAATGTTTGTTCACTTTTAAAAGTAATCCTCACCATATATTATTATATGTCTGATACTTTTTCAATTAGCCATTGGCCGAATGGGATAAGAGCAAAGTACTCTTCTCTGAACGCTTCTCTACTTTGGAAGTTTCTTTCAGAAGGCTGTTGAACACATAATTCTAAAGTGACACATACATAGGGCAGCACGGTTCCTGGTTTGAACCTCGGCAGGGGCCTTTCTGTGTGGATTGTGCATGTTCTTCCTGTGGCTGCGTGGGTTTCCTCCGGGTACTCCAGCTTCCTCCCAGTCCAAAGACAAGCATGTTAGGTTAATTGGTGGTTTTAAATTGTCCGTAGGTGTGATTCTGAGTGGTTGTTTGTCTATATGTAGCCCTGCAATTGACTGGCAACCTGTCCAGGGTGTACCCCTGCCTTTCACCCGAAGAGAGTTGGGATATACTCCAGCAGATCCCTGTGACCCTGCAGAGGATTAAACTGGCATAGATAATGGATATATATAGCCTAGTAACCTCAAGAATCAATTACTGCAACTCGCTTCTGTTTGGGATCCCTCAAAAATCCCTCCATAAGCTGCTGCTGGTTCAGAACGCTGCAGCCCACATAATCACCGCTACACCCTTCCTGCCGGGTGTGGAAGGGTGATCGGATGAACCATCCATCACTTCCCGTTAGCACAAGAATTCAATTTAAGATACTTCTATACACCTTCAAAGCAATACATAACCTAGGCCGTCCCTATCTTTCAGAGCTCCTCCACATCAACATCCCCTCCTGCTCCCTCAGATCCTCCTCCTCTCTGTACCTTTCTGTGTCCCCTGCCTGTCTCAGTATCATGGGGAGCAGGTCCTTCAGTCGCTCTGCTCCCAAACTTTGGAATTCCCTCTCCCCGGACATCAGAAATCTTGACTCCCTTCCAGTTTTTAAATCACGTCTCAAAACCCATCTGTTCTGTGCTACATTCCATGTCTAATCATTATGATCCCTGTTTTTATTACTATTATTATTACTTTCTTGCAGGACCAACATTTTCATGTTGTTATGCTTTACATTTTTTATTCATGATTTCAATTGTACAGTGTCCATGGGTGTAAGAAAGGTGCTTTTGAATAAATTATTATTTTTATCATACTTAAAGTACAACCTCTTAACACCTTTAACATTTCAACTCGCCTCTTGTGCACTTTATTTGCTCAGATTGAGCATTGTCTTTGTCTTAGTAATTAATACTTGCATCAAAGTTTCTCGATGTAGTGAACCCGAATGCCCTTCCTTACTCGTAAGTCACTTTGAAATAAAAAGAAAAAAAATAATCATCAGAAACAATAAATGTAAAAAAAAAAAACAAATGTGTAGAAGTCTTTCTGAAGATTTCACCTGTGTTCTTCTCAAAAATATGATTTTCTCGCACACGTTCACATGGATGTCATTATTGTCCTAATTATGAATTACTTTTTTTAGCTGTTGTTGCTTCTCTTCAGGAAGATCTTCTGCTCCTACACCACAAACAGAGATGAGTTTCTCTTATCTTCTCATGAATGCATACATTTACACGCAAACACACAGAGTCATGTTTCCCATACTTTAAAGGATTGACTTAAAGTTGCGCAGATAACTTTTTGCTATTTTTACCACATTGACTCCCACTTTAGGCAGTGGAGGTTAAGTTACTTTTACAATGCTGTGTAAAGTTTTGTTTTGTTTCCTCCTCAATCACTCTCTCATCGTCTCTTCTGTCGTTACTTTCTCGAGCATCTTTGTCACCTCTACTGTAATATCCATTATAACCTTATCCATAATAACTGTTGTTTTTTTTTAATTTTATTTGATTTGATTTAACAATTACAAAACATTAACATTGCAAAAATTTACTGTTATGATTCCAGTGGGCAGTACATCCAAGTTTAAGTCATTACAGTACAGTTTGTGACTGTAAAGTGTGGTTTATACTTTATACTACTGTAAAGTGTACCTTAACTCTGGTTTTGGTAGCCCAATAGAAGGGTGCTAAAGGTGCCAAAAGCCAGGGCAGTATGGCACACTTATTTTGATGCAGTCTGGAACTATTATTAATGAAAACACAAATGACTGTGTTCAGCACTTTACTGTATTGCTTAATGGAAATGAGCTTTTTGTGTTCTCAAAAGTGACTGTGTAACCAGATATAAGTCCATACTACATGTGACGCAGAACTTCATTCTTAAGACTAAAGCTATGTACAGTTCATTCAGTCCTCCTGAAGAACACATGCATTGTTTTCTGTTGTGCAAATAAGCCACTGTGGATCATCAGAATAGATTCACCATCACTCCAGCTGCAAGTTAACACACACAGTCACACAATCATTCATCATTCCCTTCTCCACGCATGTAGACATGCACATTTTCCCTTCATTACCTATTTCTTTCAAGTTAAGAGGTCATTGCTTGTATATGGTAGATAATAATGAATTATGGTTTTCTGTACAGATGCATATGCAGACAAAAATAAACTTCAAGCAATGATTGTGATAGTGTGTGGGCTGTAATCTGTTGATGTCAAGTGTTTATTTAAAAGGCCATAAAGATGGATATCTTCCCATTACCTTCTTAATCATGACCTTTAAGGAGTCGATCAGAAAGGGTTTGTATTTTTTCAAGCCTTTGGGCTGGCCATAATACCCCAAAATGGGATGCAATTTTAGTAATGAATTAACAAAATTATTTAAGATAAGTCACTGTATATTATAGTTGTTCCATTAATGGTTAAAAAAATGCTGTCATATGAATCTTTACACTTAAAGGCAGAGGCATTGGAAATTGTGAGCACTGAGAAATAATTAAAATCCACTTGTTTTCTTTTTCTCTAAAAACTTTATGGTGCTGTTTTAATGAGCCCACTTTTGAGAAGCTTTCAGTTATGTGTTGGACCTCACAGTTCTTTCCAGTATTCTGACCTGACTAGATGATTTGTTACACAGAACCATTTGGGCAGTCATCCTTGGAAGCTTTTGAAATAGAGCCGACACTTTTAAAAATATTTGGCAGGTGATCGGATTAACCATCCATCACACCTCTGAGCAGTTAACTTCACCCATTCAGGTTAACAAATTGCTTCCACTGGAGCTATTTGTTAAATCAAACTCTTGCTGAAGCCAGCAAACCCCCTTCACTGCTGAAAACCTTTGCTCTACTTTCTATATCAAAATATGCTCAAGTTCATGTGTGACATAACCTACATCAGCATCTACACTTCCCTATTTAGAAGCCCCTTCTTTTGGCTGCTGGCAAACCCAAAATCTCTCCTATCGCTTCACACATACAGCAGGAAAGCCGGAAGGTTTTTGCCTGGTAGGAAAAAACTAGGCCACAGTCCAAAACCTTAAAATCTGGTGAAATGATTGCCAGATGGACTAATACAGTATCTCAGTAAAGCACAGCTGTAAATATCTTAGATTTGTGATTTAATCTCTTTAAATTATCTGTTTATTTTTCATTAAGCTTGCAAAATCTTACTAATAGCATTCTGCTCCTGGAAATGAAGGTATATACTTGTTACTTTGTGTTTATAATAAACCTTCAGAATATGTTCATTTGAAATTTGGCCAAATATATCACATGGTGATGTGTTCCTTGTACTACATTCTTGCAACCTCTTGTCAGGTTCGTTTGTGTCTTAAAGCACTTTTTAGATTTATGGGTATGAGAGCTTTTCAGATTCTTGGCCAGTTTCTCTAAAGAAACTCACAATAACAAATTAAACTAGAAAAGCACTCTGAGAGCGCAGACCTCCGCCAAGCACAACAGTTCTCCCATATAGCGATTTGCAATAAAACCTGCGTTCTGGATCAGATCCGGAGCAACCTTTGAAATTTGATAGAGGTTCCCATTGTCAATCCCTGAGTGAAATTTCATGAGTTTTGGGCAATAATTAACGGAGATATTGAGAAACAAAATTATTTTTCTTGACCGCAATGTTATCGAAAATTTGAAAGTGATCCAGAATCCAGGATTTCTTTCAGATCACAGCCAAAATGGAATCAGTTCTTCCTTTTCACATTTCTGACAACTCCTGAAAATTTCATCAAAATCCATTCATAACTTTTTGAGTTATCCTGAACACAGACAGACAGACAGACAGACAGACAGACAGACAGACAGACAGACAGACAGACAGACAGACAGACAGACAGACAGAAAAAAGATGGCAAAAACATAACCTCCTTGACAGAGGTAATGAATACTCAGTAGGCAGACCCCTTGGACTTTACACCAATAAATGGCAAAAACAAAATTCAGAATAGTTTCTATGACCCAAAATAGTCCTATATACAAAATTCAGAATTCAGCCTTAGATAACCTCATCTTTCAGTGACATATACATACATACATACACACACATACATACATACATACATCCATACTTACATTCATACATACATACATCCATACACACACACACACACACACACACATACACACATATATATATACATATATATATATATATATATATATATATATATATATATATATATATATATATATATATAGTCACTAAAAGATGAGGTTATCTAAGGCTGAATTCTGAATTTTAAAACAAGTCTCCCACAGTTGTGCCAGTGGCTCTGTGAGGATTCTGTAAGAAAAACACAGACATTTGTATAGCACTGTGCTCATAATGGCAATGCTGATGCTCATTCTAAGGAGCTTTTGTTTTTAACAATCAAAAGCACATCTGCATCTTGGATGTTGTTGTTTTTTTGTTTTTGCTTTTTTTTTTTTTTTTGTACTGCATTGGAAATGTCATTTCCAATACAGTTCTCTGCAATCTCACTTGAAAGCATGTACTTCTAAAATTGTACTGGTTCTCCAAGCAATGGATCAGTGGAGAAATAGATACTTTGTTTTTTAATGCTAAAATGAATTTAGAAAAAATAAATGCCTTTTGGTCTTGAGTTTTGTGCCGCCAAAGAGGTTATGTTTTTACCGGCGGTTGTCTGTCTGTCTGTGTACAAGATAAGTCAAAAAGTTATTATGGATTTTGATGAAATTTTCAGTAGTTGTCAGAAATGTGAAAAGGAAGATCTGATTTCATTTTCGGTGTGACCTGGAAGAAATCTTGGATTCTGGATCATTTCAAATTTTCAATTACGGTCAATATATGCGGTCAATGGGGCCGAAAATTTTGTTTCTCAATATCTCCGATAATTATTGCCCAAAATTCGTGAAATTTGATTCAGCGATTGACAATGGGAACTTCTATCAAATTTTAAAGGCTGATCCGGATCTGATCCAGAAGGCGAATTTTATTGCAATCTGTAAATCTCTAAATGGGGGATTTGTTGCGCTTGGTGGAGGTCTGCGCTCTGAGTGCTTTTCTAGTTAACTCTGCAACAGAGGGGCTGTAACATTGTCCAGCTCCACCTGTAAACCTTTCTGGTGGTGCCCCTTGACAAATGCACTTAACCCCCCTGTTCCAGCCGTATTGTGCTACTCCCTGAAGCCACTTTGTGTAATTGAATGAGGGTGATGCGGGTGGTATTGAATAAAGTGTCTGCAGTGATCTTTAGCTGACAAAGGTTTTTTTTTTTTTTTTTGTTTTTGCTGGTGACATTGAACAGCTTTCACTTTTCACATAGCACAATATGTTTGTAAGTAGAGAGATTTTTATGGTATGTATTTCATGTATTACTCATATCCATTTTTTTATAATAGAGATTACTAAGTTTTATATACCATGATTTAATGTGTTCTTTTTCTCCCCCCCACAGTTTTCCTGACATTCTTTTACCAGCTTTTTTTCACACTTGGTAAAAGTATTACTAGGAACCCAAAGGAAGGTAAGTATTTTGTTTGAAATTGATTGCACACAAGCCAGTTGCTAGAAAAACATGGATCGACAAAATGAAAACCACAATTACAGTTAAGATTAAATACCAAAAGAACTAAAATTAGCTCTCTGACAATTCATAATCAATACTTTAGTGTTTGACTCACAAATGGTGGCAATCTGTTGTGGTGGCTCCAAACTAAATTGGCATATTTCTTGAGAGATCTTAGCTCATTCTTCCATGGCAAATTATTTCAGCTAAAACTGCATGGTTTTTTTTTGTTTTGTTTTGTTTTATTTTTGCATTGATATTAACCTTCAGCTCCTTCCACAGATTCTCTATAGGGCTTGGCTCTGAGAGAACTGCTCCAAGAACATTGATTTTGGTGTCCTTGAAAAGTTTTAGAAGAATTTGGATGTCTGGTTTGGGTCTTGTTGAAAGACCCAGTGATGACCTAAGACTAGCTTGGCAGTAGTTTTAATAACATGTCAGCCTTGTGTGTGTGTCGTGTATCTCACCTGATGAAGCCTTGTACCGTATGGAGACCTGTTTCGTCCACATTAAAAAATCATGTGTGGGGGGAATTTATGCCTGTTAAAGATAAGGAGAAAGGGAATCTAAACTACTTAATTTTAGAGAATAAAACACATGCATTGGAACAAACAATTCACCCACCTGTCCATGACTACTGCCAGATTATCATAGAACTCCCCAACAGTCGTTCTATTGAAGGCAGTGGCCCTTCAGAGGGATGTTGCTTCTGGAGTTCGGACAGAAAGCCGGCGACGTGCTAGAAAGCTGCGGAACCACTCTTGACCTCAACAATGTGTCTCCTTCCAATTGGCAGGCATGGGGACATGGTTCTTTTCTGCATACTCAAATGTCAATGTGCGGCACTTAGCTGGAGAGAGGCCATAGGACTGTTCAGCGAGTTCTTTCAGGTGTTTGGAAAGTTTTTCCTCCATCTCATCTGTGAAAATGCTCTTTGCCTGGGCCACCGAACCCCAGCCCACAGTGAGAAGGTCCCCCCACTGCTTTTTTCTTATAAATCTTAGGAGGCTTGACTTGTCAATATTTCGCTCCCTTGAAACACATCTTAAGGACCTCTTTTGCTCCATGACCTCCGTGGCTGCAATTTCCATCTGTTCAATGGAGGTTCGGCCCCAGGTTGTATTTATTTATTTTTTGTCTTACTTTGCCTCCAGGGGAAAAGTGAAGCAGTGTCTTACCTTTCCCAACGGCAATTGTCGCACTTTAACCCCACCACTTTTTTATTAACAACTTTTCTGCGGATTTCAGGCCAACCTTTGGCTCGCAGCACCGCATCATTTTAAAAGGCGATAGTTCGACAATATACAGGATATGAGTTTGTCCGCTTCAATCATTTACTTTTAGCACCAGAGTTGATTATGGTAAAAACCAAAAAATTGTACTTTTACATCCCAAAAATGTATTTTTGTACAAAACACATGCTTACCACAGCACAGCGGAGTCACGCTCTTCGTTGGCCATGGTGAAAAGGATGAGCCTTGACAATCAGCTGCATCCTGTTGCTTAGATACAGGGGGTGTCTGACATTGCCCAGTGTCTCACAATACCCCATTCTCCCCTATAATATATATATATATATATATATATATATATATATATATATATATATATATATATATATATATATATATATATATATATATATATATATATATATATATATATATATATCTATATTTCTGTGTGTGTGTAATTACAAAAGAAAAAATTTGATATCGCAATATATGTTGTTACCACACATGCTTTAGATTTATACCGCAATATAGATTTGAAGCCATATCACCCGGCCTTAAGAGTGACCAAGCAAAAGTAAATTGTTGCAGGTTTTTACTTGGAGATCTAAAAGGAGAGAATGCCAGGGGGATGCAGACCTCTCCCTGTTGTTATTGAACTAATGTGTTAACGTGAACTGATCTTTGATTTGGTCTTTTTATGACTTCTTTTTATGGTTGAAAAGCAGAGCTGGTGACTTTTTTGTTATTCATCAGATGTTCATCCACTAGCAACATACAATGTGTTGTTTTTATGTATCCAATACAAGCTAACATTAGTGACTCAGTTATTAGTTAACCAGCAACAATACATTCTGTAGAGGAAAACATATTCTTGGCATCTGGTTCTGGTTTCCCTTTTTAGGATGCTAGATTTATGGATACTGATGTGCGCTGTGCATGAAACTGCGAATAAAAAATGTCAGCCACATGGAAATGTCTGCAAATGTAAGTTTGTTCACATCTACACCAAACCTTGTATAGCATGGTTATTATAAGACTCCCTCAGAAATCCAGGGTCATTGCTGTGATGTTAATTTTACTTTTTATTGAGCCACAAACTTAATTATTAAATTCACTTCAGTTATGAAATGTGATGGCTAAGTTTTCAGGTGCTGGTTTGGAAATACTCACAGCCTTGAATGATTTTGTACGTGACAGTAATATTTCTGTTTAATAAATCAGAGACAAATACTTACGTGTCTGAAGTGTTCAGCCTTTGGTCAAACAAAGAGTAGAGGATGTGCCAGAGGAGGTGAGTTTAATTTATGTACGACACTGGGATACATTTCTCTGTGGGACTATTATGAACTCAATTAAACAGTTTTAATTATTTTTCCAAGAAGCACTGTTGATTGGTACTTGTGGCTATAATTTAATTTGTATTTTCTTTCCCTTCTGATTGTAGTATGTGTGCCAGGTCTGTGGATGATGAGGCCAATAATTTGAGGAACATTGTGAGATTATTATATTGTTCAGTCAAACTTATGTTTTTGCTACTTCTATGCCTTTTCAGTTAATGATATGACTCTCTATGTACAGTATTGACATCCATGATGGTGAGAACGAGACTGGTCAGGACTTAGTTCCTTTCACGGAGAGATGGTGGTCTGTAAACTGTACCTGTGGCTGAGTGTTTTCATGGCTGTGGTAGAGGTCTTCCATGAAAGTGGACCTGAACCCGAATGGACCCGTGAAAATTTGAACCTGAAACCGACCCGATCCTAGTCTTGAACCGAGATGCCCGAATAGAACCGAGACAATACAGCCCATAGTTCCTCATGTTAAAAGTTGTCTAGTGTTGAGTAAAACTTGATTTTCCTATCTAAAGTTGTCTTCTTCTACCCGGTTCAGTTGCTACATAGGCTACGTGACATAAACAATAAAACACGTCATTATTTTCTTTGTGGATACATATGTTATTTGTAGCAACTGCTAACGCTAATAGTCTACACCGGTAAGGACTGCTTGTGAACATATTCTCTCATCCAACGTTATTATGTTGGTGATCCGTTGTTCTTAGCTGCCGGGCATACCGATAATAACACGCCATGCCAACACGATTGTTTTATGACAAATACGGCACGTTAATGAATAATCATTTAACTGCCGCGAGTCCTGACATAGGCTAAACCAAACTACTGTTTGTTTGTTTGTTTGTTTACTTTTGCTTGACCTGACATTTCGCAGCTTATTGAATGGAAGGGGGACTGGGGGGGAGGGCTGAGTGACAGCTGCCACCCCCAGTATCTTTACCGCTTTTGGATAAACGCGGACCCAGGGTCGGAACCTCGGGTTGTTCCGAAGACCTCTAGGCTGAGGGTATTCATGATTTGCATATCTGTAAATTAAATGAGTGGCAAAATGCATCCTTTTTGTTTATGTGTTTTAAAAAATGTTCCACTCAACTGCAGTTCTTGACACTGCACATAAACAACAAAGATAACGCAGTAAAAACTGTCTGCATGCTGCATGATGATAGTGTTGCTGCTCCACTTCAGGCTCCTGGCCATCATCTGTGCTGAAATCATCCTTCCACGTTGCAAGTCGTAAAACCCTTTCATCCAAGATGTTATACTGCATGTAAGCCATATTTTTTATGCAGTTTCGAGGGGTCTGATGGCAA
This sequence comes from Hirundichthys speculiger, assembly GCA_018398805.1. Taxonomy (NCBI): domain Eukaryota; kingdom Metazoa; phylum Chordata; class Actinopteri; order Beloniformes; family Exocoetidae; genus Hirundichthys; species Hirundichthys speculiger. The sequence continues at coordinate 107,328 of JAGFBZ010000105.1, forward strand.
GAGGTGGCAACAGAGCCTCTCAGCATCTGTCGTCATTTCCCTGCATCTGGTACAGCTGCACCAGTGGAAGGATGCTGCTGGGTCCCCCTGCAGGGCCAAAACATAAAATTCAACCATGCCTAGAGGATAGACACTTATTACAAGTTAATTTGACCAAACAGCAAGTTATATTTTTGTTTGTGATTTATAAGTTATAAACAATTTAATCAAATTAAATATATTATATATTATATTAAAATAATCACTCAATTACAACAATTACTATAACAGCAACTCGACCGCAACTTCGAGAAGTCAAACTTTTATCGTATAAATTTAGGGCCCTATCTTGCACCTCCCAATACCCAATACCCATTACCTGCAAATCTCAGATTTAGGAGCCTCTGCCAACCGAAATGCAATCTTCCACCTCCCAAAACCTGTTACCCATTTTGCCGTCTCCCTTAAGCAAATTGTGGGCGCGGCAATGGGCGTGTCTCCTGCGCTTTCCACGAATTCGGTATCTTGCGGTACCTGTATTTCACAGATTTTGGGTATTGGGTAATGGGTGGTCAGACCACCCATTACCCAATACCCAAAATCTGCGAGACACCAGTACCGCAAGATACCGAGTTTGTGGAAAGCGCAACTGGCATGTCGGCGCGTAAAAGAGCGCGTCCAAATCCCATCATTGCGCGTCCACCCAGTCACATGTGGACTGCACAACCGACTCTACTTCTCGATTATGCATCACTGTATTACTTTCATACGTTATTATTCTCTTAAGGGCAGATGATTTCTCTACAGCTGTGACATGATCTCATTCAGATGTTTGCTGTGGAGGAAACGAGGAGATCACAGAACTCTGTTGTGAAAAAAGCACCGCTTCCAGCGGCTATGCGTCTTGGCGCAGCTGTGCGTCTTTGCGCAGGGGATGTGTTCGAGATAACTCAAAAAGTTATGGACGGATTTTGATGAAATTTTCAGGAGTTGTCAGAAATGTGAAAAGGAAGAACTGATTTTATTTTGGGTGTAATCCGGAAGAAATCCTGGATTCTGGATCACTTTCAAATTTTCGATAACATTGCGCTGTTTAGTTGTTTCTTGAACCCCAAAGCAACCACAATGGAGACAGGAAGGGCTGGAATTTTAAGAGTTTAATTCTCTCAGATGTAAAAAAGGAGAATTCGAGGGTTGGCAGCCAAACCAACAATCCAGGGGACGGCGAAGGCAAGGAGGTGGCACTGCGAATGGCTGGATCAGGCGTTTCTAAGGGAAGATCTGGAGACGAGTCTGGATGAATGATGACTGGATAGGTACAGGTGTGCAGTGCCACACCTGGCTGCTCGTCGGATGGGAAGGTGAAACATAGGTGGATCTGAGTGTCTATGTAGAGGATTGAAGGTGGCGCAGTGGGTTGTGCGCAGGAGCCCCAGAGGTGGAAGGTTGCGGTTCACAACCCGGCTTGAGACCATAACACGCGCTCAATGGGGTCGGAAATTTTGTTTCTCAACATCTCCGTTAATTATTGTCCACAGATCATTAAATTTCACTCAGGTATTGACACTGAAAACCTCTATAAAATTTCAGAGGCTGATCCGGATCTGATCCAGAAGGCGGGTTTTATCGCAATCTGTAAATCTCTATATGGGAGAACTGTTGTGCTTGGCGGAGGTCTGCGCTCTCTGGGCCTGATTTACTAAGATCCTAAATAAAGAGTACTAAATTGCGTGTGCACTGAAAAAGTTTGCGCGTGCTGTTGTTGTGTGTTTTGCGGGTGATCAACTAAGAATGCTCGCGCAATTGATAACGGGTGCAAACCGCAGTATTTAAATGAGGTGTTGCGTGTTACACCTTACGGTTTGCGCCATGGAGAGTCTGGATGGAAAGCAGGATAGACGCAAGCGCAAAATGAAATTTGACGAGTTGGAGTTAGAGATATTAGTGGAAGAGGCAAATAAACACATTCATGAACTAAAGCAAATAAATTTAAACATTACCAAAAGAAACGCAATATGGGAGAAAATCTGCGATAGAATAAATGCAGTTGGTAAGACAAAAAGTACGGCAGATGAGGTTAAAAGAAGGTGGCAAGATATAAGGCGAAGAACTAAAGAAAAAGTGGCCTTTAACAAGACAGGTGGAGGGCCTGTGGAAGAGATGCCTGCGGAAGAGATGCCTCTAACCAGCAGGTGCAGCTCACCTTCTGGAGCCAACTGCAGAACAAGGTAGGCGCACAATAAGAAACACTTTTTTCTCCATGAAAACACGTGATTTATTTATTATCACACAATAAAAAAAATGAATGTGCCTCCCAGTGTTTCCACTAGAAAAAATTGGCACCGGACAATGTGACCGGCAGGTTTTCAATTTACCGGACAAATGTTTGAAATTCCGCTCACATAGGCTATATGAATTTATTGAGGTTAAAAATAAATCATATGCAGTAGTACGATATCAATGCAAGTCATTTAATAGTGTTTTTATTAAAAAAACAGGCTATTTCAAATAAAATAAGTCCCGTCAATTGTCTCACGAGCGTAACTTAAAAAAATAAATAAATAAATATTGCAGAAGCTCGCGCTCTTCTGACTCCGCTGCGCTGTTTTAATGCGGTTCTGCAGAGGGAAACCTCTCTCTGCTGGCACACTGGAGACAGGGATCAGCAGGCTATCTGGGCCAGTTGAGCCCACTCGGGGTAGATTTCACTTAAATCCCCGATGAGAACTTCACAGGCCGTTCAAGCCTCCATAACCGCGGAGCGCTGTCATTACGGAGATGCGTCTCTGCGCGCACCTGTGGCATCAATGAGTGGAGCTGTGGCTGGAGCCGACTCGTCCTTACACACTACTCATTTGTAAAAAAAAAAGTATATGTTTTTTCATAAAATCCATCCATCCATCCATCCATTAGCTTCCGCGGGGTCGCGGGGCCAGTAGCTTCAGCAGAGACGTCCAGATCCCCCGGCCGCTTCCACCAGCTCCTCTGGGAGAATCCCGAGGCGTTTTTCATAAAATGATGTGGAAATAACCCATTTTATTACAACTGAAATTGTGCTTGGGAGGAGTATTTTCACCGGGCATTTTGACCGGAGAGATTATAAAATCCCGGACTTCCGCATATTTTACCAGACAAAGTCCAGCAATTACCAGACAACGGAAACCCTGGTGCCTCCTGTGGCAACCTTTTGCTGAATAATACTCGATTTAACATTCAAATAAAATATTTCTCCTTTTGCATGTGCAAACAAATTTACACGAGTCCGAAAGACTCTCTCTCTGCGTATTCTTTGATTTTGGCGATGTCGCCTCCTTGCCACAATCACAGCAGCCATCGGTGCGTAATGCTGGGCAGATTAGCACCTTCCTTTCGAACGTATTAAATACAGACGCAATCACAATCCCCGCAATTACTTTCAGGGTTGGTAAATCTCATTGCGTGTGGTAAATGGACCTATTTGCATTTTCCCCTCCCAGTATTTTGCGCTTTCTGGCGGGTACGCCCCATATTGTTTATTCATCAGGGCAAAAGTGCTAAATGAACAGCGTGTGCTATTTTGCTCATTTGAGAGGCGCAGTCCTCTTTGCACGCTGTTAGTAAATCAGCTTGCGCATTGGTTTGCGGGTGGTGTCAAGTTTGCACACGTTTTTACGCACGCAAACCTTTAGTAAATCAGGCCCTCTGAGTGCTTTTCTAGTTAAGAAATGCTTTCCTTGAAGTTCACTGGCTCTATTTTTTTCTGAACAGTTTGTTGGAACTTCTTGGAGTACAAAAGAAATGATTAAATCATTTGCTCCACATTAGTTAGAGCTAGTTATGTATATATCAGTGCAGAGGAGGAGGAAGAAAAAAGAGGAGGAAGCTCTACAGCAGCGTCCCAGACGAGCTGCCCATGAGAGCTGCTCTGATCTGGATGAAAAGACGCTCCATAGCAGTTTGCAGGTACCGCAACCTGCTCTTAAAGGCAATGGCTACTGACGCACTGATTGGTTAAACAGGTGGAACGCCCTAACCACTCCCATGCATAATGTGTGCATAATATAGTGGTTTTTGCAGGTAAGATCGTGGGTTTTGGGAGGTGGAAGATTGCGTTCTTTGTGGGGGAACGCCCCTCCCAATACCTAATATCCCTTAATAGCAGGTTTTGGAGGTTTGGCGCAAGATAGGGCCCTTAGAGCCTTGCAATAGTGCCACATCGTACTTACTGGAGGTAACAGACCCTCTAATATGCCTGTTACACCATCGTGAAATTGAACAATGAAAGTTGTGGAAAAGTTTTGTTTCTGTACCTGGTTAGTCCACATCAGCACCATAGAGAGCGAGAGTTACGACACTCCCACATACTCATATCAAAGTTAAAGGATGCAGAAGTCACATGGGTCTGTTCTGCCGTCCTGACATTTGTTATTTTATTTATTTTAGTTCCGCCTTTTAAAGACCTGCAGTTTCATAAGGCTTGTATACTTTTTATATCCATTGTTTGCCATTCAGAAGTTGAAATCAAAGAGTCATACACATTTGGTCCATGATGAGGTCATATTTCATTCCAGCTACACCAGGGTCCACCTTCTGGTGCACACCAAGGTTCAAATAACACTTGTTCAAATAACTGACTGCTCTGTACACTGACAGGGCAGTCATACTAGAGTTCATTTTAGTCGACCTCGATGCCCCTTTTAAAAATGCTTTTCATTTCTATGGGTTTAATACAATTCTACATGATGTAATGGAAAGGTACATCAAATATCATCTATTGCTATCAGTGATTCTGTGTTTGTTTTATGGAATAGAAAAAACAATTGACACTAACACAAAAAAGAGAGAAATAACTTTTTGAATGTTGTTGTGGGCTGTTGTCACTGCACCTGAGAGACAGGGACATGCAGGAATGAGAAAAGAGAGAATGAGAAAGGTCTAGTCAGTAAAGCACAGAGGTAAAGAGCAGAGGGGTAAAAAGCAGGGAAGATAAGGGCAAAGCCCAAGAACCGTTGTAGAAGCATTTTTTTGGAGGTGTGCACAAAAAAAAAACATAGCCTCCAGGTCCCTTTGGGCAACACAAAATATTGATTGTAACTGCTGTCTCATTTTATTGTTTGCATTACTCCAGCCATGTTTCCAGAATATTGTACTTTCATAGAAAGTGTGCAGACCCAGATATCCATCATGTGTGTCTCCTTGTCCCTCTGGGTAACACAAAGCTTCCTGGAGGGCATTATTGATTATGTCTATTACTGAATCCTCTTGTGGTTTTACAGTAAGAATGATGTATTCGCTGTAGGTGCCAGTGTTGAACCATTTCCAGATATATCACATTTTTAAACCTAAATCTGAGATAAATGTGATATCTAAAATTGCGTCAGTCGTCTCCCACCTCCAAACACGACTCATCTGCTCATAGAGTTAAATTAACATTTTGAGAAAGCACTGCATTAATGTCACAGAAGAGATGCAGATGTGGCAATCAGTGATGACCCGCAGACTGCTGTGTGGTACAGCTACATAATGTGCATATTTAGTGAACGAATGCTTATTTTTCAGTCCAACTTTATAAGAAACATCCAGAGAACTGTTTTCATACCTTACAAACGTGTGAGCCACTATTCTCTCTCGGGACGCCTGATAAGCTGCAGCATCAAGACATTGTTTGCTATTCTGATATATTTTTTTTGATTATTTTGTTCAAATAGTTCACCTCATCTTCCCAGCTATTTTCAGTGCAATAAATCAATTTCCATATTTGAAATTCCAATATGAGGTTCACTTAGGAAAGAGGAGAGCATGACTCAGACCTTAGTTGTCAGAGTAACACAGCCAGAGATATGAAGGTGTAAAAGCTATTCAGAGGGAGACACGTGCTTTCACTAAGGTATAGACCCTCCACATAACCACAGAGCACAAAAAAAAAAAGTTCAAACCAGGGAATAAAATGTCAAACTATACCAAACAAGTAGAAATACGCATATACAGTATGACTTCTCTGCTAGTTTGATTTGTGTGTTTAAATAAAAGTAATTGAAAAATCCAACAGTAATTACCTCTCTGGGAAAAGAGATGGTTACATTTTTTTGAGATGGCAATAGCTGCCTCCTCTCATATACAATGCAACAAGGTCTGGCATGTAACCAAATCAATTTACTAGTATGCATATGTGATTGAGGGTTTTCTTCTCTCTTAATGTCATAGTAACAACTGTAAGAGTGCTACTCTTTTAGTACACTGGCTTTACAAGCTCTGGATGAGTCACAATGTCACATGGCTGCCTGGTCTCATAAAACAGCATCACAATAACACACCGAGTAGCATTGCACGTTATTACTGGCCGTTTATTTTTGTCTGGATGTCATTATGTGCCACATACTTGGAGGAAAGCCACCTGCCTTACATTTTTTAATGCCAGCCTAAACCATGAGGTGTGTCATGTCACTCTTTTAAATGACATGCCTAATGGATTGAGTTAGGGTAACATTGTGCTTTTTATATGCATAGTTGACCTGACTCAGTGTGGATGTTCTCAATGAGGTCAAGAACATCAGAACTGAATGACTGTGATGAAAGATGTATTTAAGGTTTGATTGGGGGTCTTAGGTCAGGACACTTAAGGACATGAGAAACCTACACCAAATGAGTTGTCCCAAGGAAATCAACTGACAAGGGACCCAACTTACATTCCAAGCCAGTTTTAGTTTTTAGCCAGTTTTGTAAAGTGTGCGTGGAAAGATTTTTTTTCTTCTTTGAAAGCAAAGGTTTTGTTGACAAAAAAAGTAGAAATTACTATTTTGTCTTTTAATTTTGTTCTTATAGGACAACTTTGAAAAAAAAAAAAAAGAAAATTGTTCCTCTTATTATATGGCTTTTATTTTATTTGGCTTCGTCCTGAGCATATCAAATCTCAAATTCTGACCAATTTTAGAACTTCTGTCATGAAGGGGAGATGACAAGAACCCAAATGCAGGAGATCCGAAAGCAGGAGTAGAAACCAATAAATCCCTTTAATTTTAAACAAAAGCCAAAAAATATAAACCAAAAGGCACCTTACTAAACATGCATCCAGGGGAGACTTGCGTCGATTTGATACTGCAAAGTATCACAGAATGCATTTCGCATCAACAAGCAGAAGCAATGGAAGGGGGAAAAGGAATAAAAGTGAACATTATAACTTTCTTGTTGTTTAAAGGAATACATTTTTAACATATTTTCATGCAAGAATATACATTTGTTGTCCTTGATCAAGATAGAGCCGATGTGAATATTTTCTCAGGTGTCTGGAGGTTTTTCCTTTTCAGCTCCACCAAACTTTATTTATAGCATGGCTGACACACAAAAGCAGAAAATCTATTCAAAGCAGTGACTGTTATAGACACTTTTATCAGTTCATAGGCCGTTCTGAGTCACATGAAAGTTCAGAGTGTTTATTCTAGGGTTCATTAAATCGTAGATGTTTTGGAATTTGTGTTAGCCTGTTTGCTTAGCTGTGATGCTATCAAGTACACCCCTGTTCTTCTTCTTGTCCTTTCAGCTCCTTCCTGTGTGGATTTCCCACAGCAGAGTGATCCGCATGGTTGATTTGGCACAAGTTTTATGCTGGATACCCTTCCTGATGCAGCCTCCCGTGTGATAGGTGAAAGCACTACCATTAGGCCAGCAGAGAGGAAGAACACTACTGTTTTTTCAAATTGCAGGAAGACTGAAGCGTGTCCTATCTTCCTCCAAAGTACTTTCTCCAAAGTTGTACTATCCAAGTATGAACTTCTTGAACTTGAACTATAGACCTTTAAACTCAGGGTTCCTATGCACTGCAAGATTTCTGGAGTCATGTGAGATGTGGGTACATAAATACCCACTGCTACCTCCATCTGTTTATGTTTATGTTTATATGGTCTCCTCTCTCTGTCCTGTCTCCCCTCTTTTCTTTCTTTACCCAGCTGGCCTTCGGGCAGGAAGGTCCCCCCATATGATCCAGGTCCTGCTCAAGGTTTCTTCCTCTTAAAGTAGAGTTTTTCCTTGCCACTGTTTGGCTTAAAGGTTTTTCTCTCTCTCTCTCTCTCTCTCTGAGTTTTTTTACCTGCCATTATCCTTGTTTAGGATTCAATGTTATTTTTTAGTTAATGATATTTGCTCGGGGGTCATGCTCTGCGTCTCTGTAAAGCATCTAGAGACAATTGACATTGTAACAGACGCTATACAAATAAAATTGAATTGAATTGAATAAAAAAAAAAAATTATTAAGTGTAAGGGTGGAAGCATTGAGGGCCCAAATGCAGGAGATGGAGAGCTAGGAGCAGCAAACAAATGTCTGTTTATTTTAGCCAGAGCACTGCCGGTTACACACACACAAACACACACACACACAAGGTCTCTTCAGGGATATATGCACAGAGAAAACAGGACACGGGACTACAAAAAAATGGTAAAAACAGCTGAAAACAGAGGACAATAAATGGTAAATGGACTGCACTTATATACCGCTTTATCCGCACCAAGGTGCCCTAAAAGCGGTTTACAATGGCCTCTCATTCACCCATTCACACACCAGTGGGCAGCAGCTGCCATGCAAGGTGCTGCCAACCCACTGGGGCAAGTTAGGGTTCAGTGTCTTGCCCAAGGACACTTTGGCATGTGGACAGTTGGAGCCAGGATCGAACCGCCAACCTTCCAGTGACTGGACGACCTGCTCTGCCAACTGAGCTACAGCCACCCATAATAAAGACAATATAAACTCACAGCAGGGACTAGTGAAACTCGAGGAACAGGAACAATTCAGGAACAATTAGAACCGATAAGAACAAAGAAAGTCCAGGGGGGTCCAGGTGTCTGTGTGCGCAGCAGAGGGATGGTAACTTGAGCATCTCCCCATTAAGATAGAGACTTTCACTCTAAAGCATACAGTCAGATTCAGAAAAGAACCACACATCATTTGTAGATGCAGCTAACTGTAGGTAAGTATAAAGGAGGTCATGTGTACAAAATGATTGCCAATTTTATATTCATTTCAACTCAGTCAGGACCAAAGTTTAACCACAAATATATATTTATAATTAAAGAATTAAAGCAGGAATTTCTAGCAGTTTATATTTGGTTGTATATTTCTGTTCTGAGACCTCCCTGCCCTTCCAGTGTGCAAATGTGGAACGCCTGAGGCAGCACAGAGCCCAGAGTGCAGAACAGAGCAGCATCAGTGACAACAGAAATGACACTGATGAAGTCAGACAAAGTTTGAACTGCAAAGTCACTTAGCTATTAGTGTATCTAATAAAACCAAAGGCGACCTGAATGAGCCTGCTACGCCTGAAACAACAATAAGTTCAGTTTTTGGTGAAACAAAGTAAAACTGCACAATATGAAGGTTGATTGTAGAATTCTATCTCTAGGGATTTTTGTTTTGTTTTATTTTTTTGTGTCCATGTGTTTATGTTTGAAATGTAAAAGAATCCTTGCTCAGGATCTGTTGATTTAAAAAGCTTTTCTTGGACATGTATGGCCCTCCAGTGGATCTGTCTTTCAAAGATATCAGCCACATCACAGGTAGCATTGTATTTCTCTTCATTTTACTTGTTATTTAGTGTGTTTTTCTCTGATATGCAACCAAAGTGCTAATAAGTGTCTTTGATTGTTCATGTAAAGAAAACGTGTTAAAGAATAGGACTCTCAAAAGATAGAGCTGAAGCATGCAGTAGTAAATATGTTACTCCATTCCAAAGTGATCAGGAAGACCCCCAAGGCCTTATGTTTATATTTAAGAGTGAAGGCAGAAATGTGCATTCATCTTTTTTTGTCACCAGATTTGAAAAGCCTTGCACTCAGGTGGTTGGCTTTTGGAAACATCTATTTGAAATTTTACACATTTGCAGAAGAAAAGTAAAAGCAAAGAATCTGTGCGGTGTTACCGATTGTGAATCTGGAGACTTTCATCAGTGGAGTAGGGAAAAAAGAAATCTGTATCATTTCAGCTGCACAGTTTAAAAAAGTAACAGGAGCAGTCAATAGTAAATTCAGACAATGCTGTGCAATGGTTGGGGAAAAAAAAAAGAGACCAAAAGCTACATCTCATAATACAAAGAAAGCATCAGGGGTACTGAAAGAGGACTGGCAAACCCCTTTCACTTCTGCAACGGAAACCAAATGCGTACTGTGAAAAGTCTAAAAGTCTTGGATATGGTGGATAGACAGACACACATATGGTGTGTTTTTATGCAGGCTTTGGCGTATTTGTTTCTGTCTTTGCACTGTTTATGCATCTGGCCTTTCATTTCTATGCCACAGAGAAGATAGTTCAATTAACATGTTGCGAATACAGCGACTTTGTTAAAATAAAGCTATGGATGGGTTTAGAAATGAGAAAAGTAAATGAAAAATATTCAAGAAAAAAAAACATCTCTACATGCGTCATTGACATGTATTTTAAGATGACTTTATTTGTGGTTCAGATGCCCTGGCAGAGAAACCCCGCAGTGGCCTGCGACCTTTAACCACAAACTCGGAGAACAAGTATCAGAGCCGCTCTCTGCGCCTCAACAACAACAAGCTCACCAACGTGGCCGGCCTGCAGTTCACGCTCATGCATTTTCTGGCTGAGCCAACAAAGCTGGGCTGGCTGGACCTGTCGTTCAACCAGTTAACATGCATAAATCCTGTGAGACTTCACTTTTCCACTTTCTATTTCCTTCGTTCCTTTCTCGTGCTTTTTGGTTCACTTTGTATTTTTAAACGTCCTGGTAACTTTTCCCTTTGGTGACATAATTTTATCTGTTTCTGTGCTACATAACTTTCCACATCATAATTAGGAATATTTATTCAATTAACCATTTCTATTTGAGGGACTTATTTTGACATGATTTGTTTTTAGAATCAATATTTCACCGGTGTTAGGCTTGTAAAACTTAGCGGGTGTGATTTATGTGTATAGAAATTGTTTAGGTGTTGAACTTATTTGAGTGAAATTTATGTCTGTGTTGAAGGTTTTATGTGAACTGAATGAGCTGCGTGTATTGTATCTCCATGGCAACTGCATCTGGAACATGAAGGAGGTGGACAAGCTGGGGCAACTGAGCTTCTGCACAAGCTGACGCTTCATGGAAATACCATAGGAAGCAGCAAGGGCTACCGGTATCAAACTCATTAGCTTTAAGTTTCATTTGTTCTGAAACTTGTCAAGTAGCGCATTTTGCTTTGTTTGGAGACGTTTGGCTGTATAACACACACCAACAGCTCAAGTACAGCCATTTATCACCTCAGTGGGACACATGAAGCTTTCAGAACAAAAAGCTGTCGAAAAGGGAAAGGAACTCAGACTGCTTATAAGAGCTTATAAGTGAAGTTTTTTTTTTTTTTTAATAACAAAACCAACACCATGTCAATTCCCGAACAATACTTTAAAAAACTAATAATAATTTATTGAAATCAATTTAACCAAGAAAGTTAATTGGGAAGTTAATTCAGTTTATGGAAACAAAATGTTCATGGAGTCCTTAAAGTTCTTAAAGTAAATATATGCTTTTTTTTTTTTGCATAGGAGACATGTGATTTCTGCAGTACCTCAGCTGAAGACCCTGGACTTCAGCAGTGTGACGCTCGAGGAGCGAGTCTTGGCAAATATTTGGTCCAAGGATGTTTAAAAAGTCGGAGGAGGACAATGTGTTACAGGGAAATTAAATTATTTGAATTTTTTCTTTTTTTTTTCCTCAAGAAAATGTTTTCTCAAATGTAGCACCCTGTTTTTGAATCCTCTTAAATCTATTCATTAAATGCCAGTAATGCTTGCTGGATTAATTTTACTGGACATCCATTATTGTGCTTTGGAATCCAAAAGCTTCATCCACTGCTCACATCTCTGGCAAGTGTGTAGGTGTAGGTTGATGTCTCGCAAACACATCTGACCCAAATTCATGAAATAGATCTCTTATGGCTGTGTTTGGGCTTTTGAAGTGTTTTTGATATATATGGTATATTATACATATACTATAACTTAACTGTAGGACAGAGGATGTGCTGCAAAACACAATGTGTTCAGGGTGATGAGCTGTGTTGCTTTTACTCCAAACATATTGTTTTGCATTGTGGCCAATAAGTTTGATTTTGGTTTCATCTGACCAGAGCTCCTTCTTCCAAATGTTTGGTGTGTCTCCCAGGTGGCTTGTAACAATCTTTAAATAAGACTTTATATGGATATCTTTGAGAAATGTATTTCTTCTTGCCACTCTTCATAAAGGCCAGATTTGTGCAGTGTATGACTGATTGTTGTCCTCTGGACAGACTCTCCCACCTCAGCTGTAGATCTCTGCAGTTCATCCAGAGTGATCATGGGCCTCTTGGCTGCATCTCTGATCAGTCTTCTCCTTGTTCCAGATGAAAGTTTAGAGGGACGGCCGGGTCTTGGTAGATTTGCAGTGGTCTGATACTTCTTCCATTTCAATATGATTGCTTGCTCAGTGCTCCTTGAGATGTTTAAAGCTTTGGAAATCTTTTTGCATCCACATCCAGCTTTAAACTCCTCCACAACAGTATCTGGGACCTGCCTGGTGTGTTTCTTGGTCTTCATGATGCTCTCTGAGCTTTAAACAGAACCCTGAGACTATCACAGAGCAGCTGCATTTATACGGAGACTTGATTAAACACAGGTGGATTCTATTGATCATCATTAGTCATTCAGGACAACATTGGATCATTCAGAGATCCTCACTGAACTTCTGGAGTCAGTTTGCTGCACTGAAAGTAAAGAAGCCTAATAATATTACACAACCCACTTTTCAGTTTTTTGATTGTTAAAACATTTTAAAATATCCAATAAATTTTGTTCCACTTCACGATTATGTCCCACTTGTTATTGATTCTTGACAAAAAATTTCAACTTTATATCTTTGTGTCTGAGACCATGTGTCATGTCACGCACGACCCAAGAGAGAGGGTGTGTGTGGGTGTGAAACTGGGGAGAAATACGATTCACAGTTGCAAAAGGAAAAAAAAAAACTTATAATTTTAGAGATTATAAACCCTTTTATTCTCCATTTTGGCTGCAGGGTCAAATTGACCCGAACAGTTTTATGGTATATAAACATGGAGAGGGGGGTTGCAAATATGTTAAATGAACCATTTTCTATGTTGATTGGTCTAATCAAGCCAAGCAAAAAGAGTTTTATCCAGAAAAAATATTTTTCACTTATTTTTTTTTTAGATTTTTTAATTTTCAAAATGGGTCACTTTGACCTGCAACATAATTGGAGGCTTAAAACATCTTAACGTGCTATGGAGGGAATGTCACCGATCCAGTATGTTTATGATCGGTTAAGAAAAACAAAACTGACCACTAAAACTAATACGAATGAGATCTCAGTCCTGATTCTCAAGAAGTCTGCCAGTGACCCCTTATTTTGAGCCAGCTGTACTGGAGCAGGGAAACATCTAAAGCATGCAGGGCAGCTATACTTGATTTAGACACCAGTGGAACAAAAAGAAAAGAAAAAAAAAAACATCTGAAATGGTTTCTTGTGCAAAGTGACCTCAGTGACTCAGATTGATTTGAAACCTGTACTTACGCTGTTCTGGTGAAACAGCATTTACATTCTGTCTCAAACTGTGCAGTGAATGAATATCTTTCAGCCAGGATGGCAGCTGCTCTCAGCAGGATGGCTGTCTTTGACAGTGCTTTAGAAAACATGTACATTTACTTTGAGATTTACCCTTGTTGAGCAGCAACGATGTACCTTTTTTAATTTGTTGACATTTGCAACGCAAAAGGATTTGGGAAAAGTAAAATGCAACAGCTAGAATAAATTATGGCAGCTTAAACCTCGATGTTCTTGGTAACCTGAAGCAGCGATTTCACAGTCGGCATTCATTTTCAGCTGAGTTCTTCCTAAGGTTACTGATGGAAAAAAATTATATAATGGTCCCACACAGCCAGGAAGTTGCTGATTTTCACGTGACTTCATTTTACAGGAGACCAACACATGGGAATCATGCAGTGCAGACATAGCCATTTATATTGTCAATTTAAATTGTTTCCCTGTCAGGCTTTAGGCAGCACAACATAGTGGTGGTTAGCACTGTCACCTCGTGGAAGGTTTCCATTTTAAATCCCAGTTGGGGTCTTTCTGTGTGGAGTTTGCATGTTCCTCTACTGTCTGTGTGGGTTTCAGTGGTAAGATAACGCCCTTTACAGTTTGTTAGGATAGTTGGTCAAAGAAGAATGAATAAAAGAATAAATGTTAGACTTAAAGGACATAATAACATAAGTTCAAGTTCAAGCTGATCAGAATATTGAACTTCTTCCTTCCTTTTAAAGCATTTCATTCCCAGTGCTTCACAATAAATAAATAACATTCCTAGATATGTGAGCATTTAGAAAAAGCCTTCAACTCATGTAGTGATATAAGTAGCAATCATAATAATAATAGTAACTCCAGCACCATTTCTTTGGGCAATCTGATTTTACAAATAGTCTCTCTGTGTTTGTTGTGATTATTTCTGACACTTCATATTAGCATAGCTCTGGATAAACAAACACCATTTAAGATTCAATGTATTCATCAGTATGCAACACAGCTTAAACTCTTATCTGGGCTCTCTGCTTTCTCGTGCTCCGTTAATATCTCCACTTCTGGCAATATTTGGTCACCTGCAGTGGTGACAGTAAAGGTGGATCTGAACACTGTGTAATAAATCTGCTACACAAAAAAAACTGTTCTAATTAGTAATTCACAAATAATGCATTTCAAGTATTCACAAATAATGTGTATCTAAGTAACAAAAAAAAAACAAAACATGAGATCCAGTAAATATTATTAATTCTTATTATTTTCACAGACCACTCAGAAGTAACCATGAATGGTCTCATTAACTGCTAACTAACTTTTCAGCAGAAGTGAATCAGCCCCAGACAAACAGCTTACATAGCTTTTCTAAACTTGTCACAACTATTCCTCATATTTTTAATGATCTGTTTATGTTGGTTGTAATCAGCAGGTCTAATGGTAATAGAAGGTGAATTCTTAGTTCCTGCTACCAGACAAGATTATGTCTGAACCACCTGAGATCTCACCATGTCTTCCACAGCTGTGGGATATTGCTTCGCTTGCCACCTATATTTTAGTCTAGTGTATTCTGGCGTGTCATCTATAAGCAATTATACTACTGATGCTCTTGCTCATTCTCCATTGATCTGCCGAGATGTAGGTTGGACCCCTTTTGCATGCAAATGGATATTAAAATTCACTAAACTCTAGTCATTTGCCAAGTCTTGTTTTTCAAGGTTATCCTCAGTCCTACTGAGATATTATAGTCACCAGGTGGTAAAAAACAAGAACAGGGACAAATATTATACGTTTTCCACAACACTAGCCCCGTCGTCTGCTTCATGGAACATAATTCCATCTGTTCCACTTATCCAATGCTTTGCTTTACAATATGTCAATATGCTTTTCTGGCCACTGTGGTCAGGTTAATAGGTTCGTCTCACTGACTAGCCCTGGTTTTCATGCTCGTTGATCTTAGCACTTGCCAAGTTGCCTTTTTACAGAAAACCTCCCAGGTAGTCCAGTGTAGCAAACCGTCTGGTGTGTCAGATCGCTTACCTGTAACTTGTGAGTTAAAGTTAAATCATACTCCTTAGTCCTTTTACTAAGCCTGCATTAAAAAAAAGGGAAAAAAAAATTCTACTACTTACTATCCACAGAAACAGACTGAAGAAGTTTCAAGTGGATTCCCAATTGATGCCTGGATTCTGGAATAACGCTGGCAAATCTATATTGTTTGTGAAGAATGGGTAACATCTTGTTGTATGAGATAGAACACAAAGCTGTAAACAGTATTTATCTAACCCTGCAGGCGTAGATGTTTTAAAGGTCAATAACCTGCTCACATTTCAACAGTCGGGCCTAAGGGATAATGTCAACAATAATCTTGTTCTATTTGTCTGCGTTAACTGTTCCCCTGTGGACTTTGTCTGAAGTCAAACTTAGCTAAGGATGATAACATAAGAATGCCTCACCTTTTTGTTTTATCAGGGATTTAGAGCAAGCTCATCGACTGCTTTTTCTCTCTCATTTCAAAACATTTAATGTCACAAATAAGAGTTTCTGTTGCCTCGTTTCATCTTTTCCACCACTGAATCTGCTTTACACCCAAAGTATCTAAAACATAAAAGCACACACGATATATCTTTATTTCAAACAGCTATTCTTTTCAAATGCTTTTCTTTCTTAAAAACATGCATTTTCTTTGTGATTTCAATGTGTCATTTTGAAAGAAAACAGAACATTTTATACAAAAGGAGGAGCCTAAATCAATTGCCTGACAGCTGGAATGCAGTGCAGTTTGCTTTATATTTGTCTTCTTGTCCTAATCAATTATATATATATAATGTATATATTATAAGAACGATGTATGCAAATCGCTCCTGAATTATTTTCAGTGCCACACAAGTTGTCATCTCATACTCAAACTCAGTTTGCATGACTGGTGTTGCAGACAGGTGGATAGCAGCAGAGCTCAATTGTTAGTAATGCTATTGAGTTGCGCTGGCATAGCCAATGAACTCACTGGCCAACAATGCACCAAAAATGATTGTGGGTCATAAAGTCTGTAGAAAAGTCCTTATTTAAGATGGCTACAGCCAAAAAGCAGACTGGATTATGCAAGAAGTAAAATGACAGTTAATATCGGTGTGGCGTTTCCACAGTGGAACAGCTGAGGGAACAGAAGGAACTGAAAAGAAATGCCATGGTCACAGTATTTCTGTTAGATATGTAATTGTCTTTTTACCTTCTCCCAAATGACATATGGTTCAGGTGTTTTGATGCTACTGTTACTCAGATGAAACATTCCTGCTTTAACATCTTTTACAATATTAAAGTAAAAAGAAGCATCTTTTACAATATTAAAGTAAAAAGAACTGTCTGAGGATCAAAATGGTTATGGATTTTTTGACTGAAATATTAATAGCTATTTTACAAAAGTAAGTTTCCCGTAAGTTTTCAAAGTTTGCAAGATAATGAAAGAAACCACAAGGTCAGGTGTGGAAAGACAAACATGACTGCACTCTACACTTTTCATAATGGCAAACATTGACCTTTTCAACCATGTAATTTGTGGAATTAAAAGTCCTTATGAAAGCACAAAAGGACAATATACTGAAAGAGGGCAGAGCTTACTCATCACTGGAAGTCAGAACAGAATGATGAATCTGTTGCGGTGATTCACGTGGTGATCGACTGCTTATTAAGAGCATCTTTTTAAATGTCTGCATCGCAAGAATGAACAAAGTCAGGTTGCCTTTGGTCATTAATGTTTTGCCATGACATAAAGTCTGTACAATCAATAAATGCTTCACTGAATGGACAGAAAAGTGTGAAGAAGTTTTGTGTAGTGTTCATAATTTGTCCTTTTTGTCTCTTTTTATCAAGTTGTTATCAAACTTTGCACGTTTCCATGGACAGGTTATCAGTCGTTACTCTGTAATGCTTCGCCACTGGTGACAGGACTTCCATCTCAAGAACTAATTTGTGATTTGGATTTAAGACACACATGCCCTGTAGAATACCACAATCTTAGGTAAAATAAATAAACAAAATAGCCCTTTCTATACATTAGCCCTCAGAATAGCATCTTTGGAGTTGATTGGTGCACATTTTCCTGTCTGAAAATCAAAAACAAATCTCTTTAAGTGCCACATAGCCTGAGGATGTTTTCCTTCTTGTTTCAGTTGGGTTTTCTGTCTCTGCTAAAGTTCAGTTATTTACTGGGACACACAATACAAGCTTATCCATTTGCAAGCTTAGTTCCACTGGATCATGCAGCTAACAACAAAAGCAAAGTTCAACACTTAAAGAAGCTAAGGTAGAACTCATTCATTTGTTTAAAGGGAACAAAATGAGACCCATAGGGAGAAGTACAACCAACCTGACCAAGGAAAACATGGTGGAGGTTCTATCATGATGTGTGGTTGCTTTACTGATTGTGCTAATGGCAGTATTCAATATTCTAAAAGGGGTGGCAATGGACCAGTGGATAGTGTCAGTATTTCATAATCTCCATCCATCTGTGATATTAAGCCCTCTCTCTTCCTAGCCATCTTTTCTTGCCCTACAAAGGGGACACAAAGCTGTTCCCAGACCACCTGATATAGATTATTGACTTTCCGGTGAGTCCAAGGCTTCCTTCCCATGGGACAAGTTTGAAACACCTCCCCTCTGAAGGTTCTATTCATAAAACAAACAGAAAAATTATAGTTTCTAACAGGTTGGAAGTTTCTAAGTTTTGAAACTGTAGCACAGTTCAGTCATATCACATTGGGAGAAAAAATGTTTACACTCAGTCTTTAGTAATAAAGTGAGTGGCTACCATCACTAACCACAGTCCTCCATCACTGACGTCACTAGGTAGCTGATCTCTGTATGTTCATTCTCACCATAGCGACACAAAGACATCGTCAAGTATAAAAGCTCTTTCTTTTTTACACATGAGAGAGAAAAATATTAAAGTCTCAGGTAACATCCATAAAATGGCAAAGCAGCACCATGTGCTTTGATGTGGTCTGAACAAGCACACGACATATACAAATCTCATTATTCCCCCGCACTAAAACTGTACCACGGTGTTTGATCATCACTGACACCCCCTGCTGTGACTCTTGCTGTTATATGCAGTCGCCTCCCGCTTCCCTCAGGAGACATGACATCACTAAATGACACAGACAATTGTTGTAAGAGATTCTGTTTTTGAAGACTTAAGTCTGTTATGATTTAACGTTGGGGGGGGGGGGGGATCTTTCTCAGGACTCATAAAAGACGAATACAGTGAGTGCTGTTTTATTGGCCCAGATGTGTTTACTAAATCATTTTCCCCCAGACCTAATTAAACACTTACTGCCTGGCCCAGTTAAGCTATTAACATCTGCTCCACCAGATGAACTAGGAAAAGCTCCAGCACTACAAAGGCTTAACAGCGGCAGGCAGAATAAACGTATTATTAACTTTCATGTTTTTCTTTCAGTTCCTGTTTTCTCTTTCCTTTCTGTGTGTGGGTATCTTACTTTTTGTCCGTAATTATCTCAACATCTGCTGGTCTTGCTTAACATTTTTTGTTTGATTTAAATGGAAAAAAAAAAAGAAGAATTCCTGTTATCAAAGAGGGTGTATTTTAAAAGCTGTGGTGGATTTAATGTCTGCAAAGGGTTTTTTTAGATTCTCAAGAAAAAAAAAAGAAACACAGTCACTATGAATGAAACATGACCCAGTGTTATAAATTGGTTACTCATAAGGTTTATTTACAAAAAGAATAAAGAAGAACATGACTTTCATGATGGCAGCGTGAGCAACGGACTCTGGATGATGCCAACTTTGCTCTTCTAACTTCCATTATGAAATTTGAGATACGCTTTGGGCAAATATTTAAGTATTTTCTCTGATCAGTTAGTCCTTCTGAAATTATGCACAAGAGACTAGCCACAAACTGAGGATCATCTGTGTTGTCTTCTACTCTCCATCCACTACACCCTGTCTACACTCTTTCAACCTCTTTTCAACACACCTCATTGCTCAGAGCCATGAAAGTATTTCAGCTCCTATACCTTCCCCTCTACCCCTGCATCCTCCTACATCCTGCCTACTTTACTTTCTTCAATGCAGTCCTACCTCCACCTGAAACCCCTCTGTTACACCCATTGCACACCTCACCACTGCCATGCTGCCCTTAGACATGTCCTGTACCATTATAGCATACTTTCAGCCACAACTGACTTCCTCATGCAACACAGCAATTCCTCCCTCTACCCTCCACCATGGGAAGGGTTTACAAGACGGTCATGAGATCAACCCTTCTCTATGACTCGGGGACAAAAGCAGTGACCAAGAGACAGGATGTGAAGCTGGAAGCGGGAGAGCTGAATATGTTGAAATGGGAGTGACAAGGATAGATACGACTAAAAACAAGCTCATCAGGCAGGGTAGACATCTTGGAGATGAAGTACGAGAGGCTAGACTGAGATGTTTTGGACATATTAAAAGGAGTGATAGCAAATACACTTACAATGATCCTGGAGATGGAGCTGCCAGGCAGAAGAGAAAGAGATTTCTGGCTATGGTGCAAGGAGATATGTAGTTGTAATTGTGTCAGAAGAAGACGGAGAAGATCGGGTAAGATAGCCATCTTACCTGATCTCCTCCTTCTTCTCCATCCCCAACTCACAACTGATGTGTTGGGGACAACAAAGAAGGAGAAGATGATGATGATAATTTTGAAGCATGAAGCTGGCATTTTTTTTCTATCGCAAACCTGGGTTTTATGCAGTGCTCAAGAGCAAGTTGGAAGTTGACAATGCTGAGCTGTTTTTACCAACTTCTGAAGCATCTGGAGCATTCTTGTGGACATCTTCTGATGTCCACAAGAAAGTAATGTTAGTTTGATCCTATTTTTATATTTAGTATATAAGGTCCTCATTGTGTGTGTTCAAACAATCAACAATAACACATGATGAAGAGTACAAAAGAAAATCACTATATATGTATATGTATATATATATATATCTATATATATATATATATATATCATCAGAATTGATTTTCTTTTGAAGAGTAAAAGACTTCGGCCAGATCTGCTAAATCTGGTAGCGGGAGAGGCATTCCCCCCGTAAAGAACGCAATCTTCCACCTTTGCTAAACCCGCTATCCCACCTGCAATACCTGCTATATTATGCATAGGAGTGGTTAGGGCTTTCAACCTGTTAAACCAATCAGCGCATCAGTAGCCATTGCCTTTAAGAGCAGGTTGAGCTACCCGCAAACCGCTTTGAAGCGTTTTTTCATCCATATCGGAGCAGCTCTTGTGTGCAGCTCGTCTGGGACTCTGCTGTAGCGCTTCCTCTTCCTTCCTCCTCCTCCTCCACACCAGGGTTATAATAGTTTTGGATTTTCCATTAGTTTTAGTTTTTATTTAGTTTTTAGTTTAGTTTTTCCAAATTCAGTTAGTTTTAATTCGTTTTTAGAGCAGTTTTGCTAGTTTTTATTTGTTTTCGTTTTGAATTCCTTAGTTTTAGTTTAGTTTTTATTAGTTTCAGTGTTAGTTTTAGTTTTATTTTGTAAATTAGGGCTGGAATATTTGTTCGAGTGAAGCACTGAATTTTTTGAAGGCTATCAAATCACATAGTCATGTATACATTCTGGTCTCAATAAACATATTTATCTATGCATCTTCCCGCTTGTGGTGTTCCTGCGTATTTACTGACCAGCAGCTATCTGGTCTCCGGTGGAAACAGTCCATTATAGTTGCAGTTTTCTCCCGTTCCTTCCCAACGCTGACTGGCCTGCAGCTGTAGCTTCTTTTTCCAGGGGGCTAGCTTAGGCTAGCTTATCCAGGTAGTCTTGGTTAGCCTTATGCAGGCTTTTTGAATGGTCTTTCAGATTTGTGGGGTTTTTTTTCACCTTGAGAAGTATTCCACACATTGTATCACCTGCTTCTACAGCAAGGCACTTATTTTTATCCTTAACACAGTCATAGTCAAAGAAATCCCAAATAGGACTGTGCCGCTTTCTCCTAATTTTTGCCGCAGCCATCGCTGCTGATCACTTTTTTTTTTTTTGAGGTTGTTGTTGTACGGCGGAGCGAAGTTAATAGATTTCAAACGTTTATAAGAAAAAAAATTACAAACACGAAAACGAAGGATGTTCTTGGCATTATTATAGTTAATATTAATTTGTTTTATAAACACATAATACAGTTCCAGTTAGTTATCCTTTTTTTAAACTCTCATTTTTATTTTATTTCAGTTAACGAAAATGTTTTTTCAATTCTAGTTTTCATTATTTCGTTCGTTTTAGTTAACGATAATAACCTTGCTCCACACTGATATATACATATAAATATTCTCACACAGACAATTTCAATCGGCTACCTGAAAGTTCCCAGATAGTCGGTGCGCTCCCAGTGGACGCGCTCTGGTTGTCTATGGTTTAACTGGTAAGCACCCAGATTCAAGATAATCTCTGCCATTTACTCAGGGGTTCAACTGAGGCCAAAGCACACTTTTATACAAGAGTTACATCGAGAGGTAGAACCGTTTGTGCACGTCCACATGTGACCAGGTGGACCTGCACTGATGCCATTTGGACGCACTTTTGTAGGCACTGACATGCGGGTTGCGGGTAGCGGGAAGTCAGACACCTGCTACCTGCAACCCCAAACCCGCAATGGCAAGATACCGAGTTTGCGGAAAGGGCCAAAGACAAGCCCATTGCCACACCTACAAAGTGAGTGAGGGAATCGGCATAATGGGTATCAACTTTAGCGAGCGGAAGATTGCATTAGCGGTTAGCGGAGGTTCTTATTCCTGTAGCGGCTAGTGTTAATGGGTAAGGAGAAGTGTACAATCGGGGCCTATAACTCATATTGGAAATACACTTTTTCGTGAATTTCACCTTCATTCTCTTCCACAACTGGAAACATAATTTCACCTTCACAAACTTTGAAGATTTAAGTTATTTGATGGTAGCTTTAACAACCACATTCTCTGTACTGGAAGGCACTCAAAGCTGTACCACTTTTAATTTCTCTCACAAGCCAAATACTCAGCATCTACTCCTTCCACAATCTTAACGAATTATAATCACTGCATCATAATTCCCTTTTTATCCACTTTGTGGTTTGCTGGAGAAGACAAACCTCCCTTGTACGGGTCGTTTGTCATGATTGGTTCAGACCTGCTGATCTTGGCTGCCATCCCCTGAGCTCAATAGGATTTGGTGTAATCCCACAGAGCAGAGCAGAGCAGATGGACACACAGGTAAGATCACAGTGGTAGAGGGGCTATAATTGGTCTGGCCCTCTGCCTGTAAACCCCTTTTACTGGTAATAGGTTCAATTTTTGATGATCTAGACCAAATTCAATATTATCATTGGAATAGATCAATGCGTATCCCACAGGGGCATTTCATTTAGAAATCCTCTTATTCAATTTTAGGTGGATAGCTTTTACAGTTATAGGTAGATCCAGGTTCAGATACAACAACAGCACATACAGTTACAACGCTGTAATCCTGCAGAGCAGATGGACGCACAGGGCAGGCCACAGGAGCACACACAGATTCATGTCATTGAACGCATCAAGACTTTGTCATTAAATTAAACACATTTAAAAAGTAATTACTAGATGTGATGTGTTATTACTGAACAGATGGCTTTCTTACAGCGATCATTCTTCCTATCACACACTTTATTTGCAAAGTAGAAAATGCCATGAATCAAATCAGAAGTGATTGAGCTGCACTATTACAGCAGCAGTAGTCTGCTCTATGCCTGCTGCACAGCACTTTGGGGCTTGTGAATCTTTTTGAACATTAAGTGTTTATTGTTTTTTTTCTTTTTTTCTTTCATGTGGAAACTTTGGAAACTCATCAATACATGTCTGTTATTACACGATCAGAGAACTCAACTCGGCCCGGTCAGCCATACCTGTTCACTTTGCAAAAACATCTTCTGAACCTCTTGATACTTATCCCAGGAAATCAAAGTAGAATCCACAAAAACTGCACTAATTCTTCGTATCAGAAAGGAAACACATTAGAACGGCTGGACAGGCAACTCAACAAGTCCCCTGAAGCCAAAACAAACTGGGGCCTTTGCAAAATGCCAATGCTCTACTCTGAAAACATATATCTTGAGTAATTAAGTATGATACAGCTTTCACTTTTTTGCAGTCTGAAACAGACACCATATTTCTGTGTAAATTTGCAATTAAACTTTGTGGAAGCTTCATTAGAAAAATAAATTTGTTCACAAGATTTGTCAGTTGTAATGAGTTTGCTTTTTAAGCAAGGCCCTCAGTCTGCTCCTTGTATAACCTGATATAATCACATGTGGCAGTAAAACAGGATTACTTGACTTTAACAAAAAGGGGCAAAGGATTACTTCATATTAGATCCAGTTGCTTCAGTTTACTGTAATCTTCTGTGCACATAAGATTAATGACTTGAGTCAAAATAAAGTAAGTGAATACTTACTGGTCTGTTCGCCTGGTAGCCAGTTTTAAGGGTTTTGTTGATGCGTTTTATTTTATTTTTTTTACATGCATTTTTTTTACATGCACAGTGAAAGCCTAAAGTGATGTGGGGAAAAAAAGCTAAATGATACTTTTTGTGGAAACAAATCAGATAAAACATATTTTTTTGGGGAAAGAGCTGATCCCCCAACCCTTTTGTTTGCTGAAATGGGGAAATGTCCAGGTGATGGTGTTACTGCAGGGACGCAACAGCAGAATTAGCAGGGTCTGTGTGCATTTTTTCACAATATTTCTATTGTCTATTTGTCAAATTCCCATCTTCAGACTTCATGAATTTTAAATTAGGGTTCACAAATGTTGCAGTTGTGAAGTTGCAGGATACATTGTGTGTTTCAAATAAGTGTGGGAGAGGAGGATATTATGTGAGTGCACCATTGTAGTGATCACCTCATTACTGCAAGACTGAAAGCACTGATAGGTAAAGTCATTAATACTGCATGCCTTGTTAAAACGCAATGTTCTGCTGAGAAAACATGCGTTCTGGCATTCACATGAGCTAATTTGTTACAGATCAAGATCACACTCTCATGGAAATTGCACTCCCTGACAGCAGACGTCTTCACAGTAGGATAATTCTCACCTAGACAGAAACGGCTGGAGAAAAAGGCTCACTCTGCTGCCGTGGCCTCCGAATCCTCTAGATAACAGTCTGATCAAACATTCAGAGGACGCGCTGCAACAAGACATGGAAGTCCTCAACTCATGGAGCCCGATTGATCTGCTGCCAATGTTTCAGTGTCAGACACCACAGGAGACTTTTTCACATGCAAGGACACCGTCAGATATTAAGCAGATGTTTTTTTTAATACAGCGGCCTAGAACTGAGCCCAGATAAAATCTCACACCTCCTTCAGGTTGGAGCTTTGGCTCTAGATTATACACCCATGTCTGCATGATCCAAGCTGAATGTTTATGAAAGCCAAAAGATAATTGGATTTATAAAACCCTGAGCATGTTTTTCAGCTGGAAATGTGTGCATGTGGAACAGTGTCATATGCCACACCACGCGTGCTTTAATTTAACCATAAATTCTCACAGTTTACAGTCCTTATCTTTCCACACTGTCTTCTATAAGTGTCATCAAAAATAAAAACTAAAAATAAGAGGAGCTCCTCACCCTGAGATGTAGTTTGAAAATGTCAGATTAGTAAAATGAAGTAATTTACTTAGGATCGTCATAATTTCATAATCAGACAGTAACTTCCTCTTCAACAGTGTCACCTTGTTGTATATGCTTTATTTTTTTGGCTCTGGGTCTGTTTTTCTGACCCCACACAGATGTCTTTGGTACCACACATAGATCCCAAGTGGTGGTATTAAAGCAAGATCTGCTCACGTTGTGCTGTTTTATACGCAAACAGATGGAAATGCATGTCAAACTATAAGTATGTCTCAGGCCTAAGGAAATGTAAAGTAATTTGAAAAACATCTTCAGTGTTGCAATTAAATTTTTTTTTTTAGGTGGTTATTTTTTTTCTTTTTGTTTTCTAGGAAGAGTAAATTAGCAAAGCCTGTTAAATTACTACACCTGGTCACATGGCTGATCAGCTGCATCTGTTCCTGAAAATAGCCGTATTCTTGGACTTAAATCGATAGTCAAGCTGTAATCAGTTCAAAAGAACTGATGAAAAATTATTTCAATTTGTCCCCTCTGACTGTCCCTCAGGCAACTAATTAAAATCTGTAAAACAGATATTTACTTGGGCCATGAAGTTTGTTCTGGATGTTTTTACATGGACTTTATAGTTTGAATTTATTCTTAGCACTGCTTAACTTTCATTCAGATATTGCTTTAGCATAGGTTCAGCATTTTAGAGTTCTGGCAGTGGTTAAAAACTCAGTGGTTATTAACTTAAGTAGTTGTATGTAAAGTTTTAGTAGTGAGGTTAACTAAGTAGGAGCACTGAAGTGCACCAGAGATTTCAGACATTGGTGCAAAAAAAAAAAAAGAAAGAAAGAAAGAAAAAGCTTCTTTGCAAGGATTAAACAGTGGAGGAAGCACAAAGTTAATCCCAACTTTAAAAAAAAAGATTCTCTGAATCCATGTTTTAATTGCTCTGTTCCCTTTTCCAAAATTATCCAGGAAATGAAGCAAAAAATGTCACGTGCATTGAACAAAGTTTGTTTCGAAATGGTTTTCCATACACCTGTAATAATGTATTATTAGCTGTGCCAAAGGGGGGGGGGGGGGGGGGGTAGGGGGGGGGGGGGGGGGGGGTAGTTGGCCATTTTTGCCTCTTGTTTCCATTCGTTGTGCATTCCAGATAGTGAAAACAAAACCTGTTTCATTTGGAGCCGTTATCACGATGTCGTTCACTCATACTTTTATCTTTTTTTTTTTCAAAGAGTCACGCACGTGAGAGGTTACTGACGGGTTGAAATTTGATAAGACACTGCTCCTATACTTCCCTTTCCGCCGTGGGGCGCAAAGACCAGAGAGGAGCAGTAAAGAGCAGAACAAGCAACCGGTAATCCGCGCGCGTCTTGTCCTGCACATAATTAGATTAGCGCGCAACGATCCCCGCGTCTGCTGCTGCGGTACACGCACGCACGACAAGCTCAAGACAAAACCTTCCCTTCTGACTCCGCATCGTCCGTCTCTCTTTCTCTCTCTCTCTATTCCTCCAGCTGATGTCGCCGGGTCTCTGTCTCCCCCCTCCCTCTCTTTTTCTGCTTGGGGAAGCGCAGGGGAACATCTACTGTTACTGTCTCCCTCCTACAGAGCTGGAAGTCCCGCGGCGGACACTTCAACTAAAAGAGACTTAAGGAGAAGAAGACCTAAAAAAAAATAACATTTCTGCTGTGACTTTGTAATTACCTCGTCTTGGAGGTGCTGGGAGCAGAACATCTCCCCCCCACCCCGCCTCCCCAAGAAAAGAAGAGCAAAATAACAAGTGGGGGTCAGTCTTTAGCCAGGCGGGCGGCTGGATGAGTTGTGTGGATGCTATTCCCTGGATTTCCTAATCGGGTTGTTTTTTTGTTTGTTTGTTAGTTGTTTTTTTTTGTTTTGTTTTTGTTTTGTTTTGTATTGTTTTTTTTTATCACCGCTGCCCTGGAAAAAGCAACAGTGTGTGGAAAAGTAGATTTGGATGTTGAACATATGGCTTCGACGAAGATAACACGGTAAGTCATAAAATGTGCACCTCTTGAACCGGTATATTTATTTTTTATTATTATTATTTAACTCAACAGTTACTTCAGTAACATTTTTGTATCACATCATGTCTTCTTCCGGCTGCTGCCTTCATTTCTTGAATAAACCTGCATAGTTCGTTCCCCCGTTGGTTCGGTATTTTTTGTGTTTGGTTGAAGAATAAGGCATCTTGCATACGTGGAGCGTAAAACACGCTTCTGGGACTGAAATAGAGATGACTCCGCATGCTTTGAAAAGTATGGAGCTGGCTTTGACAGTAGGATCTGTGAGCTGCCTTTGGATTTGAGAAAAAGAAAAAAAGAAAGCCGACCACTTCGCTGTCCGTGGTGCTGAAACATTCCGACGAGATTACTGGCGATATTAGCAGCCTCACTTGACATCCATTTGAATTATTTCACGACATTCATACAGAGCCCATCTTGAATTTTATATCTTTGAGACCTATCGATTTACAGCCATACACTGTAATTATGATAAACATAAACAGGATTGAACATTAACTTTGTTATTTTTCTGTAACTTGCACCGTCTTGGTTTACTGTAGGATTTTGAATGTTGGATAAATAACATGAATTCCCCCCACCCCCCCCACCCCGTTGCTTTATTGTGATAGATGGATATCTTTTACAGTATAAAAGTCTAAAAACTTTTGTGACATAAAATGTATATAAGGCTTGCTTTAAACAACTTTAAGAGCTCCCACATGACATAGCATGGTCTGATGTGAGAGTTTAGTGGTCTCTAAAAGCAGGTTACCCCCACAGCAACCTGTGTGTCCTGGATTATCAAGGGAGGGAGAGAGAGTCATCCGATTAGTTTAAATTACGACAAGCTGTTGCCTCCAAGGGCCGGATAGAGGGGGAAGAAAGTCAAAGGTGACAAAGAGTTGAGGTGGAGTCAAGCATGTGTTGAAAGAGCTCCATTCTGGTGCTTTTACATCCTCCTTTACCATGAACTTAATTCTAGACTAGATGCAGCCACATTGATCGGGAGTGAAACACATGACTATGTGTTGCTGCTGTGTGCATAACAGTGAAGCGTAGTCAGGGAGTGTATCCAAATGAGTTTACCCAGTGGATTATGTGACGCTGCTTTTTACCTGTGTGTGGGCAGATGGGATTGTGCGAGGGCTCCCTGCATATGTGCTGTGTGTTTCTGAGGCAAAGAGGGGTCAGCCAAACAGAATATGTTTCATCAACCAGGAACCTGTCCACTCCCCAACATGTCAAATCCTTTTAGTCACGCTGGATGACAGAGGGACTGACACTTCAATTTGAATAACTGTGGCTAGCTCTTTGCTTTTGAATGAAGATCCATGATAAGATGCTGTTTCTCTGAAACATGATGACAATAAATGGAAAATAAATATACATTTAGCGCCAATCCATTAAACAAACTGATTTGTCTTCTCTTCCTTTAATCGATGCCTGTTCTTTTTTTCCCCCTTTTTTTGGGGTCAAATGAATATTTTAGATTTTGGCAATATATGTTGTGACAAAGACCACTTTCACACTGTTATTACAGAGGTACAATGTTCCCTCCCAGGTGTGTGCTTTCACAAAGCATCTCACCCTTCTGCAAATAGATGGTGGTCCATTTTTCCTTGGTGCTCCACATTTAGAAACAAGTCCCTAATGTTTCACAACACTGTATGAATGGCAATAAAATAATAATAATAATAATGATTTGGTGCTGTTGCAGATTAACTTGAGTTTGTTTGTGTTTCTAACTGGTTATTGCTGTGGAAGCACCCAGTAGTGTCAGCCTCATCCAGCCTGTTACTGCTGGCTTTCTGTCTTTACTCTTACTCTGTCCAATGTTGTTGCAAACATGGTGGTGCTTTTTTTTTTCCTGTATCTTTATCTTGCTTGTCATTTGGCCTGGCATTCTGACAGCAGGACTGAATGCTACAATCAGACAGCCCAGCCATCCTCACACCACTGCTACAGCAGTAATTTCACCTCCAACTAGAAAAGCACTCGGAGAGCGCTTCCCCCATATAGCGATTTACAGATTGCAATAAAATCCACCTTCTAGATCAGATCCGGATCAGCCTTTAAAATTTGATAGAGGTTCCCACTGTCAGTCCCTGAGTGAAATTTCATGAGTTTTTGACAATAATTAACGGAGATATTGAGAAACAAATTTTCGGCCCCGTTGACCGCAATGTTATTAAAAATTTTAAAGTGATCCAGAATCCAGGATTTCACCTAAAATGAAATAAATTCTTCTTTTTCACATTTCTGACAACTCCTGAAAATCTCATCAAAATTCATCCATAACTTTTTGAGTTATCTTGTACACAGACAGACAAACAGACGGAGGTAATACACCTCTGTCATTACTTCCCAGGGAAGAACAGAGGTGTAACTTCTGTACCAGTCCAACTCTCTATAGAACAACTGGCACTGTGATAGGTGGGTGGAGTTGCTAAGTTTAATCATATAGCATTTAAAAAATTTCATTATCCAAATGAAAAGAGTAGTCACAAGAGAGCATAGATACATTGAGCATATTTGTTATTACTTCCTTCTTTTTTATAAGAAATAGGTATTGCACTGAAAGGTTTTGTTTGGTTTTTGAGCTATTACAAAGAGTTTTCTTGTTGTACCTCAATTCAACACTAATATGTTTGGGTATTTAAATGCTACTTGGCTCTCCTTAAAGTATTAACCCCAAAGAATTCTTAAAAGGGTCTTACTGCAATTCTTTCATCAAATTTAATTTGAACATTTCAACAAAGCAAGTGTCTTTAAAACTATTCTGGGAACAAAATATTTAGCTTTATTTTATACTGTTAAACATTCAACATCCTGCTGAGTTGTGTTTTTAAAGTTATGATTTAAATATTAAATGTGGGATTCATGGAGAGTCAGGAAATTTCCTCCTTGTAGTTTAACCTTTGCTACCCAGGTTCCCCAGGTTCATATTTAAGGAATTAGTTGTTGGATTTTTCAGCACTTTCCTGAAGCTTTAATTCAACTAGGGCCATGTCCACATTCACAAGCACATCAGGGGCAGCAGAGGCAGATGTCAGTCAATAACCTCTGAGAGAGTGATATTATTAAATAGTATGAAATCACAGTCCTGAAGAGGAATGGGATTTCATAATGATACTTCTCAAACATTAAACCTTATGAAACAAGGGTAAATCCTCCCAAAGCAGCCACGCCTTATTCTGAATGACCTCATACACCACAGTACACCTATTCAGATCCCCAAAAATACACAGCATGCAAATAGAGCAATAGATTAAATTTAATGATGAGATCCACTAAGCTTTGAGAAAATACATTAAATGTTAATGCTTTAAATGCAGCTGTTGAACCATCAAGTGAATCTCAATGAATTAGCCTGAGAAACAAATGGATCTCAGTTTTTAGGCTAACATCTTATGTAATAATGTTTATTTGGTTTTAGTCTCACCAATAATATCTCACCCAGATAGTCGGTCAATAACAAAAGGTAAACCATTGATAATAAGCTGTTCATTAGTTGTTTCAGATATCTTTATCTCTAAAGTGAGATAATTTGATAGTAAGTTGGATTTCTAGTGCCATTACCTGTGAAGCAAAAAGACAAGGTGGCCACAGCAAAATTGTCCATTTACTGTGAGTGAGGTGTCATCTTCAACATAGCATGTACTCGCCATGCAATCCACAAACACATTCCACATTTTTAATTTATAAATTCAGGTTGTGTTTCCAGAGCCCTGTTGTTGCAGTAACAGGCTGAACAGACTCACGGGACCGATCAGCCTGGTTCCTACAGATTCACAGGATAGCTGCTACTCTAAAGCCTTACTCAGATTTCATTACTCACCCGGTGTGGCCCCACTGAAATGACTGATAACCTGAGACAAAGATGTCACTCACTCAGACACAAAAGCACACACTCTCTATTTGGGGTGTAATCCACACCTTCACTGTAGGTGTGCTCAGAAGTTTGAGAAAGCCATCTCAAAGTTTCAAGCCATTTTAGAAAAGCTTCATCATAGAGACATTTCGACCTTGCTCAACCTTTTAACATGTACATGGTAATTATCTGGAGTTTGAATGATTGAACTGTCACATTTCACTGCGAAAGAAGATCGAAGTTCAGCACTCTCATTCATCTTCCCAATTAGGAAACCTTTCTACTACTCCTTAGGCGACATGATTTTTTAATTGTCTTTGAATTCTTTTCAAGTTCAAGTCCATTTTTTAGGATTAAAAGATATGTCTCAAAATTGTATTTATCAATCCAACACTAGACAAACATTTTCCATGAAATGGTCAAATGTCTCAGTTACAACATCTGATATTTTCTTTATGTTCTATTGGGAGCAAAATATCGATTTATGAGATATGCAATATTGTCCCAACTTATTTGGAACTGTCCATGCCGCTTAACCTTTCTGTCGTGTTCGGGTCAAATCTGACTGATTTCCTACTTCCATCCATCATAAATATTGTGTTTTACATTTGATTGTCTCAGGGCCTTATGATATCCTCAACACTAGGCATCTGAACATATATAATTGCTGATCACCATTTTCTCTGAATTTTGAGTAGTTTATTTAACTTTGTAACACCTGTGGTGTTCCCGGTCAAAAATGACCACCATAGGAAATGAATGGGTGACCCTAGATTGTGTTCATCCATCAGATTGTACACAACCACAAATACACCACCATACACACACACACACACACACACACACACACACACACACACCACCCCACCCTACGTGAACCCCTTTCAGACTGAACAAATAGGTGTCTCCTCTTCCCACCTCATTCCTGTGCTGATGTGCCCATCCCCCCACATGAACCACACTTTCCAAACTAAATGTATGACACTAACACTTGTTCCACATTTCAAAGTCAACAATTAGGTGTTTGTTATGAGAACTGTCTCTTTCCAAGGCTTATGTGCCCATCCCCCCACGTGAACCACACTTTCCGATACAAAATGTATCATATCTTCTCAGAGACCCCTTATATATAGTTTTCTTGTGTGCATTGCCCTCATTTTACTATGAACATGTTGACTAGGCGCCCGATCAGACGATTTCTTGTCAGAAAAGCTCTGGACCTTTTATTTCAACCTGATGTACCGGGGATTGAAGTTCAACCAGAAATAGAGGGCGATGTCTCAAAAATAGAAGACAACATTGATCCTGATTTTATCCAGATCATTGTGAGACCGACCAGTCAACAGATGGCGAGGAAGAGGCTTCAGATGAAGACACACCTGAGGAAGAGGCACGTGTGATATTCCAGTCCAACGATGGCAATTTGCTCTGGTATTCATCCACCCAGGAAAGAGGAGGCAGAGCAAGAATAGAAAACATTGTTAGGATGCCGCTCCTGTGTGTGAAGACACATGCCCACACCCCCACCCCCCACTCAAACACACACACACACACACACACACACACATACAAATGATAGGCTCCTGGGTGGATGAATACCAGAGCAAATTGCCATCCTTGGACTGGAATATCACAAGACAGCTCCCACTGCTACACCAAGCTGTGGGCTCGAATGTGAATGTTCAGCACCGGACAGTTCCCACAGCCCGGAGAAGTGGCGGGAGCTGTCCAGTGCTGAATGTGAATATTCAGCACTGGACAGCTCCCACCACTTCTCCGGGCTTTGGGAGCTGTCCGGTGCTGAACGTGAATATTCGGCAGCGGACAGCTCCCACAGCCCATTATTATAATGATCATGGTTTTCATATATTAAAACTCTTTATAATACCTTATAATCACTGGTATAATGCATTATAATCACTGGTGTAATGCACTATAATCACTGGTATAATGCCTTATAATCACTGGTATGATGCATTATAATGTGATTATAAGTCACTCTAAATGGTCATTGGGTGCTTCAAGTAAAGTGATGAAACTGCTCAGGTATAGGCTGATATAACACATCACAAACTGGTCATAAGTCAGTATAAGTGGTTTGCTTAAAGAAAAATACACATTTTGAATCTATTCAAGAACGACAAAAAAACATTGCGAAACTTGTTTTTATTAACAATGTGACTCCTTCAAAAAAAATTTGTTGTACTTTCTTATATCATGAATAAGGCAGCCAAGACTCTCTGTGGTTTCATGCATTTTGTTCATGAGCTCCTGGATAAGGTCATCTTTCTTCATGAGTTGTTCTTTGGAGAAGAGCCTTGTTCAACTTCAGTATTTCGATCGTCTCCTGTTGTTACCCAACTTTTTGTTTTTCAGCTTCCAGAAGCTTTCTGAACATTTCCATTTCATGGACAGCAGTTGGTGCACGCAGGTTTGCACAAAACAAAAGGAATCAACAAACAGAAGTAACCAAACCATGTATTGCATTATTTGACATTAATTTAAGTTTACTTTCACAATACCACAATTGTTTTCAGGGTAGCATATTCTATGGCCTTTAGGACTTTGTACTATAGAGCACCATTGTAGTGTCCCGACTAAGTGATGGTAAAACTCTCAAACTGGTTCGTATTCCTTTATTGGTGAACTGTGATCCATTAAAGAATGCACCGAATAAACACACCATAAGAGCTATAAAGAGAAGAAAATACAGTGACCCGTTCTTTTACTGAAATTAAAGTATTTTTAACTGCTTTTATCAGATCAAAAGAAAATCTCCAATGAAGTGCTGTATTACCATGAACTAAACATGCTTTTTTTAACCATTTCCCTTTACTCCAATACAGTTTTTAACCTTAGCAGGCCTTACACAAAAGATAGAAAACACACCCTGGTGCATTAATAAGACAACCAACATATTAGCTTAGCTTCGTGTCACTTCCATGCAGATTGAGTGATGCCGATATCAGCTACCGCTAATCATGACATTTACACGGTGTGTTCATTCGGTGCATTCTTTAATGAATCATAGTTCACCAATAAAGGAATACAACCCATCAATTTGAGATTTTTTTACCATCACTTAGTCGGGACGCTACAATGGTGCTCTATAGTACAAACTCCTAAAGGCCATAGAATATGCTACCCTGAAAACAATTGCGGTATTGTGAAAGTAAACTTAAATAAATTTTAAATAATGCAATTCATGGTTTGGTTACTTCTGTTTATTCCTTTTGTTCTGTGCAGACCCTGGTGTACCAACTGCTGTCCTTGAAATGGAACTGTTCAAAAAGCTTTTTGAATCTGAAAAACAAAGTTGGGTTACAACAGGAGGCGATCAAAATAGTGAAGTTGGATAAGACTCTTCTCAAGGAACAACTCATGAAAAAAGATGACCTTATCCAGGAGCTCATGAACAAAATGCATGAAACCACAGAGAAGGCATTCTTGGCTGCCTTATTCATGATATAAGAAAGTACAACAAATACAGTTTTTTTGAAGGAGTCACATTGTTAATAAAAACAAGTTTCACAATGTTTTTTGTTGTTCTTGAATAGATTTAAAATGTGTATTTTTCTTTAAGCAAACCACTTATAGTGACTTATTACCAGTTTGTAATGTGTTATATCAGCCTATAGCTGAGCAGTTTCATCACTTTACTTGATGCACCCAATGACCATTTAGAGTGACTTATAATCACATTATAATGCATTATACCAGTGATTATAAGGTATTATAAAGAGTTTTAATATATGACAACTATGATCATTATCATACCCTTTGATCCTTGCAACAAAAATCAGTGAGGAAGGGACCAGCAGTTATAACATATTATAATACCTGACCTATAAGTGATCATAACATGCTTTATAGTGTGTTATGCTTACTGTTATAAAGCATTATGATCATTTATGAGTGTTTATAATGTTAATTATACATGTTTATAAGTATACCATAAATATATGTATAATGCATTGTCTACGTGGGCATTGACAGTGAGTTTCTAACAGTTATAACATACTATAATACCTGACCTTATAAGTGATCATAACATGATTTAAAGTGTGTTATGATTATTGTTATAAAGCATTGTGATCATTTATGAGTATTTACAAATATTGTTATACTGTGCTATAAGGTAATTATAACTCATTATAATTATAGTTATAATGCATTAAAGAGATAGGCATCAAATAAAATGTTACCTGAAAGTTCATGAGTTTGCGGCAATAATTAACAGAGATATTGAGAAACAAGTTTTTTGGCCCCTTTTACCACAATGTTATCGAAAATTTTAAAGTGATCCAGAATCCAGGATTTCTTTCAGATCACACCCAAAATGAAATCAATTCTTCCTTTTCACATCATTAAAATCAATCCATAACTTTTTGAGTTATCTTGAACACAGACAAACAAACAAACAGATAAACGCCGGCAAAAACATAACATCCTTGGCGGAGGTAATAAGCCTGGACCTCTAAAAGCTAGCCTAGCCTAGCATTCTTAATACAGTATAATGCAGTATTTATTTCATTCAGTAAACATTCAGAACTGATCAGAGCCATTTTTAAATTAATTCAGGTGAGCACCATTTGAAAGTAAAAGGATCCCTTTCGCAAACCTATAGAAAGAGTTCAGTAATATTATTGTAACAACCACGCATTTTTCCTGATATTATGGATGATAGTAACTTTATATTAGATTAAACATGTAGGTCTTGGTTAAGCGTATTGAGGAAACATTTGTGGGGGAATTCAAAATCAATCATCATGCTCAGACCGTGAAATTAATTTCAACAAACCTTTCCTGCAGCCACGACGTGTCTTTCTGATCAAAGTAGCCACATTCTTCACCCAGCTGCACACAAACTGATTGTGAGCCTCCAGACACTTGTAGGTGTTCAGTTCCTCCGAAGCTTAGGTACTTTTAAAATGAAAAATAGTTGAGATTTCAACTGGCCATCAATCATTTCCACATACTTCTGCTTTTTCCTTTTGCCATCTGCTGCTGTTGGGGTGTCATCTAAAAATTTTAATCCTTTTTTTTTTTTTTTGGCTCTAGTGGCCTTTATTGACGGTGCAGATAGACAGAAACCCGGGTAGCTACAGTGGGGAAGAAATGTAGCAAAGGGCTGCAGGCTGGGAGTCAAACCTGTGACTACAGGAGGACTGTAGCCTCTGTGCCTGGGCCACCAGCTCTAACCACTGAGCTATCCAGCAGCCTCATTTCAGAGGATGAATGCTCGTAACTTGTGAACACATGACTGCATTAGACTAAATGAAAAACCAGCGCTGTACTGTGGAGTTTGACGGGCAACGGGGGTAACATCGAGTCAAAATACTGGAATGTGTGGCATCAGTGAGTACTATCAAAATCAACTGGTGCAGTTTTTTTTCTGCACCCATTGGTACTGTACTGGCCCCAAGAAATCAAAGTCAAATTCAACCACATTAATTATTTGGACCAGAAGCAGAATATTTATTTGCATCAAAGACAAAAAAAAATAAATTAGGATGGCTTGCCAGGTTAGGTTTGAAGGTCTAGGAATGTCTAAATCCCACTAAAAAGCATGAAAGCAGACTGAGCTCCTAAGAGTTACTCAGTTCCTGTGAGTGAGGAAGAAGAGGAAGAATATGCCGTCCTCAGATATATCTGCCAATTCTCTGTCTATCAAAAGCTTATGTTCTCTCTCTGATCACTTTGGGGTTGATTTACTTTACTCAGCCCAAATCCTATTCATTTACCCAACGAAATGATTTTTTTTTTTTGTCAACAAATTACTGTTTTCTTGCCCACACTTCTGAACACACCCTCTGATTAGAAGAACACAAAGAAAATCTCTTTCAAGATCTACCAGACTGTTGTTGTTGCTGCACCTCTGCCAGGTGTTACGCATGTGTCCTCATGTTTACAACAAGCTTGCACAGACATATCTTATTAAGATAGTCAGGCTTCTGTAAACAGCACTGGCTGCATCTTAACTAAAACATGTTCTTTGAGTTTATCAACTTTTAAGTGTTCCTGTCAGATGAAAGAGACTATACGGTGAAATCCAAAGATAATTACCCAGGTTGTCTGAGGCCTACTTTTCACTGAGCACAAGGGGAGCTTCTAAGTTATGGGTGAATTACTGGTCAGTTAGAAACTTATTGAACCCTCCTTTTTTCACAAATCTACAAGCATTAATATGTGTGTCAGCACTGCAGAACCTCTGTGGATAACAGCCATCTCTTCCTGTTAGAAGCAGGTTTATGTAGAAATCCAATCTGATATGAAATGCATATTAGATGCTTGCCTTCCCTGTAATTGATTTATTTGCCCAAAGCAATATAGGGAGAGATGAGAGTAAGAGCATATTTCAGTTCATTTGTATTATTCATGCAGTGTGTATACTCTTCACGCACAGTGGGGTTTCTTTACCTGCTTTAACTTTATTACAAAAAGGTTTGATGCACATTGAAATTTTGATAAGAGTTCTTTGGTTGTGCCAGGTGCTGTTTCAAATTTGTCTGTGTGAGGGATCAAATTCGCAACCAACAATAAATTTGAGACAGTTGTTTCTAACAAGATTATGTGCCTGCTGGCCAAATTACTGCTCTCAATCTGCATATCTGGCAACCTGAGAAGGAAATACAAAAGAGGCAAAATAGCAAAAGCAGTCCAACTTCTTTTTTTCTTTCAGACCACATTTACTCTTTACTCTTGTTGTACTTGTACAGAGCGGGCAGCCGCTTAATATCATTCTCATAGGTGGGTTTCAAATCTATAATAAAGAAAACATAAATAAATAAAGAGAGAAACTTTAGTTGTTTTAGTTATTATACTTACTAAGGACCTACACTTTGCTCAGCTGGATAAGATGCTAACTTGACATCCCACTTTGAATTTTTATTCAGCTTGACCTCCAGTTTCTAACATCAGTTCCGGTTCACATGCAAGATCAAGTTCACTTGTATTCCTGAGTCCCACGGTGAGATTAAATAAAGTCGGTTTTAATCCTGCATGGTAAAAATTCTGACAACCTCCTGCCTGGTTTAATACCCTGAGAGGCTTTCTGTCTGATCAGAGGCTGCTAACCCTCCTCAGTCCTAGGATACGAATAAAAAGAAAAAAATATTAACCAATGAGTCATAATCAGACACTGTTACAATGCAGTTACAATGTTTGTCAAAAAAGATCGACTATCTGCACTGTAAATGCTCTTACATAATTGTATCATTGAGGTAATGATACATAGCCAACAACAATTGGGGTAGTTCAATGACAATCTGTTTAGTGTGGCTCAGAGTGTAGAAGCGTGGAATAATCAAACAGAAATAAGCTAATGAAGTTGCAAACTTTCGCTCATGTTTTGATGTTTTAAGGCAGATTTAGCTTTACTGTTATTATCATTATCCCTGTGACCCTACAGAGGATGCAACAGGTATAGATAATGGGTGGATGGATTATTATTATTATTATTATTATTATTGCTGTAACTCTGAAAATAAAGTTGACTTTTTAAAAGTTAGAGACATAGATATGCATATTACAGATAAGTGTAAAACACACACTTATCTGTGATATGCATATCTATGTCTCTCAGCTGTTCTCAAACATGAATGATTAAACAAATCTTCATGTACATAAAGGGTTTTAAAACATAAGAAAATGAGTAGCTCTCTGGTCTAAAATGCAACTGTGTGAAGAACAGAGATAAATATCCCTGATCAGATTAATGAACCGCACTAAAGTGGCAGACCTGACTTTATTTGAATTGAAACACACTGTTTAGATGTGAAAAAACAGACACATAGTGATGATTTTTTTCTTTACATCTCCGCGTGTTGACTAGCCTAACAAGACGGCAAGCTGTTGGCTAGGAATCAGTCTCATCATCATACATTAGCTGGGCACAGTAGTATTGTCTGATTTTGAGATCAAACCACGAATACCTGACAATGCCAAATGTTTTTAAGGTAGCTGCTTTAGAGTTCAAGGCTACTTTGTCATTCTAACCATGGAAAAAGATGAAAAGCAATAAATACAGAATTTAGCTCTCACTGTGATGCAGTCGCAAGAAAAAGTTCATGCCAATTGGGAAAAAAACAGGATTCTTCTTTAATTTGCCATAACATATGATCTCATCTTCATCTAAGTCACAGTTACCTGGTAAAACACAATTAGAATTTCCTGTGACTTAAACATTCACGGTGCTGAGTCAGTGAATTCTTGGAGCTGATAGCTGGTCAATGGTTGCTAACAGTGACTTTAAGCAAGTTCT
Source organism: Hirundichthys speculiger (assembly GCA_018398805.1). Taxonomy (NCBI): domain Eukaryota; kingdom Metazoa; phylum Chordata; class Actinopteri; order Beloniformes; family Exocoetidae; genus Hirundichthys; species Hirundichthys speculiger. Next base: position 146,622 of record JAGFBZ010000105.1, read on the forward strand.
TCTGGTAACTTTGGATCAGACCTGCACAATGTTCAGGAGGACTGTTTTCACCTTTAGTCTTGACAGAACAGTTTCAGTTCAGACACATTTATAGGATGTGTGCTGTGCTACGGCGCTAATCTCTGAGCTCTGACTGGACAACTCCAAAGGGCAGATTTCTTTTTCTGAACACATTCTGCCGAATCATCCAACTTCTAGTAGGCTTCAGCTGCCATAAGGCCACCCTAACATCTCGGAGGACACTTGGCTAAATTTGGTAATTATTTTCCCTCTCTATGAGAGCAGGTGGACACGGACCTGAAACAGAAAAATGAACTCATAACATGACTCCCCCTTCGTCATACTTCACCACTGGGATTATGTTTTCCTTTGTTTCACCTTTTGTTTTTGTTTTGTATTCAGTCCACAAAAAATTGTTTAACACACGATCAAGCACTGATGAGAGTTTGACAGACAAATCAGGGGTCCAGTGACTTTACAATTAACTGTTTTCTATCGATGCATAATGACAATTTCAGGTACTGACCTTTAAGCTTGAAAAATTGCAATTTGTGTAACAATAGTCAGTATTCAGTTAACTGTTTAGAGATCTAAGACTAACATGGCAGTGTGGGGCATCAGTCTGGTATCATCCAAGTAGAAACTGTTCTTTAGTCTGGTGGTCCTTGCTTGGTTTCTCCTGAGGACAGGGGGGAAAACAGTCCGTGTGCAGAGCAGGTGAAGTCTAATGATGCAGGCTGTCTTGTCCCTGCATCTGCTGATGTAAGTGTCTGAGGTGGGGGGGTAAGTTACATCCAGTGGTCCCTTGTGCAGAATCTCTTTCTCTGTCACACCAGATAAGGATGTGGCTGAGGTGAACCCTGAAGTATTCGAAGTAGGGGAACAATCTCCACATCAACTTAGAGAGATGGTGACAGTGCCAGTCTCATGGAAATCCCCGATTAGCTCTTTAGTTTTTCTGATTTTGAGTATGAGGTTGTTCTCCTTGTACCTTATTCCCACCTCATCCAACTCCCACCTGTGTGCTGATTCGTTGCCGTTGGTGTTAAGTCTCACCGCTGCCATGTCACCTGCGGACTTCACCAGGAGGTTATTGTGCTAGTGAGCTCTGCAGTCATGTGTCAGCAGTGTGTAGAGCAGTAGGCTGAGGAGAGAGCCTTGAGGGGGAACCGGTGCTGAGGATGATGGATGAGGATGTGGTGCTGTTGATTCTAACAGACTGGGGCCTGTTAGGCAACAAGTCCAAAATCAGGTTGCAGAGAGATGAGGATAGTCCAAGCAGTGACAGTTTGTTTACCAGTGTTTGTCGGACGGCTGTGCCAAAATCCAAAAAGATCAGCCTCACATAGGAATCCTTATTTCCCAATGTGCAATGGTCTGATGGATGACAACAGAGATGGCATCAGCTGTTGAGAAGTTCTGCCTGTAGGCATACTGGTGAGCGTTCTTCATCACGTCAGTGGACTGCTTGATGTGTGTCATTACCAGCCTTTTGAAATACTTTATTAATGGGTTGAGTGCAACTAGGTTGTAATGGCTGAGGCAGGACCCTGTTGAGGTCTTTGGCATAGGGATGGTGGTGCAAGTCTTCCACTGGGACAGTGAGGTGTTAAATGAGTCCTTCAGACCCTTGGAGAGCTGGTGTGGATCCTCATCAGGGTCTGCAGCTGACAACTGCAACTCATCAGCCTGCCAATTTACAATTTAATTATATGTTGAAAAAATCTTCCTCAAACTTACATTTATTTTGTATTATAATTTTGTAAAGCCAAAACATTCTTATACAGCACTCTATTTCTTTTCTCCCCACCCTTCCTTCCCCTGTGACTCAGCAGTTTGTACCTCTCTCGTGCATGACTGAATGGGAAGTTGCTGACTTAAAAATATTTTGGATTGATATTATCTGCAATGAAATAAAAGTTATTACTGCAGGATTCCCCATGCCATACCAGCTATTTCTGATTTAAAGTTGTAGATTTTTCTAAAAAGGAGAAATAAAAATAAGGGTGGCATGCCTGTGAATTTGTAAATTTAAGTCATCCTCTTATTTTTCTAGGTAATTTTATACACTTTTTATGTAATATGAATTATTTAACTGCAGCTGTAAGTGGGCTATCAAAATAATTTTGTAAAATAACATTATGACTCCACTGCAGAGGGTATTAAACATTCTTTTAGTTAAACTAAAAAAAAAAACGTGAATATATTTGTGTTGGTATAAACAATAATCAAACAGTGGATATAAGCAAAAAATACAATGAGGAGCACCCTTATTAATTTTTTTTCCCACCAACCATTGCATCATTTTTTGCAGTTCATTGCATGTGTTTTGGTTATTATTTATTGTGAAATTTGGGTTCAGGTGCACAGTTGCAGCGGGTGGGGTCCTTTTTATCAGAGAATTGAGTGCACTCATAAAGTGACAAATTATCTGATTTAGGAAATGCAGAGGCGTTCTAGTGTGGTAGACTGCAAGAAAACCACACACACACACACACACACACATACTCTCTAATAGGAGAAAAATATGTGCATTACCATGTGTTGGTGCCACATGCCAAGCCAAAAGCAGGTTGCCAGTGTTAATTCTCACCTCTGGCTCAGTGGTGCGTGTCTACATTGTGTGTGTGTGTGTGTGTGCATGCGAGGCTTAAAAAGAGAGAACGAGGGAGATTACTGTGCTTATTGCCAACTTCAAAGTGTCTACTGGTGTTATGCCAGGTCAGCATGTTTACACAGGGGAATAGGTGTTGGGACATATACACACACTCTTGTAGACACACATGTATAGACACACACATTGTGTTCTGGCTCCCGAATATACACACGTATGTACACACGACACACACATCGCTCAGAGTGCAGTGGTCTGTCTTATCAGTGGTTCCTGTGAGTTAGAGGAGGCATTTAATCAGGGTCTCTGTGCAGCTCTTGGCATCGAACTGATTCCACCATCTCTCTTCCTTTTCTCCCAGTGTGTTTCATTTACTCGCTCTCCTCTCAAACTGATGATTCTATTTGGCCAGATATTGCCCAGCAAAAAAAGATATTAAAATTCTATTAATGATATAATAATTAGTGTTGTTCCAGAAAAGTTTAAACTTTAATTACTGGACGCTTAAATTAGTTCTACATATATTGATTCCACAATGTCTTACCACTTCTGCAACACGCTGGATAAAAGTAAATTATTTTAGCCCCTTTGTTAATTTAGGTGGTTCTGATAACAGTTTATTCACTGGTTTGACACATTGGGAATAGTACTGGCTGTGTGAAAATTAAGATTAGAAGATTTATATTTCTGGTTGTCCATTACTTGAAAGACAGCAGCCACTGCCACATTAGCTCAGCATATCACAACTAAAAACTAGCTTGGATCTATCTCAGAGTTTCAAAACAATCCACAAGCATCATTAAAACACTTGAATTAAAATATAAATTAATCTAAAATTAAACACCATTCGGTTATAGATCTGTAACAGATATGATTTATATTAGGGATATCGCCACTCCTTAGAGGATTGGCAATGATCTTGTGTTGTTCTCACAGTAAAGGGTGGATGAATTGTTTCTGAACGGCATTATAACCCTTCCTAGAGTGGAGGGCAGTACCAGCTGGTTCTTATTGCTAAAGTCTTTCTTCCTTGTCATTGTTTGGACAGATACCTCAATGCTCAACAACACTGAACTGCCAACAATTCTAGTTTTATAGAGATATTGACAGTTTGGAGTGGTTTTGGCACAGGTTTTGATGAGCAGTTAATCAAATGCATTAACAAAGGAGCAGCACCAGGCTCAGATGGAAGTAGGAAGACTTTTACCTCATGTTATTCATTTTTGCACATTCCATATCTGTGATGATCCTATTTGTGGTCTGGTGGGGTCTGCTGGTGTCTATCCAAGCTGTCACCAGGCAAGAGGCAGGCCACACCCCAGAGGGATCAGAAGTCCATCAGAGGCATTTTGAGTTTTTGTTAATAAATAATGACAGGGTGTTATATATGAAGGGTTTTTGTTCATCTGAGGTTGTACTGATCTAATGCCTGTATATGATGCTTGATCTTCAGTTCTTGTTTTCATTAGTGTCAACTTGTATGGAATTTTTCTTAAAAAGTACAAACTGTTCCGTCCAAAGACACAGCATCTTTGCTGCTGTTTCATTTTAAACTTCCCTTCCAATTTAACTTTGTGGAATTTCATTTCATTTTCTGCTGATTTTTCTGCTGTTTTAACATCTGCTTGGTTCAGAATCAAAACAGTAATACAGTCCTTGTCGCAACTTGTACTGCATGATAGAGTGGACTGGAGTCTCAAAAATAAAGAAATTAATTAAATAAAATAAACAGAAATGGTATAAAATTAAAATTACACTTTTTGTCTGTTTAGTAGAAAAAATATTTTTGTTTTATTGTTTCTACATGTCATGAGACCAGAGTGGTACTTCATGCCAAACCCTTACCTTTTAGCAGTTTTTGTTCCTAAATCAAAGTGAAAAGTGTCTGAGGACACAAGAAAAAAAAAGTAACATTTTCCCACAAAATTTATACAAAACTCGATCGTGAAACCAAATGGGGGAAAAAAATCAATTTACACTTGTTCCATTTTAGTTTGGTTATAATTAAACTTGGATTTCCCTCAAAGTTCTACTAACTGAATCCACTGCCACCCTTCAAACCTTCAAATAAAGATTTGTTTGCAGGCTGATAAGGCAGGTCCAGCAAGCTGGAGCATTGCTAAGAAACCCTGAAAATGTACATACAGGTTTCAGAAATAATTTATGGCATGCACAAAGGGCTTTTGAGGCTTTGGAAACTAATTAAGATGTAGAACATATAAGGTTTGTCAAATATTTCAGCTGTGCGATTTAAATCCACACATGTTAAAACAGCAACCAATCCTAGAAACTAACCTGGCCAGCCCTACCCATTCACTCCAAGAAACATTTTCTTGTGAAATAAGGTCTGCCAACCCCTCCCAGTCACAGCCATTTCCACCAGTATAGAACTTACCAGAGCAATCACAACAGGGTGATTCACGTTGAAGCAACGACTCATACAGAAGCTTCCAAGAGCTGCTATTCACAACAACCAAGATGGCTGCAGAACTGCTAATAATAACTTAGATCAACATGTTTTATCTGTAAAACTGACAATGGTTTCATAATTATATGCAAATGTATGGGTTTTTTTCCAATAAAAAATATTGAGAAAAGACAGTGAGAGTAAGAATTAAATGAAAATTGACCAAAAGCCCAGGACTCTACTGTATATGCAGTGCAAGTACTTGGATGGCTGGATTTATACTAGGCATGTAAGACAGTCCAAGCACAACTTATTATTTAAAAAAAAAAAAAACAAAGATAGCATGTACTGACATGAGACAAAATGGAATAGTAAATTACACAAGTTGGTTTTTTAGATAGCTATAGAGAAAATAGCAAATCCTTTTCCTTCTTAAACAATTGGTGAATTGGCGTTCGTACTCCAGTGGATTGGACGTATTTTGTTTCTCTGCTGACATCTATGACAGCTATGGTGACTTCTTACTTTTCCAAAGTTAGATATTAGACAACATCTAAAAAAGTTAGAAAGTTTCAAGCTATATCAAGAATTGTCATTCTGTCATAGTACATGACCTCTCTGAAGGTGCTCTTTGATGTTGATGCTGTGATGCTGTGACCAAGTGGCAATATTGGATGCCAAGAGCAAACACTCTCAGGTCACTCCAGGGTGTTTACTTATAACCTAATGACAAGGATCTCATACAGCAGTAGGAGTGGGGAGCAACACTAAGTTACAAGTCTTTGAACTGTGAAAATTGCAAGCAATTGCCAAATTGCTTGTGGAAATCATATACCATGTCATTAAACACTCACTGTTACTTTATCTCTGCAGTAAATATCTATACGCAGCAATCTAATCTGTGGTTTAGACCGAGACCAAGAATGTAACTGCATTTTAAGTGAAATCCTACACAATCAGCAAGATTTTAGATGGATTAGTAGGCTATTTTCTGATTAGTTTGGTCTGCTGTGTTGTCAGTTTACAAGATGAAGTAGCATTGTTTAATATACAAACTGATGCAGGTTTGATGAACATTTATACTCAAAAGACAGCTTAACGTTTCGTCTCTAATTAAAACCCATTCTATTTTCCCTTTTTTAAAACTCTTCCTCTGCACTTTCTGCACCTCCTTCCTCACAACATAAAACCATCATCTTATGACAACTATTTTTACCTGTTCACCAATATGTTCTCTCCTGTCAACTCTTCTCCCTTCTGCAACAAAGATGTCAGTTTTTATGAGTTTTTGAGATTGTAAGTCATGCTCTGTTGAGGTATCCTGTAATACCCATGACCTTGTATTTCACGCTACACACGTCTCATGAACCTTCTTCATGACATTGAAGCCTCAGTTTTATTAAAGGCTCTTTATTTGTACAGAAGACATCTTATGATTTAAAATTTGAATGTTTATTCTTTTTTTTTTAACAATCACTTCTTTGTGTATTGTGAGAGGGAAATTCAGGCAAAAACGCTATGCATGCAGATCAGGGCGCTGCAGATCACTGGATCAGCATCTCAGCCGACATAGCTGCTAAATGAAAATGCTGTCACCTGAGTGCTGTGTGTAAACCGTGCTGCTTGTTCCAGGCCAGCATGTCAGGCCTGCACAGCATGTGCAGGAATGAGTTCACTGGGCGACCACAGGCAGGTGCCATAAGTCTGTAAGTCAGATAATTCACTGTAAACAGCTGATGGTGGTGTGGAAATCTAGATCAGGCACTTGCAAGAATTCATTATAAAATGTGTCTGTTACTAAAGTGCTAGCCTTAGCACAAAACTAAGAATGTTTTGAAGAATGGGGGTTAGGGAAGAGAGTTAGAGAGTGGCTGAATGTTTTGAAACTGCAGGACAAAAGTAGAGCCACATTGTAAACATGTTAAACATGTGAAGGACGCTTCAAACTCTAGCACACATATTTCTCATTGCTGTAGTTTGTCTTGAAGAAGGCATTCAACTGTGTCTTTTGGGGATTTTTTTGGGGGGGGGGATGCGCTAGGAATATGGACTTCTATCTATGTTACTATGAGCTAATCCAGTCCCCTTTACAAAGGGAACAAAGTTTTCTAGTTTTCCTAGTTGTCTTCAGAAAAATTCTAGGTGCACTCAAAGGGAGGAGGGGGTTCAGATTCCCTTTTTACTCTTGTAGATGAAATGGTCTTGTTGGTGTTATTAAACTGTGATCTTCAGCTGTCACTCCAGTGGTTTGCTACCAAGCATGAAGCAGCCAGATGAGAATCAGGAACGTTCGAATCCAAGGCCATGGTTCTGAGTCATGAAAGTGTGGAATCCCCTGTTCATGTGGGGGATGAGGTACTGCCTCAAAGTAACGAGGTTAAGTATGTTGGAATCCTAGTCACAAGGAATGGAACAGGAAATTGAAAGTTGGAGTCCTGCAGCGTCTGCAGTAATGTGGTGAAGAGAGAGCTGAGTCAAAGGGCTCTCTGTTTGCTGGTCAATCTACATTCCTGCTCTCACCTCTGGTCATAAATTGTGGCTGGTAACTAAAAGAACAAGACTGCAGATAGAAAACGGCTTACATGAGCTTACTCCACAGGGAGGCTGGACTCTCCTGTAGAGAAGATGAAAAGCTCCGCCATTCATGAAGGACTTGTTGTAAAGTTACTGCTCCTCCACATTGAGAGGACCCAAAAAGGTGCTTCAGATATCTGCTTCCTGGATGCCACCCGGGGGAGGTGCTCCAAAGATGCCCAACCAGGAGAAGGCCATGAGTCAAACCCAGAATATACTGGTGTCATGGTCTTGGCTGGTTTGGAAACATCTTGGTGGTCCCCCAGAAGAACTGGAGGAGGGTGGCTGGGGAGAGAGAGGTCTAGGCTTCAGCTGCTGCCCCCCACGACCCAAACATGGACAGTGGAAGTTAATGGATGGATTGATGATCTGTCCTATATTATTATATATTATTGCAAGCAGACCCTATAAGGTTCATCTTAACATTGCTTATACATAGTTGAACAAACCCACAGCCTGCAACAAAGTTCTGTGACGAACTTGAAGTTTCAGCAATATAGGGTGCACTTCAGAAAAATGTTAATATTTAACATCTTTCTCACCCGATATCACATTCTGAATATATTAAAGGGTCGTTGGTGCAGACGTTGTCTTAATAAATGCAAATTCATTCGAATCTCCAGTTTACTGATTCGCTCAACAGTTATTCTATTTTTTTTTTCAAAATGTTCTTGAATGTGTATATAACTGCAGAAACTCATCTCTTGTGATGCAGTCTAGAGTTGCAATAATAAATTAAAATAAAACAAAACAAACAAGAAAAAAACATCCTCCAGAAGCTGTAGAGTTTATTAATTCTGGGCACAAAGAATTGGAGTATGTGCAAAGAATATGCTTTGGCAATGGAAATGCTGCTTAACATGTGGATTCTGAATGCTGCAGAAGTAATAATAATATATGCAACAGAGAGAGGAACATTAGAATTCACATTTCTGAATATTAGCTACCTCATTTTGGTTTATATTTCTCCAACTGTGTTGCCAGTGCAGCTTGTGCATGTAATGTGCAGATGTGCAGCTTCTCTGTATGATGCTAAGAGCTTACACACAGAGGCTCCCTCGTTGTTTTACATTTCTTCATGATACTTCTTACTTCTTCGTCTTGATTCTTTGCCTTGATTCTTCTTCTTCTTCTTAACTTATCAAACTAATTGAAATCAGAGCTTCTATTACATTAGTGGTGAAATAAACTGCATGAAATGGGATGTGAGATTTATTGCTATTCATATACTTATCTGACTGTAAAATAATTAAGGAGCAGTAGGATGAAGGCTATCTGAATGATCAGCCTTGGTTACTGGTGGCAGCACAATCTGTCATAGTTAACATCTACTTACACCATGTTAACCGTGCGGCATGCCTCATTATTCACTCCCTCACATGTGAATGGGAACATGTGGATACACCAGCTCATCTACACTTTGGCACCCACATGCAGGCTACGCCCCATTGTGTGGTGTAACGGAAGACAGACACGAGGTGGTTAAACTCAACTCTGCTTGCCTGGTCCATTAACCACAAATTAACTAAAATAGAGTATGGGTTCACTTGTGTGTGTTATCAGTAGTTTAACATTATCTGTCCTCACAGATAAATCCCTGATACCTACCACAGCGGAGCCCACTTCTACAATCAAATGATCATTTTGAAGAATTCTGGTGAGCATCAAAATGAATTCATTAAGAATCTTTCTTTGTTTGTTACCTTGCATCATCACTGGATGTCATACATAGTAAAGCTGTAACATTTTGACTATGAAATAGACAGAAATCTTTGTGTGACACGGTTTATAGTAGCACAAAACAAATTTTCAAGCTCAAATTTTGAGCTTTTCAGCATGCCCAGCATGCATGCAGGTGATCTCATTTTTACGACAGTCACCATTCTACACGTGCATCTGTTTATAGTTTATACATACAGTACATGAAGAAAGGGAATCCAAGGAAAGACTTTTACTCAAATGTAAATGTATAATTTTGTGATGGTGTGACAAGCACACGAGCAATCATACATAGTTGCTTTTTTTTTTTAATCAATTAGCTACTGTCGTAGCATTAGCTTTGATTGCTAAGTGATGTTACATAATTTTATGTCTTCTGCAGAATCGGTGCTGTTAGTAAAAATAATGATTAGTAATGATAATGATGTTACACATGTAAGAGGAGCATGGGACTACTCTGAAGCTCTAAATTTGTACGATAATAGTTTGACTTCATTGTGAACTACATTGTTGTTTTTGTCTGTGATGGACATCATTTACTGTAAACTGGCATATTTCCATGGAGATGCGAGTATGAAAATTTGAATCTTGGTCAAAACCTAAATGCTTCTTATATGTCAGGGTTTGTTTATTTATCTGGTGGTGTTTTGCCATTGAAATCAACCTGTGGTCTGTGTATTTCTGATGCTGCTCTGGTCAGAGCAGATGCTGACAGTCAGCAGGTTTCAGGAGCTGCAGAAGGACAGCTGAAATCAACGTTTGTTTATCATTTGTAAATCACTATAATGAAAATATCTTTATCGTTTGACCAAAGTAGCTTGTAATGAGGAAGTTCTAATGAGTTTTTATCTTCTACGCAGCACTGAGTTGTGTTGTTATGGCTCTGCAGGATGTCCCTAGCGTTGCCAGGACCCAGCAGCATCCCTACACTGGTGCAGCTGTACCAACTGCAGGGAAAAGCAGACAGATGTCGAGAGGCTCTGCTGTCACCAGACCCCTTTAAAACCGCAGAATAAATATGGCTTATATGCAGCATTACATCTTGCATGGAGGGGTCTTAGGTCTTGTTCAGGCAGCTTGGAGCAATGTCTTCACCGTAGATGGAGCGGAGCAGCAGCAACATCATAGATGAGGACCAGAAACCTGGAGTGGAGCCAGCAGAATTGTCATGCAGCACACAGACAGTTTGTAGTCTGGCAGCATGGACATTTGGGTGACAGCAACAGAGCTGTAAATGCCAGCTGTTGCGTGGCATTGCATTGCTGCGTAACTGCACATGCCAACAAATTGGTTTTACGGTGTGATGGCTGATTGACTGTTATATTTTTATTGAATAACTGTTTTAAATATTTTTGTAACACATTGCATATGTTTTGTATCTATTTGGATGGATTTATGATTTATTACTTGTAACTATATTTTTGTTACCTTTGTTGTTTGTGTACAATGTCAAGAATAACAGCTGGCGGAACATCATTTGTAAAATAAATATTTAAATAAATGAAATAAACAAATAAATGTACTCTCCCATACATTTATTTACAGACATGGAAAACACACATTTTTCAAGTTAGTTTTTACAGATTACCATCTCCCCTCGTAAGCTCAGAGGTTGGTGGTGGTTCTACTGGAACCAGTGAGTAGTCCTGGGTCTTCATCTCAGAGTCTGTCTTACCCTTCCTGCTTCTTAGTCTTCTGCCCAGAATTGCTTTCTGGAGTTCAAGGATCTTTCTGTAGTGTTTTGCCTCCTTCATAGTGTGCACACTCCACTTCTTGATGATTTTGACTGATTTTTTTTATCTTTTTTTTTTTTTTTTTTTTTTTTAAATAATATTGTAAAGAAGAAATTGTGCTTTTTGAAGAGCTTTCAGAATCTTCTAATTACGTAACCTCGTAGGCTCAGTTTCAAAATGAATTAATAAAATAAAGTTGATAAATAAACCATGCCCTCAGATTCATAAACTGTACACTTGGCTTTATAATCTGCCCACAGATTTGCAGAAACGATGTGCAAGTTTTGCAGGCTCTGCTTCCCCGTTAGCATATATGTGTGGTTTTATTATCCGTGTGCAGAGTATCGCAACCACTGCTCACAGATTTGATTACTGCACAGTTTGTTCTCTTGTCCTTCAGATATATTAATAATGAATAAACTTCTAAATGTTTGCCCAGTGCATCCGACTAAAATGAAAGTTTGCTTTATATATCTCAACATTTATCATCAGTTGGGCCTTGCAGGAGAGAACATTCTCCATATTTTGATTGTGAGTCACAGGCCAGTCATCAGTACTTCTTGGAAAAATAATTGAAACTGCCAAACTGATATTACAATAGTTCCACTGAGAAATGCATCCCAGCGTCATATACGGGATCAATGAAATTCACCAGCTCGAGCACATCATTCTTGGTTTGCCCAAAGGCTGAACACCTCACACACTTTATCTTTGAATCATAAAAAGAAATGTTACTGTAACATATAAAGTTGTGCAAGACTTGTTAGTATTTCTAAACAAACACTTGGAAACTTACCCATCTGATGGGAGTGAAAGTGACTTGTTTTTTTGTTTTTGTGTTTTGTGCTAAAATGAAAGTAATAATTTAGCAGCAATTAGAGTCATTGATGCATCCTTAGATTTCTGTAGCAGTCTACCAACAATAATCTTCACAATGTTCTAGGAAGATGCAAACAAACACACATTTGCATGCTGTGCAGCTCATTTTGTAACTGTTTGATACTGCGCACATTGGAATCAGCATATTTAGCATCCTATACGTAGTAAGTCGTTACAAGCCACCAAGGCAACCACCTGCATAGAAATGATTTATTTTAAGTGTTTCAGTCAGGGTTCCTATTACATCATAGCACAGAAGCACAGAGCTGATCAGAGTCACCAATGAAAAATTATCCAGAAACAATGAATAGGCACAGAAAGTCGTATTTTTCCAACATTAGCGTTAGCCAAACATTTAGCTATGAATCTTACCTGTCCAGGAGAAAATCTGCAACGTTGGCGTCTGTCTTCAAATTCTTCTCCGCTTTCAGCCGTCTCCATCTATCAAAAGCATCTCCTATACAAATCCTTGTTTTATTTCGGACCTTGTCACGACGTAACTCGGATTCATAACGAGGTCTTTTAGGTTTTGGAAAGCTAGACATTTTTTCATCCAACACGTTCGTAGCGGCTGCTGCGATAATTAGAGCCGAGCTGGCAACCCGGATGCCGAAACACTACTGACTTGGTGATTGGGAGATAGGTGGAGGGTGGCGCTTCAGGCCAAAACAAGAAATGACAACATCAACATCAGTTGAGGGCTGCAACTCCTCTTTTTAAACGGGAATATCCTGGCTTGAGTGCTGTTGTCAGTGACATAAGTATTTGAAATGAACATGATTTTTAAATGTCTGTTGACATATCGGGGTCATTTTATAATTCGTTTTATTATACTTCTTACATACGGCTCCTTTAACATTGGGGATCTTGTGGGATCACCATTTATATGACTACAACCAGATTCCTTTGTGAGTCAATGGACAAAAGCACCGCTAATTGGTCACTGAGACTAAATGTGTCATGAAATTACACATTTTACAAAAGTCAAGGCAAAAGATTTGCAGCTCTCAAAGGCTTAAATCAAGGCAACTGCACTGCTTTTTCTAGTTGGCTTGATTCAAGCCTTTGACAGTCAGAATTTTGTGATAATGTCATGTGATGTGATCTTGTGATGTCTTGTGATAACATTTAGTATGTTTGATTCAGTTGTAAAACCAAGACATCAAAAAGACTGCATCAGATTAACTTCCACAACCACCTTACATCTAATAATTAAACTAGAAGAAAACTCGGAGAGCGCAGACCTCCGCCAAGCGCAACCAGTACTCGAGTTGAGGGGGGATGAGGGCGGATGGCATCCCCCCTGAAATAAAAACGATCAAAATCATCCCCCCTGTAAAACTGCCATCTCCTCTTTCCATCCCTCCCCTTTTTACAGTAAATGTTGGGAATATAACTTATAATTATTTCATCATTAGAAAGTAGTTCGCATGTTGAGTAAAAGAAATGATAAAATCTGACGGCACAGGGGCACGCAAACATGCAATGACGCAACATGATTGTTATTTTCAATTGGTTAATTGATGCCTGAGGGAGCTGCACGAGCTGCTGCGCAGAGCGACATCTTGAGGATTAACTGCACTGCAACGTGAGCATGAGGAAACGAGCGGCTGGACAACGAGATGTCAGGGAGTTGTTTAAAAAGACTCAAATGACAGGTGAGCTATAAATCAAGAGTTTCAAACATCACTTTTTATTAATCTATACAAAAGTCCAGGACTCGCCACAGGTTGCACAATAACAACACAGCTAGTTTTCCAAGCTTGCTGTGTAGCCTGCAAACTAGCTAAGATGAACTCATGTTAACGTTCATCTATCTTGTTAACTAGTTTGATGAAACACAGGACTTGTCATTCAGTCACGTTAGATTCTGGTTTGTGAGCGTGGCAAACATAAAACAGATAATTACTGTTAGCGTTAGACAAGAGTTTGTCTCAAATATTTGACCAGAATTAATGATGAAATATTCTTCATACGGCTATATTATTTTCATCAATAGGACTCGTCAGGCAACAAAAATAAGTGAAGATGTTAGCTAAAATTCAGGAGTCATATTTATAGTGTTTTATTTTGATAATGAATTTACACCCCTGCCCCTGCCACTTTTTTTTTTAGTTTTAAGTTATCTTGAACACAAACAAACAAACAGATAGATGAACAGATAAACGCCAGCAAAAACATAACCTCCTTGGCGGAGGTAATCATGGGAGTTTGCTGTAGACTCTTCACCATTTTTCTATGGAAATTTATCTGGTAATTTAAGTTGCTTGTAAAATCATTGAGTGAGGTTGGCATTAGTTACAGGTAGAAAATGTAAAAGAGTTACTAAAAGAACAACTATTTTCACTCTGCAACACTACTCTGCAACACACTTTTTGGTATTTGGAGCTTATCTTAATTAATTAAAATTTTTATTTTTTCCTACATTGGTCAAGTATCACCTCTGCTTTTAACTCTCACTTGATCTATTTTTACTCTTGGAAGACATATTTGTTACTTTTAAAAGTTAAATGCACCACTGAAACCCCCTGGTAGTTCCGTGGATGGTGGATAGGTGGGAACTTGTCAACTTGTCTCAGCTTTTTTTCTGCTGGTGTTGCATGACGAACGTGAGGTTGATGAGAGTATTAAGAGAAAGAAACTTGAAGCTGAAAAGCAAGTTGATCAGTAGCAGTCATTAGTGGATGTGGTATGGTGGTATGTAACGTCCAATTGATACTATTTGAAGTGGATACTATATGAATTCCTAAAGTGTGGAGTTAAAATATGCAAAAACAAAATACATTTTTTAGTAATAGAGGATACTGGCAGAGTGGCATAAAAGCAGGCAAGAGATCCCAGTTGGGTTCCTGTGTGAAATCAGTCTTCCATTTCTCTGTCCTGTGGGATTTGTAAGGCAGTTCTCACTTTGGTTTTCAGACAAATATTGACAGGCAAGAACAGTACTCTTATTTTCATTCTTTCAGTTTGTGTTGGTTAGGTTTTTGCAATAAAAATTCTTATTTTTGGTTAATGATAATACATGGCTTGGTCAACCCAACATCACCTAGAACACGTTAACGGAACTCAATATTAGTTTTCCTCTATAAACCACCGGATGACAGCACAGTGACTATGTACACCTGTTAAATATAACCGTGGCTGCACCCTAGCATAGTCCTTAAAAGATACTGGAGTATCTCACCATTAAAATTGTATAATTCCCCATTTGATTAGTGGCCATGTTTTGATATCTACATTAATAAGAGCTATACAGGTATTGCCTGTATTGCAACACAATTGCAACAGCTGTTGTATGGATGCCGCTCTCCCATTCTCTCAACCACTCTTGTCAGTCCGTGTACATCGCAGCCATTACATTTCCATTTTGAAATGAAAAAAAAAAAAAACAGAGAACAATTCCTATTACGTTTAAAAATATGTAAATGAAAAATGGAAATTACTTTTATCCCAATTTATTTCCTGATAAAAAAAAAAAAAAAAAAAAAAAAAAAACGGGAAACAACTCTAACTGACTTCAGAATAGGTTTCGGGTTCGGGTAACATGGTCAAGTAAACTGGACCAATCAAATATTAAAAATAAATTCAGTCCTGTGGCCCGTTTTTTCATTTCATATTTTTGATCCAAGTGTAAAATTGAAATGTGAAAAACTGGACATTTTTTAATTGTTTGTGTTAGATTAAAAAACAAAATAAAATGTTACTTTTTTATTTTTAAATTTTTGATTGACAATTTAAGATGGAAAGAACGAATGAATACACAGATTCACGAGACCAAATTTGATTTTAATATTTAAGTGGTCTAGTTTACGTGACCTGGAAATTGTTCTGCTTGTCAAAATGAGGGAAATGTAGTAAAAACATTGGCGACGCTGGTTTGATTGGAGATGGTGGTTTTAACACCTGTTGGCAGGGGCGGACTGGTAATCTGTGCATTCTGGAAAAATCCAGAACGGCCACCCAGTCTACGGCCGTTGGCCATGTTCAATAACCAACATTTTCAGTCTATCAAATAACAGCAGGGGGCGCTGAAACGATCATTTATCAGATTTAGGCCTAAAAACCAACAAAGCAGACTAACGTTAGTGTCTGTCAGCAGAAAGATGGCAAGCATCAAAAGAAAACTAAAGAAACTAAAGAAAGCCAAGTCACTTGATGCTTCAAAATATAGAAAGCTCACAGAGCTTTTTGGCAGCAGTGCAACTGCAAGCAGCAGCAGTAACGTTGATGTCGACTGACGACGGTGTCGACCAAAGTACTAAAGTATTATCACCAATCCAGACAGAGAGCAGGGTGGACATCCAACCTGACCAACCACAGGCTGATGAGGGGAGGTGGGCAGCTGAGGGAATTTCACTGGAGGAGGTGGTACCGTAGCTTTAAACAGGTTACGGTTCTGGATTTGTGGTGTGATGATGAGAAATATGTGGCTTATTGCTGTCAAAACAAACATGTTAACTACCAAGCATGCCAGTTATAAATAGATAAGCGAAACACAAATGGCTGCAACTTCATATTCACCTCTGCATAAATCATGCAGATTAGGCTCTTTATGTTCAAGAGAGCCAAAAGTTTGAGGGGGAGAAGTGTTTTCCATTTTGGCTCTATTTATCTTTGTCTTCTCTTTTGTGGTGCTTGGTGGGTCAAGGTCTGTGGAATAGGCTACAAATGTTGTTTGAAGGATGATTGGTTGATTAGTACCCTAACTAATCACAGCAGCATTGCATGGGGCAATTTAATTTTAAAAATCAGTATAATGTTTGGATCCTACAATACAATAGTATTTACTAGGTAGTCTAGTGGTTAAGTGGGTGGATTCTCATTTAGTGGTTTGTGGGTTCAGTTTCCAGTGTTGTAGTATGTTGTTGTGTTGCTTTTTTGCCATTGTTTTCTCTCCAATAAAGGCCACTTGAAAATCTTTTCAAAACATGCTGATATGACATATAAAACATAACCTGCTAACTACTGCTGACCAAATGGTGAATAATCTACTCTGTTGGGTTCATAAATGTGTAAATCTGATTCTGATGGAGTCATTGCCTCACCAGCCATGAATCTCACCACAAGTCACTGGTTATGAGGCATTATTTATGTTTACAGATCAGAAAAGGGATGTTTAGAGATGCCAGTGATGTTTAGTGATTCTTTAATATCAGTGTTCTTGAATAAAAATTCATAAATAGTTTGCATGGGTGGGTGTTGTTATGACAATGATAATATACCACTATAGTGGTACCAGACAATCAGAGTGTGGTTGTGGTGTTCATGCTGACCCAAGTGAACCGCACTCATGACCAAAGCCCATTTGGGCCGACCTAAACAGGTGCAGTGTAATCGGCAGTATGACCTATGCAGAAATCCTGCGCCCTGCAGTAGATAGATGTCATGCAGTGCTTGGAAATGAGCATCAGGAGATTTTGTACTCAGCATGATGTAAAGAAGAGAACACGTTTGTTATGTCTTCCTCCTTCAGAGTTATACGTTTTGTTCCTCTGAATAAGGAACTGCAATGCCCAGGCTCTTTACTTTAGAGTTTTTCCCTTTTGTGGTTTGACTTCATTAGCTGGTCCTCTCATTGTACTCAAGAGACCCCTTTTTTTTTCACTAATTCACATTGCCAGTGTGTTCACCATGCTTTTTGATGTGCTCCTTGTTGTGCTTCCAGTGTTTCTCCCTGTGTTTTCTCACCTCTGTTTCCCGACATTTTACTTCACCTGGACATCCTGCTGTGTCGTGTGTTTTTGTTAAAAGCAAAAACAAAAAAGGGACATTGTTTTCTAGTCTTGTCTCGCTGGTTTTCTATAGATTCATAACATGTCTGTGTTTTAAACCTTTGCAGTCCAGGAAATGCAGTATTTTCAAGTTGGTAAAGCATCTTTTCGGACAGAGACGATAGATGTGATAGCGGTTAAGCGGTAGCCAATAAGTCCAAGTTACTCTGGGAAAGATTAACTGCTTTGCACTTTTAATGTGCAGATAAAAGGGCTAATTGTCATTAGGTAAAGAGGTTCTGTTGTTCCAAATTTTTGCAACCATAGTTGTTGAATTTGCAACTTTGAATTTGGACCCTTACGACAGTTTCCATTTTAAAACAGTTACAGAAATGAAGAAAAGGGTTTTCAGTTCAACAGTGAGAATGGACCTTTCAAGACAGACCATTCAAAATTAAATATGAACCAATCACTGTGATAAAAACTACACAGAAAAAAAGCCACAATTGTTTCTAGTCTTATTTCACCTCTTAATTTTTTTCTCATGTTTGCTTCAATTCCAGTTTTTCCTTTATTGTCCTTGATTGTTAGTTTATATTCAGCAGTGCTTTGGTATGCTTTCATAAAATTTTCTCTGCTTTCCCCATATCCTTCTTTTCGCCTCTGGTATGTTAAAACAAATTGATACATATATTTCCGCGGCCAAAATTCGATCATATTTTCCTTCCATGAGTTCACAGTCATAAACTGATTACATTTACAAAGCAAAAGTCCTTGGAGGCAGATATGAAGAAATTCCACAAATTGCTTCATTTATTTGGTAGCACTTGAGGTCACATAACAACTGTCATTTTTGTTGACATAAATGTGTGTCAGTTTAATGTTGCCCTTTGGTGTTTGCAGCTTTGTAGCTGCACGTACTTGAAGGTGAAAATTGTAACTTGAGTGCTGTTGAATGATTGTTGTTCAAGTTCTCTACTTGTATTTATGTTGAAGGAGCAAGTGCAAGGTGTGCAAATCAGAGCAGCTATGACTGCTGGCCCATTTTTTATTGATACCTTTTTATAATCTGTTATCATAAATATTCTCCTTAAGAGAGTAAAAATTCAACTTTTTAACGTAAAATCTTCTTTACTCTGTCATTTCATGATTTATCTCATGAGTTTTAATTGATGACACGAGCAAGAAAGAGTCCACTTTGCGATTTGCAGGTTTTAAATGCTGTTCCTGGGCTCTGAAAGGTTTACATGCTTTAATATTCAATATTAATATTCTTGTTCTCATGCTGTGCATTATGGCACCATTTCCTTTTCACTTCTGTCTTCTCAAGGCCTCCACTCCAAGGTCCCAGTCAGCATACTGGTCTGTTGATTTACCAGAATTTGAGTGCAAGGCAGGGACCTCCTTCAGGTATCTTTAGAGCGTTGTATTTCAACATGGGCAGATAGCTGTGCTGTTCAGACTAGACTGACCGCCTCATACTGTATCTCACACTACATGATCTAACAGCAGCTCAGTTCTCCAATGATGACTCTATCTGTTTAACAAGTGAGACAGGAGGTGATTCAAAACCACACAGGAAACAGAAGCAATTTGAAAAGTGACATACAGGAAGAAGAAAAGCATCGTAAGCTGTTGGCAATGATTAGTTGGTATTGTGCTTCTTCTTTCTTGCTTTCGTCTCTTCATGGAATGCTGGACAAGTGTCTCCCTCTAACTTGGCAGGTTTCTCTTCTTTACAGTGACTTCCTTTCGAACATTGTTCCCTTATTGGCTGTAGCTTGGATCTGGTTTCAACAAGTCCAGATTTTTTATCATGCTAGATATCTGTTGGGCATCGGACATTACCTGACGATATCTCAGTGAGACACTTTGGTGTGTCTGATTAGTTGATGAATAACAATTTATTGTTCAGTTGTTTTTTTTTTTTTACTTTGTTTGTTTGTTTTTTTTGTCAGTAAATGTTTGTTTTGTGCTGAAGGTATGCAAAAAACCAACAACCAATACAGAGGGAATGAGCAAGTGTGTTCCATGTTGTAGAAAAGTAAGGTTAAAAAAAAAAGTGTGAAAAAAAAAAGCTGTTTCAGGTGGATAATGCACCCTCTGTGAGTGAGAATAACAATGCCATTAATTTTAGAAAAATAAAAGAACTGAATAACACTGAGAGAAAAGGAAGATCCTCGGAAATTGAATCATGATCTTATTAAGGCTTTGACCTGAAATCCTTGAGTGTGATTTCCTCTCTTCAGTTTTTGAATCCAGTCAGGGAAATTGTGTTGTTTTGGACTCTACTTCCTCGCACTGAGAGATGCTGAATGCTTCTGTGACACTGAGTGGGATTGGCAGAACATGATGAGAAAAGTGGCCAGCCATTAGCTGATTGGGCAGCCTGGTCAACACAAGTGTGTGTGTGTAGGAATGTGTGTTTGTTCTCTTCAATACTGAACAAAGTGTGAGAAATTTCCATGGATTGCTTTCCAGACGGAAACTCCAAACTGCAACTGTGCAGGTATTAAAATTTACTGCTCTACATCTACTAATTTGTATTGGCAACATAAGTGTGTGAACTGTCACTGAGATCCACAAAGCTGATTCAAAATCTTTAACTAGACTCTATAAAAAAGCTTCCTTATTGTGTAAATGATACTCACTTTAAATCAGTAGATCTCAAACTTTCCAGAAATTTCCAGTCGGCCCACCTTCACAAGTCTGTAAAAAAATGTAAAAATAAACTTCAATCTATGCTGAGACCATACTTTTATCACGGAGGCTGTAATCGGGATGTTTCCCACTACAGATGATTCAAGAAAAGCTAAGAATGGAAAATGATGATATCGATAAGATCACTCTTTATAATGAGTCCTTGTATTATTCACAATTAGGGTTGCGGTGGAGTCATATCAAAGCGTTGGGTTGGAAATGTCGTGACCTTCACAACAATGCATTGTTCATCTTGTTAAAAGGAGGCTGCAGGCTTATTACTGTTGCTCTCAATCCGTGCACAATGTTCAGCTCAGAAACGTACTTTGTTTTATCCAGTAAATTGAGCAATGCTTATCTCCAGAGGAAGAAAGTGGAGGCAGAACAAAATACAGCAGATATTCCGCTTCTAAATCTGTCTCTGTGTTATCACCATGGAAGATGCATTAATTTTGTCTTACCTGAAATTGAGTTGTCCAGTGCTAAAGCATTAGTTCTCCCTGCCACAGTGTCCCAACCAAAATAAACTGATAAAAATAGGGGACCACACACACCCCACAGCCTAAGAATTACTATCTCCAGTTGTCATTTACACAAAAATCAAGGTGTCTAAAGTATAAAACTGTGCTATGAGTGTGTTTTGACTTTGCATCCTGTAATGTAAGCTTTGCAAGTGAACCGTGAGTCTAGCCTTTCTAGCATGCTGGCGTTTCGGACTCTTGTCTAATCTTGTAACGTCAACCCCTTCCACACTGTCCCGTTGAGGCTGTGACTGATACACCTTTGTTGCACATCAGTGTAGATGCAGGAGGTCAAAGCTGTCTCTGATAGCCAGCACAGATAGGTAGCCCCAGAGTAAAACTGGCATGTGTGTGCGTGTGTGTGTGTATTAGATTGTTATTACTGATGACACCGTGGTCACGCAGCTGATTTCAAAAAGCAGAATCTGTGTGTAAGCAAACACTGATGCAGCACTGAACAGCCTCTGTGAGCCCCCCACCATCACTCCCAAATTTGTCCCTGTGTCTCCATTGCCATCTTCTCTACATTAACCTCACACCTGCTGTGCCATATTCTCGATTTCCCGCCTGTGCTGTGATCGCAGTACATCAGTGAGAAGTTGTTGATGTTCTTTGAAACCGTCTCAACTCGTAAACTCTGCCTTGTTCCCCTACTCTGTTTTTGGTCTGTCCGTCTAATATTATCTCAGTGTTTAGTTTGACTTCCTCTTCTATAACAACATCTCTCATTGTGACTCTTCTTTTATCTGTGCGTTGTCTCTACTAGACGTCTCTAGTTCTCAGAACAGTCAGCCCTTTTCGGTTTCCTCTGCATCTTCACATTTCTCTTCTCTCCTCATCTCCTTTGTGTGTGGCTCTTTCTCTTTGCTGCTGTATTTCCGCTCCTCTCTGGAGGACTGAAGCTTTTCTTTCTTGCAAGAGAGAGGCAGCTTCAGCCCAAACACACTTCTGGTTAATGATGCTTACGCCATGGGATGAGATTACCTGCAACAGTTCTCAGTCGACGTTACAAAAACTTGTTAGAACTGGATGTGAAGCAGTTCTGCCCAACACATCTCAACTTGTCCTGATCAGGACCAGTTCTAAAATGATAACAACTGCTGATTTATGAAGATGTTTATTTGTTCAACATTTTTTCTTAGATGCTGCATCACTAGTGAGCATCATTAAATATAATAAAAGTGAATCTATATTAGAGATGTCCCGATCCAGCATTTTGAACTTCCGATCCGATACCGATATTTATTTGTACTTCCGATCCGATACCGATATCTGCCGATACCGATACCGGCCTATCTGAGCATGTATTAAAGTTTAAAGTCATTTAACCAACTTACTTTGTTGTCAGACTCATGCTGAATAGGGTTTTACTCATGATAATAACTAGCCAGCTGAATTAGGTGCATTTGAATAATACACATTGGTTGGTAACGAGAAACGGACCTATTTATTTAACAAATCAACACAAAATAGACAAAATGATAAATAACAAACAGAAATGGCATCAGTAAACCACGGCTTTACAAGCCATAAGTGCAGATAATATTGTTAATTGTATTAAGCAAACACAACCTGAGTTTAACCGTCTATTAACAGCATTAGTACCTGTGCTTTGACACTGTTCAGTGGCAGTTTGTCACGATTCCCAAACGTCCCAAACGGGGGGGGTGGAGAGGAGCTCCAGTTGTCTCGCGCGGGAGGCGGGGTGTTTGTGGCTGTGCACTGTGCCCGACAGAGAGAGAGCAGTGTTGCCAACTTAGCGACTTTGTCGCTATATCTAGCGACTTTCTAGACCCCCCTAGCGACTTAATTTGTAAAAAGCGACTAGCGACAAATCTAGCGACTTTTTCTGGTGATTTAGCGACTCACTGGCACTCAAACCGCTAGGTTTGAAGCCATCACTTGGCCGCATATGGCTGCTGTCTGCCTCGCGAGCCGCGCTTCTCTCTCTTTCTCTCTCTCTGTCGGGCACAGTGCACAGCCACAAACCAAACACCCCGCCCCCCGCGCGAGACAACTCGAGCTCCTCCTGAAGGTGTGCTGGAAAATGCGGACCGGATATTAGGGAAACACAGAGCAAGACCTGGAATGGGTTATCTGAATAATACGCTGCGCGGTGCGCTGGAAAACCCGGAACGGACTTTGGAAAAAAACTGGATCAGAGTCTGGATCGGCATTTTTAGGGCTTGCCGATCCGATACCGATCCGCATTTTTTGCTCTTATCGGCGGCCGATCCGATACGAATATCGGATCGGGACACCTCTAATCTATATTGTTTGATGATGCTTTAACCAAAGCCATACTGGCTTTTAATAGCAGCTGCTGGTTGAAACATACAACTGAGAACCCTTATTAACCCCAAATAAATAATTTACAGAAATAAACCTTTAAATGGAAATTTCTGATTGATTGAAATTTACAGATTTGAGTCACGGAATGCAAATATTTTCATTTAAGTAGTGATCAAGACAAGAAAACTAACATCCTTGTTTGGCCCAGCTTCATCTATTTCAGAGGAAAATATTGTACTATTTACTTCAAAGGACTGTAGTAAGTGAACGTTTGTAGTTTATTTTTAAATTAAGATTTCAACATCCAACATTTACGGAGCTAATGGGACACTGTGCAATTTGTTAAACATTTCATTCAGAAGTAGGGATGTGCTACTTAAACCCATTTCTACAAAACAGAAGATTCTGGTTACCATTTAGGCCATTCTTCATACAGAAATACAACACTTCTGCCTTTTAAGATATGTGAACCTGCTCTCATATTTTTCTTTTCATTACTTCTGTTTGATGGAGCAAGCATTGTCTCTTTGAGCTCAGATGCTAATTTATGAGTTTTTCAATCAGTCAGCTGAGAAAATTATCAGCAAATCACGACAATGATCATGAAGTAGTGCTCGACATGGTGAGCTCCAGCTCCGTCTGTCACACACATCCACATTGTGAATGCTAATGTGTGTAACTGAAGGAATTCCTGTATTCATTCAATTCAGAAGTTTTGAGGACATATTTTTTATGCTGTTTTACTTTTATGCTTGTTGTTCTTTAGCTCCAGCAAAGCCTCTGAATGTTTCCTTCCTGCCGACTGGTGCTGCAAAATCAAAACATATTCCTTTGAGCTCAGGGGATATGATGACGCACACATCCCATTAATCACATTAACACTGGCTGAGAACAAAGACATTTGAATATGAGGAATAGGCTAACATGAATTTTAATGAAAGGAACTGAGGAAAGAAGCAAAAATGAATGACTCAAAAACCATGTTACATGAACATTCAAATACAGGCAACAAAATCTCTGGTTTAGTGTTGCTTTATACTCACTTGGACAAAATTAAATGGATCATATATAACTGTTATAGATAAAGTTATATATAAATACATAGAAAACATTATTCAAGGATTAACTATGTTTTATAGATTATAACTCATTTTTAAGCAATCTGAAAAGCCAGTGCAAATGGGAGCTTTGCAGGCCCAGGCTCATGTGTCAGGGGATTGCCATGCACGGGTTGGATTCCTTGGGATTAAACCTTATTTAAAGAACTAAATTATTTATAAACTCGTGAGCAGGTCTAAAACTGCATCAGGGATCCAAAAGCATGCAGTATATGGTGATTCATAAAGATAAGTGCCATGGGAAAAGAAAAATACCATCTGCTCCTCCGTTTGAGGCTGAGCATCTCAATGATGTCTGAGGTGTTATAGGTTTCCTCTGCAGTTGTTCTCTAGCACTCTGTCCAGGACATGCACTTGCATAACATAATGGATGGATGAAAAACGCCAGAGTGAAGAGTATGCTGGCATTGTGAGTCTAAAAGGATAGTCTTCAAATGAAGCTCGTGGCTTATGACTGCATTACTGCTAAATCTCACCTCTGAGGCTTGGTAGAATATCAGAAATACATTTTCACTGTTGGCCAACTCCATCTCCATTCAGAAGGTGGAGCAATAATAATCTGACTCGATGACAGTAATCTCTGTCGTGGGAGCTTCATGAATCAGTCCTAATTAGCCAGGCAGTGCATTTTGCATGAAGAGTAGCAGTTAATGTTGTCCTTACTGAATAAGTCTTTTTAAGTACAGTTCCAGTTAAGGTGCTACTTATGATCATCTTTTTTTGTAAAGAATATTATAATGGCAATGAGCTAATAAGCCTGCAATAAAAGAAGCCTGTGAACATTGTGAGTTAGTAAGGTTATTGAATTGTGAGTGGAAGAACAGTTTATGGAGGCTTTTTCAAATCAGATCTGCCATCGATAAAAAGTCTCTCATGTCTTTCTGGTCAGAATATGAATGTGCTCTTGAAGCTTATTTTCTATTTTGTAAGATGAACAGGCACGAATCACAGAAGCAAGCAGCCTTCACAAACTCTAAAGACATGGGTTTTTAAAACTGCCCCCAAAAATAAAATAATAATCTTATTATTATTATTATTATTATTATTAATAATAATAATAATAATAATAATAATAATAATAATAGTAATAATAATAATAATAATGACAACAATAAAAATATCACCAGCTGGTTTTTCACTTTAAGGCTTTGATAGGTGTCAAGTTGACACAATGTAAGCCGAAAAAAAAAGTGTACTCTAAAAGATAAAGTTACCAGTCTGTGAAATTTTGAATGGCCCAAAATGTCCAAATTTGCCAATACAACTTTTTTGGTTCATCTCCATGCCATTTCTACCATATTATGTAGCAACTGTGAACTTACCAGTTTCATTTACCTTGATGTTTGTTCTCACTATTTTACAGGTACATTGAAAGCAGAAATGTTAAAACAGAAAGAGCTTGTGTCTGGTTGTCTTTGAATCAAAGGATTATTGTTTTAGTCCTCCAGCCTTAACACATTGTGCCTGATGTGACTGTAGAGAAAAAGCTCTACATATTGATTATGTAGTGCATATATTTATATATATGTATCGTAACAAGTGCTTTACAAGTGTGTGTGTGTACGTCTAAATGGATGAATGACAAAGTTGGTTTTAGGACCTAGACAAGACTGAAAAATGTGTGGACCTTTTGTCAACAAAAGAAATTTTACACAGCAGAGTGACCAACAAAACCGTAAAGCTTTTAGAGCAAAGGGCAGGAGAACAGGAAGGAGACCACTGATAGTACGACGAGAAACACAGCAGACAAACTAGTGAGGCCAAGGTGGCTCCCTTTTGAGTCCCAATCAAGGAAAATATTCCAACCTCTTGGTGGAGCCCAGTGCTGAATTCATGCCCACCCCCCACCCCATCCATGCCAGAGCTAAAGAAGCCTAGCAGCCAGATATGAAGCACTCATGTTGATCTCAAACACTGGCTTGATCACAGTTGGTGTTGGCGTCTTAGGCCAGTGTCATGCAGCAGACCTCCACCAGTGCATTGGAGTTCCCTGGGGCCCAAGTGGAACCGGTCAGTCCAATCAGCCACAAGGCAGGCTAAGACAATGAACCCACCCCAAAGCTGATAGAAAGCAGACTGTCCAGGAACTAAGCAAGGGCACCAGAATGGACAACAAGGACACACCAGTAGCACCAGGGATACGATATGAAGGCTGGCAAGGGTGCTCCCCAGCCCCAATACCATAGAATCACTATCCCTAAGAGACATACCTACCTGTAGGTAGTAGTGATGTATGCCAGCCCTCAAGGCTACGTAGCACTTAGCACTGTCTAGACTTCAGAGCATAGCCTCTGAGCTGTGAAGACTTAAAGAAGCATTGTCATTCATATTTTATACAGAATATCTTTTGTTGTGCTGTTGATTGTAATAATAGACTGCTGCAACTACCTTTGGCTTGGTCATAAAGGGCCCAAGGACAGTGGTTATGTAAGCAGTAGACTGGTTGTGCTAAGAACGTGTAAAGTAAATGCAGCAGTAGTTTGCAATGTTCCCACCAAAAAGACATTAGAATTGGAAAGTCCTGTTACAAATGTCCGCTAGAAGCTCCCAAGCTCTTCTGCTGTGACTTGGCTGAAAGAATGAGGTGGATGACTTCAGGACCATTCCAAGCGGTGGTCCTACAAATGTTTGTATACAGTTTAGTTATTAAATTCTAGGAGTTCCAAAGTTATTTGAAAAAACAAAACAAAACAAAATTGGAATGTTTATTAGTCTTTGGTCTATTTACTTTCCCTACATGAATATGATTGGAAAAAGTATAAATGCAACGACTCAAAAAAAAAATCATTAACGCATGCTAAGAGTCTGCACTGAGGACCACTGGATGTATACTCTGAAAATATATTCATGTTCTTTTATCTGGTGCCAAGAAGAGACCAAAAACATAGATTAATACAAGCTTTATTATGCAATGCAGGATATTTTTGGCCGAGTTGGTTCACTCTCTTTTCATCACAGAGACCTGAAGAGAGAACACACCCGAGTTTTCTAGTGTCCTCCCTTTTATAAGAAATAAAAAGGGGGGGGTTTATGTCCCCCTGCATATTTTTTCTTCTTGTCTGTTGAGTCCAGATACTAGGTCTGTAGCCTCCCCAGACCTACTATCTTCCAGATATATGTGCATTTACGTTGTCTTGGTCCAGGAGTAGGGATCATAAACAAAATGTGTCTATCTGTGCAAGCCACAGAACTTTTGGAGGGTCAGGTCCCAGTCGTAAACACCAAATTCCACCTTTTGGGTCATAAAAAAATCTAAGACAACAAGAATTTCAAAGATAACAAAACTGGGGGCTCAGTCATAAAATCTAAAGACACCAGGCCGACAATGAGGTTATGTTCTAAGATTAAATGTGCACTAAAATCTTGAAATTAATTCTAAATCCTAACAACTCCTATTTCATCTGAAATCAGTTTTGAGTATAATGCTTATGAAAGTGAATAAATGGGAACTCAGTGGTTGGTAAGTTTGAGTGAAATGAATCACAGACCAATTTACAGGCATAAGCACAGAGAATGAGACAGTAAAGAAATGTTTCTTAAACTTAAAGATCTTGTGTCTTCTCTTTGGTGCACACACAAGGTTTTGCTAACATACAAAAAAGCTCCACATACATGCATGACGACTTTAATGTCACTTTGATGTAATATTCACACTTTTTTTTCCCACTGCAATTTTTGATATTTTGCTGGCATTTAATGTTTCACTAAATATTTCCTTCCCTATCATCATCCAAAGGTTTTTTCCATTTTCCTGACACTCTTTGTGAAGCAACAATTTACTTTGATGCATGAGCACAAAGATTGATTGAGGATTTTAAGCTGCAGCGTGGTTCTTCTATGGTGTAGCCTCAGAATGAATATTAAATGTCATCTAAGCTTTAGATTGTGAGGGCACCTCACCTTTGGGATGTAATGGAAGGAGCTGTCAACATGGAAAAACATTATTTCACTCAAAGCTTACTTCTGTAGGGATGGAGTGCACACAGTTCAGCAACATCAAACATGGAGAGCACTTGTTAGATTTTTGACATGTGGGAGTAGATTTTAGAGTGGGTTTGTGTGTGTTTGAATGGGTGTGTATTCCTTTACCTTATTCTGAACCCAGCATGGTTCCGAGCCTTCTGTGCTTACTCCTGAGACTCACTAAAAGCCAAAGTACATGTGACAGGAACCAAATAGGAATTGTCTGGAAATTACTGCACTTTAATATAAAGTAAATTTCCGCAGTTTGTGAACAGAGGAGACTGAGAGCACCAGATGTATTAATGTTGCTATTTTCTGTGTCGCAGAGCTAGAAAGGAAGCTAATGAGTGAGACTAACCTGCAATCATGTGTTCCTGTGTCTTCCTCTCTGCACAGCTGGATGCTTCGTGAAGCATGGTGCTGAAGATGGTTCGAACGCGCTTAATGGGGCCGCTGTCATGGGGCCGGGTCAGAAGGATCAATCTCATGGGAACAGGAGTCCTTTATCTGCTGCTGCTATCAACCTGTCTAGGCCAAGACACAGAAGGTAAAATTAATCTTTTTTTTTTTCTGTCTCCTCATCTCTGTTCAGTTGATCTTGTCTCATTTTTTCCCCTCTTTGTTCAATCCTTTTTTTTCTTTTTCCACTCGTCAAATGAAATCTGCACAATCTGGAGACTTTTTTTTGACCTGAGACATACAGTGTCTTACAGTAAGCAGCGGTATGGCCTAAATTTTCAGATTGGTTATTAATCTGTGTGATGTCTGTTCATAAGATTAAGAATTCACTTTTTACAACACACTTTACCTCAGTACCATACAATTTAAAAAAAAAAATCATTTCATAACCATTTTCATCTGATACCCAATTCTCAGTTGATACTAACATGACATAAGAATTCTGTTTCTACTCTGATAAACACACATGTGGTGTACCTTTTATTCTAGCGCAAGCCCAATTATAAAAACATTCAGACACTGCGTAAAATGAAAACTAAAAACAGAGTGAAATTATTTAAAAATCTTATAAACTCATATTTTATCTTCAATAAAAAATTAAAAAAAAATCATAAAATGTTAAAAGTGAGGCAATTTATGACTTCTTGAAAAATCTTTGCTCATTCCAATTTGGTGGCAGCAGCCTGCCTCAAAAATGGTTTGAACATGGGGAACAAAAGGCTGTTAAAGTAAGTGGCACTAAAGACAAACATCTGGAGGAATATTTTGCAACTAAGTAGGTTAATTTTCAACTGGTCAGTGAGCTAAATGGATATAAAAAGACAGAGTCTCTCGGAAGTAAAGATGGGCTGAGGTTCAGCAATATGTGAAAAACTGGGTCTAAATATTGTGCTGCTATTTCAGAATAGCGTAAGGTTCCAAAGACTTTGGATATCTTCTCATCTATGGTAACATAATATCATCAGTGAAGAGTCAGAGTCAGTGAATCTGGAGAAATCTCTGTGTTCAGAGGACAAGGCTGAAAAAAACCCATACTGGTCGCCACTGACCTTTAGGCCCTGCAATAAAAGACAACAAAACATTCTAAACAAGCATGAATCTGTCATAGGAATCACCACATAGTTCCCAGGAACACTTCCACAATTCAGTCTCCACTTGCTCCAATACAGGTTAGAACTCGGAAGAAGGAAACCATATTTTTTGGATAATCCAGAAATGATACTTTTCTAGGCCAAAGATCGCTTAAAACAGAATGAGGCAAAAACGGAAAGGTGTTGGAGCATCAATTGTTGTTAAAAGAAGAAGCAATGTTACACAGTGGGAAACGTTACCCTGCTGCTACCATCAAATTCAAAATAACCTTATATTTTTCTTCTATAGCTGGAAATGTCAGACTGAAAACAATGTTATGCTACATTTTAAGCAAATATTTCAGTTAATTTAAGATAAAAGCAATATAATAACTACATTAAACATTATGATATCATCATTTCTTTCTCCTTGGCAGACTTCAATATACCTTTTCTCTAAGAAATTAGAGAGAATTTCTTTTGAATCTGAGCTTTCCCAGCTGCTTCTACTTTTTCTGGTAACCCAAACTGACTTGATAAAGTTTAGATGAGGACTCTGCAGGGGCCACACCATCTGCTACAGGACAATTTCTTACCTCAGTAGACAGATCTTTATGACTTCAACTGCTTGTTTGGGCCCGTCGTCATGCTGCAGAATTAATTTGGGACTGATCAGACATCTCCCTGATGGTAGTGTGTAATGGATATGAATGTAAAAGTTTTCACTTTAGCACAGCACTGTGCCCAAGTGCAGCTTCACAAACCTGATATAATACCTGTCTTCCTACCCTGGTTCTGCCAGCCTAGCCATTTGCTACCATAGTCTCAATAAAACCCATTACAGGCTTAGAGTGAAAAATAAGATGATTGATAAAGGTAATTATTCCAACATCAGTACCTCAGACTATATATAAAGAACTGGACAAACCTACTCTTTCATTACCCATAGGTTTCTAAGGATTAGTTTTGGAGCGTGTTTTTCAGATCTATGGGGATGGGTGATGGAACACGCATCTAAAACAAGGAATTAAAATGAGGACCAGAGCTCCGGCCGAGCTACTGAGCTACCGTGGCCATCTATTGCTAGCCTGGCATTGGCCTGGCTATGTGACTCGGGCAGAGCAACCGAGAGCAGCAGGGGTTGAACTACAATGAGCTATGAAGGTGACTCCCCCCTTTAACAGGCCTCCACAGGCCAGCTGGTAGACTGCAGTTACACCCAGGAGAAGACCAGTTTAGGTGCCAGCTAGACCAATGGCTATCGACTCAGGTCGCAGCCTTAGGTGGCCTCCACACCTGTTTTTCAGTACAAATACCAGCATAACAAGCTATATTATCTTTTAGAAAAAGAGTGTTTAAGCTCTTTTAGGTTGTAATTCGCTGCTCTGATGTCGAGTCCACCAAAAATGCTAAGTGCTAAGTAGATGCGAGATGATGACAGCTAGTTATGAGACTGCAGTGCTTAACTTTTTAAGTGCTAAACTTAAAAAACAAACAAGGAAAACAAAATAATTCCCAATTATGCAAAAACATGTGGCTTTATATACATTTACAGCCATCATGGATGTAAAATCTAGCTATGGAAACCAAAGCAGGCTGTACTGTTATGTAATATCCGAATGCATAAATTGGTGTATGGAGGAGTGTAGAGTAAATGTTTAGGTGGATGTTACTCCCTGGCATGACAGTTTCTCCTCTCTCACCTCACAGTGTATAAGTAGCATGACTTTCATCTGAAAACAGCAATGACTAATGGTAGAGAAAATATAAGGCTGAAAAACATCCATGTTTATTTTTCCCTGAACTGAGGGCAAACTAAAGCAGGGTAAAACCGTAATTAAGTCATTGCTAATGGGAAAGCTCACCTTAATACTCTTTTGATTTTCTGCTTGATTTATCAGAATATTAATATTCCATTTAATCGTTGTCTGAGAAATTTATCTAGTTGGCATTTAGCTGATGTGGGCTGCATCAAAAGGTGACCATGTTCAAGTTTTCTCTGCATCAAAGGTGACCATGTTCAAGTTTTCTCTGCATCAAAGGTGACCATGTTCAAGTTTTCTCTGCGGAGCTAGAAAACTGGATTGTATGTCAGCATTGACCACGTCTATGGCAAATAGATCTATTGTGAATTTTGTGAGATTTTCACTTCTAAATATTATTTCATTTCAAATCTGAACATCTTCATCATTTCACCTCAGTACACTTTGTGAAACAACTGGCTGAGATCAAACGGAGTTAAAGGTGTGATTTTAGTCAGTGTGTTCATAATTAGTATATATGATTTAATGAGCCAGGGTTTTCAGTTGATAAATAACATTTTACTCTGTTTTCATCCCCTCTTGACATCCTGAATGCTGGTGGGTATTTAATGGGCTCAATTCCCAAACTAAGCAACTGATTTTAAACGTTTGGCCTTTCCCATCACAAGGGCACTTAAATATTTTAATTAGCTAGGATCCCTAGATAAGAGATTTTTATCCACCTATATTTAGTTTCCCGGTTGAATGCCTCAAACAATGCCAGAATATTTTTAATGAGTCCCAGTTCCATTGTCAGAGACTGCATACAGTGCAAATCAGGCGTTTAGCTGCAAAAAGTCTAATAGCTCCAAAATGTCGTAATGCAAACCCTCTGTGGACTCCTGTGGTTGGATTGACACAGATTATGAATATTTACAATGTCATAAGTGTGTAAATGGCACTTTACATGTTTATTACATGTAAACTATATTGCCAAAGGTTTTCGGTCACCTGTCTTGACTCACATATGAGCTTTAGTGACCTTGCTTTGTGCACTGGTGCACAGTCATGTTGGAAGAGGAAGGGGCCAGCTCCAAACTGGTCCCACAAAGTTGGGAGCATGGAACTGTCCAAAATGTCTTGGTCTGCTGAAGCATTCAGAGTTCCTTTCACTGGAACTAAGGGGCCAAGTGCAACAATTATCAAAAATTTGAAAGTGATCTAGAATCCAGGATTTCTTCTAGATCACAGCCAAAATGACATCAGTTCTTACTTTTCACATTTCTGACAACTCCTGATAATTTCATCAAAACAAACAACAAACAAACAGACAGACAGATAAATGTCGGCAAAAACATAACTTCCTTGAGGGAGGTAATAATCAACTTTTCTGATGTCCATAATTTTAGCGAGGAGGTGTCTGTTTTTATAAATTATGATCTCAGTCCAGTACATAATGTGTTTTTTTTAAAAATTTTATAATATAAATATGAGTCCTGGTCCTGATGGGATCAGGGGTTGGGTTCTGAAAAACTGGGCCATGCAGCTGGCACATTTTTCAGTTGTCCTTACAGCTACTCAGGTCCCCCATCTTTGGAGGAACTCAATTATTGTTCCAGTGTCAAAGTCAAAAAAATCCAAAGACACTTAATGACTTCAGGCCAGTGGTTCTTTTCTCACTGGTGATGAAGACCTTTGAGAAACTTGTGAAAACACCCTCTTGGACACAGATTGGACCCTCTCTATGACCCCCTCTACAACACCTACCAGCCATAGGTCTGGTAGAGGTGTGGATGGTCCTTTTGGGACACACTAAATATCTGGAGGAGACCAATTCTCTAGCTCATCTTCTCTTCATTGACTTCTCTGCTTTTAATTATATCCAGCTGCATATTTTAGCAGACAGACTCAAGAACACTTCCAACATTGATCTTGGTCTGATCTGCAGGCTGGTGGATGTTTTAACAATGAGGTCACAGCAGGTGAAAGTGAATATATAAATGCAAATGAATGCTGCACCCATCATGACAGACATCCCATCATCAAATTTGCAGATGATTCTGTTATTGTCTTGCTCCTCAGCACCGATGACTGTGAACATGGTCCTGTTCTGAGTGATTTAATGGAGTGGTGCAAATGATCCATTTTTAAAAATCAGTGTGGAAAAAAAACTAAAGAGATGTGTATTGATTTCCAAAAAAGATCTGACTGTCATCTCCCCTGCTGTGTAGCAGGATCAGGGTGTGGAAGAGGTGCAGCAGTGCAAATATATTGGTACCGTAATCGATAACAAACAGTTTTGAGTCCTAAGTGCATCCCGTATGCAAAAAAGCTTGGCAGTGTTTGCATTTTTATTGTAAACTTGACTGTTTTAATGTCGATAGCACTTTTATCAGAGTGTTTTATCTTACTTTTTCTATTATCTCTTTTTATCTTTTGTTTATTTTTTTTCTATAGTGCGTGACTTTAACACGCACCCTTCCGGTTACAGTTATAGTCTACCTAAATGCAGAATAATAAGGTTCAAACCATCATTTCTTCCCGTTGCCATCAACCAGGTGATCAAAGGATTTTATTAGTTTCTGTATTTGATTTGACAGGTATTAGTGTTTTTATTTGTTTACATTTCTTTATTGACGTATAAAGCATATTGCCCTTTGGGGAATAATAAAGATACCTTGAACTTTGAACTGGGGCTTGGTGATGGGAAGATGAAATGCATTTGAGTTTTTGGTTTGGTTCTTAAAACCAGGAAAACCAGTTTTATTATCTCAAATTTGGGAAGAAACAAAATCATCATTTGCTCCGTTTTGGAGTCCATTGCTTCTGTACGTCTGCAGGGGTTTCTAATGGCTCAGGATAATGTGAATCTCATCACTTTCAGTCTGAGTCTGAGGAGGTTCATGTACATTTCTCTGTCTAAAGTATGTGTTACTCTTGGTTTATAACCACGACCCACACGCATGTTCATCACCTTCTTTTTGAGGAAGCTGTAGATTTCTTTTTGTGTGTGTGTGTGTGTTTTTTTGTTCTCGGTGACATTTATGTATTTCCACCATAAGTCTGCAGAACAAGTGCAGCGTGATTACAGCTACAGCTACACCTGTCAGATGTGTTCAGCTCTGCTCTACCTGGGAACCCACCTGACATACTGAAACACAGACAGAAAGCAACCAAGGGAGGGATTTGAAATAACAGATATGCCAGCTCAGGGACCAAGTGGTGTTTCCTACAGTTCCGAGCTTGTGCAGAGGTACTTTTGTGCGTGTGTTGTTGTGTATAAGCAGTTCAGCAATCGGTTTTCTCCATAGACAGGCATCAAGACCAGCACAAGGGCATGCTTCCTATCCAGGGTTTCTGCAGGTTTCAGCAGGTCAAATTTAAGACTTCTTAAGATATTTTTAAGACCATTAGGCATGACATTTAAGACCCATATAATAACAACATCAAACACACACGTGTACACACATGGATGTGTGTAAAGGGTGAATCCCACAGCTCCCCATAGCAGCAGCACGTATTTTTCTGTGTGTTCTTAAGCAGAGAATTAAAGAAAAACAGAAATTCACATCGGGCCTATCCATTTAAATGGACACCACTTTCCTTAAGTCAAGGGGGTCCACACGCTCCCGAGGAGGGGGGGGTACTTGACACTTCAGTTCATGTTCATGTAGATATATTCTGTTATTTCTGCTGCTGTTTAAAATTAATCAAGAAGTGGAAAGGCATGAATTATCCTGTGAATGCTGTAACCCGTCTTATGCTCAGTGAATCATGTAAATAGACCTATATTATGTAGAACGCAATAGTCCTGATACTCAACTATCTGGCCCCTAGCAGATGGATCTTTTCCTTTTAGTCATGGATCTGCTCAAGGTTTCTTCTTTCAAACTTTTATGAATTTTATACAAATTAAGTTTTATTAAATACAATTTCAATATATCTTGGAAAAAGAGCCTTCTAGCACAGTTAAAGTGAAGGGAGCTAGACCCCATACTGCTCAGCAGACACTTAATCCAATAGAAAAAGGTCTTTTTAATGACTCGTCTGCAAATGATAAAAAAAATGACAAAGAAAGAAAAACTATACATGTGACAATAAAAAAATGTTAAAATAAAATATTGAATTACTTCCACTGTAGCAGGCCCCATGAACTGTGATCCCAGGTATCTGGACTGTATCTACCAGTCTTCCTGAAAATGCACATGTAGGTTCAACAGTTTTTTTTTTTGTTTGTTTGTTTTTTTCATTTTGGTGGTGCCATTCAGACTTTAGTCAAACATCGGCACGAACACTCCTGTCACTTTCGAAACTGGGTGTCGCTGATTAAGATCCACCAGTCCAAAGTGCTCAGTGGGGGCAGTGCCATCTTTCCTTGCCTCAAATATGCTGTTAGCCACTGGCCTAACCAAGCCTTAAAATCTTTTTTTTTTTTCCAAAGCAATTATCAGTAAATTTGCACTTCCCCATATCTGAAAAATTAAATCTGTTTCATGTCTGTGGTACAATCCATAAAGAGACTCCCGCCAATAACAGAAAGTCAATTATCTGTTGCATGTTTGTGTCATTTGTAGTTGTAATACAGTGAATTATATAGAGACTAGTAAAAGAAGGAACCACAACACCACAGAATTATAATAATAATAATAATAATAAAAAAAAAAAACACTCCAAGTGCAGCGGGAGCATTGAAAGGAGCATTAGAGGTAGCAATATTGGAAAATTCATTTTTGAATTAATTATTTAAGACCTCAAACAGCAAATTTATGTCTTTAGATTTTAGACTTTTTCAGACCCTGTGGAAAACCATGTATATCTTCTACTGTCCTCGCCTTTTACTCATCATCCCTCAGTATCCTGCAATCACAAGTACCAGGTCATCCACACATCCTAACATTCCCTCTTCTTTCTCAGTCACTTCAGTCTGTCCTCTTCTACCAATTCTCTTCTCTCTACTCCCCTAAAAATCGTCTTCTCTTACTAATTTTGTCTCCTTTCCTTTCCGTCTTTCTTCCACGGATGAATGGAGTGGAGGAGAAGATGGATGGAGAGAGGAATGGGTGATGGATGAATGGCCGGCTTGCTGCGTAGAGCATGGAAGACAGAGAGGAATTGAACCCAAGGGTGGTGTGTAGATCGTGTACCTGCTGATGGAAGTTTAAAAAGGACACACGAGAACCTTGAAAGGAAAACCATCCTCTCTGCAGCCAGTCAGCCCAGTAGTTTAAATTTTTTTCTTAAAATTCCCCTAATTTCTCTTGTTTTTCTTGGCAGACTTAGTTCTATATTTTGAGAGGTTGAGCTTGTCACACAATCTATTTTATTATGGGGAATTAAAAAAGAATGAATAGGGAAATACTAACCTATGTACATAGTTAAAAAAATGTCTTTAATAGGCAAATTATCTTCACATGGCTTCACATTAGGTAAATTACATAAAAAGGCCTAACATACCCCCCTGAAACTATTAATTCCTAAACATCCACAGATGTAATCACCACATAATACTCACACTATCGCTGTAGGTCACTGTGATGACAGTCCTCATGCATCCTATTGTGAGTATTTTGAAGTCACTCTTAAAACAACATGTAATGCTGATTTTAATTCAGTAATCTAAAGGGTATTTTAATAAACAGTCTCTTCAAATAAAATGTCAAGATGTTCCTGCAGGCTTACTCATTTGAGAGTGACAGTTTTAACAAAAAAGGTTATTTTTGCCTTTGTTGGAAATTTCTGCAGCCATTTTTCTCAAAATCTTCATTAAGAGAGGAATATTTTCACATCAGCATCGTCTCTTGGGATTTATTCCAGACTGTGTGTTCACATATTGTTCCATCACATTTTAGAGTTCACCATCTTTTTTTTTTTCTTCCCTGATCTGGACTCCAGGCAAAGTAAGCCAACCAAAGATATAACAGATGGTAACTAGCAGAATGCAGTCAAGTAAAACTTGCTCCAATGTGCACACATTTTTCACAATATGGCATGATTAAAGAAACTGATTTAAAAGGCTTTGGAAAGTATTTTGAACTTGAAAATCAGAAAGTTTTAAGTTGTGCTAGTCTTGGGATTTTTTTTTTTTTTTTACATTAATCAGATGAAGGTCTGCTGGAGTGTAAATCAACATTGCTGATATAATATGAAATCATTATAATCGGTGAGTTCAACCTCAGTAAAAGTTGGTAGATTTATTTCCTTTAGATCAAGCAAATTTTCCTATTTTCCCTTGTTTCAGGTGCGGAAAGAAGTCTGTTATTCACAGAAGCCTATTGTTCCTGTCTTCAATGTATCTAGTGATAATTGGGAATTAAATGCTGTTTTGGAGTTCAAGTGAGTTGATAACTGGCTATGAAATCTAAGGAAACTCCTTATGGACTTTTAAACATTGATTATGCAATTACATCATCATTGTATAGTACAATTAGGTTCAGAAATATCTGGGCAATGGCAGTGTTTTGATTATTTTGCCACTGCAATGAATTTGAAATAAAACAAGATATAATTGAAATGGAGATGTTAACCTTTAATTTCACTGGTTTCACAAAAAATATGGCATTTTTGTGAAACCAGTGAAATTAAAGGTTTCACTGGTTTCACAAAAATATGGCATTTACCAATTAGGAACTACAGTCGTTTTAAATAAAGCACCTTCATTTTCAGGGGCTCAAAAGCATTTGGAAAATTATAAATATTTTTATTGCTTGGATGGAAATTTTTTTGCAGCCAACAACTGCCTGAAGGCCATGGGCACCACATTTCCTTCCTTGAGATGGAAACATTCAGTTGGTGCTTGTTTGAGAACCTTTCTGCCCTTCGCTTTGTCTCAAGAAACTGAAAAGGATGCTGTGCTGGGTTGAAATCAGGCAGCTGGCTTTTCTTCTGAAGAACGTTCCTTGTGTTTTTTCTTCAAAAAGTCTTTTGTAATGCGTTAAGGTTATTATCCATCTGCAATGTGAATCACAGTCCTATCAGTTATGGCATTTGGCTAAATGCGAGCCAGGAGTATAGCCCAGTGCACCCCCGAATTCATCTTTTGAATGTCAATAATAAACTGAGCCTGTTCCACTGGAAGTCGTACATGACCATGTCATAACATGGCCTTAATCATGTTTGACAAATGCTTTGGATCATAAACTGTTACTTTCCTTCAAGTTTATCTAGATTTCATCTGTCCAGAACATTGGTTTCAAAAAAGTTTTCTGGAAAACTGAAAAGAATTTAACAAGACCCAGATTGATGCTGTA
Organism: Hirundichthys speculiger; assembly: GCA_018398805.1. Classification (NCBI taxonomy): domain Eukaryota; kingdom Metazoa; phylum Chordata; class Actinopteri; order Beloniformes; family Exocoetidae; genus Hirundichthys; species Hirundichthys speculiger. Next base: position 185,371 of record JAGFBZ010000105.1, read on the forward strand.
GTGTCTGAAAAACATGATATATATCTGATATGTACACAATATTTACCTTTTTATATAAAGTTTAACTACAACCCTTTAATAGCGCTTTAACAGCTGTAAGGCCTGACAGTTTAGGCCTTTGTTGGAGTTCACTGAGTTCGTTTCGGTCCATTATGTGAAAATCTACCCAAGGACACGTTCCCAGGCTTACAAATTTGAAAGATCTGTGATCAGTTAGGGAGTATATCCTGTCTCTTATTAGAAATCCTAGATGGTTATTGTCCAGAGAAAAACATGTTGGGAACTGTCAGGAGAAGCTTTTGATTGATTCCAAACTTGTATGAAATTAGACCTGGCTATGGCTATAAGAACTTTCCTCTGATGTACGTGCTTTGTTCTTCTTAGCAAATTCGACCCGAGAAGTTCCCAGACCTGATCAAGTCTGTAATAAGCCTCTTTTTCTGCAAATAAACTTTATATGCATTTAAAGAGAGCTTTGGAGCCGCGTCCCTTTTTTTTTATCACACTGAAGAAACAGAGAAGACCGAGAGAGACTTTAACCACAATGCCAGACACAAATCTCAGTTCTAGTTTTATCGATAGGGGTGTACGAGTTAAATGGCAGCAGGCAGTGGTGGCTGTGGTTCTTGTTGGACTGGAAAGCTCCTCTGTCTAGGAGAGAAGTCTTGGGTAAGTGGGTGGCAGGGAAACTCTGGAATAGGCACTTACTGTGATGACTTGGGGGAAGAGTAGAGTCCAGAGGATGATGGGAAATGGAGTCTTTGGAGGGAGAGAGAGGGACGTGGTCTTGGTAAGGACTGGTAGCAGCAGCAGCGAACTGTGGAGGGAGAGAGGGAAGATGTTGCAGACATGATCCATTAATGGTTTGGCTGTGGGCAAGATGGTTAGTCTCCTAGTCTAGGTCAGTAAGACTAACTCAGGCTGAATACACTGACTCATCTGAAAGGCCGAGCATTGATCCTGGAAGGGAGGCAAGTGCAAAACATACTCCTGAGACAAAGTACAGTAGTCCTGGTGACGAGGTAACAGTAAACTCCAGTGAAAAATCCAACAATCCAAATCCAAAATAGGGAAACGATCAATTCACCAATTGTGGCAGTGGATCCGTGACAACATGGCGTCGATATCCAGAGAAAAAACAGGGTAAGAGCAAGGTTTTCCTCATTACACGAATATTCATGAGGGCATGGAAAATCAAGGCGTGGCTAAAAATAAACTCAGAAGAGCATGAGAGCAAAACGGCATCTGGAGTCTGGCTCTGCTGTTCTTGAATGTCACCAGGGGTTTGAACCTTGTTGTAAACCCCTGGTAACATTCATTTTTACAGTCATACAAATACTTTTCCCAGTGTATTCTTGACTTTTGTTGTTGTAATGATGTGTTTTTTATGAATGTAAATATGTTTCAAAATGTATGAGCATTTAAAAAAAATGATATGGAAGCTCTCATATTATATCCCACAAATGCTCACATGACTTCTGCTGTAGCTCAAACATTTTCAAACATATTTACCTTCACAGTTTTTCTTCATAAAGAAAAAGATTCTGCTGTCATTCACTGTAGTTATATTCCATCTTCCAGGCCTTTTGATATTGTTAAACTTGCCAGTGATTTCTTTCTTTTTAAGAATATACCCAGCTGGGTGTGTGGGGATGTGTGTGTGGGTACAAATCTTAGATGTATGTGTGTTGGTGCTCCGACGGAGCACGTGAAAATAGGTTATCCTGAAAAGGGCCTCGCATTTTAAGTCTGCCCCAGGCCCCGCCCCCCCCTTGCAACAGCCCTGGGAACGGGTTTCTTATTTGTTGTGTTCTTGTTTTATGTTTTATTCTAATTTGTGAAGTACTTTGTGCTGCATTCTGTAAGTATGAAAAGTGCTTTATAAATAAAGTTTTGATTGATTGATTGATTGATTGATTGATTGATTGATTGATTGATTGATTGATTGATTGATTGAGGGAATGGACCACACCTGATCCATTAACACTGTTCAGTCAGTTGTCCAAATACTTTTGGACCATGAAAATTGAGTTACTGTGCTTAAAATGGTTGTTGTTCCTAAATGGTCCATGCCATTTTTTTTTTTTTTTTTTTTGGAAGTCTCCTAAATTAAAGCTATAATTGTCCACATAAAAACTTCAACTTAGTTGATGCCTCATGCACAATGTTATGAATCATAAATGAAATGTTAAAGACTGCATTCTAACATTCTTCTGGGACGCGTGGACATATGGATACTGTCATATACATTTATTTAAAATGAGAAAATGTCCATACTGCTGTGTGAGATAATCACTTTAAAACTGTAGTCTCAAATACCCACAATAGAAAATGCTCCCCATACTTCTAACACCAGTAACATATGCAAAGTATACAGAAATGTTTGTGAAATTTGAATTGTGAGTCAGTGTTTTCCTCTTGTCTGGGAAAACGCTTGTGAGCCAACTCTGTTTTGTCACGAGTGACCATAGTGATTCTTTATCTGGATTTTCAACCCAAAAAAGAAAAGGAAAAAATGTGCAGCTGCTTTGACTTTCACAAAATTCTTTTGAGCAGTGTGAACCTAGAGTGCTTCATGTTGCAGCTTGTCACTTTATTTGTTAGTATACACTTATTCCTGTATTTCAAACTTTCAGCACATTCCAAGAGCAACTGGGACACCGAAGCTTTTACCACTTTGTAATGACGCCATTCCTTCTCATAGCACTTAAAATGTGTTCTGGCATTCAGAATAACATGTGATGAAGCATTTCAGTTATTCTCCGGTCCTATGTATGTATAAAACCTTCCTGTATATATTAACCAGGCCAGCCAGACCCACTGAATTTCACTTCATAAAAATTCTTTCTTCTGAAATAAGTCTGGTACCCCTCTCATTCACAGCTATTGCCACCTGTACTACCATTACACCATTTAAAACAATGAAGATGGCTGCAGAATTGCTAATAGTACCTTGGATTGGGACTGGTTCTAGCCAGTTACACTGGGCTGGGATGGTAGAAATAATAACAGGGCAATACAATAATTGAACCTGAAACAAACTAGAGCTGAGATGGAGATTATTTAATCAAAGTTTGAGCTTTTAAGCAATGCAATTTTTGATCTGAACATCATCTAACTATGTGGCCTCAAAGTTCTAAAAAGCAGTGGAATAGCCCTTTTGCCTTCTGGTGAATCAGAAGTTAGCATTGTAGAAGGAACTCTTGCATGATGCTGAAAACACACTAAACAAACAGAACAACCTGCAGTATGTCAAACTGTCTAGAAAGAAAAATATAAAACCCAACTATGAGCCTGCATATCTTTATCTGTCTGTCTTTGCCCGTCATATCTTTATATAACATTATCTGCTGCACGGCAGTCCCAAACAGGCAGATAGGTACGTCCTAAAGCCCACAGAGCAGCCTATGGAGCTTAAAGCAGGACAACTTCAAATGGTGTTTTGCGACAGCACACCCTGCGCAGTGGGAAATAAGCAGTCCATGGGTGACTAGGGAGGTGGGCAATAATATGATCATCCAATCAGAAGTTAGAATGGCAAAATAAATATTAGCTTCTCATGAAAGAAATTTGGCTGCCTAACCACAACTTTGAGATTTAAAACAATCAACTTCTGACTGGGTGGGCAAGCTGCAGATGTGGGTGGACAGGGGAACTAGAAGAAAAAGGATTAGCATGGCCGGACAGACAATGTTATCTACTATTTTCCATCCATCCATCCATCCATCCATCTATGCCCGTTTAATCCTCTGCAGGGTCACGGGGATCTGCTGGAGCCTATCCCAGCTCTCCTCGGGTGAAAGGCAGGGGCTACTATTTTTCTATAACTCAAATACTGAATGAATCTAAAAAAGACCGTCTGCTACTTCTGAGACATAGGTTCACCGTGCAACACACAGACCCAATCTGAGACTGTGACATGACATCATGACTTAAGCTCAGGGGAAGTAGGTCATGATGATGACTCAGAAAGATCAGCGTTGCCTGTGGTATCCTTTGGCGTCATTTGAGAAAAACCGATTCTTGACTTTCCAGTCCTTCCTTGTGGTTAATGTCTTCTGATTTTGTGATTTTGTGCTCTGCAGTTTATCTCTTGAGCCCCACAGTCATAGTTTTCATGAATATGAAAAACAAAGTGGAAAAACAACAGCCTGTTCTTTACTGCACACGAATATAACAGTTTCCAAACTGTTGATTGAATGTTGTACTAATAGCAATGGTGACATTCTTCTTACAAAAGAGTGAATATTTCTTTTCATTCCACTGCACTTGGGCTTCGGTGCACCCACAGCCATGCATATATTCAGCACTGTCCAGGTGCCCACTGAGTCACAGACGCAGCATGAATCTTTTATGGTAACTCTAGCATGTGTGAGCGTGTGAATGCAGACGGGTACGTGGGTTCTGTTGTGTAAACAGTGTGTGTGTGTCTATATGTGCCATGGAGACAGTTACCAAGCTGTGTGTTTGGATGTACTGAGAAAACAGACCTCTCCTCAGCCTGTCTGAATTCTCAGGTGCTTGATGTGGTCTTTGGATTCAGCCAAGTCGCTTTACCCCTCTTCTCTTGTCAAATGCATTCCTTCTGGGACCTTTGTTCATCATTGGCACTCCTTTCCTGCTTATTATGCCTGCCAAATTAGGCTAGACAGAATCCGAAAAGTAATACAAAGGTGAAGTATTGAAATGGGCCAGGTTTAAATGCAGAAGCATTGGCTGCATTGATTATTTATGATATTGTCCAAATGCAGAGGTCTCTTTCACACTTTTTATTCTTCACTCTAATTTCCCTATCACAGCTCTGCATGGACCTTTTCATGAGGGTTGAGACAAACCCGGTATTAGAAGGATTTATTTGTTCACTTATGCAAAAAGTCATCTCAGAGGGTTTTCTTTCCCCCAAGATACATTAGCAAATAAGTATTTAGGCACACCAGTGAAGAAAGAAATGCTCTGATATACTTTCAGACACTTTAAGCACGTAAGTGCTTGTGTAAAAGACACCGCTGACTCTTAGAGCCCATTTATTGGCTGAGGAGATAGTATTTATAATTATGTGATAGAAAAGTACAGATTTTGAATTGGGATGCAATTAACCTTTAATCTTAAATTGCTCATTGTCATGCAGAGGGAACAACTGTAGGGACTGATTCAGTATAACTGTTAACAATGTGGTAGCAAAATCAGTTTCATCTTCACTCTATGCAAATACTCAGATACCTTTGTTTAAATTAGGATTTAATCAGGAAAAAATACACAGAGAAGCCATTTAAAAGATTTAACTCAACTTGAGATTTCTTCATGTTCATCTGCCACTTGAAGTTACAGCCCAGTCTTTTTACTGTTTTATACAATCTAAGTTTGGGTATCTGGGGGAAAATTGGGCTGACTGATAAAGAGGGGGAGGCAGATGAGAAGAGACAGAAAAAGGAAGCAAAAGAGGGGGGAGGAGAAATAGATGCTCCGTGGAGAACAAATGACTGGTTAGTAATATATGAGGGGCATCAGCTTACACTGAAGGATAAAAAGGCAGTCATGCAGGGGAAACACATCTGTCATCTGCTGCTCCCACAAACACAGTCCAGCTGGTAGAGTGTTTTGTAACTAGTGACTGTTGTTCCACGGCTCATGTATCTTTCTGGTTTCCTGCTTTGAGATGCACCTTTGGAGAAGCATTTACAAGTACTGGGGGGGGGACAATTCTGGCTAGATTAAGTAGCAACAAATATGCAGTCGCTCCAAGAAGTAAAAATGTGTTTTTGACCACCTGGTTAGGCATGAACAATGGAAACACTTGGTACATATGTAAGATTAAGTTTCAAAATTTTTTTTTTTTAAAAAAGCACCATTCTTTTTCAAAGATGCTGGAAGTGTATGCACTGAGGATGCTGATTGACAGGTGTCAGTCTGGTGAATGAACTATGCTAACCAGGCAGAATTAACCAAAATGTGATGTGACAGAACAACTGCTTATATGAAAGTGTCTAACTGGTTTTGAACACTTAAATTCAAGACTGTAATCCCAAAATGACAAAAATGTTTATTTTGAAAGACTTATGGCCATTTATTCCAGCTTGAGTCTAGTTAGCTTAAGCTGTACCCAACTGCACTGCAGGGTTAAATCTCTTACAGTGTCATGTTATTCCGCCTAACACTAGGCCATTTAATCATAGCTCTGTTTGATGGTGAGAATATAATGCAGCAATGCCTTATGCGTGTTTATTCCTAACATATAATCATCTGAAGGTTCAACCGAGGATGACGAGCGTGCTGAGTGCTGCAACAAAGTGTTGGTATCAGTTTTCACAGTATAAAGTGAGCTGAGCAGCTGATGGAGATGAGATGTTCCGTCATCTAAAAGAGCCGAAGACACCATGAACTAACCAGAGAGCCACAAATGTGGTAGGAAGTTTAAAATAATATAGGTAACATTATCCTCAAAGGCAAACATTTCACCTTCCGTCCAGAAGCCTTCCTCAGTTCAAGCTGACTGGTGGAGAATTTTGGCAATTTCACTGACCCTCCTGTCCTTCCATCAGTGATTTGCAACAACTTCAACAGATTATAAGGCCCAAACGTCCCACCAGTCAGTTGGAACTGAGGAAACCTTCTCTGTGGAAAGTGAAAGGACTTCAAGAACCACAAAAAAAGTAGTCCAGTTGCTTCTGATTCATGCCTTTTACATTTACAACGGCCTGGATGGCTGAGAATCTACACCAGCACAGATAATATGATATTTCTTGTTTAATAATCCTCACCGGTTACCTTTCCATCTGTAAGACTTGTCCAATACATCCATGTAATACATTCAGCCATCACTTGATTTCTGTTTTATATTTTACTGTTGGCATTAATATAGAGGAATGAAGTTTAAAAAACTCTCCATATGCTTATTGGCTATGCTCCACATGACACACTTGTGCACTTACACTATTTTGAGTGCATAATGATGTTGTTGTACACCTAAGTACCCAGATGGTGTATTCAAATTAATCAGAAAACTGAGTGTCTAATGTTTAGAGCTTCACACCCTCAATAGTTGCCATCTTATCGATGGAAATGAAGTGATAGGACACTCATTTTGTTTTTTTTTTGGTCAAAAAATGGAAAGCGGCCAATCTTCAGTGCCAACAGTAAGTTGCATCGCAGTAACTTGAATGAAGCAGCCAAAGAAGAACGTTCATTATTGTCATTTCCAGTAAGAGCACTGCTCATATAAGAGGACAGTATCCATAGAGCACTGTGCTTGAGTGTGCTTATGAAAGTACACTGAAGGAAAAAATAAACGCACCATTTTCGTTTTCTCAATTTTTCCAAAAATATTATACAGTGAAAAATTACAGACTACAATGAGTTTAGTACAATTTTGAGTCAAAATGAAATCACTGTTTTCCTGGTTCCGGTTGATTGATTTTGATCAGCAATAACAATTGTAGTTTTGTATAATCACCTATGTCTGGGTCATGAGTAAAACCCAGAGATGAATTGGACCTGTCCTCAATTGTGCACAACCATTCCCTATAAAAAGACACCAAAATGGATAAAAAGCACATTTGTTCACGATGCCACGACTACAGCAACCAGAGAGAGATCGTGCCATTGGCATGCTTCAAGCTGGAAGGAGCACACGGGCTGTAGCCAGGGTGTTTGGAGTCCATCACTCTACTGTTGTACGCCTTGCTGAGCGTTTCCAGACCACTGGATCGTCCAATGACCGTCCAAGATCTGGTCGACCACGTGTCACAACGGCCGCACAGGACCGAGCGAATCGGCTGTCACATCTCCGTGACAGGTTTCGACCAGCAACAAGAACTGCTGCTGAAACCATTGGGACCCATCAATTATCAGTGTCCTTGAGGCGAATGGTGGTCATGTTAATTACTGACAATCGAATCAAAAAACTGTGTTTTTGTTTACTGTGATGCTTTATTGTTTGGTCATGTTATTGCTATTGAAACTGTCACAAGCATTGATTAATTGGGTCTGAATATCAGGGACAGGTATATGGTTGATGTGCACATGTAATATTTCCATTAAAAATAAGTAACCAAAAGAAAATGTGGTAAAAAAAAAAGCAGTGGTGCGTTTCTTTTTTCCTTGAGTGTATGTCATTTGGAACATTGGCACCCCAATAGCAAAGAATGTTTTTGCCCAAACTTGGCCCATATCTGCAGTTTTCTACCATCAGACTTTGGCTTAGAGCATTAACTCAAGGTGTGTTGGTGCCTCCACTCTTCCATACATCCACCAAACATAGCCCATTTCTAATTTTAAATCACTTCTAGTTACTATACACTGCTTGGTATGCAGCCAAAGACAGGATTTTTCTAAACTGGTAAATGTCTATAGTGCAGAAGAAAGATGTTATATGGTCAATCTGCCACAAAGTTGTTGTTTGTTTTTTTTCCCCCAGTATTTTCAGCTGCTTTTACTCGTAAGCCTGTGAGTATGGATGTGATAGGTGAATTCAGTAGTATAACATGGACAGAGATCATTGTCCTGATCCAGATATATTTTGTTTAAAAAAAAATTTGAATTTTAACATGTACTAGCGCTAATGTGGTCTTAGTTAACATTTCTGGTTTTGCATCTTACAGTCAATGTCCTTCCCGTCCCTTCTGGCTTGACAGCTGTCTGACAGACTACCTGTCTTGACAGCTCTGACTCTCAGTTAACAAACTTAAAGGTTATAAGGGTGCGCACTTCATTTTCAACCTACAAAATGTCAACAAGTGGATATAACTGAAGTGCTGTCCATATTGACGGCAAAAGAAAATGTTTTAGACTTCTTTGTTTTTGCACTCTCGTGTCGCCCCAGTTACGATGCACACCTGGGCAGTTGTCCATGTCTCCCATAATTAAATCTGCCCCTGTGACCCAGTGAATTAAGGCAGACAGGTAATAGTTAACTCTCTGCTTGTTGATCTCACTTATGTGTCAAGTCTCTGCGTTGCAGAGTTGCGTCTCTCTATTCAGTAGGTAGTGTCAATGTTCCCATCACTGTAGCTGCTGAAAGTGAACAGTGATGGGACAGTGTTTGGCTCCAGCCAATTTGTGGTGCAGCGAACAAACTTCCCACAATCATCAAAGCCTTCCTTTTCCTGGTAACAGAACAATTAAAATAGTCTCTGCAGTTTCTTCATCTCACAGGTGGATGATGGGATTTCAGCTCAGCTCATCAAAAACAGAGAAGCTGAGGCTTTCTCGGCCCTTGAAATACTTATTTGAGCATTCAGGCACAATACAAAACAACCTCAAGTTTTTTTGTGTGTGTCTGTGTGTTCTTTGATTGCTGCCATCTGTACTAACAGGAAAGATATCTGGCACTGTGGGGAAAAGAGTTTGGCTTCATTAGAGTGTTTTCATTCTCATTCTAAATAAAATTGAATAAATTGTAGAGGGAATGTTTTTAGCTTCTCCTCTAGGTAAAAACTATAATGATAAAAAAAAATTAAATGCAGATGAATGCTGAAATCGCCTATGCCATCACAGTAATGCTTCACAATGTAGGGGATGAGAGACAGAGGCAGATTGAGAGGGAGAGAAGATGTGGTCATTGTTCCATGAAGTCTATTTTCTCGGTGAGCAGATATCCATCTTCCAGGCTTCCTCTGGGATTTTCCCAGCTATCCCTGAGAGCTGTACTGATGTCAGCCTGCCTGTTGAATGAAGGTGCGCTTGTTGTCAGGTATCTTGGTAAAGGGATAAAAGAGAGATCTTAAATGATTGTGGCTTCCTTCTGAATGGGACAGATTTAAGCCACCAGCAGGATTTTGTTTTCTCCTCATGGTAATAGGCAACAGCATGTGTGTTTAGTACCAGAAGAAGATGAAACAGTCGGACAAATTGGCACTTGAATCCTCAATATGCAAGTGCAGATCACAAACAGCATGTCCTTTTTTAAACCTGATTTTTGCATTTCACGTTTGCTCTTTGATTGTTTATTTTTCTTTTCCCCTGATGGTTCATTTCTTGTCTTTTCTTTTCTTTTTCTGCCTTTCTTCCCGAATCTTCCTTGACTGCTGTCTTCCTCCTCCCCTTTTCTCCATCCTGGTGTGGCATGGCTGTCTCAACCTGCAGATTGGCAATATGAGGGTAAGAATGATCTCCTTTTTCTTCCTCTGCTAAAGGTGTTCACTCATGTGCTAGTTTATTAACCCCCGGTGGCCCTGCCCAGATCGTTGCAGTAAGTCTGTCTTTGAAAAAACGAGCATTACTCTTTCTTTACTGTCTTGCCTCACTTCTTTTTGTACTACATTTCATTCCAGTTATATAGCTCTTCTCCTCTTTTCACTCTCAGTCCATTTCCCCTCACTGAAGAGAAAAGAATGAGGTTAATAATCCACCGTATCAGTCATATCTGCCAAGATTACGCTTTATTAATCTCTGTGCATTTAATTCAGTTGTCCTTGCAGCACTTCATAATCCTCACACTCCAAGCCTTTTGAATTCATTTGCTTCATAAAAAACTACAGTTGATGAAATAATGTCACCCTAGAGCTGGGCTTAAGCTTTACAATATTGTCAGCCTGTAGCGAAGCTTTATAATAGTAGTATTTCAGTTGTATAAAAAAGAGAAAAAAAAGCATGAAAAAATGAAATCCAAGAAGTATTTGTGTAATTGTACGCTTTTCTTCCATTTTACAGAATGTAAGCTCTCTCGTTCGGGTCCCCCTGCTACCATCGTGGCCATTGATGAAGAGAGTCCAAATGGTAAAGTATTTCATCTCATTGCTTTTATTCAGCGATGGGGTGATTGAATGTTGACTCTGCAGAGTGTTCTTTCTGACATGAATTGAGCTGTTAACTAAACTGCTGTGTTTGAGCTGAAGCAACAGAAATATAAGCTTCAGAAATTTAACGTGGAATAGGTGAGCAGTTCAAGAAGCTTTTCTCGTTTTTTTGGTTAAAACTGTTTTTACATTTGATCACGAGAACTTAAGTAAGTGTCATGAGATCAGCATGAAAAAACATCTGCCATCTGTGTTCGGTGTTCAACACTTGGGAAGGAATTTCTTTCCCTTTCTTCCATGACAGGCTGCTGTTTTTACCATGTAACAGCTGGTTGCTAGTGCCAGTTTTCCCTTTGGAAAGTTGCATTCTTGCCTTATTGAACAATGTGATCACAATTTGAAATTTGCGTTTTGTTTTGGTGGAAATGGTCTTTAAAAGCTTATACATCAGCAGGGCTGCCGAGTCATTCAGCCTGTGTCATGTCTCACCGCCGATATCTCACACTGAGAATCCATCATCGTTAATATGTTACGTACGCTGCCATCATGGAAAGCAAATGAAGCGTGGAACCCTTTATTCTTATAATGACATGGTAATCATGCGGGAATTCAAAGTTTGTTTACGTTCTTGCATGGAAGCAGCAGGATTCTCGCTTAGCTGCTAGGTTATTGTGCGTATTCATAAAACACCTGTCACTTAAGGTTAGGGCTTTTAGCTTTCTGTAGAATCAAGTTATTACATACCGAGCAGAGTGGGCTGTACTGCTCTGTGGTCTGTACTTATTTCTATCTTAGAGTTTGGAATCAAACCTTGGAAAAGCCAACTGGAGTGACTGAATATGTAAAGGTTGTTATCTCTTTTCGGCCACAGGAATAGTAAATCATTTAGTTGTCTTTGTTTTCGTTTTGCTTTTCTTGCATTGCATTAGAGCTGAGCGATTTTATCAATTCTGCGATATATATCGATATTTTATTTCCCCAGAGACAATCAATTTTTTAGCCGCGGGTATTGACATTCTAAGCTTCTTTCAAAACCCCCGTGTCCCACCTTTAAAAGCTTGCAAGCAACAATTTGCACTGTTTAAATAAATGAAACTATTTTTCTCAACAAATCTTTTATTCATTTTGTCCAGCATTTGTAAGCTGCCTGTCAGCCATATAAAGTGTAATTGGTCAGTAAGTCATTGGAACACTCAAAATCACTTTGTCCCTTTAAAATCTTTCAGGAAAATGATGTAAATGTATTGTAAGACGAATATCGATATATATTATATCGTGAGTCGAATATCGCGTATTGTATCGTATTGCGAGATTAGTGTATCGCTACAGCCCTACATTGCATCATTTTTAGTTTTCCAGAACTACTGTCCCATGACAGTCTGAGCACTGAGCAAAGAGTTCATAGGCTGTGAGCTCATAGATGTCCAGCTGATTGAATGTCCATGTGCATTAGTGTTGGGGTCAGCTGTAAAAAGTTGAATGAATGACAAGGTGCACATTTTACTGCACTTTATGGCATCTCACATGAACAGCAGTTTATCTGAAAAAATAAATGTTTAGACTTCTTATTCACATTTTTGTAAAGGTGACTGGAATAAGCAGATTCAACAGACCCACACAAACTGTTAAACTATGCTTTTTCAGCCATACTTAAACGCCAGTGCAGAATGTTGACTGAAGGGTGGGGTTGAATATGAGCAAAACACTTAACAGTGTGATGCTGGCTAGAACCATGTCCTCGATAATGACTGCTGTCATTAAGGCTTCAAATGCACTCTAACAGCACACACACACACACACACACCTTGTTTTGTGCTTGTTCTCTGGCATTTCATGAATTTTTTTTTTTTTTTTTAAATCATGTGCATTTTGGTAGATTTCCTCATTGTTCTCATTTTTACCTGTGCCAGCGCCAGTCTAAAAAAACAGATGAGGACTGCGTCAGAAATCACCCCCTACTCATTAACTGCACACTGCATAGTGCAGTCGCCATTTTTTAATGTCGTCCACTGCCCAAATATGCAGTGAGAATAATTTTATATCTTCTATACTGCACTCACTCTATTCCAAAATGCATCATGAATAGTGCACAGCCAGTCTGTTGCTTTTTATCTGTGCAACAGCAGTAATGCTGTGAAAAAAAGCCAACAAAAACAAGAGTAGCAGCAGTTGTGTGCTCCCTACACACAACTGCTGTGACTGTGGAATAATCCACTTACAAAAAAGGTTTCTTCGTGGACAGGCCCGCTGGTGCCATAACTGCCGCAAAGATCTGTAATCTCACTCAAATCTTTCTGTGAAACTTGCCAGCCCTGACATAAATATATTACTGTGCAATATATCTCTCATTCACACTTTCAACAACTGCTTCAAAGTTATTTATTCCAGTCTCAAACGTTTAATACTGCGTACCACCTGAGAAACTGTTCAGCTCTCTGAGTACCACCATGATGACAATTTTAAAATATAGTCATATGTGTCTTCTCAATTAGCTTTAAACACACAGAGATGTTTATTCCTTATTGTGGTTATTTATTGCTGAGTTGTTGCTTTACTGAATCAGACATTTACAACTCAGTTCAACAATTCTCTCATACTCATACTCTCATACAGAAGAAAATAAACACACTTAAAAATTGTTACATCTGCACTGAAACTGAATATGCAACAAATTGTTTTTTACGACAATTTTAGTTATCTCAAGCTACACATTTCCTTTGAAACGTATATATAATGCACTGTATGTTTCCGATTTTTTTTTTGCGCACCACTGATTTATTCTCTTTATCCAACTATTATTTAAATGATAAATTCTCATTCACACTTTTTGAACAACCACTGCAAAATTATTTATTTTGTTCAAGTATTATTTAAACATTATTGTTCTAACTGAACAATTTCTGTATTTTTGTACATTACACCAAAATTTGACACCGAATCAAGGGATCTAAAAGCAGTGACAAGTTAGTGACTGCCATCTGCAGGCTCTTCAAAATAGAGTCAAATGAGAGAGAGAGCAGAGATGTGAGTTTGAGTTTTCTGTAAACTTTTCCAATCTAAAGGTGCACAATTACTGAAAAGCTATTTTTCCACTCTCTGTTCTAAATCTGGGAACAGAAGTCCTGAGAGCGAAGAGAGTAAGGTCCATCAAGTGTCTGCTGGAGACAAACACTCAAGTATGAAGGTAGCAAACCAAGAAGCCCCCATATATGAATCTGTACCAGTGTGTGAACCAACGAGTCTCCAAAGCAGGCCACACCACTCAGGAACACAATTCACAATGATTAGTTCAAGGTTCACAGTTTATGAATTGTAGGGAGGCATGAACTACTGAATCCAGCGTATGCAGTGCTTGGCCAGGAGCATGCAGATATAAGATGTCTCCATAGTCTAAGACAGCGAGAAAAGCAGCAGCAACAGGTGTCTTTCTCGCATTCAAAATGAGTAGCTATTCTCTTCTGTTCAATGTCTAAAACTTAGCTATTTCCTGTTTGTTAAGTGTGCCGCATGTGTATATTCTGACTTGTTTTGCGTGATTTAAAAAAGCCTTGAATGATTTCTGGTTTACCTTTCTCCAGTACGAGAGATGCTTGTTAGTGACTGATTAAATGACACTGAGAATCCCCATTTTTTAATGGAAACACAACTTTTCTATTCCGAAAGTTTTCCTTATCATTTTAATGTGATTAAAAATTAGGTTTACTTGAGTTTTTCTCACTTAAGTGTACTGTCTGGATCCTGATTTTTAGCATGTCTCCTTGCTTGCAACTTTGTTTTAATTTGTTGTTTCTCTTAAACTGTTTTGCTCATTATTTTTATGATTTGCAACCAATTTCTAATTTGCCTGGCTTAGTAAATCAGGGACATAGCACGTTGATTGTTGAGTCTTCCGGGTATCAGCTGCTGGATATAATTACCTTTTGGACCCATTCTGACTCACTGTTTTCTTATTTTCAAGGTGCAGAATTGACAAGTTGGTGCTGGTAATACCTTCAATTTAAACACAGTGATTAGAGAAAGGGATAGAGCTCCCCATCTATCACTCAGAAAGATTGCACTTAAATTATTCCCCAAAATGTCTTACTTTAAAAGGAATATGAAATGCATCCCTCTGATGGATACAGGGTAAGACATACTGGCTTTAAAATCATAAGTTTTGGGCCCAGGGCTGAGATGACTTTGTTATTGATTTTTTTTTTTCTTTAGATACTTCTAGAACAACTTGATTTATATGTATATTTTTCAACAGTAAAATTGTTTTGATTTCCCTACCTCTTATAATTCTTTTCTGGTTGGAGTGGAGGTGATGGGTGGAGGATTGGAGTGTATTCTGGATTGGCCGTTGGAGAGTAGGTAGGACATGACAATTTGGTTTATGGAACAAGGATCCTTAAAGCGTTCTTTCTTTTTTTTTTTTTTTTGAAAGAGGTTCAGTTTGTAAATTAGCTGATGGAAAGTTGTTTCATCATTAAAGAACTTTTGATTTTGTTTTCCTCTTCTCACGGTCTGTCTCTCGGTTCCTGACTGTATTCATCAGGCTCGGTTGCAAAGACCTCAACTAAAACATGCATATGTTTCTCGATAACTTAAATTAAATTCTGGAGGTCTTTCTCAGAGTTAAATATGATGATCGTAGCCACATGGTCTATGTGAGCACTGGCTAATTAATTGCTTTGAATGTGGAAGTGTTGGACACAAATGCTTTACATGGCTACATAAACAACAGATGGAAGGCAGAGCTGATAACAAAGACACTATAGTGTGTCCTGGAGCATCAAGCAGCAGGCAAGCTGCCATGTTCCCTATGGTCTTTAGCTGTGCAGGCAGACGATGCTGCTACGTCAGCAGCTGCCCCGTTCATGCCAGGTAATTCAGTCAATGTACTGGCAGCTGATAAGGCCTCAGTTCAGACAGTCCAGCCTGTTGATGACAAGGTTGTGTCTCTGCGGAATAGTGTAGCTATGGGGGTCTCCACTTTAACTGAAGTATTGGAGAAAGAGGCTAAAATATTGGTTCCAACAAATGAGAATTTTGTAGTTCTAGTTTATTCTACAATGGGGGTTGAGGGAAAGGACTGAAATCACTGAAAAGAGAAGAAAAACTTACATTCATGGTCGTAGCAGAAGCAGTTTCTGCTGTTAGAATAACTTGCTCGATGACATCACAGCTCTGCCAGCAGAGTGACACAGTTCCAAAAACACTGGAGGAAATTTTCAAATAAGCTTTGTCTTGATAAGTCAGGAACAAGTTTGGAGTGAGGACCATGTTCTCATGTGAAAGCATCTTAAAGAGGAAATGCAACATTACAATAAATGCATCTTCATAGCATCAATTAAATATTAAGACATACCATATAAAAAGTGTTTTGTGAGAAAAGTAAATACAAATGTGTATGTTTTTGCCTTAAATCCAATAGGCAGCAAGTATCTATATTTGCTTTTTCTGCAGGTGACATCACAGGAATGGTTTTGTGTCTGGAAGCTATGCACAGGTTGGTATGCAGCCAAAGACTGGATTTAATTAAACTTTCATCATCTACATGTGCAGGAAAAAGATGTTATATTATCAATGTGCAACAAAGACTTTTTCCAGCAGATTTTTCATCAATTTTCACTTGTTCCCACACATTCAGTGGGCATAGATGTGCAATACATGATTACAGCTGTGTAACATGAATGGAGATCTCTTCTGACCCTGAGCTGAGATGCTGTTTTGTTTTTTGAAAATTGCATTTTTTAACAGACCAGTGTGGACATAGCCCTAATTACTCATTACGTAAGAGGGACTTGTACACATCGGTTGAAATTACTGTTTATATTTTATTTTTATGAATGAAAATGATAGAAGATGAGTGAAAATTAAAGATGATTTCCCTGCAACAGATAAATTCATCAGAAAAACCATTGTTGTTTCTGCAGCTGTAATTTGTGTGTGTAGCCAGTGTGTATACACTAAACTCAGCAGGGAAAAAACGTTTTGTTTTTCATCTTTGAATTTGAGTTGGAGAAACATACAAATTACTAGAAAAGTTTTGACTGAAACTATAACTTCATTGGTTTTACACAGGATGTAACCTGCAAGGTTTATCATGTTTATTCTTCAGCCAGTCAGTGACAGGCTCAAGAATAAGACTTTAAGACATTTAAAAGTGCTTGATGCTGGACTACCTCTGTTTGTGTTTTTTCAGACCTGTTTGTGCTTCTTCAAAGACGGCTGCATGCTTGTAGCAAAAATGTGAAATGCAAAGTCCTGGAATTTCAGGTTTAATTGTACAAGCATATCTCAAAATACATCGAGAGTACCTGAAATACACCATCATTATTTTGACATATTATGAAGGGTTAGAGGCGAGGCTATGACAAGCAGCTCTTCCATATTAAGCAAAAAGACAAAGACTTGTCAAGACTTGTCTTTCAAAGTTTTACACAATCGTGCTGGAAGCTTGGCTGTTTCTTTGGCAGGAACAAACACAAACAAATTTGCAACCAAATCTTTTCACTTGTCTTCTCTTACTTTTTACTTGAACACCATGTGGATTATATTCAAGGTGGTTTTGTCCCTAGAGTTAGTTCAGACTCTTTACTGAGTTCATTAGTGACTCCTGGTTTGATTGCTGTGCCTTTGAGACTGCAGGCAGGGGAGATCTAAAGAAGCAGAGTCTTCAGGCTTATCTGGGTGTGTGTGTAATATCATCTGTATGTGTGCGTGTAGTTACAGGAGTGAATTAAAGCTTATGATGATCTAAAAGAAGGAGCACTAAGAGTAGAGTGAAATGTAGACAGATGAGCTGATTCCTGCACTTAAATCAGCCACTTATCCCCATCCTATAGATTACTGCTCAAAGATGAACTGTCATATTCGCCATATCTGCTTTTCTACAAAGTTTCAAACAGTTAGACCTGATCGCGGTAATCCTAACTGACATTAAAAGAGATTAGCGTAGGAGCACCAGACAGAAAGGACATCAGTACCTTCCATCCACCACGCTGCCATGTCTGTGTCTGTTGACTACAGACATGCATGCAACTCTAATGGAGCGTAGCTCACCAGCCACTTTTTGTTGTTGTTGTTGTTGTTGTCCTGCTCCATGTATGAAATGTGCAAAACAATATGTTAACATGATCGTTGACTGATAAGCCCACTATTAGTGCGACTTGTCACACAGCTACTGATAAAGACTAAAACAGCTCGTCAAAGTAAGAATGCACCCGAGGGATATTTATCTTTATGTAAGGAATATTCATATTTTCACGTACAATATAAACAATGGCAAGCATTTTGGGATAAAATTATCCATGTGGAAAGAATAACGGTCAGATGTGTGTTACAGTGGCAACTTCAATTCATCTCTGGGATGCAGTCTTTCCTGTCTTTTAGTTGTCCCACCTGTCCCACCTTCACTTTTTCATTGCCCTGACAGTTCATCTATCCCCTCACTCTCTCTCTCTCTCTCTCTCTCTCTCTCTCTCTCTCTCTCTCTCTGTCTACTTCTCAGAAGTTTTTTTTTCTCCTCATAGTATTCGCCACAACATTTTAGTCACGTGTTTAGTTGCATTAATTTATAGTGGAACCTGCTGCTGTTAAAATTTATTAAAAATAATCTACAGTGGATTTTTCACCTTCTTTCTCTATACCATTCTCCACTGATTATCCTGCTCTCGATCTGCTCTTTCCTTTCTCTTCCTCTGTGTGATTATGATTACGATCTGTGTGACACATTTAAAAAAAAAAATCAATGACAAAACATAGTCTTAAAAAAGAGTGTAATTTCCAAATTTTCTGAACTATTCAGAGTGAAGGTTTGTAGAAAATACTAATAATTCAAGTTTTGCTTTGTACATTAAATGAGTAAATGAGTAAAGGCCAACCCTGTCAGAATAAGAGACAGCATGACAACTTTTAATAAACGAAGAACATAATTTAGTCTGCAGATCTGAAAGCAGCTCAGCTAGAGCCAGAGAATCAACATCAACTGTCCATCACAGGTGTGTTTGTTATGGGCTCATGTCCCCAGTTTTCTTTTTCCTTTAGTCATTGTGCCCTGTCATCTAACCTTAATCAAAGATGCTCTATTACAAACTGCATCTGAATGTTCACTCTCTACTAGACTCCCGATGTGTGTTACATGATCCACACATGGGACTATAATGTGTACAGCTGTGCTCTCTGCTGTGAGGTGTATGTGATAATCCAAAAAACCTGGACAACTTCACCTTAGCTTGCATTTGAAGTTGAGCACCATTGTTGTGTATTTTGTGTCATTTCATGACCTAATAATACTGTATATGGTTGTGCATCAACCATATACAATTAAATTAAATCAAATAGCACTGGAATAATTGCAGAAGGGAAATTATTGGTTGTCGTAACTGTCATTATTAAAGTTTCTTTAAAGAGTCATGATAGATGATAATTGCTGTGTTCAGGAAGGATCTACTGTAGCTAGGCATGCAGTGATTTTTGAAAAAAAAAAAGATTTTAAATTAGGGATGCATAACTGGTTTTTAAAATCAATACCAATAACTGATAACTTTCAGCTCCTAAAGGCTGATACCGATAACCGATAACACACACATATACCTAAGATCTTTACATCAATACTATGAACAAAATCAAAAATAGTTTTGACTAGTAACGAAAAGAAATTTATTTTATCCAATGAAAAACTACTGGCAAGCCTCTCAAACATTTTCGTACAGCTATCAAACAAACCTATTTGATATCTCACATCAACTTAAAGAAGGTTCATTACTGACTGATATAAAAAATGAAGGCTCCTTGAACTGATGGAAATACATCATCAAAATTACAAACTGAAAAAGATTTAGGTTTGAAGGATTTTGGCTTGTGATTCCATTTAAATTAATACCTTTAATTAAAGTAAATGAGGTTCAGTAGTTTTTGTTTTTGTTTTTATCTCATGGAAGCTTTAGATGAGGGAGAGGAGAGGAGAGGGGAGGGGAGACTCGCTGCTGGCGCGCTCACATTAGCATTAGCCCACGTTAGCTCACGTCAGCTCACGGCTCAGCTCAGCGCGATTTCAAAACTCCATGGAAGTGATGGTTATCTTTTAGGAGGCTGATCAGGTTTGACGTATTAAAGCTTGTGCTTCCCTCCTTATGGAATTTGCTTGGAGAATTCGTCACAAATAATCAGCCAGCTATCTTCTTTTGAAACTTTAACGAAGTTCCATACCATCGCGCCATGTTTGTTGTGATCAGCACGCTGTGCTGCATGCTGCATTCAAGGTGTAATGTAAATTCCCACGTTCCCCCGTTTGTTAGTCGTTCTTTGAGCCTTTTCTATTTTTTGTTTTTATCTGCAACATGTGCGAAAATACTGCAAATATCAATTCAAGTTAGCAATTACTAAAATTATGACCGAGTTGTTTTCTGGCATGAGGGGGTATTCTTCATTTTCCTTATTGAAAAATAATTTTTTCTCATTATGCCGACGTAACTTGAACATAACATTCACTGCCGGTCATTCAAGGCTCAGAGGGAGCGAGGCACTGCCATGTTGACAAAAATATATATGCTATCGGGGCGATTTGTCATGATATCGGACTTATCGGAATGACGTCATAATTTCCTGTTATCAGCCGGATAGTTATCGTGCACCCCTCATTTAAATCGATTTTTTCCAAATACGAATCGAATCAATTTAATTTAGCCTTGAATCGCGATGTGGCCTCCAGACCAGCAGGGGGCGCACTTGAGTTCCACTATGTTCTTGTTCAACATCACTAAACGTGACATATCTGCACCACTAGATGGAGGCGCACCAAAGTAAACAATAAGCGTGTCGAGCGTCTCAGTGAAATATGCAGCAGGATCTGATGTAAAATGGAGGAACACGCAACCGACTCGAGCAAAGGGGTTAGAAAGTATTTTTGCAGTCTAGAATTTGTTTTTTACAGAGTGAATTATTAATGTTGTTCTTGAAACCGAATATAACTTGACCTTGAT
Organism: Hirundichthys speculiger; assembly: GCA_018398805.1. Classification (NCBI taxonomy): domain Eukaryota; kingdom Metazoa; phylum Chordata; class Actinopteri; order Beloniformes; family Exocoetidae; genus Hirundichthys; species Hirundichthys speculiger. The sequence continues at coordinate 206,072 of JAGFBZ010000105.1, forward strand.
GGTGTTGCAGTTATTGACATCATTAATGCAGTTAATTGATTACATGGTTATTGCTTATTCACTGAGTCATAGTCTCAGATTTTATGAGAATAAAGTTTATTAAATAGTACTATACTTTGATCTTAAATAACATGGAACTTTTCATGTACCTTACCTTAAGTGTGGTACATACTTCCTAATAAAGATGAAATCATTAAAATGTTTAATACAGCGGAATGTTATCTGTGTTGGAATTTTTTGTAAAGTAATTGTACAATAAAAAGTTGTTTTATGAATAACCTTATCATCTTCATCATATTTTTATTTTCCCAAAATAAAAATATGATTTTATTTTCCCTTAGGCAACAGGCGTCATCTCATAATCAGTGGTCCTGTATTCAGGCCAATAGGGTAGATTGGTAAAAATGGTAATTAGTTTTTTCTCAGACAAGAAAAAATATGCCTTAGTTTTTGTCTGGCTTATTTACCTCAGGAATAATAATTAAAAAAAAAGTATTCTCTGATGCAGTATTGATTTGGAAAGAGTGTAAGAAAAGACCAGTTTTGTTATGTTTGTATAATGCCTTAGTTTATGCCTAGCTTGAAGTAGAGTTGACTTGTTATGTACTAAAGGAAAAAAAAAATCTTGATATTGTACTGATTTATTCAAAAGAGGTAAAAATGAAAAAAAAAAAAACAAAGACAAGATTTCAGAGATTTGAGAGTTGATAAAGCATTTCCCACTTTTCAGTCATTTGATATGCAGGTTTAAAGAGGATAAGAAAAAAAACATTGTAAAAAAAAAAAAAAAAAGAAGAAGAAAAAAAGAACTTTTTTTTGTCATTGTCAAAGGTCCCTGACTCCTGTAGCTCACTGGCGCTTTTTGCATTCCATGACCATAACAAAGGTTTTTAACCATTTGAATTTTTTCTGTAAGATGTGAGATTGAACTACCTATCTAAAGCCAAGTTATTAACTGAGAGCTGATTACATTGGTTTCCCACATTTGTGACACCGATAGATGGATACATTTGTTCCTGACCAGAAAGAAAAAAAGAAATTCAATGACCTTAGAATATTTTTGTATATTTATGGAATTTATGGAAAATCTGTTTGTAAGTTTTGTTAGAAACATAACATGGAGGTGTTTCCCCTATAGAAGTGGGCAGGGTGTCAGTTTTACAGCCCAGGAACCACAACTGATGACTTTAATTTCAGTACTTTTAACTAAAGTGCCAACGCTGGAGGTAAGTCATCATTGATTGAGGAGAAAATGTGCTACAGAGGGTCACTTACCCATTTTTGACAACTACACTACTGCTGAACAGACTTCAAGTAGTTCCACTCATTGTGACAAGAGTGAGGATGTCTTTACACCAGGGGAGCCTCACTGGAAATCAGTTTATTAAAAAAGAGAAAAGCAGGTACAGAGTGGTTTTCCAAGAAAAAATGAATCACTTTCAGTTCGCTTAAATGGACAAATGGGAAGTTGCTTTGCTTTATATGCATTTGCTGCAGATTTTGATTCAATGCCAGTTTTTGAGCCATGATAGTAAAATGTACAATAATTTGCGAAGACGACTGAGAGCAAACAAGAAAAAGGGTTATGGTTAGGGTTTCTTCCAAATTCAAAGAAGAATTGCAGTCTGCAAATGTAGATGATGATTTTTGGTACTCTGATTGTATCATGTACCAGGAAAGATCGGGCTGCAAATCACTGAGGCATCTCACATCTCCGTTTGAAGGTTGATGAAACCATAAAAACATCCTTCAAGGCCAGAAGTAAGCTGATCTAGTCAAGGAGCTGTGCTGATGCATTTCTTTGATTCACATAAGAAAAGTGGATGTCATGAAGCAAAAGGGGAGAACCAGAGGCAAAACCTCAGGATGCAGAAAGGCTGTAAGACTTTACATTTTATTGCAGCTATTACAGACCACTTGAATAATCTGGACAAAACACTGCCTAAATATGGCCAAAGCAGTTATGTATTGCAGTGCATTGAAGGCATATGCAGTTTTAGCTGATTTTATGGGAGATATGATCCTTCTCATCCCCCCTATTTACATGGTGGGAGTACTATACAACTGGCAGGTGACCTGAACTCATACAAAAACAAAATTATAGAAGGATTTTCAGCAACACTTTAATCATATGTGATGAACCTGAGACAATTAATGATTTTTCAGTTCATATTCATTGCCAATGGTACATAATCCACTGGTGAATCCAGCTGGAGATAATTGATTTTTGCAGTTTTAATTCTTATTTGCCTTTAGCAAGCATTTTTGTCAGCCTTTTTTAATAGGAGTGTACAGTTAAAGCCCTGAAGGCAAAGCGTTTTTTATGCATGTTTGAAACAATTATACCCTTTGAGAGGGAGGTTTTTTTTAATAATGAAATTCAACAAAACAAAACTGTGTTCCAGGTTCACATACAAGCACCTAAATGACATTTTGAAATTGACAGCAGAACAGGATTTGACAACAAATATTGATGTGCTTTTAAAGATCAAGAGGTATCAGGTTGCAGGATCAAGTTAAACAGTATGAAGTCTGCTGAAAAAATGCTGCTTTGGTGGATCTTTTTTTTCCTTTTTTTTTTTAGTGGACTCCTTTACCTGATGTGAAACTTTCGTTCTCAAGTAATTGATGGTAATTTTGTTGCAAAGGGATGATTTGGATGGTTAAATAGGTTTAAATGGCAGAATATTCCACCTATGTTGTGTAATAGGTGGTAGTAATAAAACAAGAAACAAGAAACAAGTAATAAAACAAGAAATCAACCATTGGGCAAATTCAGCTTATTTTCCTTTTTTTTCAAACTGTATATAGAAATAGAGATACTCGCCTACAAAATACTGTTGATGTGAAAATTTTAGATCTTTGTAGAGTTCATACTGTGTGGACATAAAAAAAAAAGCTGATCCCTTATTTTTCACGATTAATGGGAACCGGCACCCCCCCCTGCGAAAATCAAAATCCGCCAACTGGAGCTGGAGCCCCCGTGCCTAAATAATGAGTTTAAAATATGTTTAAAAACTGCAAAAAAGTAGCGAGGCACTGCAGCGGAACAAGACAAAGGCTCAACTGTGGTCTTTCTTTGCTGTGACAAAACGCGCACAACATCATGTGATGCTTGTGTAATGCGTCTCGGCCAATCAGCGCACAGATTCTAGAGTTCTGGGCCGTCTGCATTTCTCGTGTTGCTTACAAGAGGCTGTGAGTCATCGTTTGACGTTTTGCTGGCAGCTGCGGCCTCTCGTGTGCTGTGGGGTGGATTTTCATGAAATTGCCGCGATTTTTTCTTGATTTTTTTTATTACTATTATTATTTTTATTTTATTATATATTTCTGAAAAATCTGCGAATAACTAAAACCACGGAACGTAAAGCACAAATTGGCATGGGATCACTGTATGTATATATATATATATATATATATATATATATATATTAGGGCTGGGCAAGTTAACGCATTATTATTGCGTTACCTCATTAATTTATTAACTTTATTTATTTTATCGCGCGTTAACACATGTTGCTCACATGCTTTTGTTTTGAAAAGTCTGTTACTGGCTGCTGCGGAACCGGAAAACAATTGGCAGGAAACATGGGGTAAAGCTACAACAGACATGGAGAACGGTAAAAATCTGTTTACTTTACAGTTCGGGTAGCAACTCAGGTAGTAAAATTAACAATTCTGTCTAAAAAAAAAAAAAAATCTGCACTGCAACAAAACTTTCGCGTCGTTCCTCCATGTTACATCAGATCAGCTCCATGTGTTTACTGTTCTGCCATTCTCTTACTTATAACTTTGCAGCTCCATCTAGTGGCACAGATGTGTAATGACAACATAATTAAACAGAAAAAGCCCAGTTGTTGATTATAAAACAAATTCAGTCCTGTGGCCCGTTTTTTCATTTCGTATTTTTGATCCAAGTCTAAAATTGAAATATTAAAAAAAAACAGGATTTTTTTTTTCGTTTTTTTTTTGTGTTAGATTAAAAAACGAAAAACGTAATAAAATGTCACTTTTTAATTTTTTTTTTAATTTTTGATTTACAATTGAAAATGGAAAGAATGAATGATACACAGATTGGTGAACTTTAACATGGATATTTTCATTTTAAAGTTCTCCCAGACAGAGGATTCAACAGAAACAAGGTTATTTTTAACCACTGCCAAGTTGAACTCCCCATTGAAAGTTTCTGCTGTTACCTTAGAAATGACCTGTTTTTATGTTATGATTGTGGCCTCTAGATTGTTGGTGGACATTTTTTTTATTTTTCATAAAAAAAAACAGGATGACATTAATGTGGGAATAGGCTTGATTTTATTTGACATTTTTTACACTAAATATGTGTTACTGACAAGTGCTGATGTTAAAAGTGTTTGAACAACAAATTTTATGGCACTTTAGTTCATATGGCAGCAGAACATTTAAATAAAAGTGACCTTTGCACTACTTTTGAATTCATTATTTCAGCCATTCCCAAACTTCAGAATACCAAGGCCCAATTAGAAACGTAAAAAATCTCCATGGCCCACCGAAACCTTTATTCACAACTGTGATTAACATACAGAACTAGGAACCATGTTCTGATATTAATGTAAGAGGTCAACAATAAGGTGACACTTGTCATATTAAGTTAAGATGACAGTAGAATAACACTGAACTGCTTTGTTTTATTACTTATTAATGTTTTTTTAATCACGTCATGAATAATTTACAGTCATTAAAAACATATTTAAAAAAATGTGAGGATTTAAAACACATTTGTTTAAGTTTAATGACCTCTCACGGCCCACCTGCAGTACCACGACGGCTCACCAGGGGGCCGCGGCCCACACTTGGGGAATCACTGCATTATTTGATTTTCCGTATACGATGCGATTAATCGTGATTAATCAAGGAAATCATGCAATTAATCACCAATTTCAGGATACGAAAGGCAAAAATATAGTACGTAGACATATTCGTCAGCTCTGTATCTCGTTTTGAAAGCGGTGCGTCCGAGCTGCTCTGCCATTGGCTGAGGAGCATCTTCCTGGCATCCCATTGGCTAGGAGGGCCCCTTGTCTGTATGAGCGTAACCCAGCAACCAAGGTAAACAAACAATTTTTACCTCCGCCAAGGAGGTTATGTTTTTGTCTGCGTTAATCTGTCTGTTTGTCTGTCTGTCTGTGTTCAAGATAACTCAAAAAGTAATGTACGGATTTTGAAGACATTTTCAGGAGTTGTCGGAAATGTGAAAAGGAAGAACTGATTTCATTTTGGTGTGATCCGGAAGAAATCCTGGATTCTGGATCACTTTCAAATTTTTGATAATTGTTGCGCTCGGTGGAGGTCTGCGCTCTCTGAGTGCTTTTCTAGTTCTAAAATGTATTTCTTACAGGTTTTTATTAGGGATGTTCATGGCGACTAATTTCCCTGTCGACTAAACGAAAATTTTAATTAAGACTAGTCGACTAGTCTAAAAAAAAAGGAAAACACTCAGAAAACAGTGAAAATTTAGCACAATTTATTGAAACATCAAAACAAAATTTGAAACATTGTCCCAAAAAATATTGTGTGTAACAAGAGTTCTTTAAGCCTTTAATCACAATGTTCAACAACCATGTCTAATTTTAAATGCCGCTGAAGTACGAGACACTTTGCACCGTGCAGTATGAATGAATGTGAACATGAAGGCAACTCAGTCAAACCACCAAAATAAATAAATTGCCTCTGACACATTGAATATTGCAGATTATCTGACAAAAATTATTGCTTTAATTCAGTTTCAAGTTAATAAAACATCTAATTTATAATTAAATTTCAACCGAAACGAGCAGCATTTTGCACCGTGCAGTATGAATATAAACCCTGCACATCCGACAAAAAGTCACTTAAAGTTAACAAATAATGCAACATCTAAAAAAGATAAATTGCTGCTGGATTATTAAGCTCTATGCACAGTTCAATATGAGTGTAAAATTAAACAAACATCTAAAATCTCTCAGACCGGACGGGAGAACACGTCTCCGGGTAAACAATGGGGCTAGCAGTGTGGCTAGCACCGCTAGCATCAGCAGCCGTCGTCTCGTGCAGATTAACATCCAAATGCTTGAGTCGAATGTGGTTGCACATTGCTCCAGTCGAGTGATTGTATGCCAGTTGTTTCTGACACAGTCTACATACTACCTTGTTTTCATTTTCTAGATTAAAGTACCGCCAAACCGCGCTGGTTTTGCGAGACTATCTTCCCACCATGCCGTTTTAAAACTCCTGTCTACTCGAGCATTTCTGCGGGGAGGGGGCTGCTGTCTGACGGCTCTGTAGCTCTGACTAGTGGCGGGCGGCTGTATAACAGTTAAGCGGCCTTGTACATGAATAAAACACAAATTGGTTTAAACGACTAATATTTCTGGTGCCGACTAGAAAGTGGGCGGACGTTTAATCGGTTAGACGACTAATCCCGCGCATCCCTAGTTTTTATGTCATTTCATGTATTATTTATAATTCATTAAAAAAATATGTTCAAATTTTGGGGGGCTTGGAACGGATTAGAGCATTTACATGGAAAACACGTCTCTACTTACGAAAGTTTCAGGTTATGAAACTACTTACAGAACCAATTAATTTCGTCAGTAGAGGTACCACTGTACATATTTTTTTTTGTTTAGAGGCTGAGAAATAAGTTATAGTAAGTGTGGGCAGAGGTCATTTAGATCTAAGCCAATGACAACTTGTGTTTGTGTGAACTATAAAAATATAGTGATCTTTTAAAGCCCATAGTCTTCCCTTTTTTCTGTTCTACACATAGGTGTCTGTGCTGCATACGTACTCAGGCTCAGTTGGCAAAAAAGGATTTGTGTAAAATCTGTCAACGTGGCTCTTTCTTGTGGGTTTGTGTGGAGATGTGGAGGTGTTTCTCAGGGCTTTAAAGCTCAAACACTGTGAAACAAGGGAGGTTGGTTTGAATGATAAATGGATGAAATAATGTTAACTGTAAAAATGAATCCTGACATTGAACAATTATATATCATGTAGGACTAATACAGTGCTTAATAAACAGGGAAAATTATTTGTATGAATCAGGTTGCAATTATATGCTCACAAATTCAATTTCTACTCATACTGTTATGTGCTGGCACCTCTACTGCCTGTGTGCTCTCCTTGCTGGAGTGTATTTGTATTATTTGGCGACCTCCTTGTAAATAGGTTAACTGGTGATGCACCCACCTGTGGCTGGCATGCCTATATGTGCCTGGGACTTTCCAGCAAATCTCTGGTGACCTTTCTAAAGTACTCACCTTGCCGTCACCTCAGCCTCGGCTTACCGTTCTTTTGCCTGTCTGTTGGTTCCTCAGCTGGCCAGGTTTTGCCCTGAATCGGCTCAGAACTTTTGGGTTTTCCTGCTATGGTAGTCACTTGGTGTCCTCCTTTTTGGCTGGAGCCACATGCAAGTGATGCATTCATGAGCGGCTTGGAATTTTGGGTTGTCTGGGCCTGGTGAGACTGGTAGTCCTGTTTTATTTTTTTTTTTCTACCAGGGTTTAGTTGTGTTTTCTGTAGGGTAGGGTAGCAGTGTGCATAGGGTTGGTCTGTGTTGCACACCGTTTTCCTTTTTCTATTTGTTTGGCTAACCAGAGGCCTTTTTCTCTTGTCTTGTTCTTGGGCGTGGGAGGGGATCTTTTCTGCAGTTGGTCTTGTGAGCTGAACTCAAGGAAACCTGAACAATTTTTATTGAAGACTTCACACTTCACCTATGGGTCATGTAAAAGTTCCGGAAAATTATGGTGAACAATAAATTATCTGGGGAAAGCCAGCAATAAAGCATACCTTACATTTTATAACTGAGCTCCTGTGGAAACTGCTTGCAAAGGTAGTGGAATTCCTACGATATTTGTGACATTAAGGTCAAGAGAGAATCCATCTTCCCAGGATACAAGGTATCTGTCTGTTATGTCTGTTATGTCCAATAACTGCAGGTCAGACCACTCATCATATTGGCAAGTTTTCCTTACACCAGTCAAAAATGGTTGCCTCTATAAAAGTTAGTCAAGTTCTCTGCATTTCAAATATAACTGATGCCAGAGTCCTGCTTCATTGAATTAAAGGCTAAAAAGAAGTGCTGAAAACATGGTTTTGTTCCTCTGTTGGCCGCACTAAGCAAGTGTTTGATTTAGCAGCTAGCTCTCTGCTGGTAATGGCATTTTGATCTGCTAAGCTGAAGTTTGTCTGAGCTACAGGGTGATGAACAGATGGCTCATCCAATCATCCGCCAATTACTTTTTGAAACTACTTGCCCTCTTCTAATCAGCTTCTGTAAACCTCCCAGATGGGTCTGTATAATAAACAATCTGCTACGTCTGGCTACCTCAAGAGACCGCTACTGGAAATTAAACAAGCGAATGAAAATTTAGCACAATTAAAAGAATACTTCGGCTAAAAGCCGAAAGGTTAGTACTGTTGTTAGATGACTAGTTCTTGTAAACATGAGACACAAATCAAACTACAAATCAATTGTCTTTCAAGTGGGTTTGCCTGTTATCCTTGAGTTTACATTTATGGCTGGAACCATGACAACATATCTTTTTCCATACTTAACCAAGCTGTTTAAGACTTATGTCTAACCAAAGCATGTACAACAACATTGTCCAGTTCCTATCAAAAATGGTTATTTACTTTTCAGTGATCGTAAACTGATTTTCTGTCTAAAATCGTCCTGACAGTCAGATACTTCAGAAGTGTAACAACAAACTGCTGTTGTAGAAACCAAAAAACCGTTTTTCATTACCCACAATACATCAGCTACTATCTGTTAGTGCCAGTTGTGTCGGTGAACACGTTCTTTCAGGCAGGGCTTTTAATTCTTTCTCTGGGATGATGGGGTTTTTTTTTTGTCTTTTTAAAGAAAAAAACTGAATCATGACAGGTTTTCAACTAACTTTGTGGTTTTCCTCCTTCTCATTTCCATCAGCACAACCTGAATTGGCCAGACAGACAATTATGTATATCCAGGGAACTCGGGTAGATGTTGACATATTGTGGTATGGGGGGGGGCGTAAGCATACAGACATTTTACATCAGTCACTCACAGAAACATAAGTTTTGCCACAACAATGTTGACAAAGATGTCAGGCTATAATAATCAGCTAAAGTTGGGACTGTTTAAGGAAACAAAACAGTTGGCCATCTCTGAAAGCTCCCAAAAGGCGTCTGTTGTGATGGGTTTATGAGTAAGGTAAGGAAAGTAACGGCAAGATTATTTGTATAGAACATTTTATACAGAAAGGCACCTCAATGTGCCAAAGAAAGCATTAAGATGAAAAGAACAGAAAACAAATAATGAAATTAATAAAAACAGTACAAGAATGCAGATTAAAATATCCAAAAAGAAGAGAAACAGATATACACCCAGAGTGAATGCTCAAAAGGCTTTTGAGACTTTGTGCTGTTCAATCCCAAAAAAATCATCATTTCCCTTTTATTTAATATCATTGCTGTAGGTCCAGGCTCGTTTTCTCCATAACCTAGGCTTGAAGGCACCAAAATCCAGATGGATTATTAAAATCCCTACACCATCTCATCCTTGACTGGATTTCCTCCAGTCATTGCTTTGACAAGACTGCAGGTCTAGTTTCAGACATCTATGACGTCTGAGTAGCCTAAACATGGAGTAATCTGATTAATCACTATGGCATAGTGGAAGAACACACACTTACACACACACCTATTGTGACAGGATGACTCCTTCTTCCTTCCTTACCGTCATGCTGTGACCCCGTCACATATCAGCTACTCTCTCTTACTCCTCCTTATGCTGCATGTCACGATGACCCGCATCAGCGCTTGCCGGCTCTTCTTCATGTTCACCTGTTTTTCAACATCTGCTGCCTTTTGCAGTTCAAATGTTGTCCCTGCTGGTAACGTAGAAACCACCAGAGCAGATTTGAAATACAACATGTCTGACATTTGTGCACAATGTAGATGTTTTGGTTGCAAGCTTTCCTGCTCCACTTTCATGCCAACCAGTCCATAGATTCCTGAGATATAGCCCTGCAGAAACTTCCACAGTTGCTGGCCAGATGCTTAATGTGAAGGTGCATAACACTCATAGTGAAGGATCAGCTGATACAAACAAACCCAAAGCATGTATAGTAAGTAATGCATTTAGTTAATTTTTACTTTGATGGTTTTTTACCAGATTATGTCTAAATGTGGCAAAATTGCTCGTTCAGAAAGCCCGTCTAAACATTCCTCTACAAAAGCCTCTCAAAAGACTCTGATACTCCTACACAGTAGGAGTTAAAGTGTAGTGGCTGAAAAAGAAAAAGAAAAAATTGTTCAGAAGGTTAGATGCAGAATGGTGGTGTTAGAGTGTATTAAGGCTGTATGAAGAGAGGACACGGATGACTTGTGTGGTGAGTGTGCTGGCTTTAGACTGTCTCCTTTAGGCAATTACTGTGCTCATCTGACTGCAGATTCATCTCTCCCACAAGGAGCTAATGAATGGGAGCCATGTTTCATTGCATAGCTCAGTCCTGGCTGTCAGAGCAGCTGTTATCTATTCCATATCAGCATAGTCTGTTAATAGCTTTAGTTACTGGTCTGTTGAAATTTAGTCTGCCTTTGTAATTTCGTATGATCACATTTTTGTGAATACTTAAAACCTAAGTTCTAAACACTAGTTTTTCTTCTGGCATCGAGTAAGCTCCAAAGGCTCATGTCTGTTTATTTAATTTGTATTTTTATCGTTATCATTATTTCAATGGAAATAATATATTCATCGAATAGATCCAACACCACCCTATTGCCTAGTGCAGTACTCAGGGATCTGCTTAATAATGCACATTAGCTCAGAGGAAGCCTGATTGCTGCAAAGCAGACAGAATACCAGTAAACACGAGGGAAATTGGGATTTTTTTTCTTTTTAGTTGGAGAGAAAAACCTAGTGTTTAATTTGCAAATGAGGAGTTTCCTGGGGTATTAGGATTATAATGATCCATGCTAAATATGTGGCTGTGTACAAAAGTTGACAATGTTATGACCAAAAAATACTGCAAAGCGCCATTTAAATACCACAGTCTATCTGGAAACATGTATATTTGACATTTAAAAAACTATTTTAACCTTAAACAGCCAGTGCAAAGCACCTTATGAATATTGTCGTAGGAATCAACAACCAAAATGAAGACTTTTACTCTTTGTCACTCTATTTGACACAGACATTGAAGTGCTCGCAGGTCATTTATGACCTTTGAAGAGCCAGTTCCTCTATTTGCAAGAATCCATATACCAGGAGGCATTATGTAGTGTCATTGCATTATTAGATCTGGGGTTGGTTTTGTTTTTTGTTTTTTTTTTCCTCTTGGTTTTCCTTGAGTCCTACCTGCTTCTCTTATGGTCCTTGTTGTCTTGTTGCTATTGGCTTCACCTCCTCTTTCTTTTTGCCTGCTTGGCTTTGATCTGTTTTACTTTCTTTTTGATGCTCTCCCTAACTGCTTTCACGTGTGGCCTCATGTATGTATTATCCTACACGTCTACTCTTGTTACCTCCTGTTGTTTCCTTTGAATGTCACGTCTGACATTCAATATACTTTTAATTATAATGTCATACAGTGATTCTGTAACATGGGATATGAAATTTGAAAAAAAAAAAAAAAAAAAAAAAAATATATATATATATATATATATATATATATATATATATATATATATATATATATATATTTAAAAAGTGCTTGAGAGGGTCTACTATATCATTTTTACAAATTGCTTTCACTTTACCACTTTGCCATCTGTGTCAATAATTTTTCACATCTTCAGAATGTTGGCTTGAGTCTCCCAAATAGACACCCAGCTCCTCCCATCAATAAGTCGTAATAGGATCCCAACTTTTATGGTGGAGGTGGTGTATGAATCTTTTATGCACCATTTTGTGTGTACGCAATGGATATAAATAAGAGCAGCTGAAGACTGAGAGGGCTCTTTGTAAGTGAATAAATATATGTTTGCTCAGTGCATTTACACTGACATGACAAGTCATGTCCTCTCTTTCCGATGCGTGTGGCTGCTTTGGTCAGTCCACTTCCTCTTTACCCTGTTGCACAACTGAATAGAGTGTATTTTGCCTTTTGACAGAACTTTGTTGCTTGTGGGAGAAAAAATACCCTCTGCTCCGGGGTCTTCACTTATCATTTGTCAGTGAGGAACTGTTGTACATGGACGCTCCAGTCATGGCACCACTTGTGTTGTGACGCACACACTCATCATGTCATTGTTTATGGGTTTGATGGTCCTGGGTGTTAGTTTGACTGTGACATTTGAATTAGCATGCTCTGTAAGCATTGTAACTAGTCTTGCTTCTGCACCTGATTTCAGGCCTTTTTTCTTGTTAGAAACACTCATGTGTTTGCTTTTTTCTTTCTTTTACATGCAAGTTTTCTCAATATGATGCAATTGTTCTGACAGCAAATGCTTTGAACATTTGCCACTCAGTAAGGACCTGGGTCCTCATGTACAAACCTTGCGTACACACACAAAAAAGTTCCATAAGTCATTTTCCATGCTTACGCTCAGATGTACTAAAAGTAAAATGAACGTGGGAATGTGTGATGCTACACATACATTTTACAGCTGCCATCCACACTTTTTTTTTGAGTTTTGTTTAATGGTGACACTCTGGGAATTATTTCCTTAATTATTTGTATACCACCATACATGAAATTATGATGTCAATTCAGCGGCATGTATATTGCTAAGCAAAATCTAAAATCTGAGAACTGAAGCCCTGAACCAGAGAAGGAAAACTCAGAATCTGGAACCAAGAAATCAAACTCCGTAAACGAGAGCTCAATCATCACTGACATTTTTTTAAAAAATGGAAAGCGAGAATGGAAAAAGTGCAACTGAAAAAGACAGTTGGAAAACAGAGATGGTTTTTGCATAGCGTGAAAAGAAAAGTGTAACCGACGAAGATGATTGCGCTCTTATTTAAAGAATTTGATTGTGAGGCTCTGAGTTTTATTTATACTCATATTTACACACTCTCATCATCACACTTACTGGTTTTTAACCATGTCATGACTATTTTTCCATGTTAAAAGATCTGTTGCCATTTAGTTTGAGGGACTTCATGTTTACTTTTAGGAAGTGTTGTTTAGCTGTTGATGTCTTCTGTCCCTGCTATGATCGCTTTACAGGACGAGGTCACACATCACCAATGATGAAATGGAGTATGATGGAGTTCGAGATCACACAAGAGTAATCCTGGAGAGCTTCAAAAAAGCGATTTGACTTTCACACCCTATAAGAGAACCCACTGAGCTAAAAATGATAAAAGTTCCTTTGTCCTGCTTTAAATTCACAACATATTTGAGGTTTAAAGATACATGTCCCTGTCTAGAAGAATGTTAAAACATTTTGTGACACAGTATGATTACACAATAATATGATTTATAATAACCCTTTAATCCGCCCTACTTGTCTTGATGTGTAGGTTTATTTGGAATAGCTTTTGGGTGGAAACTGATGACGTTCCACAAGAACAGACACATCTACATATTAAGAAAACCTGCCCCCCGTTATGGAGGTCCACTGTGGCAAGTGAATTTAGTTATGCAAATCGAGGGCATTGTTTTCTTCTTTAAAACTCTAGCACTTTAAATAAGTGTTGTTTTTCTCTTTTTTTTCATTCTTTCATTATTTTCTCAAAGAGACAAGGGTCTGTCTTTAATATAATTGTGTTTGTTTTCATGGTTTTCATGGTTCCAGAAATGCCACAGCCAGGGATGACAGAGCTTCTGGCTTCCAAGCAGAATATGCGTGTTTATTTATTTATTTATTCTTTTTTTTTTTTTTTTTTTCAATTTTTTCAAACCTAAATTACAGTGGTATCTTATTGACTTTGACCACTGAACTATAGACCTTATAACGTCTTGCTGGGATTAGACTAACAGTATGGCTTTTCAAGAACATTAATAGATATTAGGCATAGAGCAAATGGGGAGTTAATTTTATTTTACATTCCCAGTAAAATGACAATTAAATAAAATGATCAAGTTGCCTAATTTATTAAGTTGTGTTTTTGGCAGCATGGGAATCATTTAGAAAAGATAAACCAGTATTGACATTTTAGCCAGTGTAATCCAGGATACACAGCATCAGCCTAGCTTTCACTTTTAATTTAGTACGTCAGCAGTGTTTTAATGAAGCATGAGTTATGGAGTGAAATTGAGACATAAAAACTGAAAATTACATTTCATGACCCAAAAATATCCAGTTCTCATGGGGAATAAACCATGCATCCAAAATTGTTTGTTGTGTAAGTGATACAACAGGAAATGGGCTACTATTCTGTTTTGTTTTGACATGACATTGAACAATCTTCTCTTCTAAAGAATATCATCAAGGCAACTGACCTTTTTTTTCTCTAATGCTTCCCGGCTCATTATATCCACATTATGTGAGGTCATTTAGATGATCACACTATCTCACTATGTTATTGCCTCCTCTTTCAGCTCATCTGGACTTAACTAGATGGACAGTAAGAATATATTTGTATATTCCATAGTGTTTGTGTGTGTGTATATATATATATATATATATATATATATATATATATATAAATATATTAGGGCTGAACGATTAATTGCATTTGCGATAATCTCGCGATATCATAAAACGAGATTTTCTACCGCAAAGGCCGCGATATTACTGTCACGTGATCTGGCGACGTCACGTGACTTGCGAGTGAGCCCAGCCGAGCTGAGCAGAGCAAACAGTGTTGTCAACTTAGCGACTTTCCAGTCCCCTCTAGCGACTTAATTTGTAGAAAGCGACTAGCGACAAATCTAGCGACTTTTTCTGGTGATTTAGAGACTCAAGCGCACTCAAACCGCTAGGTTTAGGCCGCCTCGCGAACCGCGCTTCTCTCTCTCTGTCGGGCACAGTGCACAGCCACAAACACCCCGCCCGACGCGCGAGACAACTCGAGCTCCACCCCCTTTTCCTTGCAAAAAATCTGTGAGCTCCCGAGATCTATACAGAAGAATCTTTCTGGCTAACAGTGCCATACTCATTTTGCACTTCAGTATGTTGTGTGCTGCTGTTACTGAGTAAATATAATATTTCTATTAGTGTTCAAAAAGTTTTTTTTTTGAAAATGTCCAATTGGTTAGAGCAGATATTTGTTCTTTATTTTCCTGTGTGATGTTACTGACTGGAGATCAGTAAGCTTTATTTTTTCTATATCTGTATATTTTATTTATTTATTTATACACTGTCCTGTCAATCTCAGACAGTGTTTAAGAAGTGCAGTCCACATGTTTACATAAATGTTACACATGTTTCATGAAACGTGAAAAGTTAGATGTTGAAGAGGTAAAGCCACAGATTTGTTTGCTTTATTGTTGTAATCTGCACTTTAAATAAATCTGATATTGTTTATTATGACAGTGTTTGAAAAATACATGAGAAGAGGACCTTAAAAATAATCGCATATTAAATCGCAATCGCAATTTTGAGGAAAAAAATCGCAATTAGATTATTTTTCAAAATCGTTCAGCCCTAATATATATATACTGTATATGAGCAGGTAAAGTCTGCTTATTGACTCGTTGCTTCTCACCTTTATAAGACAAGGCAAGTTTATTTGTATAGCACATTTAATGTACAAAACAATTCAAAATTCTTTACATAAAACATTGAAAATATTGCAGATACAAAAAAGAAAGCATTAAAAAGTAAAGGAATAAAAGCTTAGGTAAGAATAAAGATTAAATGTGTTGTTGACAAGTAAAGAAATATATGTCTTTCTTAATTAAAAAAACAATACAGTTTTCTTAATTTGAGATGTTCAAGACAGATTCACAGTATGCAGCTGAATATTACGTTATTGTTGAACAGCTCTGGACAACAAGTATTTCCCCTTACAGATGTCTTCTCTTTTTGCTGTTTTGTCACACTTATGTACATATTTCAAATCATCAAATAAAATTGAATATCAGACAAAGATAAATAAATACAAAAAGCAGCAACAGTCCCCTAACTGGTTGTGCTTTCCTTGGTGTCAACAACTGCAAGCATTTGTGATATCTGGTAATGAGTCTTTCACATCTCTGTGGAGGAAATTCACTCTTCTTTGCAGATCCTGTTTTTGATATTGCTACATACGAAAGGTTTTTTGATCCTGTATAAGCTCATGCGAGAGTGTTTCAATTGGATTTAAGCCTGGACTTTGATGAGACCACTCCAAAATTTTATTCTTTTTTTTTGTTTGTTTGTTTGTTTGTTTTTTGTTTTTTGTTTTTGGGTTGTTTTTTTAGCCTCTCAGACGTGGCCTTGCTGGTGTTTTTTAATCATTGTCCTGCTACAGAACCAAAGAGTGCTTGAGCATAGAGTCACAAAGTGATGGTTGAAAATTCTACTTCAGGATTTTCTGGTGGAGAGCAGAATTAATGCTTTCATCAGTCGCAGCACGTCATCCAGGTCCTGAAGCAGCAAAGCAGCCCCAGACCATCACACTACCACCAGCATATTTGTCTGTTGGTATGATGTTCTTTTTTCTGAAATGCTGTTAATTTTATGCTACATGTGACGGGGCGCACTCCTTCTAAAAAAATTCCACTTTTGTCTCCCCAGCCCACAGAATATTTTCCTGAAAGTGTTGGGGATCATCAAGATGTCTTTTAGCAAATGTGAGACAGGCCTTTTGTGCTCTTTTTGGTCGGCAGTGACAGAATTCTCCCATAGCTGCCATTTTTGCCTCGTCCTTTTCTTGTTGCTGAATCATGAACACTGACCTTAACTGAAGCAAAGTGAGGCTTGCAGTGAATTTAGATGTTATTCTGGGTTCTTTTGTGACCTCCTGGATGAGTCATGGATGCTCTCTGGCAATATGTTTGGTAGGCCAGCCACCCCTGGGACGGCTCAGCACTGGTCCGTGTTGTCTCCATCTGTGGATGATGGCTCTCACCGTGGCTCACTGTCCAATCCCAAAGTCTTAGGAGTGGCTTTGCAATGCCTTTTAGAGTGATAGATGCCAATGACTTTGTTCTTCATCTGTTTTTGAATTTTCCTAAATCAAGAGAATGATGTGTTGCTTTATCAGCTCTTTTAGACCTCTAAAAGGTCTAAAACCTTTGTCAGAAAGGTTCCATTTAAGTGATTTCTTACGTTTACAGGTGTGGAGGTAATCAGGCCTTGATTTGGCTTTGCAAAAAAAAAGTGGTTAATCACAGTTGCTTCATGATTCAACAAGGTTAAATGTTTCTCAATGGAATGCCAGACGTGCCATTAAGTTCTTGAGTATCATGTTATTATATACAGTAGTTGAAGGTCCTTTTGTTTATTGCAGCAAGTAACATCGAAGAGACAATGGAACCGTTAACGTTTACACTTAACTGGACGTCAAGTCTTGCTGGTAACGTATTTCAGTACTCAGTTCAACAGTAACACTTTGTTTTTCTTAAAAATGCATCACTGAGAGCAAATATTCTGTATATTGATTAAATTGTGATACGAAATTGAAATTTGAAGTTCTTTTTTATAATATTCTTAGCAGATGATTTGCATTTTATCACTTTGACTTAGTTTCTCTCCAAGAAGAGAGTGGAGCAATTACCATCTGAGTTATGTGAGGGCGATGCTTGTGGCAAGGATTATGAATAGCAGCCAGAAAAAGACAGATAAGAAGAAGGTAGCAGAACTGACTGTGGAGATGAAGATACTTAGGGACCAGAAACTGAGAGAACTGAGAATGTGCCTCCAAGCATCGCTCAAGGACAGGAAAGGGAGGAGAAATGTCTTGAAAGCCCAAAGAAAAAATGTTTAAGGGAGACTTTACTCGCTTTTTAAGGAAGTGGTAATAGAATGATGAGGGAACAGAACCAATTGTTTTCTTTATGCATCTCTTTCAGCAGTATGTAACCGATGAAATCATTCACAACACATATCTTTATGCACTGTTAAAGAAGGGAAAAAGATGTCTTTAAGAATTGAAAACAGGTTTTTCGAATGAATTGCCACCTCATATGTGAGATAGCCAAGGTCACAAATAGGGCTGTAGCGATACACTAATCTCGCGATACGATATAATACACGATATTTGGCTTACAATAAGATATATATCGATATTCATCTTACAATACATGTACATTATTTTCCAAAAGATTTTAAAGGGACAAAGTGATTTTTGGTGACATCTTGTAAGTGTTCCAATGGCATTGTTTGAATTAATTGAACTGAAAGCATCAATTACACATTATATGGCTGACAGGCAGCTTGCAAATGCTGGACAAAATGAATAAAAGATTTGTTGAGAAAAATAGTTTCATTTATTTAAACAGTGCAAATTGTTGCTTGCAAGCTTTTAAAGTTGGGAAACGGGGATTTTGAAAGAAGCTTAGAATATCGATACCTGCAGCTGGAAAATCGATACGCTCCGAGGAAATAAAATATTGATATATATCACAGAATCGATAAATTCGCTCAGCTCTAATCATGAATGTTCTGGTCATCAAAAGAAGGGCTTTGTTTTGATTTGATAGCAAATGTCTTGCCAGTTGACACATTTCAAAAGGTTTTGAGCTTTTTTCCTTTGATAATTATTGATAATTATGCACAGATAATTATGTTGATAATTATGCATAGATACCAGAAACACTGATAAGTTATTTAAAATCAGCAATAAGTTAGATGCACTTTAGAAACTTTTTCAGTGAGCAGTTAGTTCTGAAGAATTTCAAGCAAATCTTTCCTTTTAAAAGGACAGCAATCGAAAACCAGACCCCCCCCCCCCCCCCCCCCCCCCCCCCCAAAAAAAAAAAAAAAAAAAAAAAGCCAAAATCATGGGGTGTATGGCTGTAGGTGACAGGAAGGTCTTCTGGATGAATGAACAGATTTCGAGTGTATCAGGGTTTAGCTGTCAATTGACAGGTCAGTCATCTGGGACCAGCTGCAGATAGTCTTCTCCTGCTGTGATGGAATCAAGAAAAAGAAGCACAAGATCATTTTTGTGAATCTGAATCAATAGGGCATCTGTGTCACTGGTACTTGCAGATTCAACTGGCTCCAGGGAGCACAAATTGAATTTAAGGCTGCAAAGAAACTCAAACAAAACAGAAGAGGGCATTGCTCTGATACGAGTAAGGCTGAAAATGTGACTGTAACTCGATGGTTGGGCAATTCAGTAATCCACATAGCCTCTTTCTTCACATCCCAACCTCGAGGTGGAAAAAAAGAGAGGGAAAAAAAGATGGTCAGCATCCAAAGGCCATTTTCCATTATTCTGTAAAATCACCTTATGAGAGAAGTAGCTCATTGATCAATGAGTCGATCAAAGTATCCCCACAAATGTAAAAAGGGAGGTGGTATGGGCAAGTGTTCCTTCGCTTCTTTGATGTCACCACTGTGATTGCCTGGAACTTCTACAGAGTGAATGGATTGGAAAAGAAAGATGTCCTCCATTTCAAGGCTTTTGTCATTCGTACATTACTGGAGGTTTCATCAAGACACACAAGAGTTCGACCCGATGCCACTTAAATTTCTTTGAAGGAAAGAGCAGCATCTGACAAGTTCTGAAAACCACTGCGCCCAGTTAAATGAAGCAAAAAATGTCAACATATGCCACAATCTTGCATGCACATAAAAAAAAAAAAAATACATTTGCTTGTAATGTGTTGTGTTGTGCCTGGGGTGTGTTGCCAATTTTACACCATGAAGCCTTAGCAGGCTCATGTACAAGTCAGAAAACTCAAAGGCTAAATTGAATCTGTAAGAGAGAAAATGTTTCAAATTATTTTTTCATTTTATTTTAAGTAATTCACAGTTAAGAGAGGAAGGATTGAATCAAAAAGAATTGAATTAAAGAACTGGTGAGGGTACGGAGTAGAAAGATTCATGTTCAATGCAAAGCTTAACGATCAACACTTTTACTTTACCCTCTACATAACTGCTACGTCTACAATAATTTACTGTTCACCCATGTGGACATGTGTAAAACTGAAAATGCTGGAAAGGTACAGCTTTTAAAAACATCCTGCACAAATGATTCTGTTTTGATTGAGAGAAAGAGAGAGAAAGGTTAGAGTATGCGACATATTGTGTGTATGTTTTCAAACAATATGTGCGTGTAATGTGTGTTGCTCATGCATGATTCATTTGTGTTAAAGTGTTAAACGTGTATTTACACAATTGTTTGAGCATTCTCTCGCTGTAATCCTCCTAAGAAGGCTGAAGAATAATTTAGCACTGAATTCATTTGTATGCATAATGTCATGTACTGCTCTATTGGCTGTGAAATGGTGTTATGGATTCAATAGAGATTCTTGCTTAAGGGTGATTGTATTGGGATGGTGTTACGAACAAGAGAAAGAGAGAGACCAGAGGAAAGATGAGCAAAGGTGACGTGGGAGAAGAAGAAGGGGGGATGGGAAGATGGGAAGATGAGCAAGATACGAGCTACAAAATATTTGGGTATGGAAATGGCAAAGGTTGTGAAAAATAGAATAAGTTCATTCCTTTCATTTTTTTTAAACCTTTTTTCCTTTCAAATGGAACAAAATGTTAATTTCATAAGGTTTTTTTCCCAAACATAACATCCTAGACAAAAAAAAGAAAAAAAAACTGTCCACAATGAGCACCTACTGTCTTCCAGAGAGTGTCTCTTATCTTTGAGATGCAGGTGGACTGCTAAGTTTTGACCTGAGCAGCTGCTTCTCCTTCTCCTGCCCTACCATCCTAACTCTTCTCCTCTCTACTACAAAGAATTAGTCTTGTTTCTCTAGATTTGACTTTGATTTTGAGGAAACAGCATCAACTGACACAGAAGAAAGTGCTTCTGGATCACATCGGACAAGCGTACAACCAAACAGAGAAACAGTCAAGCCAACATCAGTAACTCTGCAGCCACCTTCACGGTTTTGAATAGCGGTTCTTGAATGCTCCTGTATGAGTCATTGCACGATGATTTCTATACTAGTGGGAATGCCTGTGAATGGGAGAGGTGTCACATCTGTTTTCTTATACGGCAAAAACACTATCAGGTGTCACCACTAGAGTTTCAGATGTTACATGTCGCCCTTGACCAGCCTTCTTGTAATAATTCATTGGCTGTCAGTTCTTATTTTATATCTAACTGCAAGCTACTTTCGTTCCAAATTTCATGCAAATCGGCCAAGTAGTTTTTGAGATATCAGTCGGAACATGGTGTATTTCGGCGCTATTTGGCGCGTTACAGATGGTCATCTTGATCTCTATATACCCCCATAAGGTATCAAAAATATGAATACAAGTGTTAAATGTCAATAAAATGCACCTAAAATATTGAAATAACATGTTATTTTACATATCTTTTCAGGTGATGCGTCATGGGAGCAGAACAAGTTTTGATAACGTGTCATTCAGATTTTTATGTTTTTGTTACGAAAATCTTGTCTTCGGAGGTTGCACGTCGAAATGTGTGTCCCACAGTGGCATTTGCATAAAATACTGCATCAAAACTGTGTTTATATCAATAATATTATCCAGCTGTTTGACTTAGGTCATGATAAAGACACCTGGTACATGTCCTTGTTCTGCAAATATAGCCATCATGTCATCTTGCTAATTTTCCACCAAAAGCTGTAGTGTCCGTACCCCCTGCCTGTACAGCTAATGAACTGCTCCACATCAATAACTGAGTATGGGTTTTAAAGTTGCTTCTATGTGAAATGAAAATATGCATACAACATTTTTTTATCACTGATAGTACTGGTGATGAGGGGAGTCAAGATCATCAGTGTAGTGTCCGTACCCCCAATGTAGTGTCCGTACCCCCATTGTATGAAGGGTTTTGAGGGGCGGTTAAACCATGGCAACATTGTAAATTTAGACTCCGTTATGCATCCATGTCTACTGGAAGTGTCAGGTGTGCGTCTGACATGTAATCCAGACGTCTGGATTTGGGTAGTAATAGAATATCCCGAGTATGGATCAGATGGATGGATGCAATTAATATTGAAATGTACATGTATATTGTTGGATTCAGCTTTGAGGAATATTTGTATTTAAGGTGATTTTAGCATTTAATTCAATCTAATGAACATGGTGAACCAGCCTAGAATCCTGATTCATGAAATGGAAATACTGCAATTTGATGACAGTGGACATTACAATTTGTTCTGGTTCTTGAAATGTTATACTGTCAAACTGTACCAACAGAATCAATGTAAAGCAGAAACATTTAAGTGTATTTAAGCATGTTTGGAGAGCAAGTTGGGTCGGTCATCCAGGCATAGATGTTATGTAGTGTCCGTACCCCCCGGCGTTACGAGGACTGTACAGTACCAAAAAATGTTTTTCATACACGTAAATTGTGTTTATGGATCATATATTTGTGTTTAAGTTGTAAGCCGCGAAATATATGATAAATGTTAAACTGATCAACCGAAAAGTACTTTGGGGCAAATTTTTATGGTGGAAAATGTTGTCTCACTGGATTTGCTTGGTGTTTTGACAGTTTATGAGCTCAAAGTGACAGAAAATATGCATTGAAGTTGGAAATAAAAGGTTTTGAGATAAAATTACGTGTTATTTTCAGACATAAATGTGAATTTTCCATGAAAAAAAGGACACATAAAATGCATTTGAAGAACTGTTGTAGTGTCCGTATCCCCTCTGACGAAAAATGACCTCCCAATTTACAATTGCGGTAACTTCAAAACCAGAAGCCCTTGTGCTCCAAAATTTCGCGATGACGAAGAGCAAACCTTCGAGTTTGATTTCAGATATATAAATGTGCTATTACTATTGGTTATATTTTTCACCTCTGTGACCCATGTGGTGACACCTGATTGTGTTTTTGCCGTATAGTGAATGACTATGTCTAAGCAGGCGAGGTTCCTCTGATTTGAAGCTCTGTGGGGAGTCGGGTTTAGGCTGAACCACTTTTTGTCCAGTTTTTTTTTGATTGGGAAAGATTCTTAGTGATACAGATGTTGCAAATAATAAAAGCAGCATGACAAAGGGGTCCAAAGCTGTACGTAACCCAACATGCAAGCTGTAATAGCGAACGAGTCACCCCTGAAAGAAGACGCAAAGAAGAGAGACTAGGGCTTTGAAACTGTTTGAAGTCAAACTCTTTCAGTTATTCCAGAGCCTGTTGTGGGATATCTCCAAGTAGTTATTACTGAGTTCTACCTCTGCTCTTTTATAGTATTGTTTGCGTCAACTCCCCCCCTTTCTAAGAGCTCAGGGAGGTGGTTGAAGCGATGATTACTTTTCAGTCAATGGCTCATACCTGGATAACATGCTGGTGTAACCACATTCAGTTAAGCTAATGTCCTGTAAAAATTCTATTATTGCACCTCCTCAGTGCTCAATTTCTCCCTTTTTCTTTTGCAATGTTCTTCTTTATTCTTTATCTCTATGATTATTTCGTTTAGTCCAGTCTTTGTTCTCCTCTTTCTATTTCTTTTGTCCATTAATTGCTCTTTGTGCTTCTCTTTTCTTGCTTCCTGCTATCTGTGTGGCCACTCATATTCACACGCTTCAGCCTGTCTGCTTTAACACAAGCTCCTATTTAATCAGGAGCTGCTGAGTGCAGTATTCAGTCACACATCATATGCAGTCAGGTCACTGTGAAAAGAACTCATTTACATTTGATGGTCTCGGTTATTAAATTAGATATAGTAGCACAAGGTGTCGCCAGTATGATCTCATTCTACTTTACCTGTACTTGTGCTTTTTAATTCATGTTGTCAGACAGAAACAGAACAATCCTGAATCGAGGCAGTCAGGAGATGGCAAGGAATGAAATTCCCTCAATCAATTCCATTTTCTATCCCATCTCTCATGCAAAGAGACCAATTTCATGAAATTTCCTTATTTATTTAAAGTAGTAAAGGATTTGAAATGGTTTCCATGGCAGCACAGAAGGCCATGACCCAATTTCACATCTGCCAGATCAGAGATGAGATTGTTCAGCACATGCATGTTCATGTTGTTCTCTCTTTTCAATCTCTCACAAAAACAAGCACATCCAGTGGTTTCTGGAGGTCTACTGGTGAAAGGACGGTAAAGAAGTTGTGAACCAGTCATTTTAATGCAGCTTTTTGAGTTTGTGTCGATTAAACTGTCAGTGATCTCTGTGTGTTAAAATCTGTTGAGGGGCAGATGCTAAGTGATTTTTTTTTCTTTGTAGCCACATGTGTATTTGCTGTACACATGTGAAGACAATCACAGGCACACACACACACGTGTCTGATTATATCAGCGGACTAAAAGCTTGCTGTGTGTGATAATGTGCTAAAGGACGGGACTCAGTAGTGTTTTTGATTAATAATGCAGTATGTGAGGCCTGGTAATTGATCTCTTGTGATTTGGAGTGGCACAAAGTCAGGCATGTAAATTAAAAAAAAAAAATGTTCATTCACACATATTTTGCAGTTCTATTCTATTATTTTACCAGTTCATTCAGAAAAAAGTCCTTTTGTAATTTTGTTTTTTGTTATTTATTGCTCTGTTGGGCAAGTATGAGCATGAGAATTTCATTAACTATGACTAAGAATATATAAGGTACAGGAACACTTTTGCTCATTTCTGCACCTTTTTCCCATGTGTGTTGCTGTGCTCCTCTGAACAAGAGGAATCCACATGTTCCTGCTTCTATAATGGTATTTAATATTAGAATGCAGAATTATCATATAGATTAAATATACCACCTGGTTTGCAGGTTTTGTCCCTTCCTTCTGTTACTGAAATGCACAGTGCAAATGTGGGGTAAGAAGTGACTTATTTTTCCTAACTCAGTGACATTGTTTGCTCCACATCCAGATTAAACCAAAATCATTTCATCTATTTTGTGTAGCTGTTTCACCTATTCTTGGTGGCATTGGGCTCAGCTGTCACTGGGGGAAGAGGTGGGGTCCCAGCGAGACAAGCATCCATAAACGCTCACGTTAACTCCCATGCTTCATTTTAAACTGACCGACCAACCAAACGTGCATATTTTCTGACTGCAGGTTTTAGTTTTTTGCTTTTGTTTTTTTGTCCCAAAAATAACTTTGTTTGTATTTGATCTGAATTATACTCTTGGAAGACTGAACAGAACATAGTCTGTTTGTCTTGTCTCATCCCACCACTTATTCCATGTTTTTTTTTTTTTTTAATTAAAAAAAAAAAAGAAATGTCCTTCCTTCAGGATTTTTAATGGCTGCACACATTTTTCACACCTGCTAAATAACAACACATTATCTTTTTACATGAGGAAATGGACAGAAAGTGGCAGCTCTTTGTGCCTTCTCTTTTAGCCTATAATGCAAACAAAAATTGGGGGGTGTCTTTTTCTTTGCCCCTCCCTGAATCGCCACCTTAACGTGGTGGAGGGGTTTGGACAGGCACAGACAATGCCTGTCCCCCAGGACCAAACTGGTCCTGGGGGACGGGCCAGACCAAGCGCGATTCATACGACTCTTACGAATAAGAAAAGATCAAGAGCTCGATGTCCCTCGCCCGGATCAGGGTCACCGGGGCCCCACCCTGGAGCCAGGCCTGAGGGAGGGCCTCGTTCGGGAGCGCCTGGTTGCCGGGCCTTCACCCATGGGGCCCGGCCGGGCTCGGCCCAAAGGAGCTACATGGGTTCGCCTCCCCGTGGGCCCACCACCCGCAGGGAGGGTCATAGGAGTCGGGTGCTTTGTTGTATGGGTGGCAGCCGAAAGCGTGGGCCTTGGCGTGCCGACCCTTGGCTGACGAAACTGGTTACTGGGACATGGAACGTTACCTCTCTGGCGGGGAAGGAGCCTGAGCTTGTGCGTGAGGTTGAGAGGTACCGACTAGATATAGTCGGGCTCACCTCGACGCACAGCCTGGGGTCTGGAACCAGTCTTCTCGAGAGAGGCTGGACCTTATTCTACTCTGGAATTGCTCAGGGTGAGAGGCGACGGGCTGGTGTGGGCTTGCTTTTAGCCCCCCAGCTTGGAGCCTGCACGACGGGGTTTTCCCCAGTGGATGAGAGGGTAGCTTCCCTGCGCCTTCAGGGAACGGGCTCTGACTGTCATTTGCGCTTATGCACCAAATGACAGTTCAGAGTACCCAGCCTTCTTGGGGTCCTTGGCGAGGGTGCTGGAAAGCGCCCCTAATGGGGACTCCTTTATTCTGCTGGGGGACTTCAACGCTCACGTTGGCAACGACAGTGGTACCTGGAGGGGCATGATTGGGAGGAACGGCCTCTCTGATCTGAACCAGAGTGGTCTTCTGTTGTTGGACTTCTGTGCTCGTCAAAGTTTGTCCATAACGAACACCATGTTCAAACATAAGAGTGTCCATAAATGCACTTGGCATCAGGACACTCTTGGCCGTAGATCGATGATCGACTTTATAGTCGTATCATCTGATCTTCGGCCGTATGTTTTGGACACTCGGGTAAAGAGAGGAGCGGAGCTGTCAACTGATCATTACCTGGTGGTGGGTTGGATCAGATGGCGGGGGAGAATGCCGGTCAGACCTGGCAGGCCCAAACGTGTAGTGAGGGTTTGCTGGGAACGTCTGGCAGAGGAACCTGTCAGAAAGATCTTCAACTCACACCTCCGGCAGAGCTTCAATCACATCCCGGGGAGGCGGGGGACATTGAGTCTGAATGGGCCATGTTCCGCCCCTCCATTGCTGAAGTGGCTGACCGGAGCTGTGGCCGTAATTTTGTCTGTGCCTGTCGTGGCGGCAATCCTCGAACTCGGTGGTGGACACCTCGGGTGAGAGAGGCCGTCAGACTGAAGAAGGAGTCCTACCAGGCTTGGTTAGCTTGTGGGACCCCGGAATCAGCAGACAGGTATCGGCAGGCCAAGCGGGCGGCGGCTTTGGTGGTCTCTGAGGCGAAAACTCGGGTGTGGGAGGAGTTCGGTGAGGCCATGGAAAAAGACTTTCGATCGGCTCCTCGGAGATTCTGGCAAACCATCAGGCGGCTCAGGCGGGGAAGCAGTGCTTCACCAACACTGTGTATAGTGGGGATGGGGTGCTGCTGACCTCGACCGGAGATGTCGTTCAGCGGTGGAAGGAATACTTCGAGGACCTTCTTAATCCCACCAACATGTCTTCCGTTGAGGATGCTGAGCCTGTGGACTTGGGGGTGGACTCGTCCATTACTGGAGCTGAGGTCGATGAAGTAGTTAAGAAGCTGCACAGTGGCCAGGCTCCGGGGGTGGACGAGATCTGCCCTGATTTCCTAAAGGCTCTGGATGTTGTAGGATTGTCTTGGTTGACACGTCTCTGCAACATCGCATGGAAATCGGGGGCAGTACCTCTGGATTGGGAGACCGGGGTGGTGGTTCCCCTTTTTAAGAAGGGGGACCGGAGGGTGTGTTCCAAATACAGGGGAATCACACTCCTCAGCCTCCCTGGTAAGGTCTATGCAGGGGTGCTGGAGAAGAGAGTTCGATCGATTGTCGAATCCCGGATTCAGGAGGAACAATGCGGTTCCGTCCTGGTCGTGGAACACTGGACCAGCTCTATACCCTCACTAGGGTCCTGGAGGGAACATGGGAATTTGCCCAACCAGTCCACATGTGTTTTGTGGACTTGGAGAAGGCATTTGACCGTGTCCCTCGGGGGGTCCTGTGGGGGGTACTCCAGGAGTATGGGGTGCTGGGCCCGTTGTTACGGGCTGTCCAGTCCCTGTACAAATGGAGTGGGAGCTTGGTCCGCATTGCCGGTTGTAAGTCGGATTCGTTTTCGGTGGGAGTTGGACTCCGCCAGGGCTGCCCTTTGTCACAGGTTCTGTTCATAACGTTTATGGACAGAATTTCTAGGCGCAGCCATGGAGTGGAAGGGTTCCGGTTCGGTGGTGTCGGGATCTCGTCTCTGCTGTTTGCAGATGACGTGGTCCTGTTGGCGCCATCGAGTGGGGATCTGCAACTCTCACTGGAGCGGTTCGCAGCCGAGTGTGAAGCGGCAGGGATGAGAATCAGCACCTCCAAATCTGAGACCATGGTCCTCAGTCAGAAAAGGGTAGAATGCCTCCTCCGGGTCGGTAGTGAGGTTCTGCCTCAGGTGGAAGAGTTTAAGTATCTCGGGGTCTTGTTCACGAGTGATGGGAGAAAGGAGCGGGAGATCGACAGATGGATTGGTGCGGCGTCTGCTGTGGTGCGGGCTCTGTACCGGTCCGTTGTGGTGAAGAGAGAGCTGAGCCAAAAGGCAAGGCTCTCTGTTTACCGGTCGATCTTTGTTCCAACCCTCACCTATGTTCATGAACTGTGGGTAGTGACCGAAAGAATGAGATCGCGGATACAAGCGGCGGAAATGAGTTTTCTCCGTAGGGTGGCTGGACTCTCCCTTAGAGATAGGGTGAGAAGTTCGGTCATTCGGGAGAGACTCAGAGTAGAGCCGCTGCTCCTTCACATCGAGAGGAGCCAGTTGACGTGGTTCGGGCATCTGGTTAGGATGCCCCCCGGACGCCTCCCTGGAGAGGTGTTTCGGGCATGTCCAACTGGGAGAAGACCACGGGGAAGACCCAGAACCCGCTGGAGAGATTATATCTCTCAGCTGGCCTGGGAACGCCTCGGGATTCTCCCAGAGGAGCTGGTGGAAGCGGCTGAGGGGAGGGAGGTCTGGGCCTCTCAGCTGAAGCTGCTGCCCCCACGACCCGATTCCGGACCAAGCGGGAGTTAATGGATGGATGGATGGATGGTCTTTTTCTTTGCTATTTCTGCTGTGGAATTAAAAAAAAAACAAAGATGATGACTCAACTCAAAGACTTAAATTTTCTCACGTGTTTGATGTAGCCACCACAAGTGGCTGACAGTTTGAGGGAATTGATCCACCTCTGCACAAAATAACCCATAAATAACCCATTTGACAGGTGGCAGGTGCTCGTTTCCAACCCTGGAGTCTATTAAAACTCTACATTTGTCCTGGTCTAATTTGTATTTTTAGCTGCTTAGATAGTCATGAATGATCATACAGTAAAAATACAGAAAGGATTTTACAAGAATGTTCTAAGTAACTATGTCTTTAATCGTCTTGCTCCTCTGCAGCTACACTCTCCTTAATCATGAGGATAACAGCTCAGTACAATTTATTTATGAAGCAATGACCATCTCAGATCCTTTTACAGAGAATAAAAGCAAATTCAAACCAATTATAATCAGTTTTATTATAATTAGAATAACTGCAAACAGATTTTGTTGTATCTCTATCTATTCCTCTTCCATCCTAAGAGTGCATGGGGTGGTGGCCAAAAGTAAAATGAAAAAAACTTCTAATGTGAGAGGAGACATCCAGCAGAACCAGCCTCAGGACAGCTGCTTGCCTCATCTGCAGTGAGAGGGGAAGACTCAGACACCATCGCACTCAGCCAACAACACCTGCTGTGGGAAAGAACAAAACAAAAGTTATGACTGAAATAATGACTCGCTATAGAGCATAGGCAACAGTTGTATGCATTTAAATAGTCAGAGTTAAAAGTTATAACAATGGGTGAGATCTGCCATTAATTTTGAAGAGGGATGAGGGTCTAATTAAAAGTGGCACCATTGCATATTCCCCTGCTAGTTCAGATGCAGAGACAGCACCACAGAATCACTGATATACAACACAGAGATAAGCCAAAGCCCAGACTGCAGCCAAAAGTGCTTCACCGTATGCTTAGTTCTCATGTCACTGATGTTATCTTAAGAAAGAAATGGCCACAATGTGAAACATGTGACAGGTTGGTCCTGCTCACTCTGCTGTTGTCATAT
This sequence comes from Hirundichthys speculiger, assembly GCA_018398805.1. Taxonomy (NCBI): domain Eukaryota; kingdom Metazoa; phylum Chordata; class Actinopteri; order Beloniformes; family Exocoetidae; genus Hirundichthys; species Hirundichthys speculiger. The sequence continues at coordinate 235,747 of JAGFBZ010000105.1, forward strand.
ATATCAACATGAAATCCTAAGTTTTACAACTGTATGAAAATAGTAACGTGTCACGTTGGAGGTGCAGCAAGGAGGTGTGGGGCAGAATGATCACTTTTCTTTTATAAAGGATGGTCCAGTGTTTCCTCTGCTTTCACTGCCACTAAATAAACAACTGAAGCTCCTACTTCTAGTATTTGGATAATTCCACCAGCTTATCATGGCTGCCGTTAGATACTTTCTGAAGTTATTTCACTGAGGTAGCAAGCTTTATAAACAAATAAATAAAATGAAATCAATAAAAGATAATTCAACCCAACCATTTCAATCACAGACTCACATTCTTTTATCACTGCATTTGGGTTCTCATGGAGACAGCAAGTCCACACATAAAATGTTGACATTCAAACATGATCACTGCTACAAAATGTACACAAACTAAGCGTGGGAAGTCCTCTTGGAAGTTAATGCGGAAGTGACAACTGGAAATGGCTGTAGTGCTTAAAAACTGCATGTTTGTAGGGCTCTACGTACCTTTAGTCAATTATCAGTGGAAGACTTTTTTTTTCTAACTATGACTTTTATCGTGTGCTACAGTGCAGGATGCATAAATGTTATTGTCAGATCATGATCCGACATGATGTCTGTCAAATATGCTTTTTCTTTTTAGTGACAAAGTATTGTATTCAGGCACTGGGTGAGTCCTGTTACCCATGTCTTCCCCACCACACACACAATTTTGAAGCTTTGTGTTCTCACACACTCAAATACAGCTGTGAGGTCAGGTATGCCTGAGGGGGTTGGTTGATTAGGCTTTAGGTTGGCCATTAGATTTACGCCGTATATAGAGGTATTACAGAGTCATGATTTGAGCTGTAGAGTATAAACAAACACTGACCTCATTAAGATAATAATGAGAGACGCAAGACTAACAGTTGAACAGTTTTCTGCTTTTCTGCCTTCTCTCCAGTGAATGGTTTGAAAAAACTTTGAGGGGGCGGTGGTGAATTGGAATGACATGTGGTAACAAAAACCCAAGATGCTGATGGCCAAATGATAAACTCCAGGGTTACAGCGGTAGCCCAGCAACCTGTGGATGACATCGTGGTGGCTGCATCCATCTTCCTGTTGACTGACTGAGGGTTGCAACGGAAATCTAGCAGAACATTTAATCATGTCACTGACACTGAAATCATTATAAATTACCCATGTAAACATGCTGTGAATGCTGAAGTTGTTTGGTTTAAACTGTCAATGACGATCGGCTCTCAAACTAAGAATTTCTGTGGTAGAGACCCAGATGCATCATTTCTCTTCACCCTTTCTGCTTCTTTCCTTTTTTTTTTCAACTATGTTTTTTTTTCCTAAATATGAGATAAGGTGTGTAATCTTAAAATGTATTACTTGTCTCCCAGTTTGTATTTCTGGTACTGGTGTTTGATTGGAATATTTATTTTTTTTGTGTTTTCAGTTGGTCTCAGTAGAAGGTACTGGTAAATCAGAGAAAAATGCCCGAATATCTAACCTGCTTTATGTAATTACATTTTACTTGGTTCAACATGTTCTTTTATTTTGTCTTTTTCTGTCTGTTGTGCACTTGCTCACCTCATTGCCTTTGACTGAAAAGAAAATATAATTTCCAGTTACATAATTCATGGAGAAAAACAGAGCACTCTGCCTGAGATGGCTTTGCCACAGCTGCCAGCGGAGGATCAAATTGTGTTCTGTTTTTTTCAAAGTTCCGGAAAATAACTTGATATTTTTCTTCTTCTACACATTCTGTACTTGCTGTGTGGTTATTTTAAGCATTTTATTTTATTCCAGGAACATTGTTGGTGGAGAACATGCAGATAAATGGTGTGGCCGAGGGTCCAGATCGTACCATCTCTCTGTCGCTGAAGGACAACAACAACTACTGGGTGATCCTTGATCCGTCCACACAGGCTCTTTACTTAAACAGTACCGGACGGGTTCTGGATAGAGATGTAAGGCAACTTAACTGATTCATTTTAAATGTTCTCTTCTCTTTGATGTGTTCACTTACCATTTACAGTCAAAGATGACACTTTTTTTTTCAGATCCTTTCATGTTTTCTACATTTTATGTGGCAAATTGAGGTCATGGTTTATGACTCGCTGCTTTAACGTGAATTATTGCATTTGTCCAGCTGAAATCATAGTTTTAAAATGAAGGTAAACACCTTTGTGTAATTGAAATCAAACTAAACAACATATACAGTTGTATTAGAACACCCAGCCTACGTGCTCCAAACATGCTGCGCAGCTCCCAGCTTTGACCCTGAAGTACTGTAAGAAAAAATTACATATGACTTGATATATATGGAGGACGTACAAAAAGAGCAAAGCGCTGAGTCTGTGCAGCCGAACATTCGCAATTGTCACAATTTGCCACCATCAGTTAAACGAAAAATTGAAAGGGTCAAATTAAATGGTCTAGTCTAGCTATCGGTGTAACTCAACTAAACTGTACATGTAAATGTACTGATTCGGAAACATTGGTGGTTTCTGGGCAGTCACCCAGGGTGGCATCTTGGCAGAGGCGGCACGAGTGACACCACACATTCAGAAGAATAACAAAAGGATTCCCAGACCCTACTGCCAAGCCAAACTGGATCATCAGAGACAAAGAGACCCCTTGGTTCACACCTTGCACCATGGCATGAGTTCACGGCAACATTGTTAGTTTGTTTTTTAGTTTAGTTAGTATAGTTTGTTTTTTTCAATCAGGAGACTTTACCTTGATGACCATGAATGAGCCTTTATTTAAGTTATGCTTTATGTTTAAGTTTATTAGACGGACCCTGAATCAGGTCTAGGACACTTCAGGGTCCATTTACACCTGCCCTGTTTGATCCGCTTTAAAAAGACCAGAGTTCGTTTGTTCAGTCTGATTTGTTTCAGGGGGTGTGAACGTGTGATTTGACTCTGATCCACCTAAAAACGGAAGTCTGAGTCTATTTTAAGTGAGCCAAAATGCAGGCCATTGTAGGTAAACCCAGCCCGAATCTGCCTAGATCTGTCAGATCCGCCTGGATCCGAAACCATCCTGTGTTCAGACCTTGCACTAGTATTGGCCACTTGTGACTGAATTTCCAATTTCCAGTTGGCATGCAGAACTCAGCATAACCTTGGCAGTCTAATGAAAATCAACAAGAAACAATGTTGGAAAGTGACAGTATTTTGTCGTAACAGAGCTGTGATCTCTTCCATTCTGAAAGATTTATGTTGTGTTTCAGTCAAATCTCCCACTTCAGTTTGGTTGCATGAATATATTGTTTTCTGATGTGGTTATATAAATGACACATGCCAAACAGTATCTTGTATGAATGTCGTTTCTGAGGACTGTTACCTTCACATAGAAGCCTTATGCAAGACACCTGTAGTTCTGAATGTCAAATCTAAAATTAGATATTTTACCCATTGGGGTTTGTATTGGAACTGAACACTGGTAATGTGAAAGAAGCAAAGGGTCTTCTTCCAACCATGACTGTGATTTAGAGTTCTTTGAAAAGTTGGAGAAGTTTTAGAAGCACAATCATAAATGCAGCGATCTACTAATCAGACCTTTTATTGCAGATTTCTGAGAACACTTATTTCCCAGGACAAAGGTGCACGTCCGCCTGCTGGGAACTGGATAGCTGCACGACGCTCAGACCATTAGAAGCAAAATCTTCTCTTTTAGATGACTTGTTAATTGAATATTTCAGTATTTTATTTCTTATTTCTTTCAAAAGTTGTCTCACAGTTGTCTTTGAGTCTGATTTAGCAAACGTGTATTATTGTGCAATTGGATCTATCTATATCTCTGTTTCTCTTTTCCAGCCTCCGTCATATATTCACTCCATTGTGGTCCAGGTTCAGTGCACAAACGAGCTGATCGGCACAGTGATCTTACACGAGGTCCGCATTGTTGTCCGAGACCGCAACGACAATGCACCGCATTTTCAGCAGCCGAGATACTATGTCGCCATTAGTGAGGTAAAGCGCTAACATGTACACAGCTATCTCTCACAGTGTTAAAACAAAGTAAAACATATTCAATAAAGCAAGTGTGGTGAAAATGCTAAACTGCCTCTCATCTAAACCACTGCACTTAGCCTTCACTACTGCAGTTCATCTTGATTATAGTCATTACATTGATTGGGTTGAGGGGAAGAATACAAGTGAAAAAACACAGTTCCGTCCAGAATGAGTGCAGTAAATCAAATGTGTTGTACCAGTTTTTTCCCCTGAACATGTGTCCAGATCAGTGGAGATTTCTGGTCTTTCAAACAGGGGAAGCTCATAGTCGGCGTACATCATAAAAACATGTCATTTTTTTATTTAATTTGCCGTTCACTGGCTTCCTGTTTCTTTTAGAATTAATTTTGAAATGTTAATCTTTGTTTTTAAAGCCCTTAATGATCTTGCCCTCCCTGTTTATCTGAACAAGTGCGTGTTCAGAACCCTACTAGAGCCTTACGGTCCTCAAACCAGCTCTTGCTGGAAGTCCCCAGAGCGAGGACTAAACTCGGGAGTGATCGGGCCTTCTGGGTTGCTGGGCCCAGACTCTAGAATAAGCTGCCCCCTGAAATGCGCACCATCACTGACTTTGGGCTTTTTAAATTCAAGCTTAAAACTTATTTATTCAATGGCTTTTAATACACTGTAATGAAGTGAAATATTTTTTCCATTTCACTTTCATTGTTGTTATATCGAATTTAAAATGGTTTTGTGTTAATGTTGATTTTAATGGAAAAGCCATTTGGTCACCTTGTGTGTTGAAAAGGGCTCTACATATAAAAGTTGATTGATTTATTTATTGAATTTATCTATATATATATTCTGCCCTTCCCTTGCCTTCCCTACAGTGAGTATGATTTATTTACAGTGTAAGAAAGGAAGTATTTTGCTGTAGAAATGCCAACAAATGGTCGCTGCTTGTCATTTGATTTCACATGCAAAATCAGCGATGGACTGAAATCGTGCATGAGACGTGACAGTATATATACAGTCATGGAAAAAATAATTAGACCACCCTTGTTTTCTTCAGTTTCTTGTTCATTTTAATGCCTGGTACAACTAAAGGTACATTTGTTTTGGACAAACATAACGATAACCACAAAGATTGTTCATAAGAGTTTTATTTAAGAGCTGATATCTTACCATTTTCCATGGTTTTCTTGATTATAACCTAAATCACTTAAGTTTTTACATCAATAGCTATGGCGTTGTACTGCCAAAAACACTGCTTTTATGCATTCAGTGTTTCCTTTTCTGTCTGTTTTAGTCACATGATGACGTTTAGTGGTACCAGGTATTAAAATGAACAAGAAAGTGAAGAAAAAATGGTGGTCTAATAATTTTTTCCATGACTGTATCTTGAAAACCTGTCAGTCAAAACTGCATTCAGTTTTTCCACCAATCACCATGCGGACTGATCAGCGTCCAGGCTAGCCGAGGCCAACCCACAGCTCCATTCACTCCCAGAGACCCTGAGAGTCCGGTGGGCAGGATAACATTGGCATTTCAGCCAATGCCCATCAAGTTTCGCAGCAATGAAAAAATGCTCCATGCAGTCCCAGAGACTCTCAGCTTCTATGGGATAATTCATTGACCAGAAAGCAGTCTGGGAATGTACAGACAAGTTAACTACTTGTGAAGAAGGAGCTGATTCTGAATCAATTTGTCTTCGTGTTTAACGTGTTCTAACACATTTATAGTCAATGAAATGATAACACAACTGCACATATTAGGTCATTTATTTTTTTGACATTATAGGGCAGGGAGACAGGGGAAGCTCAGCTTCCCTTGCAGTCTCAGAGGAATCCCCTCTGGTCCAGCTACTATTTAAAGGCTTTACCTTCATTTTTTTTCTTCCTGAAAAATATTTAAGTTTTTTTTATGTTGTTGTTGGACATGTTGAAAGGTAAAACAAGGGGAAAAGAAGACTTTTTTGGGCAGCAGTGGAAAATCTGTCATTGAGTAGTTTTTGAATAATCTTCAATAAAAGACACAAGTTAGTGTACTCTGGGGAAGAAAAATTAATTAGTTTCAATTTAAGCTGGACAAGGACACCTGAAGCACAGGCCCAGGCAGACCAAGCTGAATGTATCATTGGACAGTCTTGTCCTGTCCAACTCAATCTGTCCTCTCAGTTTCTTTCTTTTTCTGAGTCTCACCTATGTTTTTTCAGCACTTCTCATCATTCCCAGTTCCTCATTATTACATGTTTTTATCATGCCCTCCACCTTCTTCCCTCTACCACACTAGATATTTCTACTGCTGCTACTCCACCCATGCCCCCCTCCCCTCCCCCCTCCTGATAAATTCATTCACTTTGAACACAATATACTTCAAAAAAGTGAATGCAGTCATTCAGATGTGGGCTATAATGTAAAATAATAGTAAGATCATATTTATTCATTAGTTCTCAGTCAGACAGCTATTTTTTTAACACACTTCACTCCCAGAATTCCAACATTGTTATGCAGTAAATTTAATATTGAATTAATTATGCTTTATCTGCATTAACCTTCATTTGGTTTTCTATTTCTTACGAATATTGATTTCAAGAAAGTGAGGCAGACTTGTGTACAAGCAAAATCGCAGTATGGACACAATTTATGACTTCTCTGTGAAAGTTTTCAAGTTCAAGGTGATCCCCATGGCTGATTTCATGAGTTGGCAGCAATGCTGGAGCCAGGAGTTGTTTCATTATCCAAATGTGGCAAAGTGACAGCATGAGACATTGTGGAGACCCACTGTTGGATCAGTGGTAGGCAGAGATAGCCCTGTTGAGGGAAATGATATAACAAATCATTGGTGTGGCTCATAAATTGAATTTTTTTTTTTTTTTGTGCTGGCTGGAGATTAGACTTCTGTTTTGACACCTAACTAAACATCCCTAAGCAAATGGCTGAATAAAATAAAATAAAATAATAGAGATTATCCCTGCTGCCATCAGGTGAATAGGATATAGTCTGGACAGGTCACCAGTCATTGGCAGTCACCAGTCCATTGCATGATTCAGTTCAATAATACTTAATTAACCTCTTAAGAGAAAATTCATATTGCAGGAACTCAGTCAATCATTGATAATATAGTCACTTTAAAGAGTCATTGGATTATGTTATCAGTGTGGGCAGAAAGGATGTCTTGTTGTGGTGAACAGACAGTGTTGTTGAATCATACATAAAGTCAATGTGGTGTTTATTTTCTGTTAATGTCAATTTTAGGTCCCTCCTTACATAGTATGTGCTGTATTCTATTGCTGACTATTCTTTGTGTTTTCTTTTCTTTATCTATTTTATGAACATTTTTTTCATGTTTTAATATTAGTTGTTAAAAACAGAGCGTATAACAAAATTATGGAGTAAGACAGTTGTAAAAAACAATGTTTGTGCACACAAATTTGACAGAATATGGTCGGATTATGAAGATAATATGTTTTCTTGTGGTTGTGTGGATTACACTAACAGACAACTGTGACTGGCTGTGGTTGGTCTGGAAGGATCTGAGTACGAACTTAGCTTAGCCATACTAACAGTGGCAGTCATTTCATGTCACCACAGAAACAACATTAGAGACCAGAGAGCCCACTTTTGGGACGATTTACTCCCAGTCCCAGCACAGTTCCAGCTGAAAGAATCCTGAAATAATGAAACATAGTTATAAACAGCTATTTATTTATTACATTAATTACTTTACATAAAATAATTCAGTGTAATTATCACACCACAAATAAATGTGTTTTGGGGCAAAAATGTAAGTGTAAACAAATTGCTAGCAAACTAGTTCACTATTACCTAACTCTGTTAAATCATTACAGCTGGCATTTATAAAAGGGGTGATATTTTTCCAAACGAAAAAGTTAACTGAACTCTGACCCTGATTTATAATTCCTCACATGTTTCTGACTTACCCTTTTAGTAAGGTAGCTCAAATGAGTAAAAAAATATAGACCAAAATATAGACCAAAAACAAATGTCCACTACAGAAGACATAAATAGGCCTTGGGTTGATGAATAGAACTGAATTTAACTGAACTGAAGTACCTCTGTAACCATGCATCTTATTAATTACCTGATAAAAAATGTATGACACAGTAAATTGAATTTGGTTAAATTGTGGAGACAAGAGCACTGAATGAGTACCGTTCAATGCTAACAATTTTACTGTTCTATTGTAGATTGTGAATCAGTTGTTAGCTAAACAAGTACAGCAAAAAGCTTAATATGGTACACTATGTGCACTATGTACTTATCAAACACAGCATGTTGTACACTAAATATAAAAGATGAACTGCAACGATTGCTGGAAACTGTGCTAACTGCAATATTTTCACTTATTCACAGTTTGATAGATTCTGACCGTTTACCTAAATAAAACAGTGAAGATGAACAAAGCCAAAATACATATAATGACCTCAATACTTGATTTAAAAAAATAAATAAATAAATGATGAACTAAAATTGGCAAGCGAGTGCAGAAGTAAGAAATCTGAGACACAGTACTGATAAGGTGTTAGATTTCAGCTCATTCTTCAAAGCTCTCCTACAAACTGACTCAGTTAGAGCTTAAATGTAACACTGGTTTACAACAATGATTGTTATGAAATTTTCACAAAGGAATGCTGGATTTGAAATCTTCTTTCTTATTTTGTACCTCCAGTCCTCACTGAAAGGATTTAGTTCTGAAACTGTGACTCCATGTGACAGCTCACTACTCTGAGATGTAGAAAAGTGCAGACCGTGACTCATGAAATCCCGACCAAAGCCACCTTTGAGTGATCATGTGTGGTTAATAATTAATGAGTTACTATTATTTTGCTTTGCACGTGGACACACAACTTTCTTGCTTTATGGATGTTCATAAGCTGTTGGATGGTGGTAACCATGGATTGCTGTACGTGCATTTTAAGGTTAAATCAGTGGAAAGTAACAAGCAATGTCAACTCCATTTAATATTTTGTCAAAATCCAGATTTGATTTATTTAGGAGGAGTCTTGTTACTCTTACTGACAGGTATGTTTGTGTGCATCAAGAAGTTAAATACATTAGTCAGTTCTTTTTTTTTAATTTCTTTGATGGATGTACTTAATTGATGTACACCTATATACCTGGAGGCTCAGTATTCCTGAAGTGTTAGTCTATTTAATCAGTTAAAAGCTGTGAATGAATCTGCATACTTCAGACATACAATTTTTACTCCTTTTGATGTTTGGTGTTTTCCAGCTGATCAATGTACCCGATATTTTGTTGAAAAATAGGCAAAAGATAAGTGGGGGGGCTTTATTTTTTTTGCCAAAATCAGGCTTATCTTATTCAAAATAAATGTAACACAAGTTTGCCTGTATGTTGGATTTAGCTGTTTGTATTCATTAATCCCATTAAGGCTGTTCCATGAAAAGAGTAGGTGTAATAAGCTCAGACCTCTGCCCACACCTTTTTGATCATTGCAGTAATCAGTTTTGACATCAACACATTATTTATAACTTTGAGCATTTAGGTCACCCAGTTTTTCTCTTTCTTCAGAGGGGAGGATGATTTCTAGTATACATATATATATCCACATTAATTCCACATTAATGAGATTTAGTGAAATGCAGACAAGAGATGGAAAATCTGTTAAAGGGTGTCTGTGTTCATTTATCTATAGCTCAAGTTAAAGCACACAAACAGTTGTGAACTGATTCCTATTTAAAGTGCAAGTCATTTTCAGTTTTTCTTTTCTTTAGTTTCCTGTAAAGCATTGGGAGACCAATATCCCTCCTTACCAGATTCATGAAAATATATTTAATTAATTTATTTGTTTTTTGTTTTGTTTTTTTAATTCTGTGTCATGTGCAGACAGTTGATGAGGGGAAGAAAAGAGTCTGGGGTTTGGGGTCTGGGGTTTATACAGTTAGAAAGTTTGTGACATCATGTGCTCATAGTTTGTCATGAAAACTACCTAAATTCTTGTTTTTGTTTTGTTTTCAGCTGACTCCAGTAGGAACAACCATCTTCTCTGGCTTCTTGGGAAACAATGGTGCAACAGACATCGATGATGGTCCCAATGGACAGATAGAGTACACCATCCAGTACAACCCAAAAGATCCGGTGGGTTATCCATCAGCCTGCTCCTCTCTAACAAATTTGATGTAGCTGGATTTTAAACTGGCTTAACACTGAGACCCAGGGCAACATTTTCTTGATGAAAAGCTCATGTCACGTTGTCAATGTCACAACATAGAAACAACAATTTTTAGAATAATATATTTGCAAACATAAAGGCAAAGCAAGTCATCTGCAGTTCAATCCAAAGGTTCAACTTTATCATGTTTCTTTTTTTTTATGTTTATGTTTTTTTTTTTTTTTTAGGCATTGAGAAGTAAACATAGCAGTAGACATTTTTAAGAAGAAACTGTCAGATCCATTTTACAAGATAGAGTTTTTGTGAATGGGTATGGCCTGCCAGGCTAAAGAGATTCTACCTGTTGTAATCCCACATTAATATCAGTCAAGTCTTCAGCTACATTTCTGTTATATCCTCACATGTCCACAGCATGTCTTAGCTAGTCTTGACCTGAATGAAGTAAAAGATGAGGATTTGACACTGCATGTGACCCATGTTTGGCGTGAATGTGTTTCAGACAGCCAACAGAACCTTTGACATCCCTCTGACATTGTTTGGCTCCGTGGTTCTTAGAGAGAGACTCAACTACGAGGAGATAACAAGATACCTGGTCATCATACAGGCAAATGTAAGATGCTGTTCTTCTTTATATACCTAAGTTTGTACCTTTGTACCTCTCCCCTTTGAGCAGTAAACCTCGAGGAACTGAAACAATGTTGTAAAATAAAAAAAAAAGTGTTTTCAGAAAATGATAACTTCAAGTTACTGCTGCCCAAGATGGTTCTTCAAGGTACTAAATCACTAGGGATACTTTCTTTTTCATGCAATTGCTATGATTGATAGTAGATACAATTGATGTTATGTTGTGGAAATTCTGCAGTTGTCCCTGATGAGAAGAAAAATGAAGGTCTACAGAAACTCTCAGAGTTGTCTTTGTATCTTGTATTGTGCTATAGTAGGAAACAGGTTCAGCAGAGTACTAGCATCTCCAAAAGTTGTCTCTACCCTTATCTCAGGAGTGTATTTATCCTGTGGCTTACGTGCAGCCCTTTGTCCTATCTAAAGTAGGAAAGTCAGATGGTAGCCAACCAGAGTTAAATGTCAGCACGTGATTACTTGCCAGCTGTTTTTTAGTTAAGAGAAAGGTAAAAAGGTTACTCGTTTGTTCCTCTTACCCTTTACAAAAGCGTATGTTAAATGCTGACAGTGGAGCTTGTTATCTAAATTTTCCAAGATGTGAGACAGTTTCTGCAGAGGCTTCATAAATGTGTGAGGTGTGAATGACATGCTACCTTGCAACAATGCTTGCGCACGACTGATCCGTACAGTTTGTTCGGAACTGTTCATAGAGGCTGACATATAGGTTCATAGAGGCTCACAGAGGTTTATAGAGGCCAACAGAGGGTTTCATACAGGCTCACACAGAGGTTCATAGAGGCTCACAGAGGTTTATAAAGGGCCAATAGAGAGTTTCATAGAGGCTGACATATAGCTTCATAGAGGCTCACGCAGAGGTTCATAGAGGCTCACAGAGGTTCATAGAGGCTCACAGAGGTTCATAGAGGCTCACAGAGGTTCATAGAGGGTCACGCAGAGGTTCATGGAGGCCCACACCGAGGTTCATAGAGGCTCACAGAGGTTTATAAAGGGCCAATAGAGAGTTTCATAGAGGCTGACATATAGCTTCATAGAGGCTCACGCAGAGGTTCATAGAGGCTCACAGAGGTTCATAGAGGCTCACAGAGGTTCATAGAGGCTCACAGAGGTTCATAGAGGGTCACGCAGAGGTTCATGGAGGCCCACACCGAGGTTCATAGAGGCTCACAGAGGTTTATAAAGGGCCAATAGAGAGTTTCATAGAGGCTGACATATAGGTTCATAGAGGCTCATGCAGAGGTTCATAGAGGGTCACGCAGAGGTTCATAGAGGCTCACATAGTGGTTCATAGAGGTCCACACAGAGGTTCATAGAGGATCACAGAGGTTGAAACAATACAGACTCAGCTTCCATAACAGCTTTATTTTTTAAAGCAGTGTGAAAACACTTTCTGACATGTTATATAAAGATGACAAAAGAAAATAGAACCTCTTTTTTTTTTCGGATGAAAGTCTGCAGCGTTAAGTGATGTTTTAAAATGCATGTGCATGTTTTCTTTCTTTTTTAAATTATAATGGTAGTATTAATATTCCACAGCCCATCTGACTGTGAAGAGCATCCTTAATTATAACTAATGCATCTCTTAAAGTCCTTGTAATCCTTTATATCCCTACACGTTGTAGGTTTTGATAATGAAAACAGTTTCTAATGCACTTAATTTCAGTCAACATGCAAAACATATAGATAGGTTTGGTCGACAGAAATTTCAGGGATCTAAACTTAGCTACAGAAAGTAGCTAAACCCAAAGTTAACACAGTTGATTGTGCTATTTAAGGTTTTGTTCTTACAGGAAACTTGTTCACAAAAGCCAAGAAATCATGTCTCAAGGCTCATTTAATCTGAGAGCATTATTAAAACTAAACAGTGCACTGAAAAATGAATTTTCTCACAGCTTGAGAGGTTTATACATGCACTGTTTATTTGAGTAAGATATTTAAGTCTGTTTTGAGAGACTGCAAAACTGCTGAGTGTAAATTCTTCAAAAACCTAACAGACCATCTGTAACCAGTGATAAAGAAAAGGATTAAATGAGAACCAATTGTGCCAAATAAACTTGTAACCGCATCTCAACATCAGCATGAACATGGCATTTTACTTTCATATCTATAAATATATCTTTTCATATGTCATTAAAAGAGCTTTCCTTCCAATAGCTGCACAAGAAGCACATTACCATACAAAATATGCAAAGCAACAACCAGCAGCCATTTAGCTTGACTTTGCTTGTAAACAAGGGTAAAGTCCTAAAACAGGTTCTGTCCAAAGGTAGTGAAAAGCTTTCTGATTTATATAATCTATATGATTTCTTTGGTGACTAATAGCTACTGCCCTGATTTAGTCTTCATGCAGAGCTAACTGCCCTGCATGGTTTCTGAGTGTTAAATTCAATTTAATACACCCCACCTCAGACTGAATATTTGCACATTCAACACACTCATTCAACACACTTTTGTGAATAAATTACCTGGCTTTTTGAATACACTCAACAAACTATACAAACCCCATGTGCTGTCACCCACAGGGTTTCTAGAGAGTCAGTTTGAACCAGTTTTTCTAGACTTCTGGACCACGCCATATTGGCTGGAGATGACTCTGCTAGAGACAGCCTGGAACAAGCTCAAACAAGCACCACTGGGACCCTTAACTAGCTAATGCTTGGCTAACTGGCCGTGGCTTTAGGGTCCCTGGAGCTTCATCAGAGCTCAATCTCACGGAGGTCTGGGGGAAGTTAGTCAGTCTGAGATGGTGCAAGCCAACCTGGAGGGTGAGATGCTGGAATACTTCCAGTGCAAGTAGCAAATGCTCCAGAGGCCATCCACCTTTTAGCCCAGGTACCAGTATTCTGCCTTGGGTGAAGGTAGTTTCCACTCAGCAAAGTCCTCAGACCCTTCCAGACCAACCAGAGCCAGTTGCAGCAGTACAATAAACAGCACAATAAAGCATATTATATTTAAAACTAGAAAAGCACTCGGAGAGTGCAGACGTCCGCCAAGCGCAACAATTATTGAAAATTTGAAAGTTATCCAGAATCCAGGATATCTTCCGGATCACATGCAAAATGAAAACAGTTTTTCCTTTTCACATTTCTAACAACTCCTGAAAATTACATCAAAATCTATCCATAACTTTTTGAGTTATCTTGAACACAGACAAACAAACAGAGAGATAAACGTTGGAAAAACATTACCTCCTTGGCGGAGGTAATGATTATGATTATGTACTCTTAAGTATTTATCAAGTCAAGAAAGCATTATGTTCTAAGGAGCAAAAGTTTCACCTGATGAGGTACATAACACATTCATTTTCTCATTTTTGGTTTATCAAGGTTATAATGTAATTCAATTCAGATCAATTCAATTTTATTTGTATAGCGTCTGTTACAATGTCAATTGTCTCTAGGCGCTTTACAGAGACCAAGAGCATGACCCCAGAGCAATTATTATTAACGTAAATTATAATATTAAATCCTAAAAAGGGATAATGGCAAGTAAAAACTCCCACAGCAGGAGAAAAAAAAAATGTTAAGCCAAACAGTGGCAAGGAAAAACTCCACTTTAAGAGGAAGTAACCTTGAGCAGGATCTGGCTCATATGGGGGGACCTTCCTGCCGAAAGCCAGCCGGGTAAAGAAAGAAAAAAAGAGAGCGGAGACGGGACAGAGAGAGGATGTAGGACAGAGAGAGGAGAGCACATAAATGACTGAATGTAATGACTACATAAACATAAACAGATGCAGGTAGCAGCACTGAGGTGAGATGGTCAGAGGACTAGGTCGCTGGTCACCACACCAGCTGGCACCCTGAACACATTTACACACTAGAGGTAAACGCTAGGATCGCCAGTGCAACAGTGCAGCAAATCAGCATGTAACTCAGGAAACTCTGGCCTGCAGACATACAGAAAGAAAAAAGAAAAAAAAAAAAAGGGGGAGGGGGGGCAAAACAGCACAACAAACTACAGGAAAGAAAATGGAGCACAGTTGCAGTAACAAAGTGCTCCTTAATTAATTATAGAATGAGCTGGAGGAGGAAGAAGGGAGGAGGAAAGGGAAGGAAAGGGAGAAGAGAAGTGGAGACACCACTCAGCAGATCATGTTGGTGTCCCCCTGCAGCGTAGGCCTATAGCAGCATAACTATGATGAAGCTATGATTGAGATGAGGCTACTCTGATCTTAGCTCCTACAACTATAGCTATAACTATTAGCCCTTACACACTTAGCCGTTACACACTACACACTTGTTTAGCCTAACTGTACGCTTTACTGAGCAGAAATGTTTTCAATTTAGTTTTAAAAATAGAGGTGGTGTCAGCCTTTTTAACCCAAATTAGTAGCTGTTTCCATAATAAAGGTGCCTGGTACCAGAAGGCTCGTCCACCAAATCTACTTTTAGATATTCTAGGAATGACGAGTAATCAGGTCTTGTAATGCTTTTATGTAATGCTTTGCTCATTCAAGAAAAAATGTCTGTGGTATTTCTTTTGGAGTCCTTTGCTTTTCATTCAATAAAAAAATAAAATTTTGTTTAAGGTGTATTCCTTGGATTATAACTTTTGTGTGCTAACAATAAATGTTTGCGATATCAGCGTAGGAGATAGGGAACAAGGTTGTCAAGAAGTCTTCTCTCTGAGCTGAGTTTATTAACCAGATTATTTTATATAATGAAAACTATGAAAGACTTGCATCTAGATGTAAAGATGTTTTCAGACGTCACTGGTAAATTATTTATCTGAAAAAGTTCTATGTAAAAGAATAACCAACATTTGTGGAGGTAAGAACAGAATACTGGAATATTTAACACAACATCAAAAACATTCTTGAAGATGGAATTACACAGAGTGTAGGGATCAAAAATGGGCTGCATAGCACTGCATCAAGATGTGAACATTTTACGCATACTGGGGGGAAAAGGGAAATTTGATTGAGACAGAAAATGATGGGCCTTTTCCATTTGTGTAGGAAAAATACATTCAAAAAACCAGGCTGCTATTGCAGTGACTCAGTCGCTTGGTTGTATACTCTACATGGTCAATTAAAAAAAAAAAAAAAAAAGATGAGCACTCAGAATTAAATGAATGAAAATGGCATCTACAAAAATGGTGGTATCCCTAAATGATTAATTGAATAACTGAACCATTCTTGGGTGCTTTCAGCTGTGTGTCATTATTCTGTTGGAGGAGCCATGACGCACAACTCCAGCTGAGATTCCTGGCACTGGGTAGAAGGTGTCACTGCAGGATGCCTTCAGAGTTGTAAGACTTCTTTGTGCCCTGCACACATTCAAGGTCAACCGTGACAGAGTCTCCCTCACATTTCAGAGCAAACTTTTGATTGAAAGCTTTGTCTTTGCATCAGTTTTCTCTCATCAGTTCAAAGGAGATTCCTCCAGAAACTTTGTGGCTTGTCAACATGCATTTTTTAAAATCTGAGTTTGGCAATTTTTTTTTTTTTTCCTTTAAAATATGAAGTCCTCCTGGGTCTCGGTTGCTGTGATCAGACAGTGACATACCTTGTCTTTAGAGTTTAGCTTGGATGTCTTTAGATGTTTTCCCTGACTGTTTATAATTTCTTCTTATAACCACATCCTGTGGGTTGACTATGGTCCCATGGACTTTATACTTTTTCTTTGTATTTGCAGCATGAAGCCGATTAATTATATTTTTATATCCTTTACCTTTAACATAATAATCGAGAAATTCCTTTCTGAGCCCCTGAGATGAATTTATCCTTTGTTTATTCTGATCCACATTCACTGTGCTGTTAAAGATAGTTAAAGATATCTGTGAATGAAGTTTAAAGAACGAACTTGAAACATGATGCAATGATTTATGATTATTTTTAGGGGTATCACCACATCTGCCTAGGCTATTTTACAATCCCTGTAAAATTAACAATAAACTTTCTTTTCATACTTTTATTGGTTCACTCTGTCACACACAAGTATTGATTTGTTTTTCCATGAGTTTGATCAATAAAGATTTAAATGTCAACCAAATTATAGATTTCTTATTCATATCTTTTGAAAACTGTACAGCTTTTCTGCAAATATGTTAATAATCATAAACGTTTGGAGGCACTGAGCGTTTTCCTCTTCCATTTGTTAATTAGCATCTCTGAAAATGTTATGTATTTTCAGTGTTTCACACAAGGCACAAAAATGAGCCAACCCAATTATTCAAATAAGGTGTGTGCAGTACTGTCCGTAAATAAATAAAAGCTCTTTCTCTCTGTCCAGGACCGAGCCCCCAATCCGAGTGAGCGCCGAACGGCCACCACCACGCTGACCGTGGATGTGCTGGATGGTGATGACTTGGGCCCCATGTTTCTACCGTGCACACTTGTAGGCAACACTCGTGACTGTAGTCCCATCACTTATAGGGCTATTGTGCTGGAACTGACGGAGCCGGTAAGTGTTATGCACATGCATTATTTACTAAAAGCACATATGTGTGTTAGCATGTTTTTATGCTTGTTTTATGCGTGTTTTGGTGATCATGCATGCTCCCGCTTGTCTTCTTTAAAGACTCTGCTATGTGCTTTTAAAATCACTGTGCTCTTAAGCTCCATTGAGTTTGTATTTAAGAGAGGGATATTAAACTTTTATCTTCTCAGCTTGACATTTAAGTATTTTGCTGCTAAGAGCAATTGCACTGTAAAAGCACTGGTTAACGGTATCAGTGTTGCCTGGATTGTATGTACTTCTGGTATCTTTGCAAGTGCAGCAGAATCATTTATGAAAATTGTCAACACTTGTTTTAATGATTAGTTATTTGTAGCTACTCAATAATTCATCTGTAGATCATTCGAGAAAAGCCAAAAACTGAAAACTGTCATAATGAAATGATTTTCATGTCTTGGTTTCAAACATATTTCACAACACCCTTTTACCAACCCCTTTGCAGCAATCACGTGCAACTGCACTGTTTTTTTTGTTTTTTTTTTTACCACATTAATATTCTTTGCAGCTCTCTGCTTCAGATGAAAGCTTGTGTGACTCCAAGAAACAGTTTTGGACAAACCGTCAACATTTATCTCCTTTTCTTTTTGATGGACAGTAGTGTAAATCTCTTTCACACTGATAACCGTTAGAATATTGAGTCTGCCATGCTGTGGTATGTATTTGTGCTTACACAGCTGCGAGTGCACTACGTTTGTACAGTATTTGTAACGCTGACATTTAGCTGATGCTGTTATCCAGAAAAACTAGCGATACCACTTTTGTAAACAAGACAAAGTGGCTGCTTGTCAACTCTGACAAGTCAGCAGTGCACTCATCCCTTACCATGACACTACACACACACACACATGCATGCATGCACACGATGGTGACAACGCAGCAGTGCATTCATGCCTGAACACCCTTAATCCACCTACACACACACACACACAGTCAGAAAACTGTATCAAACCAGTAGAGCAGTCATGCTTAACTGAGCATTGCCTACCTCATCTCTTTATATAAACGCACAGTCCCATACACACAAACACACGCTACTCAGCTGACACAGTTATGGTAACCACTTTACACTTCCACTTTTATGCCTACTGTTTTTTGTTTTATTTTTGTTTGTTTTGTTCTTTTTCCCCCTCACCTGCACGCACACTTAAACACAGACCAGTGACTTTGAGAAGGAGCAAGTGCATGAAAGCAAGAACTGGCCTGTAGATAGTCAGGGTGGTGAGATAACATGGTAAAGGGGAATTGAACCGGAGAAGTGACAGAAGACAAGCAGACACACAACAAGGTGAAGCTGGAAAAATTCTTCAGAGGTTTCAGAGTCTGCAGTCATGCAGATAAACTGCAATTTGTTTGCATCTCCGTTCTGTAAAATGTGTTAATTTGCTTATAGTGATCTTCAGAATATTCTAGAATCTGTAGCCACGTCAAATTAAGCCTCATATTGATAAAAAAGAAATGTGTATTGAAAAAAATAATTTGCAGTTTTGTGAACTCGTGTTGTTGCATTTTGTGTATAGATCAACGGAAGAGCTCGTGCGGTCCCTCGGTAGCCGTTATTAAAGAGGCCATGGTTGCAGATCTATTCCAGTAATGAATGAATCCATCGGGAGTAAAATCCACTTGTGTGTTTTCTGCTGCTGCAAGTCATTGTGTCTGTTCAAAAGAAGGGTGTTTCACTCCTGTTCTTTTTGAAATGAGACATAAATTGTTAAAACTATAATCAATTTTGTTTGTAAGCCATGTATATGTACTTCACAGTAGCATACCTGACTCCATGAAATAATAATTCTGATACTTAGTATTAATCATCTCTTCATGGAAAAGAGCACCACTTCCTTTCATGGAAGAAAATGAAGTGAATGCACATGACAGCATGGTCACACCACTTTCTTTTCAGCTGCTCCCGTCATGGGGTCCCGTCAGCAGTGTGATCGACACAATTGATCTGGCACAAGTTTTACGCTGGATGCCCTTCCTGATGCAACCAGGAATCAAATCCGGGCCTCTCACATGGTCAGTGAATGCTCTGCCACCGCGGAGCATGTAGGAGTAAAAATAGCTGAAAAATGGGCTGGAAAAAAATCACCGTTGCAGATTGATCATGTTTCTTTCCTCCTGCCCACAAAGACAGTTGTGGTTTGTATTAAATTCAGTTATTGGCTGCATTCCAGCCAGTAACAGTTTAAAGCTACCGCTGCCAGACACAAACCATTGTAGTGTCACACACCAAACACAAAGATGGCTGCTTCCTGTCTAAGACATGGAAGTAAAAGCATACTAATTTGTGTTTATTTTTCTCAGAAAGTGCTTTTTTTTTTGTATATCTTGCGAACTCATGATGTTATAAATATGTATTTAGTTTAGTGCTGCATTTCCTCTTTAAAGACAGCTCACAATAAATAAATAAAAAGTGCTCTGGAGGACAAAATTTGCACAGCTGAAGCTGAGAACACTGGCTGAACTTTTCTTCGGGACAGTGCTGTAGTTGGGGGTCTTGGTTAAGGATAAAGGGGAAGCACTGAAACAACCAGATGTCTACGATCAACAGTCTGCATGTCTGAATATGCAAGAGTCTGTTATCAAAGAAACACTGGGATGATAACTTCCATTTTAGCTGCTCCATGTTTGAGGTTGACATAGCAGAAATATCCACATAAATGGTAAGTTTTATGCCAGATGCCCTTCCTGACACAACCAGGATTTGAACCTGGGATCTCCACCACATGGTACATGACTGCGCCACCACTAAGCCACCAGGGAAATCTCATTGGGGAAACACCAAAAACTAACCAGAAACCAAAAACTCCCTAACAGAATATTAAATCAAAATAATTTCACAATAAATATAGATCCACTTTACAAAGAGTAATGTGGATTTAACATTTATCATACTGCATACAAGAAAACTACAGTCATGTTTAAAAACAGACATAATTACACAGACTCAACTGTAATCTTCATGACAAAGAAAGGTTGTTGGAAAAAAAATAATGACGGATGGTTTCAGGATAAGGACATTCAACTTCTAACGTGTGAGTATTTAAAACCAAAGTAATTATGTAATTAACACATCCAAAATGGAATTAACATTGATTCTTCTTTATCTCTACTTCTGAAAGTTGTGCACTCAAAGTTTAATAATTTTAAACATAATGAATAGACAGCAAAAATAAATGTTAAAAATATTGCCAAATTAAAATTTAAATTACTTTTTTAAACTTTCACCAAAATTTACCACTTAGACCAGCCAGAGTGGTTTCAGAGGAAAGTTGGCTGCAAAGTTTATGACCATCCTTTCTGTAATTAAAAAAAAGGGATCTGTCTTCTTGCCAGTGCAGAAGTCATAGAAACCATGAGGATTAGCTTAGGGACGGGGGCAAAAACCAGGATGTGAGACATAAATTTGTCTTACTTTGTGGCACAGCCTCTGAATTTTAGTGACGACCTAACGATGTGTCTTTTAGAGTCTGATTAAAAAAAAAAAAAAAAAAAAGACAAGGTTCTTTTTGATTATAAACACAGTTCAAACTTCTTTTGTGCTGCAGAAAGTCCATTAAAGTCATAAAAATGACTCAGTGAAGTCTTCCAGACCCTGTTTATGTTACAATGCTTATGTTACAATGCATATGTTTTATGGTGTTTTTTTTTTTTTTTTTTTATCAACACCACTAGATTATGTGAAGATGCTGACCTGAATGTTGTAAATATAGACTGTAGAAGAAAAACTGGACAAATCCTCTCTGACGTCACGTTTTCCTCTCACAGAGTAGAACAAATGTAAAAGCAAGAAAACATGCAGGGAAGCCTGCTGGAACACATTCATTGTTCGTCAATCACAGTTAGCTATTTTAGCTTTGCTGTGTCTGCTTATTTTTAACCTATGAAGCTAATTAATATTACTTTACTTTCATTCTGATCAAATATTTCCAAACATCCTCACTTCGAGTGTGACTACTGAAACGGTATCGGAAACGAGCACTGCCAGAGCTTAAATGAGGACGAACTCTGCTAGTACCAACCAGGGATAGACTAGCTGCAATCAAACAAGCCTTCTGCCATCAAGGCATGACGACTGGCTGCAAATCCCATCGGACTTCCGTTTGGAAGGGCTCTGAAATGATCCACCATGGCTCCTGTGTCCTTAAGCCAAGCCACACTGAGGAAGCTGCCAGCAGATTTCCACAGTGGAACCTCCCATTTCAAACTTTGTTTCTGTGGCAACATCAGACACAACAGCTGCATTTAGCTGATGCTCAATTAGAGCAAATCGCCTGCCACTTTGCTAAGCTTCACCTTTGTACCCATCCAGCTAACCCACAGCCATTCACTGCATCTGTACACAACACACAACCACAACAAAACATCTTCTCTTTAGAATGTAAATAACTATGCTCTGTTAGGTTTTTAATCACGGCTCAGCAACCATGCTCATAAGTCAATATAATGCTAAGGGATAAGTAGCTAAAGTGATTACAGGCAGCCATGGGCTATGCTTGCTGTCAGTTAAAAGACAAATCTCCAAATTATAAATACATTTCTAGCTTCATATATTTTACTTGAAGTTTTACAAGAAAAAAAACAATAATAATTTATTGATCTAAAGTATTTCAAAACTGTTTCGACATAGGATGAGTGTACAGCTAATAGTACTGTAGATAACAGATTACAGATGCAAATAGAGGATTTTTTTTTTGTATTGCTCTAGTTTCTCTCATATTCTTTGTGTACATTTGCCATACTAAGTCACTCCGGTATCCTTTTAATTCATATAGCGTGATCTTCTACATTTAACCTGTTTTTAACAATAGGCAAACAAGCTATTTTCTAATAGATTACTGAAATTCTATGGTTTTTGATATTATTAGTGGAGTGAAAAAGTTATCAAAAACTAATATCAGTGAAAGCATGATGCTTTTGTGGTGAAGTTACAATTACTTCAAAAACTTCACTTTTACCTTGCTGTTAGGTTTAGGCACCTAAACCACCTGTATCGGTTTAGGCATTGAGCAATTTTCTTAAACTACTGAAAAAAAAAATCCTCTAGCACAGTGGTGCGCAAACTGTGGTATGCGTACCACTGGTGGTACGCGAGCGATCTCTGTTGGTACCCGGGGGAATGTCAGGACTTTCCACATTTTTACTTTTCTTTTTTTTATTAAATCGGAAACATACAATGCATTATAAATATGTTTTAAACAAAATTCAGGTAACAATAAATAACTACAATAAGGAATAAACATCTCTCCTGTGAATTTAAACCTAATTGAGAAGGTATATATGGCTATATTTTAAAGTGGTGGTACTCAGAGAGCTGAACAGTTTCTCAGGTGGTACGCAGTATTAAAAGTTTGAGAACCACTGCTCTAGCATGACAATTGTGTTGATGAAACTTTTGCTTTTCCTCATAGGAGTAATGAAGAAAAAAACTATAAATGTCAAACAGAATTACTTTTGTACCCTGGAGCTTGTACCAGCCATATTCTTATTATTGTTCTTTGAGTTGTTTTTCCTTGCTGTCTGTAATTTACTATGTAGAGGATCTTCTGCTCAACATTTAACCATTGTGTACCATCGAGTTTGTTTTATGAAAAAATATATTTGTATTTGTTGCATAATCATTATTGGAATCATTCCTCTTGAAAATTATTACAGCAGAAATAATTGCCTGTTCTGTGTCAGTGCAAATGAAAAGAGCAAATGGATTTCAGAAACTGTGATATAAATACAAAGGACATCAACCAGCTGCTGTGTTTGTGGTACAAGAGAAACAATGAAGTGAAGAAAGACCTGAGAGAAGTCAAGGGTCAAGGAGGAGAGTCAACGTAAAAGATTGAGGCCCAATTAGACTAATAAGTTGTGGCAACCTCTGGGCCTCAGAGCCAACATAACAACAGTTTGGTACATCTGTCCCTTTCGCTATCGTAGCTACATACACCCAAACACACAAAGTCTTACACACACTCTGATGTTAGCCATTTATGTCGAGGAGCAGTCAGCTGTCAGGCCAAGTTTTCACTCATGCACTTCAAAAACATTGCTGCCTCTGCAGCATTTGCAGAAATTTATAGCTGTAAGGGGAAAAACAGATTATTGAGCCACACAGTAAACAGCTCACCCAAGACCTGACCAATTATTTAGTTTGTCATAATGTCATTTACTGGCAATTGGCTAGATTCATGTTAAAAGCTGAGCAAAGCATCAAAAACTGTAGCACCATATTGTTTCTGTGTTTTTTTTAGCTTTTTCCATAGTCAATACAATTGTGTGGCTTTGCAGTGTCTTACAGTGTTTTTGTTTTTTATTTTTTTATGTGAAGAGAAAGTGCTATATCATGTCTAAAATATGTTCTTCTGTGCAACTCAGTGTTTAACAAAAAGCCCTCAAGTGTTTTTCCCCTGGTCCTATTGATCTGCTGACTTCTCTTAGGATCAGCTGCCTGGCTGTCTGTCTCAGTTCTCCAGTTCATACAGTACAATACACAGTCTAGCAGGTGTTGTTACTTTGTGATTGTGGTGTCATTCGTGCCTGTCTGATATCTGTCACTGTTATCCTTCCTGCCAATTCTGCAGAGTTTGTCAGCTTTATTCTCCCTGCGTGTCACTGACAATGACCCTTGGAAGTGCAGTATGTAAAGAGCCTTTCAGTATTAACATCCTGGCTTGCTGTCTCAGCTTGGGGATTTTAGTGTGAATTTACTTTAGGCTGCCACTGAGTACTCGTATTTTTATCCTTTTGACTATCCACACTATTTGGTTTCTTTTTATATTAACCTCCATTTGCCAAGACCAGCGTAAATTTCAGTTTTCAAGAGCATGTATAATTCCAGCAATACCTAAAACAGTTTTGAGAATGAGATCATCCCTTTGGAGCACTTTTAAGGCGACTGTATGTACAATAACACTGACCACATGAGGCATAACTGATGTGATGTACTGACAAAGGAGCCACTGTTAATGATGTGCTAATAAGTTGGGACATCTTGTAATACCACTTCATCCCACTAGAGCAGTGGTTCTCAACCTTTTTTGAACAAATGCCCCCTTGGGCAACCATTAATGCTCTTAACACCCCCCCCCCCCCAAAAAAAAAAAAAAAAAAAGTGTGCATGTCTGTGTAAGCATGGAAATAATACTATTATTATTATTATTATTATTATTATTATTATTATTAGTTAGTAGTAGTAGTAGTAGTAGTAGTAGTAGTAGTAGTAGTAGTACTATATTATAAGTAAGTATAATACTTAAGTGGCCAGTGTAGAGCAGCAAATCTCTGTCTGTAAGCTCATCCAACACCTAAACAACAATGAACATTTTTTCCCCCCTTGGAGACCCTCGTACTATGGTATAACGTAATGCGTGCTAGGGATTCCCCCTTTTTAGCGGAGATGATTTGCAGAGGGAATTTTTGCGCTGATTCAGAAGGATAGAAGCCGCGGAGGAGGAGGATTTACTGAAAGTGCCACATCGAAGAACAGACAGGTGAAATATCTGACCTCTAGGCTACTATAAAAATTTAATAATTAGCTACACATTTATGTGTGTGTGAACAGGCCTTTATAATAATATAATTGAAGCCTACCTTTGCCAACTGCGGAAAATGATTTAATTGTTGAGTGCCGATCCCTCAGTGACTGGAAGTAAGTCAAGTCTTTAGATGCCCTGTCTGGATGTTTTTTTAGAAAGATGCTCCTGTAATCGTGACGGCTTCATGGCTTCATTGGAGAACACCTGCTCACATAGCAGCACATCTGCCAGATGTACGTTGCTCGGTGATGGAATAAATCTATGATTTATGTAATTAGCATTGTACTGCTGGTACTTTTTCTTGTTTTCTGCCATTCTTGATTGTACTGTAAATGTTTGTGATTAAATGTGATTACGTAGTCTTGATTGTGTATGTTTTCATTGGTTGCTGAATGAAGCCCGTGAACTGTGTTGGAAATGGGTTTCTCTGCTGCTGTGTGTTTATGGGCGTTGCTATGGTGACCGATCCCGCTCGGCTCGTCTGATTGTGAAGTAGAGAGAAAAGGAGACGTTACCGGGTCATGGAAGCAGCAGACTTGGGGTTTTGGTCTCAGACAGCAGCTTTATTCTTTGAAAGCAAATCTAAGCACAACATTTTATTGAAACTTAAGTAGATTTGCACTATAAAAAAAACATTGGCAAAGCATGGAAGTTTAAAATAGTTCTCAAGGTGTGGCGCCCCTCATTTGTGCCTGAGCACTCCCCTCTCAGCCCTGACGTTTCCAGCGCCGCCCTAAAGGTCCAGAAAGCCCCCTGGGGGGCGGTACCGCCCCCGTTGAGAAACCCTGCACTAGAGGAACTTTCTTGTGATGTGCTGTCTTCAGGTGGTCAAACGTGGCATTTCTACATAGAGTGGCTTTAATAAATAAAGTAGTTCTGGACATTAATCCATCTTGTATAATTTTATCATGTTCTTTTGCAAATGTATTCCAATAGTTTTCAAATACTCATCCACTAATTTACATAAGGCATAAGGAATATGATACATGGTCCTGACACGACCAAGAGGACTTTCTCTTGTAAAATCTACAGCTTAAGCGCAATAACCATAAGCAGCTGTGTTAAAATACACATAGGTTATCTAAAATAAAAAGGATTTGTTATTAAGGAAAATTGCTGCCTCTTAATATAGTCAAAAGTCCTGTTTTAAACACAGACAGCTCAAAGTGAAGTGTTCCAGTGTGGGTACAATTTGCAAAGAAGACTCAACACTGTTTTTCTTTTTTTCTTTTTCATTTAAATCACTTGTAAATCACCTACCTATCCTGTTGATGGGCCATGAGGATCTTTTGCCACCGTACATTGTTTTACCTAGTCAGCATTTGAGTTTTATTCACAGTCATCCAAGAATAAATGACCCAACAACAGCTTAAGGCTGAAACACCACACTTGCAAGTTATAACTGAAGAAGCCTTTCCTTACAAGGATTTTAGAGTTAAATTGAACTTGGTTTCAAGCCAGTTACTTTTGTCCACCAAAGGCCACCATATTAACAAAACAAAGTAAAAGGCTTTATTCAAAGCTGGTATCAAAATCTGTCTTGAGTGACACAATGACCCTGATTTACAAATTGCTGACAACCATTTAAAAAGGCATTATGGCACGCAGGACATATTTGAAGATACAATGAGATTTGTAGGTGTTCTGGGCCACATTCTTTAAGCAGTGTAGATGCAATGTCTGAATCCAAGCATTGCAGTCTCTTCTCTCTACTGTTGGCAAAAACCAACCAAGGTATCACTACAAAAATTCAGGTTAACAATATTTCATGGAGTTTTTATTGACTCAGACCTGAGATTCAGCAGCCACATCAAGTCTGTATCAAAATCAGCTTTTTTATCACTTTCAAGCAAATGTCAAGAGTCAGAGATCTAATGTCCAGAACAGATTTAGAGAAGCTCATCCAGCCTTCATCTCCAGCACACTTAACTATTGTAATGTTCTACTGTCTGGTCTTCCCAAAAAGACTGTTAGACAGCTTCTCACAACCCGGAACATTGAGCACATTACTCCTGTTCTGAGATCTTTACACTGGCTCCACGTTACCTACAGAACAGACTTCAAAGTGCTGTTGTTAGTTAGCAGTTCGATCAATAATATAGAGCCACATAACATTTCTCATCTTACTGTAGAATATAAACCAAGTAGGGCTCTGAAATCTTCTGAGGCAGTCAGCTGCTAGTACGTCAAGTTGGGCCCAGACAGGGTGAAAATGCATGTGGGGACAAAGCTGCACACAGATTGAATAAACTTCTTGTTGATATTAAATGTCTCTGCTGTTTTCCTGTGCCTTTGCTTAATTGAATTTTCAGTTTCGCCTTTTACTGCACTGCTTTTACGTATCTAAGCTTTGTTTTGTTCCTTGTTTTGCCTAAATCTATATTTATAGATTTCCTTTGCATTCTTACGCTATTTTTATTTTTTATTTTCTGTTGTTTTCTTCTTAATGCCTTTGTAAAGCACTAGTTTTCTTTTTGTATGAAATGCGCTATGCATGTAAACTTGCCTTACCTTTGACGTATGTACGGCTGTCTCTGTTCAGACTGCATTTGGTAATCACTGCTGAAAATTTGAGAGGACAGCTTTGTACGTACCAGGAACAAATCAGTGCAGAGGACAGGAGGCGTCTTTGAATGAGTTTTGGTGAACCCTCAATCTCACTGTCAGCAAGCATTAATGACTTGAATTTGATTCTGTCAGCCATGGAAAGCCAGCAGAATCCAAGTAGTTTACTAGCATGTTCCTTTTTTGATTGATGGAGCACCAGACATGCCGCTGCGTTCTGGCCCACGTGCAGAGGTCTCACTGTGCATGCTGGGAGAAGACTGCAGTAATCGAGGCGAGTGATTACTACGGTCTGCACCAGGAGCTCGGTGACATACTGAGTCACATACAGGGTGATTGTTCTTATGCTGTGAAGTGTAAAGTGATATGACCAAGACACAGCTACAGCATGGTGGGAAAATAAACACTTCAATCACCAGTCATGAGCTCCAGGCTTCTTCCAACGTTGCAACACCTTTTAATGCTATTACCAATGCTTGCTTTGATTTTGATAAAATTACTAGTGAGCGTCTTAAAACGTATGTTATCAGTGATAGTGTCAATGGAAATTCATATACAGCAATGGAAACAAAAACAAGGCCTCTGAGTTGTTAATTGATTTGTCGTCAGCTCTGTTCCATGTTTACCTTCACTTCTTGGCAGATACACTTCCTTTCTTTGTACTTTTCCATACACTTTCCTTCAACTTTAGAACTCTTCATCAGTTCATCTGCTGTAAGTTCATCGCTGCCTGTAACTTCCTCCTCTCATCTCTCCTACTGACGGGAAACTGAGGGGGGATATTACTGGTAACTGCTGCATAGCAGATACAGTTCTTAAATATTGCATCAGAATATGTGCACCTGCATACTTCTGTGCACAGTTTATGTGTGAGTGTGTGTATTATAAATATGGGTACAAAAAAGTAGAATATGCAAAGTATATAGAATCTAAATGGATACTGAGTATCATTATTTTACTTTTGCAATCATTTTTTTTTCTTTTTTAACTGTTTTTATGCTGCATTTGTGAAGCTAATTAATGTCTGCACTCATGTCCTGCATATAAGTAACCAAAATGTCCTTTTTTTTCTTTTTCAATTATTAATTTTTATTACTTTGCAGCCTTTTCTTGTTTGCTCAGAGTTAGAGAGGACAGCTGTAGTCATCATTATTTTAAGCTGGTGCTTCAAGGAGGGACTGTTTTTTTCTCACAGTTGTTCATTAAGTTGAGCTCTCTTTGTATTACACGTATTAAAGCTGCTGCACGGGAAAAGGTTACAAGATTATTTGAAGAGTGTTTCGGTTGTTGTTTTGTGTATACGATGCAGCTAGGTTTTACTTAAGAAGCACCTCTTTGATACAAGCTGCTTGTACAAGATGCAAGAATTGTACTGTTTCACCTAGAAGTTTCCAGGAGGATCTACACATGAGTGAAAGTAGACTTTAACGGCCTGGAAGTGTGTTCCATAAAAGATACTGAGATGGAACGTCACTCCAGAAAGAGAAGAGAGCAGCTGCCTCTCCAGAATCCACTTTAAAACCCAGTCACAGCAACAAGAAAACACATCACCTGATAATACAATTTTAAACAACACATTATCAACTGCTTCCAAGTTGTTATAAATTAAATTATCTCTGAATTGTTTGAGGTGATCTCTCCTTACAGGTAGTTTAAAAGGCGCTAGCGTCTTTTGTTACTAGACCTTAGTGATGCTCCAACGCGCGTTTCCATTAGCGAGGTAAAACTACCGTCAACCGTTGTGTCTCCACTTATAGTGACAAAGCCAGTTGCATGTAAATTATCCACATCACCTGGTGACAGCAGAGCACCACTTTCGCTGTGTGAAAAAAAATAAAATGAAAAGACGGTAAAGACATAGAAATAAAAGAAGAAAAACAAACTAAAATGACAAGCTAAAATGGTTCCTGCACTTCTGTTTGCTGTTTGCATGATGCATAACGGTGGTGTTGAATGAGAAGAGATGACCCTTACTTGAAGGAGACAATAGACGGCTGAAAACCGTCATCTCTCAGTGCGTCAACACCACCGCCCACCCATCTAAAAGGTTTTTGGGGACCACTCTGAGTACCTATCCTACCAGATGAAATCTTTTTTTCTTTGGTTCCTGGTAATGGAGACACCTGTCCTGCTTTAGGCCCCGTAAAACTACGCTGGGAGCTCACTGATGGTGGCACACCAAATAACAGGAACCCATCTAAGTTGTATTTGCTGTCCTGACACCACAGTAGACAATTTGATTGCTAACATATCATCTGTCTTTGCGCCTGAACCAAAGGGCTACTTGCTCATCTGATCCAAACCAGGAAGTGATTTTAATTGCATTTCCCAAACTGACCACTGGGTGGTGTCTCCAGAAATGAGTCAAAGTGAGCCATTGACCCCCATGTTAAAATATTCAACTCTGAACCAGGAATAAACATATTTACTGCCTGGTTCAAAAAACAGTTTTAGTGTTTATGAAAACCGTATGGGAGGTTGATTTGAGTTTTTAGAAGGCCTTAAAAAAAAAGACTTGGCACTGACTAGATTTTAGAAATCCTTAATCTCATTGCATGCCAAGGGGGTCATTGCTGCACAGACAATCAGTCTGTGCAGCAAGTTACAGCTGATGGAATGACTGCAGAAGTGATGTGACCAAATTGATTTAAGCATGGGCGATAAAGATTACAAAGGTCTGGGGAATAATATGGAAGGTCTGGGAAAAAGCACAGCAGACAAAATATTAACTTCACTCCAAACAGGGCCTTGCAGCTGTGCAGAGCAACATGTGAACCAGCGTTTCAGCCATAATAGTGAACCTCCTCTGCATGCTGTCATTTTTATGTTAAAGATTATGTGTTTTATTGTGCTCTTAATTTAGCTTTTTTTTTTGTTTTGTTTTGTTTTGTCTGTTAATTCTACAAACAGAACACTGATTTCTCAGGGCTCTGTTAGGTCATCAGTGAGTAAAGTATTTTTTAACTTCAGCTCAAGATAAAGGAACAGCACTTGAGTCCAAGAACTTCTCAGCTTGGTGCAGTGCCAAGATGCTTTTGTGCCATGCCAACACATAAAGAGACTTACTTGTGATTAAATAATTGCCACCAACATCTATATTACGGCTGGTTGGTTCTTCAGTTTCTCATTTTTGTAATTTCTGTGGATTGTTTGAATCTGTAAGTCTCTCCTTTTCTTGTCCTTGTTTCTTCTAGGAAATAAACAAAAAAAAACCAAAAATATTATTATTATTAGTAGTAGTAGTATTATTTTTAATCATTTGATGTGCAAAATGCTGTGCATCAGCTTTTAGGCATAATGCCGCTGATGTTTTCAGCTTACCTCCAGTAGATTTACGTTTGTTGTCAAAGAAAGAAGCCATGGTCATCCCAAGAAGAGGCACTTGATGTAGAACTGTTGCTCACCTTTTGACCTTTTGGCCTTTTCTTTTATTCATTTATTTACTTTGCCAACAGAATAAGGTGAATCCCCTAAATGTGACTCCACCCATTCAAGCTGTGGACCAAGACAGAAACATACAACCTCCCTCTGACAGACCAGGGATCTTGTACTCCATCCTCATTGGTAGGTTGAACATTTTAATGAACAAAATGATATCTATATATGTTGGTAGTACAGAATGACACTTTCTATTGTAAAGTATTTTTGAAATCTATCCACTCTTCGGAGTTTAGTTGACAATTTATTCTATAGCATTGCTGTTTTTTTGTTTTTATATTAATCTTTGTAGGACTATTAACAACATAATATCCTTAAATGACAATTTTGGTTTAATCAAAAATGCTTTTTTTTTTCTTTTTTCCCCATAAATAAGTTCTCAGGGAATTTATCTAGAAATAATGCCTTTTAATTTTATTAGTCAATATTTTCCATTCATTATCTGAGACTTAGTTGGTCCAGTCGTTTCAGTTAACACTGTTTAATCTTTTTTACATGCAGCATTATAGACAGTTCTTTCAGAAATTACATTTTGTTAAATGTCTTTGTCTTTGGTCCAGACTCTAACCGCTATTTTCCTTTTCTTAAAATGTGTCTCTTTGGTTTTTAATGAGGCCACTTAAGTGTTTAGGTGCAGAATTAACTAAAATGTGAAGCAATAAAAGGGACACTTTAAGGCCATCAGCAATGAATAAAATGTAAGAAACTTCCAGAGATGAAATGTCTGTCCGTTAATGCTTTATAAGCACTTCAAGGTGAGCGTGATTCATTAGAAGAAGTGCACCATTACTGTTACCAACCTAACAGATATTGTAAAGTGCAAAGTCACAAAACACTTTGACTTTTACAAGTGAGAATCTGCATTGTACATATAAATCAAATTAAACTTGACTCAGTATTGCCAGAATATTGTTTCATCTTTCATCTTATTTTGTCAAGACAAAAATATTCTTTTCTTGGATCCGAAACACTTCATGCTTTGGGTTAAAATATACCCAATGTTATGTTAACCACATGTTACACTGTCCACATTTTTCTATTATTTTTTGGGTTACCATTGTTCTGCATCCCACAGCACGTTATGTAACGGGCAGATAACATTAGCCAACAATCCCAGAGGAACTATTTTAGACACCAATGGACTGCTGTTGAAGTCAGACCCCCACAACCCTCCCAGATTCTGAAAAATGACTTTAAAGGGTGCATTGAAAACAGATGCCAATGCGTTCTGGCCAAACGTCAGCACATGAAGAGCTGGGAGTCAGAACAGGCGGCACAAACACACTGTGTGTGTCTTGGAGAGCAACCATCCTCAGAGGGAGCCTGTCAAATCAATGATAGCTGTAAGAAGTACCACACATGGACCAAATGTGCATTTGAGACGTGTAATTGTGGACGTGTGCCTGTGCTGCTGCTCTTTCTCACCAGAGCTTGATTTCCCCACTGAACAATGGAGCATTTTAGAGCCTCATATACAGTATGAATGTGTGGTGTGTGCACGCATCTGCATCCGTCAAAAGCAGAAATGAGAGAACTGGGAACATTAGTCTCACACTCCCTCCTTCCATTCATACTTAGCAACGGCATATACCAAACATATATTAATTCTATAAGCAGTTGCTGATTTTTACTTCTCTTTTCTCACACACAGGTGTTGCTTTTCATCTTTTCTCATTGTGTGTTCCTTGCTTTCTCTCAGGGAAACCAGAGTCTTATGTGGAATATTTCAGCTTGAACAGAACAACAGCAGAGCTTCTGCTACTGAAGCCCATCGACAGAGAACTCCATCATAGATTTGATTTGGTTATTAAGGTGAGAGAAACGGCACACAGCACCTTCTTAAAATCAGTTTTGTTTATCCTGTATGTTCCTTACAGAAACACTCCAAAAACTCCTCACAGCACTGTGCTTTATTTTAGCTTTTATTTTGTATGTAGCTTTATATGAAATAGTTATCAGATTGTCAATAAGCAAATCTTTGGCATTAACATTATTATTATTAATTTGGAAATAAATAGCTCTTGTGTAAAATAATGTGTATTTTAAATCATGGAAGGATCAAACTGTCCTGTTCTGTGTGTTTGTATGTGATTGGACGGGACATCAGGAGTTTAAGGGGTATTTCTGAGCGCAGTTTTGGTCACTGGTCACTGCCACACAATGGCATCACTGTTTGAGCATCAACAAACAGATGCAGAGGCATAAATAATCAATGCTTGACTCGATGGGCGGCTGATAAGAACATGGCCATTTTTCATAAGTACACTCAAACATGGTACACTGTATTTATTGCTCAGGTTTTAAAGCAGTCTCCCCGCTCTCTTTTGGTACTCTAGAAACCAGCACCGTCTTGAAACTTCCTTCTTGAGTCGTCAGATAGAGAAGCAATGGGACATGGGCTGTTGGACAGATCTAGCTATCTAGCATTAGCATTATGTCGGCATCATAGCATTGTTCTTGGCTGGAAAGTTCCTCCAGTAAAACCAGGCTGTGGTTCCAAGAAGTGGCACAATTGTTGCTAAGACCAACATAGGTAAACCATAATCAGATTTTAAGGAGCCATCACATAAAAAACCAAGACTTTATCAAGTCAAAGAAAAAAGATCGGTGTCGAGTGTACTTTTTAGAATTTGATAAATTCAGCCAAAATTGATGGACAAAACTGTTAAATACATTTTTTCAAGATGACTGGCCTCTGTTGTTGAAAATGTTGGACTCCTCTGCTTGATTGAACATTAGAAGCCAATCTATAGCTTCCCATGTCAGTGATGCATCTCAGAAACTGCTCTTTCAAAATGAAGTGAAGGCTATCATTTTGAATTATACTTATATGTTTAATGCTCATTTGTTGCCACATCTTTTTTCATTGGATCGCATCTTATTGAAATAACACCGTCTATGCTGTGACATCCACTGAAGGGCAACAAAATGAATTCCAAAGCTTTAAGAATAATCTAAGATGTCTTCATATTCATTTTGTTTATTTTGTGATATTCACTCATGCAGCCAGTAAGCCTTTGCCAACCCAGCTCCTGTTTCTTGGCAAACTTGGATGTATTACTTTTTTTTCATTATTATGACTTTCTTGCTTTCATAAGCCTCTAGTGGGACTTCCTGCTCTAATTCGCTGAAGTATCTTGCCCTTTTTTTAGTTATTATTGTGTTTCTGACACTTCACAGATGATGACCACATAGTTTTGCCATGAACTCATGCAAAACTAGGTTATGTAATTTGACTGAACTTATAACATTTCACGTATTGTAACCCTTGATGTGGAACCAACAGTTCAGGTTTAGTTGACACAGATTCAGCGAACCTCAAGTTCAGGATTTGCCTCAGGGTTTCTCAGACCTTTCTGGAATATCTTCCATTCTCAAACTAACAAAAAAGCAATCCAGGATGAACAACACATGGCATATTATACTGTGTCATTATTTATTGAACAAAAACTAAATTAAAATACCAAAACACAGGTTGTGAAACCAAGCATACCTCATGGACATCCCATTTAGCAGTTTATGTCCTTATATGTAAAACCCTAGAATAAAAAAAAAAAGGTGTACTATTTTTTGGAAATGTAGCATTTCTTAAATCTTCAAACTGTTGTAAGTGAATAAAGCAGTTGGATAGTACCAGAAATAATGAGAAAGGGGAGCAGAGTCCCAAAAATATAAGTTGGAGAACAGAAACTCAGACACAGCTGGTTCAGAAACCCTTTGATTTGTTGTTTTTGTTGTTGTCTTGTAACTATGATTATAAATTAATTAAACTTTCAACCTTTAACCTTTAATTACAGAGTGGACATTTTGTTAATTAAAATCAGAAAGAAATCCCCCACTTCAACTTGCAAATATGGTCAAATTAATTCAGTTTAAAAATGCCTGAGATGTGTCTCTATTTGTCTGGTTTAATAGTGGAGGGTTCAGATGTGTTTATAAAGCATATCACAATTCACAATGGGTGTCAAAAATAAAGCTTTATACATTTCAAGGCATAATCCATTCACCTTTCCAGTCATACTCATTCACTTTGCAAAAATTCTCCCTCTTGAAATGGCTCTGCTACCCCTCTCAGTCACAGCCATTTCCAACAGGACAGAATATACTGAACCAATTGCAGCAGCACAGAAAAAAGGCTTTATGTGAATAGTCATACAAGAACATCCAAGAGCTACTATTCAAAGCAGCAGGATAATGGCAGAATTCTGCATCCGCTGCTACTGTCTCCTGGAGATCAAAGTAAATCCCATGAATCAGGATGGCTGGCCAGGCTAATAAACCATGGCAAGGTTTAATACCATTTCAGAAGCTTCATGCTCTCATAGTGGCCTCAAATTCTGACGTGTAAAATTTGTTAACATACATTTCCAGAATATACAGAATATAAAGAACATATCAGATGCTGAAACTGAGACATTTTTTTAATTTCATGGAAAATATTAGCTCATTTTGTCTTTGATAGCAGCAACACATCAAAGAAAAAATTGAAACAGGGGCAATAAAAGGCTGGAAAAGTAATTGGTGCAAGTCAAAAACAACTGGAGGAGCATTTGACAAATAAATAGGTTAATTAGCAACAGGTCAGTAACATGACTGGATATAAAATAAGCATTTCAGAGAGGCAGAGCATCTCAGATGTAAAGATGGGCATACCTTCACCAATCTGTGATAAACTGTCTCTAAAACATGTGGAACAATTTCAGAAAAACGTTCCTCGAGGTGAAAAAGACTTTTCCACCATCGACAGTACATAATATCATCAAAAGTTTCAGAGAATCAGGAGGAGTGTCTATGCACAGGAGGTAAGACTGAAGGTCAAAGGTCAAAACAGGATGTGCGTGATCTTCAGGCTCTCAGGCGGCACTGCATTAAAAACAGAAATTAATCCCTACTGGACATCACTGCCTGGGCTCCATAACACACAGCAGTCTTACTTCTTTTTCATCTTATGTTGTGCAAAAAAAAAAAAAAGCCTCACCACATTCTTGTTTATTGTAACGCCTAACGTCAAAAATGGCTGGTCAATAAGCGGATTTCTTGCAAAACTGAACAATTATTTTCTCTGTCATCTTTAGGCTGAGCAGGACAATGGTCATCCCCCTACCAGCTTTTGCCAGTCTTCAAATCGAAGTTCTGGATGAAAACAACCAGGCACCCTACTTCCTAGAGACCAGTTACCATGGATACATCAATGAGGCATCACCTGTAGGAAGCACTGTAGCCGCCAACAGCAGCCTCTCTGCTCCTCTGGTGATCATAGCTCTGGATAACGATGTAGAGGAGGTGAGCATAAGCACACGCTGATTTATAATAAAACAGTATAAGGGCAAGTAAAGTTTCTTAAACTAACCAACTTTTATCCAAATATTTTAATTGCATTTGTATTTATATGAACAATATATGTGTGTATCTCAGTACCTTTTGAGTAGTCCGTCATGGTATGTGATTTATTACATGTGCTTTCTTTATAGCTGACACACGATGAGATGCCTGTAGGTATCAGCTGAGTTCTGTGTTTGCCTCCTTGTGCTAAGCCTTCTGAATCCTCAACTGGCAATAACTAAAACACAAGTCTACATACCCTATGATGATGCTCATTGACTAGTGTTCGATGGTCGTGTTGCATCTGACTTCAAAAGATTGTCCACAAGATCTATAGTTACAGTGATACGGGTGAACGTATTATCAAGGACAGGCCTGCTGAACTTTCCATTCTTAACTCCAACATATAGGCTCCAGTTATCAGTACCAACAGGGGCAGCTTTGCCTGGAATGAAGTGCAGTTATTATAATATGCTGAAAAAAACTTTCTTAGTTCTACCTACAAAATGTTATTTGGTTTGTTGTTTGGTAGCTGATTAGCATGTACGTAGTGTGCTCCATAAGCATATGCAGGAATACATATACTGTACACAAGTATATACACACCTGATTATAATTTCAAGACCAGTCAAAATATTGCAAGAATTTACATTTTGCACTGTTGGATCTTAAAAAAGTTCTAAATATGGTTTCAAAATGCAAAAAGAAGAAATGGGAGTGAGACAAAAAAAACTGAGTAAGCAATTTATTGCAAACAACATTTAAACTGAAATAGGCTGTTCATCAGCAGATCAAAAGACCACAGCCTTTAAAAGCCAAAATATGCGCAAAAATGTGAATTCAGTGTCATTATCTGTCAGGCATTCACACTGTCATAACCTCCTGATGGCAAAGCCAAAAAAATCTTTCACTTATTGAATGTCCTCAGATGTGTTGAGCTGCATAAGCAAGGCAGTGTGCCATCGCTGCTGATGTTGGATGCAGTAAGACAGTAATTTTGAATTTCTTATAAGGTCCTGAGGGTTATGGATCAAAAAGTCAAGTGGTAGACTCAAAAGAATTTCACTGGCGCTGAGCCAGAGGATCCAATTGGCTGTCCTTCAAGACATGGGATGATCCTCGATCAAATTAAGGCCGTTACTGGTGCCGACTGCAGCCCAGTAACCATCAGATGGCATCTGAGTAAGAAGAGCTTTAAGAACAGAAAACATCTTCAAAGGCCTTGTCTCTTTCAATGCCAGACAATTGCCCATTTGGACTTTGCAAGAAAGCACCAAACATGGGACATTGAAGGTTAGAAGAAAGTTTTATTCTCTGATGAGAAAAAAATGTAACCTCGACAGTCCTGATGGCTTCCAGATTACTGGCATGACAAGAAGATCCCACTTGAGATGTTTTCTACGCAGTGGAGGGGGCGCCATCATGACCTGGGGGGCTATTTCCTTCAATGGAGCAATGGAGCTTCAGGTTGTGCAGAGGCGTCAAATGGTGGCCGGCCATGTGGAGATAGATTGCTTACTCTATTTTGTTTTTTTAACTCCCATTTCTTTTGCATTTTGAAACTCTACTTAGAGCCTTTATAAGCTGCCCTCTTGGCCAGGTCTCCCTTGAAAAAGAGATCTTTGATCTCAATGGGACTAACCTGGTAAAATAAAGGCTAATAATATAAATAATAAAAAAGCTCCAACAGTGCAAAATATATATTCCTGCAAATTTTCAACTGGTCTTAAAATTTTGATCAGGTGTGTACATTTACCTTATATTATATAGCGACTGTGTCAGGACTAACATATCAGAGAGGCCCATAATGTTCTCCAGTTCTCTCCTTAAGTAGACGCTCTTTGGGCTTTGCTTTGTCTTACTGCTACAAGAGCTCATTTGTGTAAATAAACTAATTCATACCTCAAAATACAATTAAAACACTGTGCAAATAAATTTAGGAGCCACATGACATAATCTAAATACACTATAAAGAAATTAATTATCGGTCCATCCAGTGCTCCTGTCCTGCTTTCTGCTCCACTGATTCTCAGCTTTGTGCCTGACTTGCAGTGTTTGAAGTGCCCTCTCTTATGTCCCTGCGAATCTGGTAATAAAACCATTTCCCCCTAAAATAACCGGTCAGGAATAATTTAAGAGTTTACAGGGCTGCAACATCATTATCGCCAAGGCATTCTCAAGAGCTTAGTTTGTTTAAGATGTAGCATCGGCATTTTGACAAAAACAAGCTTTGGTCCATTGCTTTCTGAAAGTCTCCCCCCAGCAGGAAGTGGGCTTTGAGAAGATAATGTGTGTGTTTGACTGAGATTGTGTGTTTGTGGCTATTGATATACATTGAGTTATTTTAAATATTGCTAACCCTGGTCTTTCCCCCAGCATTAAGCACCAACAATGATTAGTCCTAATAGCTTTTATGTGCCGTCCATCACTTTTATTTATGTTTGTGCATGCAAATGTGATTGTCTCTGTGTTTGTAACTGTGTTTGTGTGTATGTGTGTGCTCTTGCTTATTTACGACTCAATATCCACACCAGCTACATCGACAATATTATCAGCAACCCCTACCCTGCTGAGGCAGCCTTATCTGGAATGAGAAGAGCGCTCTCTCTCTCTCTCTCACTCTCTCTCTCTCTCTCTCTGTCCCACAAACACACATTAAGACACACACACACATATATGCAGCAGTACAAACGAGATGACTGCAGGTACTGTCACAGGATGTCTCGAATGAGGATTGCCTCTAGATCATTCAGTATGTCACACATAAAGCAACAAACACAATCAGATAGGTACTACCCCCTCTTTGGAGAGTTTTCATGTCAAGAAAACCTTTGAGGTACATACATGCATCCTTTAAAATCTTCTGTCCTCTCCTTTGTTTTGGACATGAAGCATCTCCTTGTCTTCAACAGACCCGGGATCCTCAGCTCCAGTTCTCGTTGGACAGTTATGCTCATGTCTTCAGTGTGTCCGCCACTGGAATCAGAAGATATCTGACCCTGGTCCAGCCTGTGGACAGAGAGACACAAGATTCCTACATGTTCACGGTACTGTACAGCCTTGACAGTTTGGGGGGGGATACTTGCCTGAAACCATCTGAATGACTCCTTTCAAACTTTTGATCAAACGTGTGGTCTTGAAAAGAGTGTTTACTCTAAAAAAGAGAGCTGTTAAAACTAAAAAGAGATAAAGAGGAGTGTAAAAGTTGTAGAGAAAATGGAAAACAGAGAAGAATTGTGAGCATTTTACCTCTGACCAGCCGTTCAATAAGAAGAAAAAGTGAGGTGAAGTGAAAGAGCAGAGGAGTGGAGAAGGTTGCACAGAGTGCAAACAATGGACTTACAGTCACAGGAGGGAGTGATGAGGGAGGCAACAATGGGGAAAACAGAAAGAAAGATAGTAGTTTAAACTCCTGAATTTCACTTCAACAGCTCCCGTTCTCAGTGATGTTCCAACATTTGCACTTCAGAATCGTTGTTTGTATAACATAGGTAGGGGGACAATATAATACTTTTAAAGTCAGTAAATTATCCATGTTTATATTTTTTATTTTGTCTAGTTTCCTTGCATGATAAAACTTATATAAAGACAATCCTTGAAGATGCATTCAAATTGTTTGTTTACTTGTTTGTTTCTTTTCTCTATTTTCAATGGGGTTTTCTGTTTGTTTGTTTGTTGTTGTTTTTTTTTTCAGAACAACCTGGGGTTTTAGAATATCTGTTTTGATGTAACATAAATATATGCATCAATATATGACCATAAAGGCAAAAAAAAAAAAAGGAATTAGGACAGAATTGAATGCAAACAGTAATATATCATATAAACTGTGATAAATTCTTGTGAAATCATTTTGGCATAAATGTGCTGTTAGAAAGACCTGGTTAATAGAAATTGATGTGTAACAGGATAGAGGACATACAAAGAGAACTGAAATAAAATGGAAAATGGAATAAAATGAAAAGTAGAATAAAATGTCTTAGAATTAATAAACTGTTTCAGGCTTCCTGAAACATTGTGGATTTGCTGCTGAAATTGTGATTGTAAGGTGCAGATTTATCTATTTTTTTTAATGAGCAGTCATAATGATGTAAATGTTACAACCCCTAGCAAAAAGTATGGCATTACCAGCCTTGGACGAGCACTAACTCAGACATTTCATTCTGTAGAACAAACTCAGATAAAAAGCATGAAACAATAATGAAGTTTTTCAAAAGTGCAACTCATTGGCATTCAGAAACACTAAAAGAAATGAATAAAAAACATTGTGGTGGTCAGTAAATGTTACTTTTATAGAGCAAGTACAGGAAAATAAATATGGAGTCACTCCATTCTGAGGAAAAAAAAAATGGAATCACTCCATTTTCAGTAGAAAATAAGGATACACCCAGTCAATTTTCTTTCCTTAATTGGGCACCTGCCTCAGATTAGATCTGCTCTTTGGTCAGCCGTTAAAAACAGTACAGTTATCAAACCTTGAAGGGCTGCTGGACCAAGTGGATTGGCAAGAATCATGGCTCCAACAAGAGAGATGTCTCTTGAGATCAAAGACAGGATCATCAAACTTCTAGAAGAAAGTAACTCTACACGTATGGTTCCCAAAGATGTGGGCTGTTCAGTCAGCTGTATCAAAGATATGAACCGAGTACAAACAGCATTGGAAGGTTGTTAAAGTCAAGCGTACTGGTAGACCAAGGAAGACATCTAAGCATCAAGACAACAACTAAAGGCCATATGTCTTGAAAACAGAAAATGCACAACAAGGCAAATGAAGAAGAAATGGGAGGAAGCTGGAGTCAATGTATATGACAGAACTGTGCAAAATCGCCTAAAGGAAATCGGATTTTCGTATTGGAAAGCTAAAAGGAAACCATCATTGACGCTTAAACAGAAAACAAGACTGCAATGGGCTAAGGAGAGGCAATCATGGACTGTGGATGACTGGATGAAGGTTATCTTCAGTGATGAGTCACAAATCTGCATTGGACAAGGTGATGATGCTGGAACTTTTGTTTGGTGCCTAAAGAAAACATCAAAATTCTCACAGTCCTTGATGATGTGGGGCTGCATGTCAGGCAAAGGCACTGGGGAGATGGCTGTGGTTAAATCCTCAG
This sequence comes from Hirundichthys speculiger, assembly GCA_018398805.1. Classification (NCBI taxonomy): domain Eukaryota; kingdom Metazoa; phylum Chordata; class Actinopteri; order Beloniformes; family Exocoetidae; genus Hirundichthys; species Hirundichthys speculiger. Next base: position 276,918 of record JAGFBZ010000105.1, read on the forward strand.
TAAATGCACAAGTTTACATTGACATTTTGGACAGCTTTCTTATCCCTTCAATTGAAAAAATGTTTGGGGATGATGAAATCATTTTCCAAGATGACAATGCATCATGCCACAGAGTAAAAACTGTGAAAGCACTCCTTGGTGAAAGGCGCATCCAGTCAATGTCATGGCCTGCAAATAGTCCAGATCTAAACCAAACTGAAAACCTGAGGTGGAAATTGAAAAAAAAAATGGTCCACAGCAAGGCTCCAACCTGCCAAGATGATCTGGCAACTGCAATCAAAGAGAGTTGGCACCAGATTGATGAAGAATACTGTTTGTCACTCATCAAGTCCATGCCTCAGAGACTGCAAGCTGTCATAAAAGCCAGAGGTGGTGCAATTAAATACTAGTAATGTGTTTTGATTGTTTTTTTTCTTTGTCTGTTTTTCATGATTCCATATTTTTTTCTTCAGAATGGAGTGATTCCATATTTATTTCCCTTCACTTGCTCTATAAAAGTAACATTTACTGACCACCACAATGTTTTTTATTCATTTCTTTTAGTGTTTCTGAATGCCAAGGAGTTGCACTTTTGAAAAACTTCATTGTTGTTTCATGCTTTTTATCCGAGTTTGTTCTACACAATGAAATGTCTGAGTGAGTGCTTGTCCAAGGCTGGTGATTCTATACGTTTTGCTAGGGGTTTTAGTAAAAAGTGCACTTGTATTCACTTTTCAGTGAATCTGGGAGAGGTTACCCTTGAATGGAGAAAATGTCAGGAATAAAGTCTCATTATTGCCCTCAAAATTCTGTAAAGATGCCAGGAAAATATATTTTAGAAGAGAAAACTTTACACTTCCAAACCTATTGTATTTCTGAGACAAGGTAGACCAGGTTAGGACCCACTCACTGTTCAGTCCAACGTAGACGTCAGTAATGTGATGGGTGATTCATTGTCAGCTTTCAAAATGGGATTTTTCATGAAAACATCATTGCCAAAGAGTCAAAAGGGTGCTGCTTGTTGAGATGGAATGACATAGTTCATAAAAGGTTTAAACTCTCACTGAAACCTTTTGGAGGAGCAGCACAATTGTACTTATCTAGCTAAAAGTACTTCTTAGGGTTAAGTCGTCTATGACTCATTGTAGTTATCCATAGACGCTGTAAGCAAGCCTTATTCGAGTTTATACTTTCCCTCTGTGTATATGTTTCTCCATAAGTTTTTCTGCTTTTTTCTGACTCATATCCAGCCTTTAAACATTCTCTTTGGCTCCATATTTGTCTCCCCTTCTCCATTATTATTCCACCTCTTCTAGCATTCTCCTTTTGTTCCCAACCTTATTTCAGAGGAATCTAACTCAGCATCTATTTATTGGCATAGGAAAAAAGAGAGGCTGCCCATCGCCAAGAACAGCATCCCAATGCACGTACATCCCCATATGATGTAAAGTATCGTCGCTTCTATAGCAATCTGTGACCTGACAAGTCCAGCCTGACAGCAGTGGTAGAAGGATTGTTTGTGAAGGTGTGCAGCATAATATGTGACTTGATGTGTCCTTGAGTGTGTGTTCAGTGCACACTGTGCATTTCCATCTTTAATTTGGAAGTTGACGATGGGAAAGCAGAAGACTTTTTTCTGTATTGATTGAAAGGTAGAGGGATACAGTAATCATTATGAAAGCCTTGGTGGAGAAATTAAACTTGGAGAAAGAGGGAGAGAGAGTGCTCTGAGACATGGAGGGTGATTTTCATTTGAAAGGAGTCAATCAGCTTCTTGGCAGATGAGCTTGAGGTTTAGCTTGGTATCAATACAGAAGCTTCTTTACAGCTGATTTTCATTATCTGTATATATGTATCTGTGTTCTAAAACATGGTAAAATGTTTACTTTCATTAATAAAAACATACTTTTTTTAATGAGCATTTTGCATAGACTTTATATTCAATTAATTTTCAAGGGTACAGTAATTGTGTACCTGTAACAAACTGGCTCAATAAGTACTATATTCAGTGTCATTGCATCTCTCTTTTCATGGTCATTAATGCTTATTCCTTATATCCTTCTCTTTATCATTTTAGTAATGTTTTGTATTGTTGGCTTACAGGTTTGCACACATATGTTCAGCCATATTCAGCCATTGTACACTTACACTGTTTGAACCATTGTTTGTACAGTTATGTAACAGATGGTTCCCCTCATGCTCAGAGCTCCTTCTGTGAAGTAGGACCCAAGAAAAACCCAATGAAATCAGTTCTTTGAACCACTTTTGGCCTTAGTTCCTCTGTGTAGACACCAAAAATTAATATAATTGTTAAAAGAACGATGCAAATGTTCCTGCTGTTCAGAGCCCTTCATGGTGAAATAAGGTAGATGCTCAGGACAGATTAAACATATAAAATGAGTGTCTCACAGTAAGTGATCAAAAAAACAAACAAAAAGAAAAATTAAATAGATCTTCATAAAAAAACATTCAATTCACAGGCTGCCCACTCTCCCACCACCAGAATGACAAATCACAGTGTTTTCTTTCTTCTTCTTTTCCATTTTTTTCTACCTCTATGATTGTATCTCTGCAGCTCTCAGCATCAGACGGTGTTCAGCAGAGCGTCCCTGTTTCTGTGACCATAACAGTGTTGGATGCAAATGACAACACTCCAACTTTTCCGAACGTTTCCTATAGTGTCAACCTGTTCACCGACATGATGCCTGGAGAAACAGTACTACAGGTGCACGCTAATGATGACACATTTGTTAAAATGTAGACGTTGTCGTGGCATACTTTACTAGCGGATGTACAAGAACATTTATGAGGGTGTAAACTGGTGTAACTTATCTCTGTGTGTGTGGGTTTTTTAGCTGTCAGCGGTTGACTCTGATGCAGGTCAAAATGGGCAAGTCACCTATCGGATCCTGGCTGGTGACCAGGGACAGTTCCTGATAGGGAACAGGTATGTGTATCATGGAGTTAGGTTCCTGATTCAAACCTCAGCAGGGGCCTTTCTGTGTGGAGTTTGCATGTTCTCCCCGTGCTTGCGTGGATTTCCTCCGGGTACTCCTGCTTCCTGCCACAGTCCAAAGACATCCATGTCAGGTTAACTGGTGGTTCTAAATTGCCCGTAGGAGTGATTGGGAGTAAGTGGTTGTTTGTCTACATGTGGCCCTGCGATGGACTGGCGAGCTGTCCAGGTTGTACGCCTGCCTTTCACCTGAAGAGAGCTGGGATAGGCTCCAGCAGATCCCTGTGACTCTGCAGAGGAAAGGTGAAAAAGTAAAGAACATCCCAGAACAGAGAACCTGTCAAAATGACAACCTGCAAACTGGATAAGAAAAATATTTAAAAGAAAACAATTAAATATGACAATTTAGTTGTCGTTAATAAAGAAGTAAGCACAAAGATAGAAAGAAATGTGTATAGATTAGTAATAAATAGGAATAAAAGGTTTGTATGTGCTCATTTTACTTTTATTAAATAAAATAATTCAACACAGTTTACTCTCAAAAAACACTCATCTGAAAACTCAAAGCAAATTAAAAACAGGGTAAGCAATTTCTTGATAGCATCACATCTGCTGATATTTGAGCAAAACATCATCAAAACATGGAGAGCACTAACTCCTCCCCCTGTCAGTGATTGGCTGCAGGAATGAGTTGTTATATTATTATGGTTTGCTGAGGGCAGGCTGATCCTTATCCTCTTCGCTTCTGTTTATGGATGCAGGCCTGTGGATGAAAACCTTTTTTTTCCACAGGAGGTGTGATATTCACTGAATGTGATAAAAAAAAAAAGGTCTGTTAGAAACTGTGTAGAATTGCTTACCCTACCTTTAGCCATACGGTTTCAAATTCAAACCAAAACATGAATTCTTATCTAATTTCACCTTTACGCTTGAAAATATCCAAGGGAAACCTCAGTTACCCTTTGTTTATTCTGGATAAGTAATTTCATACATATTGCTGTTGGTATTAATGAACTTGTCAAATGATGTTTATGAAGTAGAAGTCCACAATCACAGTAATTAACTGTCACAGGCAAACAAACCAGTAATGAGATGGTAGGTGTGCTGTTTAGTTGGAATATTTCTGAGGAAGGCTTCCAGGAAACTATAAAATGTAATGTCATGGTAAATATTTACAATGATATGCATTTAATTAACTGTTTTCACAGCTCTGGGGTAATTACAGTGGCACCTGGTGTTGAGCTCAATGTTGGACAAAGCTATGCTTTGACCGTAGAAGCCATGGACAATGGGCCTGTACATCACAGAAGGTAGGGATTTCTCTGCCTGCTCCAACTCTCATTTCATTGTTTTCTTTTCTGAGGCTGAGGTGTGAAAGTTCATCAGGTTTCTATCGCTTCAGGTTCATTGTCAGAGGCTCCTCAGCAACTTCTGTCTCCTCTCTCTTACTGTCACCTTCCCCCATTTTCAAGAGAGTAATTTTCCTTTCTTCTGGATACGCCTTGAATCAGTCTTTTTTTTTTCTTTCTTTCAAAACGGAGTCTGGGAATTTTAGAGAGGAAAATGGATGGTGCTAAAAAAAAATGCTAGGCAGAAAGAAACCTAATAAAAAGATGCCTCAGCGAGCAGACGCCCTTGCAGAGAGAAAATTATTCTCTCTGCTGAATCCATTTTGTCTTTCACAGTGTGAAAGACAAAATCAGCTTTGGCTTGGTGTACACTAAAGGATAAAAATTGATTTGACAAGGTGACAAATCTTTAGATTTTTTTTGTTTCTCCTCTCCCCTGTATCCTGATATCTGCCCTTCATGTCTACTTCAAGGGTTAAATCAATAAAGAGTTGGAGCTTTCTGAAGCTTTCTCCAACTTTTTCCAATTTCGAGGAAAAAGCAGCTGCTCTTAATATTTAGTAAACTATGTATCTATTGATTTAGTCGCTAAAGTCTGACATCGAGAAGTTAAATTGTAAAATTTTAGTTTTAGCAATTACAAAGCAATATTTGAGGAGTAAATCCAGCTATTGAGCGGTTTATCCACTGGAACTCAGTCAACACTGAACAACAAATTGATGTAGAAGCTCCACTGGCAGAGAGTTTGATTTTCTGAGTGTTTTCTGCTGCGCAGTCTGTTGACTTGACTCAGGAAACATCACAGAATCGGGACTCGAAGGGAAGCCTGCGCTGCTGCATGTTGCTGTCGAGCCAACACCTTTTCATATAACTCCTCTTGTTTTCTCCCATTTTCCCTTTTTTTCTTGTCTTCTTGTATAATCATCAAATACAGAGAGAGAATAAAGAGAGAGAAATTTCAATAAGTGAAAATAAAAGCTATACACAGTGAGAGTAATGATCAGCAACTTCTTGTTCATTTGTGTTTTTTTTTTTTTTTAATTCTTGGCAATAGCTTGGCAATAGGACAAATTATCTCTGCAGTGACCTTGGAAAGGGACAGAAAAGTCAGTCTTCTATGCAAAAACAAAAGCAGAACAAAAGTAACAGTAAGTTACAGACACACAGGAGCATTCAGACTTTTCTTCAATGTTATTTTCAGTTTCTTGTTAAAAAGAAACTGGAGAAGGCTTCGTTCAACACTGAGGTGATGGTGACTTCTGAGGAAGGCTTGAATGAAAGGATATTTTGAGTGTGACGTGGAATAAGAATATTTCTTCCTTATGATCTGATGATGTTGAAACACACTCAGGATGTCACTGAATGGCCTGTTATTTGATTTGAACTTTCAGTGGTAAAATAAATCATGTGATGTAAGCACAGTAGCAACCAGGGTAATATCAACAGAACATATCCAAAATGGCACTGGGACAGGAATGACGGTGGATGGCTGTTACCACTTTTGCAGTAAAAAACTGTAAATCCAAGATGTTATTTGAAACTTTGCAACCATTCTTGGTTGTTTTGAATAGTGGCTCTTGGATGCTCCAGTATGAGTTATTGCATGAAGGCCGCCACCGCCCTGCTGCATCTGGTTTGGTACTGTTCAAAGCATTTTTGTCAAAAATACAAATAAAATCTATTGAACATAACACATGAAGTCAATCTTCTGTAGTCATTCCCATATACTACGAGAGGCTCTTCTCATGCAGATTCAACAATTCAACAATTTTTGTGTAAGCCAGACTTTTCAAGTAGCTATCTTCAAAGCTACTTCACTGTTTCCACTTCCATGTCTAGTGAAAGAGAGGTAACACACTGAGTTTTTTTTTTTAAATATAAGTTTTTCACTGGAGTTACTTAACTCGTGTAATTTAAGGCCTGTCCTGCAAATAAATCTCATAACTTGGCTTAGGATGTGATTTAAGAAGTAGCAGCTGGCACTGTCATGAGCTTTGATCGCTTTAAAGTTGTCTGGCTATGGTCATTTGCACTATGAAAACGGCAAGGTGGAGGTTACAATCAAAGAGAAATTATTACATTTGCTGCTAGACATGTAACCTTAAAGCTGATGGCCTTCACTCTGATAAAGTATGTTTTATCTGTCAAACAGCCGCCTTTAAAGAACCCATGGTGTCCTCATTTACAGATTTGTTGTTTAATTTCAAGATCAAATCTTCACAAACCATAATTGCTTCTTCTCATTCTGTGCAGTGCTTCAGTACATCTTGTTATTTCATTTCTGTGAAGCATCGCTGTGGCTCCTGTCTCTTCAAGGTCTTTTTTTTCAATAAAGGCCCAGTCTGATTGGTCAAGAAAGAGGCAGCTTCTGTCTTTGAATACTGCAAAACCCACCAGTTGGCAGCATTATAAACATGTTATATGATAACAACATCGAACACAGGAGCAGGCACCTTCTGTGGGAAAGCATAACTCCCTTTAGCTTTATATTTTTCATATACCAAGACATATAACGTATTGATAGAAACGTGAAAACCTCAAAAAGTATCACTTGTCCTCTTAAATGCTGACAAGACTAAGAATCATCATCAGTCACAAAAAACTCATTTGTGAGAAGACTGGTTCATGATGGGTATTTTATAATAATGAGGAATCTTTAATACAATTTGAATAAACAAGCTTCGCCTTTAAAGATATTTTTGTTTGTAGCTATAAAAGCATCTCTGAAATCTGTCAGCATCTTGCATTTGATGAAGCATTAAAAATACATAGGAGTGTTTGCTTAAGAATCAGAATTCTCTCTTTCTAAGGTTCAGAATCAATTCACAAATGAGGAAATTGAGCACTGAACATATTTCCTTCCCATATGAAACTTGATGGCTGTGCATCTATTTGGACTTCCACACTGAGGGCATTTTATTGTTTTTTTTTTTAAACCACCAGTATACAGGTTGTTGCTAAAGTGAGCCAAAGAATGTTTAGATACTTTTAGTATATAGAGACACTTTGAAATATCTTTCAGGGTGTGTAATCGATATAGAGTGGCTAGAAATTAATCAGGAAATAGAGCCAGTCGGACTTCATTGAAGGCAGGAATTTGAATGCATTTTGGACTTTACAATGTTCCAGGGAGGATGTGGTCTGACTCCTTTTATATGCACAAATGCTGACGCTCACATTGTCTGCTTTCGGCACAAAAAACAACGTCCATTGTCTGTTTCGTAGCAATTAATTCAAGAAATGTCCTGTTCATATACTTCAAGTCTTTTCTGTATTTGTTTTAGTGATTCTCACATGGTTGGGAAGGTATTTTGACCTGTCCGTCTTTACAGCATTGTCTTAATTCATCGAGGCCCCAAAACCTTGATTATTTTCTTTTTCTGCCATTCTTCTTCAGATTCACTGATGTGTTTTGTATTATTCTCTTTTTGCATGACCCAAATACATCCAAGCTTTAGATGTCTGATACATGCACTCGCATTTATCTCTGGAATGCCCATCTCTCACACCCAACAGTACAGCTATCCTGGTTCACACTCTGGTTGCATCCCGCCTGGATTACTGCAACTCCCTGCTCTACGGTTTACCAGACAAATCCATCCATAAACTACAACTGGTTCAAAACTCTGCTGCCAGAATCATTTCCAGAACACCCTCTTCCAGTCATATAACACCTGTTCTACAGCAGCTCCATTGGCTTCCAATCAGATTCCGTATTATCTATAAAATCCTTCTCCTCACTTTCAAGGCTATCAATAACCTCGCTCCCCATTATATTGCTGAGCTCCTCCACATCAAAATTCCCACCCGCACTCTCAGGTCCTCCTCCTCTATCCAACTCTCCATCCCACTTGCTCGCCTGTCCACCATGGGGTCGAGGGCCTTCAGCCGCTCAGCCCCCCGCCTCTGGAACGCACTGCCACTGGACATTCAACACTCGGACTCTGTCACCACATTCAAATCACGCCTTAAAACTCACCTCTTCAGACAAGCATATCTACAGACTGATTTATCATTGGACTCATAATCTCACTATTACATTTTCTTGTTTTGTACTGCATTTATATTTTTTAACTATCTTGTTTTTACTAATTATTTTATGGATCTTTGTACGGTGACCTTGAGTGTCTTGAAAGGCGCCTCTAAATAAAATGTATTATTATTATTATTATTAATACTCCGATATACTGAGGAGTTCACAGTCGATTCAGTGACTGCAGGGGGTTCAAGTGCTGTAGCTGCAAAACAACCATCAAACCTTTTTTTTTTTTTTTTAAAAAAAAGGTTTTTTTCTTCTTTAATAAAAATCTCTCTAAGCCTGGTCATACCTTGGGGTAAATTAGCTGGGGAAATCCACTCCCATACAGTTTAGCATCTACCTTGTATGTCTCATTTTCTGAATAATATGGCTGACTGTAGAACATTGAATTCCAAACTATTTGAAAAGTGGTTTTATAACTCTTTTCAGATTGATGTGCAGCAACAAGTGCTTCTCTGAGACCATTGCTCACATCTTTTTCACCTGGCATTGTGTTCACACACAAATGAATGTTCCAGACCAGCAAACTACCAAAAATGTCAACTTGTATACATGTTTGCATGTAACAAGGAGCACCTGACAGAAACTTCCCCTCTTAAATCTTCTGGAAGTAGAGGGGTGCTTAGTATTGGCTGCATTTTTTTTTTAAATTATCTTTGGCTTCATTTTTGTAAAATAAATAAGAGTATGATGAAAATGTTATATGTTGTTCTTTATCTAAGGTTGTATTTCCCACAATCAGATGTTTTTTACATGCACACATATACACAATACGGAAAAAAACACAAATAAAACAGGGAACACCAACTTTTAGATGTGGTATTACAACAGAGGCTTCAGTTCCTGAAGTAAGTGTCTTGCAGATGTTGTAAAGAATTATATGATTCCCGTAAATATTACACTTTAGATACCTTACATGAATAATAAAATCATCGTTAAAATTATAGGTCACAACTCACAGTGAGCTATCACTTCTTCCTATCAGGCACAATATATGTATATATATATATATATATATATATATATATATATATATATATATATTGTAAAATCCCCCAGTTTTGGTTCAGTCTCTGACTAGCAGAGTCTGTCACCGGGACCAGCTCTCCATCCTACGGGTAAGAAGTTGCGGTCTAGGAGAGGTTCCTCACTAGATTTCCTCAACTTATTTAAGCTGGTGTCGAGAAGATACGCCTAGCTCTCACTGCCTACTTCCAAACGTATGCCCCGCTCACTCCAATAACTGTCCTTCAGAGGAATAGCCGGGTGGCTCGAAGTCCAGCTATCGGTCACGTCTGTTAACGGCAGCAGCTCTTCTCTCACGATCTGGGCTCTTGTTACAGGCTAGGAAAACTTTAGCGGCTCGGACAGCGAGCCTCAGGGACAATTTGACAAAAATGTGGCTAAAATAACCCATAAGAACCTGTGTGTTAGTGCAGAGGCATAAACAAGTCTTCAAAATTCTAAATACAGATATAATGTCCACAACGACGTCTTATGACAGTTTTTATATTTATTAAAGCAGATTAGCAAGGTTAAGCAACAGCATTGATTGGTTATACAATTTATAATTCTAAAAAGGCAGATTAAAGCTGTGGCTTACTGATCAGTTCATCTGGTTGGTCAAGGACAGGCTGAGAGACACACGTGGCCATCATGCGTTTTCAAGGCCGCTGGGCAGGGAGGGAGAGAGAGAGAGCTCATACGATCAGGCCGGCCGGTATGCTGATTCGGCCCCTCCTCCTTGCTAGCGGTGAGCTAGGCTAACCAAAAAGACTCCAATTATTCCTTCAAGAATTGGGAAAAATCCGTAGATCCTGTTCCAAGCGTCTTTCTGTCTTCTTTTTCTTGAAGTAAATCCTTCCAGTTAATCCTTCGGATGGGGGTCGCTCGTCCAGGTTTCAGCTAGTCCTTCTTCGTCTGAAAATCGCTCCAGGAATCCACCCCGAGTCCTTCTGCCTTCTCTTTTTATGTGCTCTCTCTCTCCTTGCTCGCCCTGCACCAGCCTTCATCTGATTGGTTCTCTCACCTTTGCATATGCATACATAATTTCCCTCAAAAACTCACATGACACTTCTGATTGGTTATTCACATATACAGAGGCGTGCATAATTTTACATAATCATGCATAACACACATCCCACAATGACTTCACATGTTTACAGCTTTGGCAGGGGCGTTCACCTTAATCATCATGACATCATGGCACACACAAGCCTCGCAAGGTCACCTTGTTTACTTGGCTATACAGCCCGTTAAGCTACAGCTTATCAGCTAACGCTAACCCTTTTTCTAACGATCTACTTATCAATGTATGTTCCAACGTTACATTAACTGATTGATTCATTGGTTCGTGTTTAATAACAGAATTCAGTAAATGATCGGCCACTTAGCCAAGGCCACTTCTGAGCTGAGCGGATGACATCGTCATTTGACCCAGACACCTGGCCCAGTGTTGTGTATGGCGAAGTCACTTATGTTTACACTTACGCCCTCTCTCCTGCCCTGTTGACATTCCAGAGAGGAACATGCGCTCCGCTCTGTCTCTCTCCGTTTTTGACCCAACAAAAATAGGTTTTCCCTAACATACACTATGTTAAAAATTAAAAATCACTAATACATTTTGTTTCTGATCCTTGACTAATCACACACACATTTCATACATTTCATTGATTAGGAATTGCTTACAAATCACGTAAATCACCTCTCCTTCTGTTACTTCACTTGTTTAGACTAGTTACCGGCTCGTGCTTACATTACCTCACCCGCGGCTGCTGCTATCTCCTACTCCTGTTTTGATAAAACATATGGGTTGTTTTTATTCCCCTGAGTACACAGTGACTCCACTCAGCCTATGTACCTCCTCATGTCACATCCGTCTCTCCTTTAACACACAGAGTTAATAGTGATTATTGATTAGAAGCTGAGCTGATTCCAACGATCTCTCAGGGTCATTCGACAATATATATATATATATATATATATATAGATATATATATATATATATATATATATATATATATATATATATACAGTCATGGAAAAAATTATTAGACCACCATTTTTTCTTCACTTTCTTGTTCATTTTAATACCTGGTACCACTAAACGTCATCATGTGACTAAAACAGACAGAAAAGAAAACACTGAATGCATAAAAGCTGTGTTTTTGGCAGTACAACGCCATAGCTATTGATGTAAAAACTTAAGTGATTTAGGTTATAATCAAGAAAACTATGGAAAATGGTAAGATATCAGCTCTTAAATAAAACTCTTATGAGCAATCTTTGTGGTTATCGTTATGTTTGTCCAAACAAATGTACCTTTAGTTGTACCAGGCATTAAAATGAACAAGAAACTGAAGAAAACAAGGGTGGTCTAATAATTTTTTCCATGACTGTATATATATATATATATATATAAAGAGCAACAGGATTTTTCTGAGTTTTGATCTAAGCTTTCCAGTATTACATCAAATATTTAAGGATTGTTTAGAATGCATGTTTTATTCAGATTAGAAGAGATTCTGAATGTCCTAGATAGACGCAGCCCATAAAACTGACAGCATTTTTAATCAGAGGATTTATTTATGTTTACAGAGTAACAGAGAAAAAAGAGGGCACAATCTTAGGTTTCTTTTTTTGTCTTTTTTTTTTGTTTGAACCTGTTTTCCTTGTGCCCTACATGGATGAATAACTTTCTTTCCTTAAATATATCTAGTAATGTGGTTGCCTTCATCTGACAAAACAGCAGCTGCTGATGATGCTGACTAGCAGAAGATAACAGGAATAAATTAAAGCATAGAAGCAATTCTTTTTGAAGGTTTAGAAAAAAGCTTGAAAAAAAACACTTTAACTCAATGAATTAAAATTAAAATACTTTCAATGAATTAAAAGTATTTCCCAGACTATAAGTTGCAACGAAGTATTAGTTGCATCTGTCAAAAATATGAAGAGGAAAAAAATGAATACAAGTCACATCAGGCAATAGGAACGGGTGATAATTCCACCATAATGAGCCTTCCAGCAGCTGTTTAAGGACACGTCTGTGGACTTCCAGCTCTGGCCATCGAGCTTAAGCCCACTGTACACTGTTAAATTTTTCATTACAGTTAGTTACTTCTGCTTTTCGCCAGTCCCTGACAAGTTTCTCACTCTCTCCAGACTTTCTGCTGCTCAATCACTGTTTTCGGCTGCATATTTTATAATCTTCAGTTTAAAACTCTGCCATATAGCTTTTTCTTTTTGGTGGCATATTTGTGTTCTCTCAGTCTTTCTGGTTTACTCTTGTAATTTCTTCGGTAGCAGTGTTCAGTTGTCGTGAGTGTAGACGATGCCCCGTTTTCATCATGGATGACATGGCGTATGTTTTTGATGTATAAGTCACTTCAAAATATAAGATGCAGGACCAGCCAAACTACTAAAACAAAACTGTGACTTATAGCCTGGAAAATTTGGTTAATTGATACATTAATTAAAAATAAACCAAATACAGGTCTAAAATAAAATGTGACAGTCCCATATTTGAGCAGCAGTACCAGCGTACTGTCCTACCGTTAAATGTGGACTTCACTTTTTATTTGCAGTAAGAGAAAGGGGCTTGACATCCATGTGACTTTGCCACATACCACTTAAAAAGAAGAATTTAAGATAGAAGATAAAAACACAAGCTTGTCCGTGCAGTGCAGTGGACCAATGGAAAATATCTTCCATTGGATGGCTGTTGTTGCCACAGAAAGTATGTCAGAGTTTACAGTCTAACACAGAAGTGTATGATACATTAGTTTGACCTTGGTGCGTGTGGCTGCACATAATATTTCTAAAACACGTATGTTATTAAAATAAGTATTTTATTTTTATGTGCACTGATAGGGAAATGCTTAAGCAGTTTTTCAAATAAATGGGTCCTTACAGCCACTTGTGCTAGACTGGAGGAGGGCTCTGCCAAATGGGTTGCTCACTTTTGGGAGCAAAACAGTTATTAAACAATTATTCATTTTGGACCAGAACATGCTGAATTCACACTCTTACAAATGTTGCTGTATCCACACAGCTCAGCATCCTCCTCTCCTGTCCCCAGCCAAACACACACACCCCACCCCACCCCACCCCACCCTCCGTTGGCCCACAGCTTCCCCATCACATCTCAACCATCTCTTCCACCTCAGTCATGGATCTTGCTGCTGCTTCATCAGTGCGCCCAACCATATCGGAGATGCTGGGCCTCTACCGTCTGCCTGTCTCTAGTAGTTAGTTGAGGAGGCAGCTGGAGAAGCTGAACCAAAACAAGGCTGCAGGTTCAGATGATGTCAGCCACAGATTCCCGAAGGCCTGTGTGCGTACCAGCTATGCAGGATGTATTAACTCAATGAATCCTCTACCTCAGCCTAGATCAGTGGTTCTTAACCTTTTTTGAACAAACGCCCCCCTGGGCCACCATGATGCTCTGAATGTTTTTTAGAAAGATGCTCCTGTGATCACGACAGCTTCATGGCTTCATTGAATAAATGTGTTGGAAAGGGGTTTCTCCGCTGCTGTGTTTTTGGGCATTACTATGGTGACGGATCCCACTCGACTCGTCTGATTGTGACGTAGAGAGAAAAGGAGATTTGGGAAGCAGCAGACTCGCGGTTTTTGTCTCAGACAGCAGCTTTATTTTTTGAAAGGAAATCTGAGCACAACATTTTATTGAAACCTAAGTAGATTTGCACTAAAAAAAAACCTTGGCAAACCATGGAAGTTTAAAATAGAGTTCTCAAAGCACGGCGCCCCTCATTTGTGCCTGAGCGCCCCCCCCCTCTCAGCCCTGACGTTTCCAGCGCCCCACTAAAGGTTCAGAAAACCCCCTGGGGGGCGGCGTTGCCCCTGTTGAGAAACCCTGGCCTAAATGAAGGTTCCAGTGCTGTGGAAGACATCCTAACTTGTTCCAGTACCAAAAACCTCCTTTTTTTTTTTTTTTACTGTAAATCTGTTGCTCTAACATCACACATCATGGAAGTCCTGGAGAGACTTTAATTTGTCCACCTGAATAAGCAAACAAGCATCTTCAAGGACCCGCTGCAGTTTGTCTTTCCTTATAGGGCTGAAGTTGAAAACATCAACATACAGCTGCTTCAAAGAACCCACAGTCATCTGGACAAACTAGGCCGCACTTTGAGGATCATGTTCTTTCTCCAGCGCATTTAACACCTTTCAACAAGCTTTACTGTGTAAGAAACTCCAGAAATCACAGGTGGATGCCTCCACAATCACCCGGATCACTGACTACCTAAAAAACAGACCACAGTTTGTGGGACTGTCTCTGAGCAGGTGGTCAGCAGCATGGGAGCACCACAGGGGACTGTACTCTCACTCTTCAGACTTTCAGTACAGGTCAGAGTCCTGTAATCTACAAAATAACTCAGATGACTGCAGTTTGGGGGTGTATCAGTGATGGACAAGACAAGAGAGATGGACAACAGCACAGAGAACTGAAGGATCGCTTCTTGAATGACTCCATAATCTTTCATCAAAAGTGACTAAAAAGTTCACATTTGAATAAAATAAGTAACAATTTCCAATTTAACCTTATTAACTGAAATGATACACTTCGGAAACATTAGATATATCCCCACCTCACAGATTTTTTCTTAAATACTAAACTAAACTGTTTGAATGTTGAATGTATTAAAATTGCAAAATCCTTTTTGCAAAGATGGAAGTGGGGTGCCATAGACAGTTGACCGGGTTCATAATCATCACATTTAACAAAGACAAACAAAGGAGTAGACGTGAGGTTTAGAATAATAATAGTTTACAGTTCTCTTCACACAGTGGAGCTGCTTCAAGGTTTTCTTTCACCGAAACCTCAGCATCCTCCACATAAACAAATCTCATAATAAGTCACTCAAAATGCACCACAGAAACCTGAAACTATGCAAGAAAAAAGAAAGAAAGAAATGAAATGTGTAAAAGCCCAGAAGCAAAGTCCTTGTTGAATAGTTAAACACAGCATGAGGAGCATGGAGGCAAACAATGGCGCACCATTTTTAACTTAAATCATGAGCCATTCACTCTCCACGATGCTTTTACCCCCCGCTATCCTTAAGTGTCTCCCGGCAGCTCTTCTCTTCCTCCTTCTGTCCTCCCTGTCAGCTCTAACATCCCTCTGTTCAAATTGTTCATTTATCGGATTCTCTGTTTGAGGAAGTTTCTTTTCTTATGTTTTCTTTCCATCTCTGGCTTTTGCTGTACCTCATTCTCTTTTGTCTTTCACTCTTTTTCTGTCTTCAGGTCATCCATTACTACAGTCTATATTGAAGTTTTGCCTCCAAACAACCAGAGTCCTCCTCGATTCCCACGTCAACAATACCAGCTGGAGATCAGTGAAGCTATGAGGACTGGTGCTACACTTCTAAATCTGCAGGTACTCTCACACACACAAACACTGTTCACCATTTGTTATTAACTTTTTTGGTTTGCAATTTCCATTCACATTTTTTTTTTAAGTAATCCAGTATTTCCTCATCACCACAACTCAGTCTGAAATAGTAGACATGCAAAAATCAATAAGATGTCGTTTTTCACCCTGTGAAATTTTTAGTGTCAGTGTAGCAGAAAGAGATTTAAATGATTCATTCTTTACTTCTATGTCACAGTTCCAACATTTTGCCATTTCAAAATTGCTACTGACTACTTACAGTACAGTCTTTGAACATTGTTCAAATTTTTTATTAAAGAATAATTTCAATTTTAATCATTCATCCAATTCCCATGTTGTTTATTAACCAAGCATAAGTGATTTAAGCAATTAAAGTTGTTTAAAATCATTTTTGTTTGCCTTTTTTAATTGATTGAGCTGACCAATGTTCTAGGTGACTGAATAAGACATTCATGTGGTTCGGATGGACGGAGGCATCATGATACATTTGAATATTATTGACAATAATTGTGACATTACAAAAAAAAAATATCAAAATGGACGTTTTTGTAATGTTGCAATTGGTAATGCATGTAATATTATTGTGATTTGATGTCAATACAAAATGACAATGTCATTTTGGAGATTTCTTTTCAGAATCTCTGTTTTATCTTGAATGGAATTCATTTGCCAAAAATTACAGAAATTAAAGAAAAAGAATAACACCATGTCCAGGGGTAGACCCTGGACAGGTCACCAGTCCATCACAGGGCCATTATTATTATTATTATTATTATTATTATTAATATGTTAAATAATTTATTTTTCATTTCTGTCATTCGTATGGGAACTCCCTATGCATTTCATGTAATTCAGGTACTGTTGACCCTGATGCAATAAGTGGTAAGGTGTTGGTTCTAAGACAGAGCAAAACCCTATTGACTCCCACATTGAAATGGCCAACTTTGCAGCAGAATTCAACATATTTACAGCCTGGACAGAATTTTACGTTGTTTGATTGACAGCTAGACATTTTCTTCACTGTTGGTTGTGACAGCTAGCCATTGCAGTCATCATTTGGGCTACGTGGCTCTTAGCATTGTATTGACCTTGGAGCAGAGGCTGGCGCTGCTCCAGCCAGTCCAGCGCTTGAGTTGTCAGCTGGCACTCTGCTGGAGGAGCCAATCACTCACAGACATTCATTCCAGGACTTTTCCAGGTAGAATTTTGTTAGGACCTGCAGTCAGTCATCCTGACCGCCCCCTTGTATAGAGCTCTTGCTCCACGGAGAAGTTCCACAGCTGGGTTTGGCGTCTCCCATTGCGCCGAGGTGCAGTGGGACTTGTTTTGTTACCAATGATGTTAGGGGAACAACACTTGAAATGAGGATGTTTGGAAACATTTTTAGAAAACAAATATAAGGTAATATGGATTATCATCCTGGGTTATCAGAAGCTAAGATAGCCAAGCTAAAACAGCTAAGTGCAGGGCATGTTCCAGCTTCTTAGTGCTGCTGATTCCACCTTTTTGCAACATAGTGCCACACAGTTCAAGAAAAAAAGATTTCAAAAGCTCTCTGTACAGACCTATGGGTCACTGCATGCCTCGTCCACAGTTTAACAGTCAGTGGATGTCACACATACAGTGGGTTTTCTGCAGAGTGCTTTTGAAGCCTCTTTTCTCTTCATATTGCATAGTGCCATGTTGAAAATGGGCAGAATGAGCAGGCCTGGAGGCCAGCTGGAACCTGCCTACTTTATTTCAGTTGCAGTTAGCTATTTTAGCTTGGCTGGCTTAGCTTATGCTGACATTTGATGCGAATTAATATCACAACAATATTCATTCTGATCAAATCTGTCCAGATATCGTCATTTCATATTTGTACAAACACTGTCACTTAGGCATCATACCAAAACAACAGCCAAAATAAGTGTTACCAGAAATGAAACAAGGATAAGCAGAGCTACACTGGGATTTCCCCATTGCTTGGCCTGCTTTTTGTTGGTTTAGACCCATTGCAGGTGCCTGTGGGACCGACGAGCCTTCTGGCGTGGGCCATCAAGTCACAGACTGTCTAACTGTGAATCCCAGCACACCTCTGCTTGGAAACGTCCTGGAACAATCCACCATGGCTCCTGCAGCTGAGCCACACCAGAGGAGCTTGGAAGCTGCCAGCAAACATCAGCAGAAGGACCTCCTGTTCCAAATGTTGTTTTGGTAGCAAAGTCAGTAATGACCATTGTGTTTTGTCGAAGCACGATTAGTACAACCTGCCTACTGTTCAGTTAATCTTTGTCCTCAGACCCTTCCAGGCCAACCCACAGCCAGTCATGGCAGATTGTTAACACAGTACAACAAAACATTCTCTTTTAAAATATTTTAACGATTTACATGTTGTCAATGTTAAGTCATAATATATATCGGGTTGTGGGTAAGCAGCAGCAAGGGAACAGATTTGGCACTACAAAATCTGCTTCTCTTCATTTTTCCTCTTCTCAGTCCCAATACAATTTAAGAATTCATTTTTTTGTGTGTGTTAGATGTGATTTTCTACCCAAAATCAAAATACAAAAAAATAACACAAAGTGGTTCCTGAAACTAGGAAACTTATATTCAGATTCCTTTTTCTATTAGGGCAAATATTCAAACAAGTACAAACAAAAATAAATCTAATCTTATAGTATGAATGACAGCAAACCACAGACATAAGCAGTGGCTTGCTGTCAAAATATCTCGCTCCTAATCATTCGTAAATAAGTTCCTTTAATTTTACATTATGGGGTAAAAAATAAAAAATAAAAAAAATCACAGCCTGCACGGTTGTCATGGATCTGAAATCAAGTTACAGAGACCAAAACCATTTTTTGAACCAGGCTCTGAATATGTTTATTTCTGCTGCAAAGTTGGTCATTTTAACACCAGGGTCAACGGTGCTTGGCCTGCTAGCTCCTAGTGGTCAGTCGAGGAACTGCAGCTAAATTTTCATCGACCTGGAATTTTGCCCTCTGGGTGCCACCCACCTTTCATCTAAGAGAACGGACATAGGCTTCATCAGTGTTTACAGTTGGATTAATGATTATATATTTGGGGGACGTACTTCTCTGACCGTCCGGATCTTGATCCACACACACGTATACACACCCACTCACTTTCCCAATTGTCTGTCTGTGACTGAAACCAAATTACATGATACCTGATAATTCCAGATTGTTGCATTTTTTTTCACATTTTTTTACTGATGCCTGTGCAATATTAGACCTTTTTTTCCCAACAAACAAAATTCTGTACATTTTGTACTTTTATCATATATCTCCTTGTAGGACTTTACAAATTGAGTTAAGATCTATGAATCATGGCAGATATGTGGAAAATTAAAAAACTAAGGGTTTCAAAAACTTTCAGTCACCACTTTATCTAACTGGGAGGTAAAATTTAGTCTATAAATGTGTAACAGTGCTGGTTCTCTGTTTCCATTTCCTTTAAAGGCAGTGGATCGGGAAAAAGACCCCATAACCTACAAAATCTCCAGTGGAGATGTCAATGGAAACTTTGGATTCCAACAGAAGTAAGTGTGGCCATGAGTACACATCACACCATGATTAAACAATGGTTAGACTTCAAAAACTGAAGAGAGAGGAGCCCTTTGTTTCTTCTTTCTATACTTCTTTCATTTGCTGTCTACGGTCACTTTTCTCAATTAAACAAACAAAAAAAAAGTTGAAATGATTCTGTGCCTCTGTGTGCTTTTCTGATTGTGGCTGAAAGCAGCCTCAGTTTTATTATTCAGAATATGATCTGTCAAGGGAGTCACATAGACACATACAGTATCTCCTCTATATGCACACATGCCACTGGCACTTGCACACAGACTCAAGGCTTTTGTTATTTTTATTCATTTATTGCTTATTAAAAATGCATTTCTGATGCTTGAATAAAATCCCATATATATTTCTAGATGGGGAAGGGCAAGGAAAAGAATCCGCTGCAAGTAGTGAAAGACTACAAAAGAACTATAGAAGGAGGGAAAGAGAGGGAGAAAGGGATTTGGAAAATGGGAGATCTGAGCAAAGACAAAGTAAAAAATAATAAATAAAATGACCTTGCATGAAAACTGTGAAAGACTGACAGATATATCAAAGGGACAACATATAGATTCCTGTTTATTTTAATTTGTCCTGCTACAATATAGCAGTGTGCTGCGTCTTATTCATTCCCAATGCCGTATTACTAAAGTACTATTTAGTTCAGTACAGTCCAATTTAATTCAAGTATGAATAAAGGAGTCTGGCAGTCAGGTTAACAGAATTTTGTAAGAGACTAAAAAAAAAATTTAAACTTACGTCCTTCCTAGCCAGCAGTTGTATTTGAGGATCATCTGAGGATGACAAATTTACAGCAATTCACATAAGACCCATGCTGGCCCCATGTGAAGTGCTCACAATGGTTTTGCTTAGGTACATGGGTGATGATGGCATGGACCCAGACTTGGTGTCTTATCTCAGTCCCACTTGGGCCAACCACTTAAGTGAACCCAAATAGGCTATTCACATGATGCCAGTATAGAACTAACGGGCAATCCCATATGGGTCGCTATTTTTCAGCCCTTTGTACCTCTGATTGGCCTCACATACAAACGTTGGCTGGGTTTCATTTGTGCATTCTAGAAATGGATGGATGAATAAAAATCAGGACATGCCATGAGGATGCAGCCAATCAGCTTTAAGCATCATGCTTTGACAAACCAAGCAAAAAATCTGATATTGGCCCTTATTTACTAGGTGGCAGACATATCACAGACAAATGCAACAAGTCTGCAAACTTAGGACTGCTTAAATACACGAACAAAATGATGGGCATGAGTACAGAGTTCAACCAATGAACTCGCATGCATGTGCATGCTCACATGTGTAGCTGATGGATTGAAATGTGTGGTGTAAATGACAAAACAAAGCTGTCTGTGCTTACATAAGTGGCCCACTGGAATTTGAGGCTGTTTTAAACAAACAAAATAATGGTGGGAGAATATATTTACAGCACACACACAAATCTCTGATTTAATATGTTTGTGGGTTCAACCACTGACATACTCCATCTTACATCTAATCGTCCCAAATGAATGCTTAACCACAACTTTTCAACTCTAATGGTCAAACCAACAATTTGCAGGTTCAGTGCAAACTGATTTGCACTAAACGTGTTTCTTTTCTCTGTAAAATTCCCAGAGATAACTTTATATGTTGTAAGTTGGCACTACACAGTTGAAGTGAAGTCAAATGAACTTTAGGGTACAAGGTATTCTATTGTGACATACTTTGTCCAATTCTTTTTTTTTTTTTTTTTAATTCTACTCCATTGATTATTTTCCTTCTGTGATCTGCACCATTCTAAAGATAATGTCTGGATAGTAAATCAGAACTCTGTGTCTTTTCTGTCCAGTTCAGGGTATTTGGTTCTGGAAAGTCTTTTGGACAGGGAGTCTCTGGACTATTATACCCTGGTGGTCACAGCCTCAGACGGACACCCAGATGGAGTAAGAAACTCAGCTGTATCACACAAATATTAACTTCCATCCCTAGTAGAAATAGAGTGGCTGCTGGAAGCAGTTCTTAATCCTTCACCGTAAAATACTACAAGCACAGCAGTTGTTGTGCTGTGTGGAATTGGGATATCAGTTTAGGGATAGGGCACACATGTACTAATATCATAACTAAAAAATACAGAAGTTTTCTTAAATGCAATCATATAATGGCTAAAATAGAATTAAGTCTTTTAATATATGAGCTGAGTAAAATAAAAATAAATACCAAGACATACTTATCATCTTGTCACTGATGCTGCTAGTTTTGGGTGCTACAATAAGGTTTACCACAGCAGATTATTGTTTCCCACTACACCCGCATGCATTTTGGATCTTGTTCTGCTCTGGCCTCACCGCTACATCTTAAACATTAATCTCCCAGTACATGAATGGCTACTAGTGATTGTATGTATTTCCTCCACACAAGTCAAATAATTTTCCCTTGCTCATTTTGTCCCAAAATGTCAAATGAGAGCTCTCCCTCCGATGAACCCCTTCCTAATTTTCTCCATACTTCCCAGAGCAACCCATCTGCAAACATACAGTTCCATTAGGACTCACCTTATCTGTTCGCCAGTTTAGAGTTGACCCTTGCCCCTCACATCTCCATCTTGAGTCTGTCAGTGACTATAGCACAGCCTGACACTCAACAGTTTCTTTTTCTGGCACATTATATGGTTTTCTGAAGCTCACTAAGACACGACGCAACTCCTTGTAACATTTTCTGTACTGCTCCTTCAACACTCAATGCAAACATCATTAGAGTTCTCTCTTTAAAGCTCACACATCTCTCCGTTTTAACAAATGTTGGTTAAAAAACTGCTGAAACAGATTTACATGACTTGATGTTCAAATCATATTATTTTTATCGAATTTTACATCACTGTTCTCATTCTCTGAGAAATGGTTTGTTTTAGCTTCTATCTCTGTAAGACTTCCTTAAAAATCCTAATCTGAATGATGAGTCAAAAATTGTGGAGACCAATGCACAGGCTCATTCTGTATTAGCTGCACCAAACTACACACAAGACACTGTGAAAATGTTAATGTCCTTCATTTCAGAAAGAAAAGCCTGCACTTCTAATGGGGCATTTTAGACAGTTCGAGAAGAGTGTCTTCTGTGAGAGAGAATAACTCACTTTTTCTTTTGTGACATTGCAGGCCTTTTCCATAAATGAAAACAGGTCTGTAACAGACTAAAGGAAATACAAAACCCCAAACACCATTATGTCTTTTTCAACCTAGTCTGGAACATTTTTCAAATATTTCATGCAGTTAGCACTCAAACCTACACTTCTGTAATTACTACTTATTCACACATCAGTTATTTGTGAATATCAATGTCAGTGTGCATCTTTATTCACTCATCAGACATCTCCACACACTTCAAGTCTGTGTGAAAATAATCTAGTTTGAAATTCCACTGCCATCAATCCCAGACAGCTTTTGCAAGTATGTCTTCTGGAGCGGCAGCTTTTTCATTAATATATTATCCCAAAAAGCTGTCCTCATTTCATCCCTACCAATTATTTGTCTGTTCTTTTTTTTCACCATTGATTTCTTATTGTCATGTTTTAAATTCACCAGGCCCTAAAATTGCTCCTTTTATATTCTCAACATCGTAGATCCAAAATTGCCAGCATGATGTTTTTGTCTAAGGAAAGTGATTGAAAAGAAAAAGAGATAAAAAAACACTAATAAGTGCCTGCGAGAGGCACAATTTGGTGAAGGGGAGTAGTAAAATTATCTCTGCTTTTCTATCACATGTGTATCACATTTAAAATGTCAGTGATGGATAATAGCTGTTTTTGCCTACAAAGGGTAACTTATAATTTATTTCACATTGCTGGTGGTTTAAAATCTGTTTTTACTCAACAGTGCATCAAAAATGTGTCCTCTGGAAACAATGGCATCACTGCTAGATTGGTTATAATTGCCATGAAAAACTCTTCTGACAACTTTTGAATGTAATCAAGTGAACATGTTTGATGATCTTGTACTTATCTGGTACATTTTTCCTTTCAGAGGAAGTAGATAGTTTCCCTACACATGTTTTTTTATGTTGATGGGGGGGATCTATGTTACTCAACTTCAACTTTTGAAAACTGACACCCCAACTTTTTTGGGGGGGCAGAGAGGGAAGGGGAAAGACACGCACCAAAAATGTCTCACGGGCCGGGAGTCAAACCCGCAACTGCTGCGTCAAGGACTGTAGCTTCTGTCTATGGGCCGCCTGCCCTAACCATTGCGCCATAGGGTGGCCCTGACTGCCCAACTTTCAGACATCATGACACTACAATTATGTGAGTTGAAAAAGCCATGCACTGTGCATTTACTCATTTAGCAGATGCTTTTATCCAAAATGACTTACTAACTGAGAAATGCTACAGCATGAAGGGAAACCTTGTAGTAGCCATGAAGTGCTAAGTCAGTAGAAGGAAGTTGTAAAGGATAAAGCAAGACAGAAAGGTAAAGCAATATGGGCAAAGGAATAAGGTGAAGGTTAGGAAAGTTGTATGTTAGCAGAAATGGTGTGTTTGGAAGAGGTGTGCTGTCAAGAGATTCTTGAAGATAGAAAGGGACAGCCCTGCTCTTAGAGCTTTTGGAAGCTCATTTCGCCCTCCGGGGGCCACCTGCACTGCGCTTGTCTTGTGAATATGGATTACAGTGCCAAGCAATGTTCCTGCAAGGAACACAGTGATTGATTGGCGTATAAGCCATGAAAATGGAATTCAAGTATGTGGGAACTGAGCAGGCAAATACGATACAAAAGAGCATAAGTGACTTGAATGTTGTACATGCAAACACTAGTAGCCAGTGGAGTTAAATTAGTAATGATGTGACCACACCCTTTTTGGGTTTATTAAAAACCAGCAGTGTTCTCTGTCATCTGTATGGGTTTTACAGCACATTCTAGTCGGTCAACAAGGAAAGCAATAGTCAAGGTGCACGATGAGCATGGTCTGTACCAAGAAGGGCTAATTTTCAGTATGCTGTAAATTGCAAAGCAGCATGAGTGCAAGATTGCAGCAATATGGAAATAAAGGATAGCTGGCCATCAATCATGACACACATCAAAAGAAAACATTGATTTTAAGGTCATGATGGGAAGACTGTTGGGGTGGGATGACCAGGAGTTCAGTTTTAGAGAGGTTTAGCTGAGTGTGTCATTCTTTCATCCAGTCATCTGGTGAGAATGGTAGGTACAGTTGGATATTGTCAGCACAGCAATGTTATGAGAAACCATGTGAGTGAATAATCGAGCCAAGAGGGGTGGTGTATATTTACAAAGAAAAGGGGTCAAAGCACTGAGCTCTGGGGTACTCCTGTGGAGAGGCTATGGAGTGAGGATGTTTGCCTTTACCGTGACACACTGAATAACAACCTGATGAGGTAGGCTTCAAACCCTTTTCAGTTGTAACTTAACTATTCATTGCATGTTTCTTTCGTGCAGTCCAACAAAACCTTATTACTGTGTCAGTGCAGATGCTGGCTGAACATGTGCATCATTACTTTTTTCCGTCTCAATAGAACTGCATCTCATCTTTTTTTTCTGTGATGGCTACATTTTCACTTCACCATCACTGCCAAGTGTTGCAACCAACCCGAATCAATGTGTAAAAGTGTTGACTAGCAAGAAATAGCCACATTTGGATGGATTTACTAAAGTTGAAACACACTTTTTTTCCCAAGTGAAAAACAAATTCTGCTGCTTACATTTCCACACACTCAACTCATCACAGGTTAGCAGAGTTGCTTTCTGTCTCCTCATATTATTCCCTTCTCTTTTAAAAGTCAAATCTCCCTTTTGCTGACACATGATTCACTCTCACATGAAAGTCAAATGAGGACACTGGATGGAGTCCCTCTGCCTTCCCTCTATCCTTCCTCTCTGCTTCCTTGACTTTCATCAGTTTGCCTTTCTGGTTTCTCCTCTCTTCACCATTCATTCATAAGTCTAGTATAAAAAAAGTTTCTCTGATTCACTGACCTTTGCTACTCCTCAGTCCTTCAAGTGCCAGTTTAGACAAAATATGAAGTTTAATATCCTTTTGAGAAGAGAAATGCTCTTTATAATACTAAGCCCCTCTCTCACAGTCCTACACATAATACAGGGTCAAATGATTATTGAGAGAAAAAGGGAGAGCAATTTCAGAGGTATAAGGAGTTATTTCAGGTTACGATGTGCTTATGCACAAGTACATATACACACTCACATTCATGCTTAATCAACTGTTCTCTGAATGGTGACAATTAGTTTTTGTTTGTTTGTTTTTTTAATCTTTGTGCCCTGAGGGTCCCCCGGTCAGAAAATGGCTAAAAGTAGTTTGAATATTTTTCACTGCTTGGCATACAATTATAATTTTAGAGGCAAAGAAGATTTGAGAGTGCGAATGAAGGGGGATGGAGGGGGTGAGGGTACAAGATAGGAATGGTATCAGCTCCAGAGAGATAGAAAAGAAGACAAGAAAAGAAATAAACAGAAAAGGGAGAGGGGAAGATTGGACTGTAGTTCCCTTATACTGGCCCATTAATCAGCATCACCCAAAAGGCCTTGGGTTGTCTTCATATGTGCATGCACACACACACACATACAAACCCGCGCACCCATTTGTGCCTCATATTATTAAATGTCCTGTTGTGAGAGTGTCAGACTACAAAGTGCCTAATTGGCTATTTGGCCAGTGAATCCATCATACTGTCACAGATTGAGGACCATACAAGTTGGTGCAGTAACCCTGCTCCACTCTAAGGTTACTGTGCATTCTGGGATGTGATTTAAACTTTGATGCAGAACAGCGTGCCACTGTCACATTGTCTGTGTGTACTGTATAAAAGGCAATGGTAAATTAATCAGCCTTCCACCATTTGATTTTTTTGTGACTGAACATCCCAAATAATACAAAACTTGACATTCAACTTTTTCAAAAACAGTTGGATATGGGTTGTAGAAGTAGAACTTTAAATGAAGTTAAGTGATGCTTTGTTGAAAAAGAAATGCTTGTAAAACAGCAGCAGTGAAGTAACACAGACTTTGGCTCATTAATGGTAAGTGCTAACATGTTGGTAAGTTTGCTGTTAGGATATATACTGTTATTTTCTCCGTTCGTTTAATAACCTAGTCCACTTTAGATATACAACAACTCAGCTTATAAAACAGTGCTATTATTTAACAAAATCTACACATAATGTGGAAGCATTGTGTCAATAAATACATACACTGCTTAAGCAGCAGTCAGGTACTGCTAATTAAACCAACTTAAAGTCATAAACGGCAGATTGTGCAGATTTCTATTACGACATCTCTTTTGGCACTCTGCTGGTTCAGAGCATTAAGATGTATGTTAACACAATGTCAAGAAGAAAATACATCAGTGATATTGGAGAAGCAATAGCTTCTGTCCATCAGCCGGAGAGGGGTTATGAGGCCGTTCCAAAACAATTTGGAGTCCATCATTTCACATTGAGATGGATTATTCGCTAGATGGAAACATTCTGGACTTGTCATCCTTCCCAGAAGTGGATGTACCAACAAGTTCACAACACAAGTATACACACACACACACATATATATATATATATATATATTTTTTTTTTTTCTGTTATGACCTGAGATGTAAAAGAGTTTAAAGAGGGTGAACTTTTTTATTTCACTTCAAACATTTAAATACAGTATATCATACCAAGATACTTAGCTTAGATAACTACAATAACCTAGATCTAAACTGAAGGAATAGGAAGGAAATGGGTTTTGCATTAGTTTTGATAAGAATGACAGATGCAGGAATGTTTTTGACTGCGCAGACAATACAGCATGTCATTAATGTTAAATTGCTATCATCATCATCATCATCATCATCATCATCATCATCATCATCATCATCATCATCATCATCACTTGTCCCAGGAACTGTATCTGCATTTAAACATTAGTTGAAACCCAGAGACTGGAATCTATTTATACAGGAATGCAGCTACACTTGTGACCATTTAGTTTAGAGCATTTTTACAGCTAGCAGCTAATCGTGAAGTGTTGGCTATGGAGTTGATATTTAGAGGCAATGCTTGGATGCTTCTTTGAACATCCAGTCTGAGGCACAATCAGCAGCTCAGACACTTAGGCAAAACTAAAATTCAGTTAGGTTCAGAAGTATTTCGTTTCAAATGAAATTAGGTAACAACTTTAACTTTAGGCTGCCATGAACTGAAAAAGATTTTGAATCTAAGTATTGAGTAAATATTGTTATATTTACAGATCTATCATTTGATCCAAATGCATTCGAACACCTGAAAATGAAGGTACTCTGCTTAAACTGGCAAAAATTCTTGAATGACAAATGCCATGATTTGTGAAACCTAAATAAAAGATGAAAATCTAAACCGTGATCACATCTTGATTGTTTTATTTCAAACCCATTGTAGTGGTGTAAAAAATGCAAAATCATAGAAATGCCATGATTGTCCAAACACTTCCAACTGTATATCCTGTATATCCATATCTGGTCAGGTAGAAATGATCAGCCAGTTTCATATGGACATTGAGGGCACCATTCATGTTTTTTTTTTGAAAAGGTTTAATTCAGTAAGATAAAGCTAAGTGTTATTGAAATGAAATGAAATGAATGAAATGAAAAATACTTTATTAATCCCAAAAGGGAAATTCCACAAATTATTATTATTATTATTATTATTATTATTATTATTATTATTATTATTATTATTATTATTATTATTATTATTATTATTATTCTGTATTGCAACAGAATAACTGTGTAGTTAAATATCTCTATGAAACAGAAGATTGAACAAAAGGGCCCTGTACTGCTGAGCAGCTGAAATCCTACATCAAGCAAGAATGTTGAAACATTTCACTTTAAAATTGTAGCAAAATTAAATCTTAAAGAGAACTGTTGGCTTTCTGTTGGTAATAATGTGGGTTATTTACCTTATTGCTGTAGGGAAAGTGCTATTACATTGTAATTGGATTTAACTCTTATAGATGCATCTTTAATAAAAAGACACACACAAACATATGAGGGCAAGAGACCAATGTGTTGGTCAGATGATAAACTTGCTTGGCACTGCGACACAGAACAGAGCTTACATTCTCTTTTTGTTGTGTGTGCGTGTGTGTTCCTTTCAGACGGCCTTTTCATCATATCAGAGCTGATTGCACTTCACATACATTGGCATTGAGATAAACTGTTTTATCATCTGTGACCTCTTAACTTCAAATTATTTGCATCACCATCTCCCTTTTTTGACTGTGCCACACAGTTTCTCTCCATAGTGAAG
The DNA here is from genome assembly GCA_018398805.1 of Hirundichthys speculiger. Taxonomy (NCBI): domain Eukaryota; kingdom Metazoa; phylum Chordata; class Actinopteri; order Beloniformes; family Exocoetidae; genus Hirundichthys; species Hirundichthys speculiger. The sequence goes on from JAGFBZ010000105.1 coordinate 305,511, forward strand.
TGGAGTGATCAGGTCTCCTTCAGCTGAGGAATCTCCGTCTCTGCTGGCTCTTTCTCCACCACTCATAAAAGAGTCATTAAGAAATTGATGGCTTTCTAACAGCCTCTCTGTGTTTATGCCCTCTTCTGTTCTAATTTTGTTTGTGACATTTAGTGTGAATGATTTTTTTTTTCTCTCCAGGTCATCAGTTTATTTTAATTAGATTTGCTATATTCAGGTTTCCTCAGAATCAGTGTTGTTCTTTCACTTTACAATAAACGTTGACCAGGATTCAAGAATATTATATTCATTCCAGACCAGGATATCTTCTCGTGTGTGTTGGGTGTGTTTACACGTAGAACCGAAGGCGTCAGTCAGTCCGATTTCAGCTTGTTGTGCCTTAGATGAGATGTTTGAGCAATTTTTTGAAGATAGCTTGAAATATTTTTTTTAACCTCATTGGACAGTCAAATAAAAGACAAACATGAAATATATGGAAATACTTAAGGGGTTTATAATATACAAACACACATCCCTGACAGTGCTCATGTGGTATGTGTTCTGCCCAGCCCCTGGGTTGTGACCTTAACCACTGGTTTGGGCTTCTGTTTTGAAGCCCTGAGTTTAGCATTTAGCTTTTATAATCTCTGGCTGTGGCACCAGGACATATAAGGGATTGATCTTAGTCCAAACCTAAGGACACTTAGCACATCCACTGGGTAAATCTGTGTCACTCAAAGCAGCCTCACCTTCGATGCAGTTAAACTGGGGAAATATAAAAGATTTCATTCCCTCAAAAGGAACTATTTAAAAAATGTACCAAGCAATCAATATTTTCTATATATATACTTATAAAAATTAACTATTTTAAAAATGTTTCTGTGTGGATTGACATGTTTTTGGAACCAGCCTCAAGTGGGCATTCAAGGAATTGCAGATTGTGCATTTCCCTGCTGACATCATTTCCTGTTTTTTAAAACTGCATACTGGATTCTGCATACTACTGATTCTTTCCAAAATGTAGCAAAGACTTTGCAGTATATGAACAACCACACAATCTGTAGTATCCAAGAAATGTGTGGCTGGTTTGCTACTACTGTAAAAAATATTCAGTGTGACTGACCATTCCATGTTGCAGAGCATATCCTTTCATGTACTGCACAACTACAGTGGAACCCTGCTTGTGCCAGAGCATAGATGTCTATATGTTGGCCTAAGACTTTTATCCATCCATAACCTACACCCATTTATTCCAGTTCAGGGTCACGCAGTGTCTGCTGGAGCATATTCCAGCTGTCTTTGGGCGAAAGGCAGGGGTACACCAGGGCGTTGCCTCCCCAACACTGGATCACATATAAACAAAAAACTGCGCACATTCACAATTCCCACAGTCAATTTATAATCACTAATTAGCCAAAAATGCTTTTGTGATTGTGGAAAGAATAAGGAGTACCCAGAGAGAAGCTACACAAGCACAGAAAGAGCATGCAAAAGGCCCCAGCCTATTCATTTTCACTCATTTGTGGCTTCATGTCTGATTTAAAACAGCATGATGTTCATTTTGGTTATTACGATTCCTTTTACAATATGTGATACAATAGGGTCCTCTTTGCTTGATTACCAACTCATTACTTTATGGCAATATTACCTATTGAAGAAAGCATGCACATTTTCCACTGTAGAACAGTCAGTGATAACACCCTCTCCCTAAAAAATATCAGTCTCCCATCACATGATAGACCTTCTAAATAGATTTTTATTTTTATTTTTTGTTTATTTATTTATTTTTTTCAAAATAACTTCACATAAGCATCATTTGCATAGGCAGACTGAGGCACAGATCAACACAGCCCGGGCATCTATTCCCAGTTCAAAAATAAAAACCCCTCCAGTTATCTCTGTCAGTGTGATGCATGATTGGCAGTAATGAAGGTGAACAATAACAGTAGAGAGAGGGGGTGCGGCGGGAGGAAGAGGTTAAACATCATGCTCATGGAGCACACAGAGAAATAGAAGATTCAGCCTGCAGTGTTTTTGAGTTGTGATCAGAGTACAATAACTCTGTTGTTGTGTGTTTGATCAATTTGAATAAGGATCACAACCTCATAATATGGGACCTTTAAGTTCAAATAATACAGACAGTTCACTATAGAAATTAGAATTTTAAGACATGCTGCCTGCCACAGATTTAACATGCCCAAAAAGACATAGTGAACCAATGATCGACTGTTCTTACATCTAAATTTAGAGCTGAAAGTTGTTACATGCAGAAAGACGAGACAAGCCATTTTAGTTTGTTATACAAGGTAGCAAAATTAGCAAGAAGGAAAAGTAACCTCAGAGGTTGAAATTTCTGTATGGAATTTGGAGACATGTTCATCCCAAGTATATTAATAAGGAAAAAAGTACATCTTACAGAAAAGAAAAACACTCACTACCAACACTGTTTCTTAAATCACAAAATGAATGACAGTTTTTTCTTGCGTTTGTGTGTAGACCTCAACTGCAATGGTGAACATTGTGGTGACAGATGTGAATGACAATGACCCGGTGTTCAATTCTTCACTGCCGGTGAACCTCACTGTCTTGGAGGAGCAGGATCACATCTATGTTGGACAGGTCAAGGTAGGATACCCACACCCAGGCACATGTGTAAATCATGCAATAATCAAACGCAACCTGCTATTCCCTCACTGCATGTTTTTGGATACATTGACTTCCAATAATCCTTTTAATATTGATGAGTAATTTACAAAGTTTAGATTAGAATTGATTTCAATGAATCAATAACTCCCTCATTACATGTGTGCAGTTAAAAATCCTGACAGGGCTGGAGAGCAAGTGACAGATTACACTTGTTTCCATAGTTTCTTCATATTTAAAAGCTGTTGCACAAATTCTTTGTGTTCCTACACAACAGGTGTAGTTTCTTGAGACTAAAGAAAACCATATACAGCCTGCACCTTTGAGATTGATCTACATCTATTTGTTTAGTTTTTTTTTTCATATATACTTGTACTGGAGATGTGCACAAACATACTGAATTTCCATACAACGTTATAGTGACAAAAATGTATTTCCTAGAGATTTATTCTATTCCCAGCACATTCATAAGGCAGAATTCCCATTTAAGTTTCAGCCATCAGTTGTCAGCTTGTCATTTACTTTAAATGGACTGGCATCTTGAATTCCCATGTATGATTCGGAGACAGTCGCTTCACTTTTCTACCAAGCAGTGAAATATTGAAAAAATTCAACCTTTTAAGCATCAGCGCAGAAGCCAGCCAGTCAAATCTCCAGACTTATCTTTTGTCTGACTCTATGACTCCACATGTCGGGCCTGCCCACTGCCAAACATTAGCTCATCACATCCATGTAAAACCTTCTTAGTACTAGCATAACCTTCACCCAAAGCTTAAACTAAGTAATCATCTTAAAATGTTGTAATTTGTATCAAAGGGACTTGCTTTTGTCCCCACAAGGTCCCTGCAGTGTATCTGTGTAAACAGATTAATCGCTTCACAACAGGAATAATCTGGTAAACATATGCAAATAGTTCACATGAAGCTTCACAGAAGGTCTAATTGAATTTTAGCTTTTATTATCAATCACTTTGGGGACCAAAAATCCCTAACACAATCTTGTAAACTGTGGTAGCTTTGTCCAAATGTATCTTGATTTGCTCAGAGGAAGGCATGTGCATACTGCAGGTGCAATGGATATGATCATTTGTTCGTGATGTTCCAAAGATGTTAAGATGTTCCAAATTACCTGTGGTAATTTGGAACATCTTAAAATTAATTATTCTTTTTTTTTTTCATTTCTCTTTTCTATATTGCAATAGTATTTAATAATGATTTATTTCCGATGGAAAAACGGTAAAACATCATGCAACTGTTTATTTTACACCACTTTAATCTTCATTTTAGCAAAAATACTAATGAAACTGAGTATTTTACACAGATATGTAGCTCTAATACCATTTTGGTTGAAGTTTTGACAGTATTGTTATTATTGTTATGGAGAATTTTCACAAGTATAAATAATTCTAAACCTCAAATTAACTAACATTTAAAAAAAAAAAGAATATATATATATATATATATATATATATATATCCCATATATATGTGGGATATATATGATTATATATATATATATATCCCATATATATATATGGGATATGTTGTCATCTGTCATCTTCATTTTTAATTTTTTACTTATCACAAAACTCCTGAACTTGTCCCATACCTATCAACTGACTTAGACACTCCACATACATGGGTTGTGGGTAAATCTGACAGTTTGATAGGCTTTGATCTTTAAATACACTTCCTAAGTTCCATGCTTTCTTGGATTTGCTCCAAGCTTAGTTCATAGCCTTTGTACATGGTGTCAGGGGGTCTTTGATCATTTTGGACACTTTGCCAGGTTCTAAATGTTGATCAGGAGTCTTCAGTTTAACGTTGAGGCTGCTTCTGTGGTCACATTCAGTCCTTGTATACCTTTTTGTCAAACTCTGACCAAGTCAAATATTTGAGGGTCTAAAGGCTCAACACCTTTCCCCCCCTTTCGGACCACTTACATTATATCAGTCTTGTAATTCTACCTTCATCTGTGAAGAGGACATTTCATCCCAATCGTTCCAACTTTTAACTCTCACTCAGCCCTTTGGTCATGTTCCAGATATAATATCCAAAACCCACCCTAATCTGCAGAGAGGGCACTTGAAAGTATTCCAGTCCTGAACTTCCTCCCTCTCAAGGATCCCTGGATATATTCCAAAGCAAAACAGACGGTGTGATCCCTCAGAGGGCTCAGCAAGGCACGACTCTGGGCTTCATTCCAAATCAGAGTTCATACTTGTAGGTATTAAACAGATTTCCGGAAGAACGAATGTGCCTGACCTTGGTTTGCCGATGCATGTAAGATATAGATGGAAGCAAAGAGGAGGAAGAAGTCGGGAACTCTTGAATGGCAGAGGAAATGAGAGAAAAACACAGGAGAGAGCTAATGGAGATGAAATGAAGGGGCTAAGGGAGTAAAGCAGACTTTTATGAGTTTAAATGTTTCGCACTTGCACCATTTTAACCTTACCTTGTTCAACCAAGCCCTTTAAACTATGTGGTCTCTATCTGAAGAAAATGCCTTAGAAAAGGAAAGTCCAGGTTAATCAGTATAATTGTTGTGATGAATGCGAATACGAATAAATATCCAGGATGCTGCACTGCCTTAAACAAACTGGCAGTGAAAATACTGATTTACAAGCTGCAGCTCAAACAGTTTTTATAACAGTTTTCTGTTGCTCTTTCTGTTGTCTGTTGCTAAATAATTAAAAAAAAAAATCCTGGATGTGGTAGAAAAATCTATAAATGAGACTTTTGATTATTTCTTTATTTAATAATGTGATCTATTAGTCATCTGAGTAAATGATCATATGCCTGTTTGTACCACAACCCCTCTGTGTTTTAATTTCACTGCAGTTAAGTCTTGTGCCACACTCACATTCTCTTAACAATCTGATCTACATATAACAATTTTGGCTGAATTCCAAATTTCTTTGAACTCTATGAATATGTACCTTTAGTTTTACACCAGCTTACCAATTTTCCTTATCCTTTATTCTGGAGCTGCCCTCACAAACCGGCATCAGACTCATATTCAATCGAGAACTGAGAGGCTTTTTTTTTTCCTTCAAGCATGACAGGAGAGGATTTTGTTGATTTTTCACACCTACAACTGCAGAGATGAGAATGAATCGTTGAAATTCATCTGCTGCGATGAAAAACATAAAAATATGAATAAATAAATGCTCACTGTTGGTCTCATGATTGCCTTTCTCATTCAGGGTTGTTGGAGAATGTGCTGCACAAAACTGGACTGGCTTTTCTTTATAAATGTTTTAAAGTGATTCAGAATAAATACATGTTTGCAAAGAAAACCTTTCAAAAGAATGTCTTAATACTGTTTATACCCTTTTCACATTCAGCAGTTCCCTATTTTGTAGATACAGTACTCTCCCACAATAGAAAGTGAATGTAAAAACCAGGGCAGAAATGTCTGTGGGTGGCATGTTTTTTTCATTTCACTCAGACGTGAAAAGAAGAAATAAAAGATAGAAAACAAATGCACACAGTGTAATGCAGCGTAAAGCTATCATGGCTTCTCTCCATTTTGTACTTATTCAAACAAGATTTCCATACACTTACAATATTTATTATATTTAGTACTGCCAACTCGTTGAGTTCAATGACAAATGGAAAATTTGAAAAAAACAAGAAAATAAAAAATGGAATTCAGTAACAGTTGTAGATATTGTAAATACAGTAAAAGATTCATCAGCACCCGACCTTGAAAAAGAGAGTTGATGACTGCTGAGACATTAGATAATCTAAGCTCATTTATTTGTTCTCATATTGAAAAGTTACAAAACACAACACAAAAGATGTTCTGGCATTGAGAGTAAAAAGCACCAATGCTTGACTTTTTTTTTTTTTTTGGTCCCGTTGTTACTCCAAACAGATCGAAATGATTTTAAGTCTGTATTTGCTTGTCAACACACTCACAACAAAAACCCTTGATTAGAGGCAAATCAACAAGCAATCATTTCTCAGAGATCTTGTGTTTTTTGAACATATATGGGAAGTATTGAACACAGAAATCTCTGTGCTCCAGCGTTAAAGCGGCCGTGGTGCGACCTCGAGTTCCACAGAAAGCAACCTGGAGCGGAGTACCAGCAGGCAGGCGGCTGCTCAGCTGTATTTGTAATCGATAGCGAACTCACCCAAAGGTTTCAAGATCATATTACTGTTGCGCAGGAGTCTGCTAATTAAAAGACTAATACCTCACCATGTCCTGTTTTGTCAAGAAGTATACATTCAAAAATGTTGTGGGCTGTCAAATAAAATATGTTTTTCGACTTATTGATTGACCCCTTTCCTCAAACGTGGTTCAAATCTCTTCTAAAATTAAATTTGATTGTTCACACACTGTCTCCATTAAGAAACTAAAGTTCCCGGATTTATATCGGAGGTTTAGAGTTGGTTCTGACAACTCTGAGTATGCTTAGTCTATAAAAAAACTGTAAAAAAACATAACCAATGGAGCTCCATGACCATAATTCACCATGGCAGTATGACAAGTAAACAGAAGAGTTCCTACGACTTTTCTTCGTTGAATTAGAGCTTCTGAACAAATTTTGATGCAAACAGCTTCCACCTCTAACTTCCTTCCCAATTCTTTCCTAGGTCATCAATGTTGCTTTTTTCCATCTTGAAATTCACATACAGTCATGGAAAAAATTATTAGACCACCATTTTTTCTTCACTTTCTTGTTCATTTTAATACCTGGTACCACTAAACGTCATCATGTGACTAAAACAGACAGAAAAGAAAACACTGAATGCATAAAAGCAGTGTTTTTGGCAGTACAACGCCATAGCTATTGATGTAAAAACTTAAGTGATTTAGGTTATAATCAAGAAAACCATGGAAAATGGTAAGATATCAGCTCTTAAATAAAACTCTTATGAGCAATCTTTGTGGTTATCGTTATGTTTGTCCAAACAAATGTACCTTTAGTTGTACCAGGCATTAAAATGAACAAGAAACTGAAGAAAACAATGGTGGGCTAATAATTTTTTCCATGACTGTATTTTCTGTGTAGGGAAAGATCAGAACTTCAGGCAGAGGAGTCTGGTACCTTTACCCACATCTTCCTCAGACAAGCTTTTGTAATGTGTGTGGAATGTGGTTTTACAATGTCTTGTTGTAAAATATATGGACTTGTCTGAAAAATGTTCTCTTGAAGGCATTATACAGTTTGTTGCTCTTAGATCGCAGTGTATCTTTCTGCATAACACAGAAGTGCAAATGACCAAAGCCTAGGACACTGATAGAGCCCTGTACCATTGCAGCCCTTAGCTTTTGGATTTGGCTATATTAAAAATTCGAATGGTTCTTTTTGTTCTTGGTCTGGAGCACACAGCATCCCTAAATTTCACAAAAGACTTGTCGTCTGAAGACAGTATACTCTCACTGGCCATTTTATAAGGTACACCTGTTCAGTTGCTTGTTGACATAAATAGCTAATTAATAAATCAGGTGGCAGCAACACAATGCATTCAGACATGCAGATGATGTTCAAGCCGAGCGTCAGAATGGGAAAGAAAGGGGATTTAAGTTACTCCAAATGTGGCGTGGTCATTGGTGCCAGACAGGCTGGTCTCACTATTTCAGAAACTGCTGATCTATTAGGATTTTCATGGACAACCATCTCGAGGGTTACAGAGAATGGTCTGAAAAAGAAAAAAATCTATCCAGTGAGTGGCAGTTGTGTGGATGAAAACATCTTAATGATGTCAGAGGTTAGAGGAGGAGACAGAAAGGCAACACGAACTCAAATAACCACTCGTTACAACAAAGGGAGAATATCTCCAAATGCACAACATGTCAAACCTTAAAGCAGATGAGCTACTTACCCAACCTCTTGTTGGGTAAGAACAGGAAACTGAGAGAAAAATTTGCAGAGGTTCACAAAAATGAGACAATAGAAGATTGGAAAACTGTTGCCTGGCTGAAGAGTCTCGATTTCAGCAGAGACATTTAGATGGCAGGGTCAGAATTAAGCATACATAAAAGCATGAATCTATCTGGCCTTGTTTGTCAACGGTTAAGACTGGTGACGGTTACTTTTTTTGCACACTTTGGGCCCCCTTTTTCCCAACTGAACATTGTTTAAACACCACAGATTACATTATCATTTTATAATCTTTTGAAAGTCCTTAACTGGAATATTTTTCATATCTCTGCAATGCACCCAAAATGTGTAAATATGCCTTGATTCACTAAATGGATTTAACTATTAACATGCTGAATGGAAACACATATTATGCCTCTTCTCTTCCATCCACTAAAAATATTTTTGTGTTCACTGAATCTTCTCTCCCTTCTTACTTTTCCTCTTTCTGATTGTCCATTATCCCCTTTCTCCAAACAATTCATGATAATCACCCAAAAGCTGGATGCTCTATTACATTTCTAACACAGAATTTTCCCAGGATAGTGATGAAGCCCAGAATACAAATAACCAAGAGAACTTAATTTGCTTCTCTCTCTCTTTTAAGAATATAGACAACACTGCCAAGACTGAGTCTAACTTCTGTTGATGCTAATAGTCACTCTGTGAGACACGATTAAAATTTAATGAATGAAAATTTGGAAATTGTCCAAAAGAATAGGTCAGTGCAAGAGCACTTATTGACAGCATCTCAGGAAAGCACGTGATTGTAAGTATGAAGTAGGAAATAGATGTCAAACATATTCAGTTCACAATATTAGCTATCAAAACTTATTTACAGCCTTTACATAATCATAGATGAACATACCAAAAATCATAATTAAGCATGCTGTTTTCTTCATAATTTGTTCAGAAGCTCTAATTGAATGAAGAGTTTTATGACAAGTACTTTTTTCAGGAGCTTCCCAGCACATTTTAAGCAATTTGGCCTGTTTTAGACCTGGTATTAACGTCCATTCCGAATGATCAATTCACAAGTGGACAGCCTCAAGTACAGGTGAGTCCTAGCAGAGCTCCGCTGGGGCTTCTGCCCTGTCGCTCATCCCGTGGTCGGGCAAGCCTTTCATTCATCCAATCCATGCCAGAGGAGCTGCAAAGCCACCAGCAGACACCTGCAGTTGGACCTCCCAATCCAAAAGTTCTTTTTAATTGTAACATCAGAAATGACTGTCACGTGGAGCAGGTGCTTTAGCATGAGCTGCCTGCCATTTAGCTAAGCTTGTTCCTTGGAATTTTTGTTACCTGATGTGGTACAAGAAAAATCCTCCTTGTGGAGTTGGTGTTAGATGTGAAATCTTGCTATGGAGACCAGAACCAGTTTTTGAAGTAATGTGTTAATTTCTGCTGCAAAGTTGGACATTCTAGTGCAGGGGCCAGTTGACAAATTTTTAGGGCCAGACCCTAGTGGTCAGTCAAGGAACTACAACCCAAAACCACTTATATAGGGCAGGAAAATGAAATCAGACATGTATTTGTAGGGGTTTTTTATTTATTTATTTATTTATTTTTACAAAACCACAGTATACAGTCAACTAAAGCAACACCAACAGTTTTTTTTAAAGCTGATGTTTTCATTACCATGTGCTCTGTAGATATTTTCCTTATTTTTCTTCTCTGTCTTTGCTTAATTGTACTCAGGATAATTTAATGCACTCCAGAAAATATCCACTTTAATTATCTGGGTCAATAATCAAGCACTGGGCTCCTCATAATTTTGTTATCTTAATTTGATAATTGAAATTTTCTTTCTCAGTTGACAGGACATCCTTGTTAATGTCATGCTACTATCAAAGAGTTATGACTGATCATAACTTTCGCTGGCTGAAGAATTGCTGAACCCAAAAACTCTCTTAACCCTCAAACAGCATGTTGAAGTTGTGTCAGAAAGGAACAAATGTTTAAAATGTACTGATAACCTCTTTGAAACAAAAACTCTAATTGGCTGCCATGAAGATAGACTTTCAGGCGCACAGACAGCTTTCTTAACGTTATGATCACGGTGTTGCTTTTTTTTTTCTTTTTTAACTTTTGCCATCAATTTTATTTTTTGGCCTTGTGGATGGTGTAAGCACTACAATCAAGTCTTGCTTAAAGCTCAGCACATAAGTCAGAGTTTGACTGCTGTACAGATACAGAAGTCCAATGAAAGATGTTCAACAAAGGAAAGCAGACACTTATTTGACTTTTTTTTTTCTGAGTGAAAATTAAAACCATTGTCCCATTAAGTCTGGGAAAGTATTAACACTTGTTTAAAAATAACATTCAATTCAATTCAATTTTATTTGTATAGCGTCTGTTACAATGCCAATTGTCTCTAGGCACTTTACAGAGACCCAGAGCATGACCCCCGAGCAAATAACTAACTCATTAACTAAAATTATGATATTAAATCCAAATCAAGGACAATGGCAAGTATAAAAAGCTCCCACAGCTTACATAAAAAGATGCAGGTAGCAGCACTGAGATGAGATGGTCAGAGGACTAAATTGCCAGTCAGCATGCCAGTCAGTTCCCACCAAGACATCTACACACACAGGTGGAGGTGAACGCTGGGATGGTCAGAGGATGGAACTGCAGGTCAGCATGCAACTCAGGAAACTCTGGCCTGCAAATATACAGAAAGAAAAAAGTGTGTGTGTGTGTGTGGAGGGGGGGGACTGCACTATCTGCATGATTTTTGGTGTCAAGTTAAGCAAGTCTAGTCTAGCACTGGCAAAACTAAAGGCACTGCAGATGGAGAATACACAACGCTTGCTGAATTCAATGTGAAGAGAGCCAGATTCGATGAAAAGGCTACTCTGCCTGCTCTCGGCTTTGCACCCATCAACAAACTGATCATGACGCTAGTGACGATAAAGCAGGTTCAGAAAATGAAAGATAAATACAATAAATGATAAGTAAGGTATTAGATTCATGCACTTCATGCTTTGTATTGGTTTTGTTCTTTGAACACAGTGATGTTAATGCAAGATACATTTTGTGCACCAGTAAAATATATACCTATGTCTTGAATTAAAAAAAAAAAAAAATCTTATTTTACTTTCGATAAAGAAGAGTTTGGTGAGTGTGCATATAAAACTGGTGGGGTTCAGTACCTCTAACAAGATTAAGAACTACTGGTTTAGACTAACTTTAAGCTTTACTGAACAGAAATGTTTTCAATTTAGTTTTAAAGATGGAGGTGGTGTCAGCCTCCTTTACCCAAATTGGTAGCTGGTTCCATAATAAAGGTGCCTGGTACCAGACGGCCCGTCCTCCAAATCTACTTTTAGATATTCTAGGAACGATGAGTAATCCTGCAGTCTGAGAGCAGAGATCTCTATTAGGCACATAGCGTCCTATCAAGTCTTGTAAATAGCGCAGAGCTAGGCCATTAAGGCCCTTATATGTGTGAAGCAGAATTTCAAACTCAATTCGAAATATCACGGGAAGCCAATGGAGGGAGGCTAACATGGGGAGAGACGTGATCTTGCTTACGGATTCCCATCAGCACCCTCGCTGCTGCATTTTGGATCAGTTGGAGGCTATTCAGCGAGCTTTTCGGACATCCTGCTAACAACCCATTACAATAATCCAGTCTAGAACTGACAAACGCGTGGATTAATTTTTCAGCATCACCCTGGGAGAGGATGCTCCTAATCTTAGCGATATTTCAGAGATGAAAAAAAGATGTCTTGAAAACCTGATCAATATGCTGCTTAAATGACATATCCTGATCAAAAATGACTCCAAGGTTTTTCACAGCTGTGCTGGAAGCCAGCGTAAACCCAGTTAATCCATTCCTCAGGTGTCTGGGACTAAAGACAATAACCTCTGTTTTATCCAAATTTAAAAGCAAAAAGTTAGAGGACATCCAGGTCTTAATGTCATTAAGACACCCTTGAAGTTTGGCCAACGGTTTTGCTTCTTCTGGTTTCATGGATAAGTACAGCTGCGTATCATCATCTTAGCAATTAAAGTTTATGCCTTGGTTCTGGATGATTTTTCACAAGGGCAGCATGTATAAAGTGAAAAAGATTGGTCCCAGAACTGAACCCTGTGGGACACCATAGCAGACCCTAGTCCATGCAGAAGAAACGTCATTAACATGGATGAACTGGAACCTGTCGGATGAGTATGACTTAAACCACCCTAACGCTGTTCCTTTAATTCCAATGATGTGCTCTAATCTATGCAGCAAAAGGCTGTGATCAACGGTATCAAAAGCCCATTCAAGTTATCAAAAGTTGCAGTAAGGAGGAGACTAGTGAGACCAAAGAACCATCAGACTGAGACTTGGAGAGGTAGGGAACAGGCCCTTAAGGTTTGTCTTTAACTCCTACTCTAAAAGGTTCATACCTAACCAGTCAGAATTTAGTCAGAAGAAAACTAAGCACATTTCTTCATTATTAAACTGTTATTATTATTAATTTTATTATTATCATTATTATCACATCTACCTTTGACGTCAAATACAGACTGCAGTTCTACAACTGCACCGTGCCTCTGTCATAGGAAACTAATGTAAAGGCATGCAAATAAAGGAGACCCCCTGGTCAAAACATTGAAAACTATGAATATTGAAGTGAGAAACTGATCAATTCTTCTCCAAAAATCCATCCATCCATTCATCTATTATGTATAAATTCTTCATCCCTGGAGCCTATTCCAGCTGTCTTTGGGTGAAAGAGTCAAATCACGGGGTCTCCAAAAGTCATTAAGTTAAAGATCAAGTATATTTTTAGGCAAGGTTAGTGCATTATTTGTCTTTGTCTTGTGAAATACGAGAGTGAAAAGGCAGATTTTCGCTCTCCAGTAACTTTTGCAAAGGTCCCAGCCCTTAATCAGCCTGTTAGAGCTGTAGCTTATTAAATTATCATTAGGAAAGGCCAGGTGATGGAAATTGGTGGAAAGAGCTTCCACAGTGGTCTCATCAGTTGTCTCGCATTCTAAACATTTAAATAAGTTATACTCATTATTCACTAGTATGGCATAAGAAGAATGCTGGTTTTTTTTTTTTGTTTGTTTGTTTGTTTGTTAGATAGCTTTTTTCTCAGTTTGAAATGTAATAAAAAAAATAAAAGTGAAAGGGCACACTGGGGGTCAAATGGAAGTTCTAGATAGGATAATCAAATTGCAGTATGCCTTGAGAAAGATGCAGACTTTGCAGAGGTGTATTCTACTGTGCAGAAACACTGGAGAAAATATGCAAGAGTCATCAGTTTTTTGTCATTTCACGACATCAGGTTTTGAAATAAAGGCTGTGTTACACCTGATATTATAATCCACCCTGAGTAATCTCATCACAAGTGGACAGCCTCAAGCACAGGTGGAAATTTAGCCCGGACACATTTAAGGATGCACTGAGATCCAATCATTCAGAGGTGGTCTGGCCCACATGTGGCCACATTCTTTTAGTCATTGTAAATGCAGTGTGTCCTGGGCCACTTACATAACTGATGTCTTCTAGGCAGAAGGATATACTTATTTTTGCAACAGCAGCATGATATTAAAGAGAGAAGCAACAAGTAGGAGGTGTAACAGCCAGCAGCACACTTGTCTGTTACTTTGATTTTCTTAGCTTAGATCTTCGTTTAATTTCCAACATATTGAATTTATGTTTCAATCCTCTAAAGCCTTTTGTTATCGTCTATGTTTTTCTTATTTCCATTATTGTTGTATATGCACAGCTTATCTGTTACACAAAGATGGAAAACAAATTCTGGCAGACAGGAAAGATGTTCTTCTTTTTTTCTGGTAACCAGGCCTGGTTTGATGCATTGTTACATCCCACAGGTAAAAAAAAACAAACAAAAAAACAACACAATTAGTCTTTGCAGGTGGTGATAATCTACTTGTTTATCCACATATTAGCCAGTGGGAGTGAGATCTGACCACATGAGAAATGTGTTCAGACAACACATTGATGCCAGTTGTCAACAGTACGGATGTTAATACCAGGTCTAAACAAGGAGAACTATATAAGTTCTTGGTGTTGACCAAAAAAAGGGTGGGCAGAATTTCATGAGATGAACATGTCATGCCTGAAGCCCTGAGAAGATCATGCTTGGTTCTTGTTTTGTAAATAAGGGGTAAGGAGCATTTCTTTGGTAGAGTGAACTATAAATTCAGATAAATTCCACTATTTTCTGTCATTATCTTTTAAAACAAACATAAATGAAACAGCAACACCTTCTGCAACATTACTTTCTGTCAATGGCAGGCTGCACAGAAATGAATGTATAGCTAATAAACAGATGGCAAGTATTTCATGATAGGCCTATAAACAATGTGGCGCTAATGACTACATGCATTTTACAGGAACTGTAAAAACTCTGATAGCAGTCATAATCATATTGAAAATATCAACTATTTGAAGTCTTTTCAAAATACCAGTTGTTGTTGTATGTTTTTAGTTTTTTGTTTTTATAGTTTCCTAGTTCCCCATGAATTGGTATAACAATACGAGTCTGTCTGTGTCTGTGTGTTCGTTAGTATGATGGGTGTTAGGTGCTGGGGTTGGTCAGGGGAGGCGGCAAAAAGATCATGATGAGAACAGGGGGTATTTGTTAAAAAAAGTTGAGAACCAGTGCTTTAAAGGAAACGTTATGTAAAGGTCAATGAGACTGGTGAGGTTTAGAGGGCTACCACTTCTCTCCATTCAGACATGATGAAGCTTGATTTGCAAATGTTATTTGAGAGCAAGTTCACTCTTAATTAAAGATATCGCTTCCCTCAAAAGCAGCCTGGAGATACTCAAGCATTTCAGAATAGCTGATTGAAACCTTCTGTTCTCTTTTCTTATGAATTTGTGCACGCGTTGTGTTCTTTGTCTTTGTCTTGGTCTAGGCGTCAGATCCAGATCTGGGGGCAAACGGTCAGATCCATTTTCAGCTTGTCAACCACCAGACGCTGTTTTCTATCGACACCACAGGGGCCATCAGAACTGCTGTGCCGCTGGACAGAGAGGTCAGAGGAAAACATAGATTTGTTCCGCATGAATGCCAGAGTTTACTGGATGCCATACAAACCAGACAACAGTAAACAGTGGGAAGGATGTCAGAGTAAATATTTTTCTGAAGCCACAGTGTTGATCTTTTACAAAACATTTCAATAACCTTGAAGGTGAAAGGCCACTACTTCCTCGTTGTTGAAGCCGCGGACGGTGCTGTGGACCCCCGGCGATCCAGATTAACTCTCAGTGTCACCGTTCTGGATGTAGATGACAACAGTCCGGTATTTTCCCAGCAAACTTACAATGTGAATCTGCCAGAGAACAGCCGCAAAGACACTGTAATATTACAACTAAAGGTGGGTGTTTGGACACATGGAGTTTCCAGTGATGCCGTAACTGTGATAATGCAGTTAAGTATTGAAATGCCTAATTGCAATGTGTAAACCAGCACTGTCTACAGCCAAAAACCAACTGCAACAGTATGAGACAATGTATGAATTGGTTTTAGCTTATTATACTTTTATGGATTCAATAAAAATTCAGTACAGAAACACATTCTTCAAAAGCAACTTCTATAATGTGTACACCAGGGTACTAAGATATTTATTTTCCAATTGAAAACAAAAGAAAGGAACTTGACATTTCTGAAACAATATTTTTTAAAATGTTTTTTATATTTTATTTTGAATGTTTTGTCATCTCAATGTCAGTATCGTATCTAGAAATCTAATATCCGTAGGATTATAACATTAATGTTATTACTCAGTGGTTACTCAATCAGGTTGAGTTGTTGGAGGTCTTATTTTTACCAGATTTTGCAGTTAAGCAATATAACATCATTGTCTACTTGAAAACATACTTACCCTGATTAAATGCTGCTCGACTGATCTTAAACAAAAGCCTTTGAAATAACAGGTTTATTACTGCTTGAAAAGAAGAAGGCAAAAGATTAATGTTGAGCCCCCCTAGTCATAAACGTGACTGCTGAGTCTCAGCTATGAGGCTCATAATCATGATACTTGCAGTTGCTTCATTTTCTTAGACGTTATCAAACTGGTTTCCTTTGACATTCTATGCAGTACTGGACATGTCATTGAATGGGAAAAATAAAAAAGTACAAATTGAAAATTGCAGGATTCCCTCAAGCAGCCCAGTTAAATACCTACAAAAAGAAAATAAAAACGATACAGATCACCAACTGGAATGCAAAGGTTGCTAGTACAGGCATTTCAGAGGTACCAGATCAACACAGGGTTGCTACACTGAGAATGGTTATTACTAGCTCTGGCAAAAGTAATTCTTACCTACAAAAACAAAGAATTTAAACTTGCCAAAAAAACATTCAATGGCAGTTATGTTATTTTTGTCCTTATCTTTCTTGCTAGGCGACAGACGCTGATCTCAGCTCCAACCTCACATATCGAATCAGGACTGAAGGCTTGGATCCTGAGATAGAGGAGCTTTTCCACGTCGACCCCATTACAGGGGAGCTTTCAGTTCTTAAGGTTCTCGATTTTGAGGCTCTGACTGACTCTGAACCCTCATATATGTTCACTGTAGAGGCCTTGGACACAGATGGAACCATGCCTCCTGGACTAGCCTCTGTTACTGTCAGAATAATGGTGAGTGTGGATGTCTTTGTAACGCCTAAGGACAGGAAGTTAAATTAGGCTAGTGTGATACTCATAGACAGTATTGATATGTTGCCACTGACAGGGAGAATAGTAACTAGAACTCACTGTAATTGTAAAGCAGAAGACACACAAAGCATCATCTCTACACACTACTTTATTCTCCTTCTCTCCTCCTTACATGTCTCTCATTCATATCTTCTCTCGCTACCTGCTGGTGAACCTAATGAACACAACAAGTATAAGAAGTTGTAGGTTTTCTGAAGAGACAGCTTGAAGTCAAATTTCTGAGGCTCTGGACAACCTTATATCAGCCAGAGTTGACTCTGCCCAACCCTGGTTAATACAAAATATCCAAACAGGTGGAATCAGTAAGCCTGGAGTTTACTGGAACATGGAACCATCTTAACCCAGGGATCATAAATTAGCTTGTTTAGCTTTGATTAGGTCACGCTAACTCATGATGCTAACTAGCATTACCTTGCATTCGTTCTGACTGAAACTGTCGATCCATCCTCTTTTCAGATATTGCTACCAAAACAACATCAAGTACAAAAAAAACTATTTTAAGATCTGAAACTAATCCTAACTAATCCTCAGATTACAATCTGCCAAAAGAGTAGCAAGAATATCAGTAAAAGGTTTAAACTGAATCATCATTCTTTCTTGAAGAATGATCAAAGGGCTGCGGGTCTTTCACACTCTGGCATAAAATATGAAAAAAAAAAAAAATGCACATTATCTGGAAAAGAGTCCATAAAGCACAAGGATTAAAGTTAAATACCAGCAATCTCAAATCACTAAGACCATAGTTGACAACAGGAGCACCGAATTATTCAAGTAAACAGTTTATCAAGTAACACAAATGCCACATAAACTTTTTCCATTAAAATGAAACAGTGATTAGAAATGCTGGTAACCTTTCTGGGTTTAGATGCAGCTTTGTTGGACCGTCACAGGTGGACCACTAAGTGCAAAAATGTGCTATGGCCTGATAAATCAATATGTCAGAGCTTTTGGGGGGAAACAATGGGCACCACAACATTCACAACATATAATACATGTCTAGCGTGACAGTCGCAGGTCACTTTATCTCAGACTACAGTGTTGGTTTGTTTGAACTTGGACTTGTGTTTTTTCTCAGGTATGATTGACATTAGTTCCATATTTGTTGTCAAAGAAACACATTGCCTTAGTGATAACAAATTTACCACTTTGATATTAAACCCGTTACCATTCCGACGGCCCGCCTGCTGTTTGTGCTCCATGCTGTGCTCCTGCTTTGTTTACATCCCTCTGATGCTGCTGGGCCACACAGATATTCACTCTGGTATACTGCCAGTCAAATGACAAACCAGTTTTTAAACATGCATTTGCATATTTAAAGGATCTATTGCATATGCCTTTATTAAAAATGCTTTGATGCATTAATTTCGTGTCAGTGAAGTCTGATATCTGAGTCTGTACAGTTACTGGGAAATTAGTCTCCTTTTAAATTAGTTATTGTTTTCCTCTTGTTGATGATGTTTTATAATCCATCATTATGCCAGGCAGTGGGAAAGATGAAACCTGCCCCTTGACTTACACACATGCACAAATACTGACAGATGAACTGCTCCTTTTCCTTTTTAACTCACCACCATATTTAGTCTTCTCAGGGATAAATTGGCATTTTAATAAAGACAAAACAAAGTCAAATAAAACTCTAAGAATAATTTCAAAGTCCATAGCCCAAGCATCAGGGGCTATGGTTGCGGGTTATTTCACAAAGATAATGTGCTGTTTCTGCATTGTGAAATGTTCTGAGAGAGTTTGAATTTTACACAGAAAACGATTGAAATGAGTTCAAAGGACACATAGCATTGACATTATTATCACTGTTTTTATAAAAATGTTGTAACCTTTCAGGCTTTGCATGTTTAAATTTCTAGTGTCATCCTGTTTGTATTCAATCTCTCTCCAGGACATGAATGACTTTTCTCCAGTATTCAGCCAGTCAGTGTACCGAGGCATGGTCGCCCCCAACGCAGTCAAGGGAACCATTGTAACCACGGTGATGGCCAATGACTCTGACCCTGCGGTGAGCATTTCCAGCTGCTGATATTCAATCAAACTGTTTTCCACTGCCTGCTCTGCAAATTGTGTACTGGAATGATATGAGATAATGATGTTTGTCTCCATTTAGGGTGTGTGTACTTTTGTGTGAGTTTTGGATCAGTTTGAACCTCTTTCCCCAGTGGAGCTTTTTTTTTTTTTTCCCTCCACTTACTGAAAAGTCAACTGGGCTTTTAATGCTAAGCCTCTTTGTAATATGGGCTGGTTTATTCGACTTGCAAATGAAGGTCAGCTCACTTTAAAGTGTTTCACTGTGCGCCATTATAAAGTGTGATGCAATTAAATAGTTTAAAGCAGGTTTAAAAGGTGGCAACACACCCATACAGGGGTCTAAGTGCAAGAGATTACCTGTGCTGAGTCACACACACCTTTATTATTCATTATTTCATTTTATTATTTCAGCTGCAGTGTGGAAAAACACTCATCTGTATTGGAAAGCAAAACACAGCCACCTGGTAAACTTTCAATTTTACCCTCCAAATAAATATTTATTAAATAAAAAACAGCCCAGACACAAACACAAAAGTATTTTTGATTTGCATTACTTCATTCGCTCTGAACTTATGTGTTTTTTACTTCCCCATCCACAAGCAAGATCCTCCATCCCAGCAAGTCTTTCCCATAAGCCTCTTTATAAACCTCACTTTGAATAATGTGCTTGCTGTCCTCTTTCATCAGATGAATTGATCCAGACTGCAGGTTTAAGCATCAAAGTAGATTCTCTTGAGTCAAAAATGGCATTATTCTCCCCAGTTTTTACCCTATAAAAGTTCTTCCAGAGCTGATAGGGGAAGTAAATATCATCTTTTAGACATGCATTGACATTTGTATCTCTGGATGTAAATGTCATTTATTCCCTGCAGATCCAACTTTTAGCTCTGAAACATCAATACGCCCAATAACTTGCTGCTTCACTTCTAGCTACTTTGTGATGAAATGGAACATTGGAATGAGCAGTTTTTCTCGTTGTTTGATACTCTGTAACCCAGACACTTGTTACGTTAAGATAAAACTGTAGTCGTACCGTAAATTTCCCTTAAATGAGTATTGAATTAAGGGTTTTTCTAAGTAGGGCCACATTTCTCACAGAGGGGCCCAAATACCCATATCAAACTTCCTTACGAATTTTACATGTATTTTTACTGCGCATACACAAAATACTTTCAAACACACAGAGCATCTCGTGAGCAACAGCAAAAATAATTTTCATGCCTAAACACAAGTAAGTTACAACTAATTAGCTGGCTGCTGTTTCTTCAGATGTTGGTCAGATTTGTGTCCAGTGAACTGCAGTGAGTAAATGTTGTTTCACAAGGGAAAAAGAGCAATCCAGGTCAAGTATTAGATGGTAACGAGTGGAAACATTTGTTAGGAACAAAGACAACGAGAATCAAAGCAGTTTTCAGTTTGAATACATTTGCAGCGTTATGGTAATAATATTAGTCCTGATGGTGACCGTCTGATGCTGTTTAAGCCTCTGGCAGGACTGTCAGTGAAACGTCATTTTAAAATGAGGAGGAGAGTTAATTTCCACTGCTTCCATAAAAGTGAATTAGTGCTTAGATATTAATGACAGTTCTGCGCGTCGTTGGACAGGAGAATCCTTGACGTACAATGGTTAATTGATACTTTGTGATAAGTCCTTTTTTTATATACTTTCAGTACACTCGCAAAGTTCAAACTATCTTTTCACCAACATCACTTCATCACTTCAGTGGAATTAAATTTTTATGTCTTGTCAGAGGCTTAAAATCTAAATTTATTTTCGACATCACTTGGTTTATATGGGCTAACATTAATGGACCATCATGCTGCAAACTCATATTCTGTTTCAGCTCGAAATTACTTTGATTCACATTGTTCTGGTCCCTAATGAAAGTTTATACTCATTACCTCCTTAATAGACATGGGGTTGTTTTAACTCCAGAACCTTCTGTGTTAGGCGTCAATTTTCCAACTAACATCAGGGTTTGCGACTTGCCAATTAACTCCACAAAACGTTGACTGCTATTAATCAGTTTTCCATGTAACATTAGCCATATAGGCTAGTCTCCATTTCTCCTTTTGCATAATTTTGTATGGTTCAAACCTTTGTTCTGCTAGAAACATTATTGACAGCGTACTTTACTATTTGGTTCCACTAACTGTGCATGGAATTAGATCTAGTGAAAATCTGATTGGTGGTGTCAGACAAAAGACAAATCCATGAAAGGATAGGGGCGCTCCGATTTCATCTGGTGTCAATGCCTCTGTGGCTCCGCCTCTAAAAACAACCATGCCTTAAATTACAGCACCTTGAAACCCTGTCTGGTTACTGGGCCTGAGTCTTTGTTGCTGCAGTCTAGTTAAACACAAAGCCATGGCCCCATAACTGCTAGGAGTACCAGATCACTGTTGAAAGCTATCAGATTCGGAGCCTTTAATCGATTCAAGGCAGCCTTTGTGTCTTCATGACATTTGGAAAGACTGTCTCATCCCCTGAGAGAGAAAAAAAGATTAAAACAAAAAAGACAAATGGAGAAGTTTGAGCTAATAGAACCATGTTATCTTTAAGACAGATTATTATATTAGATTCATATATTTTCTGATATTTTGCATCAAATTAGTCACACTAATTTATGGCAGTGAATTACAGCAACACTTAAGAGGTTAATTAATGGCCATTAGAACCTGGACCTTGTGTAACTAAAGTTGTGCTGTGTGTGTTTTAACTCTGTTAGTATTTGGGTATAAAACTCATCTGGATCCCCACCTAATTGCTTCAGATATGAAATACTGTAGAAGTCATTACACATCCATTACTACACTTTGCTTCACTCTCAGGCTTCTGGGCAAAGGATCCATAACACTGGCGGCTCTCCAGAAACCATAAAAGAGACACTTCATCCCATAGTGCAACATTCATCTTAATGCAAGACTTTAATGTTAAAGCAGGTGCTATTTCTTTTTTCTCCTTCATAGGTTACTCCAGCAGGTCTAGTTCACTACAAGGTGGACCAGGAGGTATATTCATATTCTGCTACTATATTTGATGTCGAAAAGGAGACAGGAAATGTGGTTACCAGAGTGAACCTTAATGAGGAGCCCAACCTGAAGTTCAGTGTAAGTATGCAGACCCAGTTGTACTTGTATCTCTGTAAGTCAGGCAGCAGAAATGTCATTAAGGGCTCATTTGAAAGAAAAGTTGTTGGCTTTCTCATTCTGTGAAGTACCTGATCTAGTGTTTTGACTGTTTTCGGTGCTGTTTTCAGTTAATTATAATTGATTTTTGAACAAGTACGTTATGGTTCATTAAGGTGTTTTGTAGTAATAAGTGTAATGCCTATTCGGATCACCAGAAGACTCTCAGCATCCACAACAACAGTCTCTCGAGGCTGAGCCATACTTGTGCCTTATCTTTAATGCTTAGCAGAAAATGTATGCTATCATTCTATGGAAGGATTGTGAGCATGAGGCAAATAGTCTCTGCTGAACATCAGTGTGTTGGATTTACCTTTGTGAGTATCCTGATGTTGCACTGTGGTTAGTTATGTTTGTAGTGAAATACTGTACTACATAATGTTCTGAGGGGGGTTTTCTCTTTAATAAACCCAAATAACTGTAATTTTAACACAGCCTCAAGCACATTAGAGTGTTGTAATGTGATTCCCTGGACTGACAAATGTGGACCCCCCCAGTTTGCAAGAGCAGGTTACAGTAATTGCACATATCAAAGCTCTAGTGTGTAGTATGTAGTGATATCCCCCGGCAGAAATTGCAGATAGCAGTCAAGTGAAACACTCCCACCTCCCACTCGGCTGCCAAGTATGCAAGCAAAACTATGGTTGCTGGACAAAAAAATAATAATAAACAAGAAGTGAAACACCTGCTCTGGAGTAATTGAGCAGACTTTAAATATAGATAACTAAGAGAAGTCACATTGAAAACCCTTTTTTTTTTTTTACATTGTTTCCTAGCTGGAGCCCAGTATAGGCAGCAAAGTAGGTCTAAGAAACTGACAGAAACTACCAAAGAAATAACAGGTGGTAATGCAGCAACGTAGTTAGCTGAATTGTGGCCCGTGTGCTATAGTGTATCTCTTTAAATAAACACGCACCGCTGACATTTTTCTTTTTTTCTTTTCTTTTTTTTTTTTACCAGCATCCTGTCAAAGTCAAAGAAGACAAATCCTGTTTAGCAATTTTTACAGTCACAGAGCTTATGGTCAAAGTTCAGCTAGTCAACTACAATTGCTACAGAACTTAACAAACCACCAGCAGAAAATGAAACTACACACAACAGAGCTTAACAAGAACCAACAGAAAACATGAGTTTCAGAAGAACATACTGCATTTGACCCACATCAAAGCAAGAAACCACAGAGACAACACACAGCAAGCGTTTAGCTCCTCACCAAACAATGAGGACTAGTCAAAGATATTTTGTCCATTGTTTCCTATGATCTGGTCCTCTTTAGTTTCTTCGGCACCTCTGCCATGATTTTTGTACCAATAGTGAGCTGGCTATCTCCTGGCTAACAGAGACGGCTAGTAAAAGTACCATATTGGTCTGAATATCGGAAGACATTTTATTCTAGAAATCATATTCTCAAAAATGGGGGTCGTCTTAAAATGGAGGTCGAGACTTTTCTATTATCATTACACATCTGCGCCACTAGATGGAGCTGTACCAAAGTAACCAGTAAAAATGGGGCATCACAGTGAACACATGCAGCAGGATCTGATGTAAAGTGGTGGAACCACGCTACTAACTCGAGCAAAAGGGTTTGAACGTTTTGTTGCAGTCCAGAATTTGTTATTTACAGACTGAATTATTAATTTTCTTGAAATTGAATATAATGTGACTTTGATGGTTATGCAGTTATTTACAACATTAATGCAGTTATTGAATTACATGGTTGTTGCTTATTCACTGAGTCATAGTCTCAGATTTTAAGAGAATAAAGTTTATTAAATAGTACTATACCTTGATCTTAAATAATATGGAAAAAAAAGAAATCATTCAAATGTTTAACAATACAATAGAATGATATCTCTGTGGGATTTTTTTATATATATAATAAATACAATAAAACATTGTTTTAGGAATAACCTTTCAACATTTTTGTTTTCACAAAATTATATTTGAAAATAGGGGTTGTCTTATAATCAGAGTCGTCCTATATTCAGGCCAATACGGTATATACATGTGTAATGCATTGCCATGACACAATATGCAATCAGAGTTAACTCATGCTGTACCACAAAGTTAGATAATGCAAGATGGATCAATGAAACTATAAGTTTAAGGTGAAAAAGTTACACTGTGTTCCTTAGATAGTCCTCGTGGGTCATTTGCACTTACCATGGCAAGAATCACCGTTGACTTTACTATTGCCTTATTTTAAAATGTTTTTCCACCAAAACATGTATTTGTTACTGTTACATTTATATGATGGACAGTAAAAAAAAAAAAAAAAAAGTTGATATTAATTTATTTCACTGTAATGCACTGTAGTGCATTGGAGATAACTGTGCTTTTGAGTCTTTTAAATAGTCTTTAAACTATAGTAAATAACTTCAGGCTGATCTCTTCAAACCGTAGACCCTGGCACTCATGCCATAGTTCAGATTTTATTATTGGATTTATCTGATATGTCTGTGTTTTGCTTTGCTTTTAGATTCTGGCTGTAGAGAGTGGAAATCTGGAAGCATATCACATGAACCGGGCCATTAAACTTTAATCTGAACATCACTTTCAGATTTTACCTGCAGTATTTGTGTATATAAAGGTGTCTTTTCATATGGCACTCTCCTAAATCCCCATCCTGCAGTAGCTTATTAGTTTCAAAACTGCCTACTCTCTGAAGCATGCCTCAATGTGCCTTTGAGCCATGCTAATTTCATCTTTTGATTGGGCTTTAATTAACACAACCAGGATTCAGCGTCCTCTGAAGATGTCGCTCAGGGGAATAATTCTTCCTCATTTGCTCTGAATTACTCAAACAAAATGTCCAAAACTGTGTTCAATTTCTAGATTATGATTGTGATAAATACTGTCTAAGGTATTGAGTTCATATGGATGGATAGTCAGTGAGGAACATCTCACTTCTGTATGGCAAAGAAAATGTCTACCATCCTTGCCGAAAGGCATCACAGCTTGAGGTATTTTAGGGCACATCAGTATGCATCAACAAAGTGTTCATAGCAAACAATTTAAATCTCCCACACTGGAAAAAAAAAAAAAAAAAGGCAGATTATGATGAAAATGAGCAATGCTCCTAAGTTCCACATATTTTAAGTTGCATAAATTCTTGAAAGAGTTATTTAGGCATTTAAATGTTTCTTGTTTCAAGGGTGAGTATACTGTTTAAGTAATCAAAAGGTAGTCTTATACCATTAACAATGTCCTGACTCGATAATGATGCAGAAATACACAATATTTCAATGTCTTGATGTTTAAGGTCAGTGCTCATTAAGATTCCTTTGGGTCTGGTTAACAGTGGTTACCCTCAATTAAATGAATAAGAAAGACAAAGCATGCAGGAAAAAAACAAGCACACCACAGGGAGATACACTCTGTTTTCCAGTTCCCATGCCAATAACGTGCTTTTGAATTGCAGGAAAAAATAAATCACCACATCTTTTGGTTCATTTTAAAGCCTGTTACGTATCAGCTGCATTATTTCTTTCTTTCCTCTGCTCTCACCACGAGCATCGGTATAAATGCATTGTGAATTGGTATTTTCTGTAATGTTGATGAGGGCATAAATAAGAATAGCAGCAAGGATGTGATTTTTTTTGTTCATGTTCTTCCTCTTTTGTTGCCCGTCTATGCGTGTTTGACAGCTGCTGGTGGTGGCCTATGATCACGGTGAGCCTGTGAAAGAGAATACAACTCTGGTGGAAATTACAGTCCTTCAGCCCTCAGTCATTCCTGTGTTCACTCAGGAAGAATACAGGTACACACACACACACACACTGTCCATTCATTCTTGCTCGCCAGATGTCAGTAAAAGTTGGAAAGTGGCTTTCTCGTTGTCCCAGAAATGGCAGTTAAAAGGAAAAAGGACAAACATTCATCACAATTTCACAAACTTAACAGGATGAAAGCATGTGAATAATTTTGAATGATACCCAATTCATCATTCCAACTAAGACAAAGGATTTGTTTTTCAAGTGGAAAATTAATAAATGGCATTAATAAAAATGTAATTAAAACATCAAGAAGAAAGTTTATAGCACAGGGACCTGAATTAATCATTATTAGCTTTAATCTGATGCATTCGAATCAAACTACGTGACTGCAGCGTGACGTATTAAAAGCATAGCAACACGACTGTGTACAATGATGCCACGGGACTTTTGGTGACTTCGTGCAACTGTTTTTCACTCCAGAAGCTCAACAAATATCAGCGAAGAATCTAAATGACGTGATTAATATCTGTCTCTGAAATTCAGTTTTAATTACCACTCAAATGATGAGCTGCAGGAACTCCTGAACATTAAAATTTATTAAGTTTGGCAAAGTTGACGGGGAATTGCTCTGGAGAGCAAAAGCAGCAGAAACTCGGGAATCATTATTGCCCGTTTCATAGCAGTCATCATCCATATCATACTACCCACTCTCTGTGAAATTGTTACCTTAAAGTTTTTGTGTTAAAACTGTCTTAAACCACTGAATAAATCATGAAACATGTTATTGCCCTTTAGCAGTACAGACAGCTGAGCAGGTAACATCTAAAGTATTTGTGTTCACTCCGCCTTTTGTCTTTAACACCTGCTATTTCAACTATTTGTTCCTTTTTTTTGTCCTTAAAGCATACTTTCCAATGAAAATACAGCGCTGGACAGCGCTGATAATAATTTGACATAGAATCACCAGCCGATTCCACTTAAAAAAACATTAAAAACCATCTCCTTCTGACATAAAATGACCACATCCATTAAACAAAAGTATTGCAAGGAGAGGATTTTTATTGACAGCTCTCCAGGCCAAGCATTTGTGGAGACAACTAATTTCCTAACTTGACTGCAAACTCCTAAAGTGAATCATTCATAAACTGCAACAACAGCATGACACATAAAATATGCAGAAACAGGTGTGGAGATGAACCGCAGTGCATCTGCCAGTGGCATTATAAGGGTAGGGATAAACTTATCTGTTTGCTGAAGACTCT
This sequence comes from Hirundichthys speculiger, assembly GCA_018398805.1. Lineage (NCBI taxonomy): Eukaryota > Metazoa > Chordata > Actinopteri > Beloniformes > Exocoetidae > Hirundichthys > Hirundichthys speculiger. The sequence continues at coordinate 332,905 of JAGFBZ010000105.1, forward strand.
GAAATGTTCACTTTGCAGAATGTGCACCCAATATGTGGAAGAGTGATGATGGTGAAGTTCTTTATGTTAAACTACAAATGCTAATTAAGTAGGATATCGAAAAGAAATGATGAATAAAAACTCACAGGAAACTAGAAACATGAACATCAAACTAATGAACTAAATGATGCAATTAGAAGGGCAGAAAAACAGGCGGAAAGAACACAAACCAGCAGGACCAGACAGGACAGGTTAATATATGGATAGACAAGGAGAAACAGGTCAGTTAAGACAGAACAGAGCAGAACAGAAACGTCAGAGAGTCGACAGGAAAACACACAAAATGGAAACCATATTTTAAGTAAAACAGGAATTAAGGCAAAGCTTTAACTAAACAAACAACATTCATTTTAAACTAAAAAAAATCTATATATCACATATGCTTGATTAACTTTTGTTTGTGAGCATTACTTGGAGTGACAGCCATTAAACCTGTACTTATACCTCTAAAGTTCAAACACTTTGGATAAACATATTATTTGATACCTAGGTCCCGATCTTCCGCCAAATCTCCTATTAAGGGATAGCACATCTCTGGAGAGGGCCAGTGCACGAAGGGATACAAGAACAATACTAGAAACTCCACAGCAGTGTTCTGGAAAACCTTATCTGCCAGTTACAGAACCGATTTAAAGATCGCGAACAATTAATGTTCCTGTCCCTCCTCGACCACCAGCAGTTTCAGACATATCGGAAATAAATTTGCGCATAAAACTTTTTCCAGCTTGACATCAGAGCCACGTAGCTCTATTTGATGGTCTGACCTGTTTAAAAACAGATTTGACTGTGATGTAGGCCATGGCAGACTTTGAAGGGAAATGTCCCAAATATCTCCTTGATTTCCTCCACAGCAGACATCTGAATGAGATCATGCCACAGCTGTACAGACTGACGTGTCTGGCCGTGACTATTCCCACATCCACCACAACTGCTGACCAGACATCCTCTGACCTCAAGAGAATAAAAACGTATGCCATTAATATGGTGATGCGTAATCGAGAGGCAGAGCTGTTTGTGCACGTCCACATGTGACCAGGTGGATGTACATTTATGCCATTTGGACGCGCCGACATGCGGGTTGCGCTTGCGATTGCGGGCTGCGGGTGGTCTGACCATCCGCTACCCGCTACCCTAAACCCGCGATCGCAAGATACCAAGTTTACGGAAAGTGCAAGAGATACGCCCATTGCCACACCTACAATGTGAGTAAGGGAGTCGGCATAGCAGGTGGCGACTTTAGAGAAGTGGAAGATTGCATTAGCAGTTAGCGGAGGTTCCTAAACCTGCAGCCTCTTGTTGATACTGCAAAAAAACTTAAAGATGAAAAAGTAGCTTTATAAAGCAAACATTAGTTTAAAATATTCCTTTTCTGTTTGAAATGAAAATGTTCATATATGTACACATAAATAATGCCTCATAACCACTGACGTGGTGAGATTCATGGCTGGTGAGGCACTGACTCCATCAGAATCAGATTTACACATTTATGAACCCAACAGAGTAGATTATTCACCATTTGGTCAGCAGAAGTTACCAGGTTATGCTTTATATGTCATATCAGCATCTTTTGAATAGATTTTCTAGTAGCCGTTATTGCAGGGGTGGGAAAATCCAGTCCTGGAGCACCGGTGTCCTACATGTCTTAGATGTTTCCCTCCTGGTGGTACCCAAAGGTACCAAATGGTGAGAAACATGTTGCTACATTGTCAGTTAAAGAGAAGAGAAGAGCTGCTTTGTGGCAGTGGCAATGATAGCACAGTTTTAGCGCTTGTAAAGAAAAGAAAGATCAGACACATACTGAAGAAAATTTGGTTGATTTTGTTTGTAATTCAAGTCTAATTTTGGCAGTTACTCAGGCAAAGTGGCCAAAGAAGAAAGTTTGCCCTTGTCACTTTGGGTACGAGAAAGAGTAATAATGTCACTTTTACAAGAAGAAACCCAGACTTGATAAAAAGGACCATGGTCAGAACATGATATCAGAAGGGATATTATAGACAAAGATGTTTCACATTCCACTACAAACCCGAACATAGTATCAGAGATGACATGTATGGATGCTGCAGCCAGGTCCCTGTGGCCCAAGACAGGGACGGATATTAAAGCACACAGATGCTGTTACACACCGCCACAATCATGTCAACCAGTAAGGGTTTTGTTGTATGATATTTATGCATTTAAAACGATAGCTTAATAATTGTTTTTCTCTGAAAGCACTATTTCACTTTATTTCCTTGAAACTGATGTTTGTTCATTTCTGTAAATTAACTTTAAATGTAAATGTGGCAGAACCAGAAAGGGATGCCTGTTCAAACAGACCTTTTTGAACACTTTCTGTGTGCTTACAGAGGGAAAGTTATATTGATATGTTTGGATCACTTAAGTTGGATGACATTTGTCTTGTTAGAGGCTTAAAATGGCAATTTCTTTCTTCCTTTTTTTTTTTACATGGGTCGATTGCAGCAAAATGCCAATTACTGTTAGCACAGGTGGCAAGCACATATTCTGTACTAACCCAAAACTGCTTTGATTCACGTCGTTTTGTACCAATGTTCACTTAATGTGGTGCTTCTGGTGTTTCTAAAATGTTCTATTAGGAGCATCAGAATTATTAGAATATAAATGTGTACCGGTAATATAATTTCAAAAAGCTGTTTATTTCACTTTTGTTAAGACAGCACACACACTTGTACAGAGTCAACAACAGTTATTTTATTAATCTTTATCTTTGGTGTTTGGCTACATCAGATGTGTAATTGGTCAATAATCTCTCACTATTATCTCCTTATTGTCATCTTGAGCTGTCATTCCTTGTATTTTTCATAGAATATAAAATGAGTCTCTCCATTCTAGTTTTTAATCATCCCATCTGTTGGTCCATTCGTCTGCCTAAACAATGCTGAAATGAATGAAATTTTCTCCCTCCATTGGCTCTTTTGTCATGTTGTCTGCCAGAAACGGCATCCAACTCTGAAAGTTGCAAAAAAAAAAAAAGTATTTTTTTAAATATTTTCTGCTCACAGTGTTTTTCACTTTCAGTGACTGTTTTGGAATGAGAGGGAGAACATTGCTTAGGAATTATTCCTTCATTCATTCTCTTTGATTTTCTTTTATTTTAGATATTTTATTTCCCTCTTGTCTTCTCTTGTTTAGCTCCACCCATGTCACACATGTCAACGTCCAGAGTTTTATATGCTGACATTGTGGGGGCGTTTTACTGTAGTACCACCCACTATCACCACAGTTGACATGTCTTGCTAGCTGACATGGTTAAAAGTGTTTCAGTGACATCTATGACAATATATTCAAGAAAAATCATACCTTTAAATACAGGTTTTATGGAAGTATACATACACAGACATCACAGTTATCAAGTTGTAGTAAAGAAAAAAAGAAAAGAAATAAGAGTGAAATATTGATGCTGACATGTCGTTTACTCGTGTCTGACTCAAACCAGTGTTAAAAAACATCCCTGTCAGAGAAATAATGTCTGTGCTTATCTGTCAGTGTAGCCTTTGCAAAATATTTTTTCACATCAAGAAATTTCTCAATACATACATTTTTAACTTTAGTACCAAGTGAATGTTCCCTTCTGCTGGTATTGTTTTTGTATGTGTGTTTTGTTGTGTCTTTGTCTGTCAGTGTGCTTTTCATTTGCATCATTTTCTCTGTTGTCGGTGTTCTAATCCCACATTGTATTTCCACAGTGTACCAAGTTTGAATTAATTCCCTTGTCTTTATTCAACAACAACTAACAATTGTACCAGTGTGTTTTGAGACTTTACTGTTGGAGCTTTGTGATTTGGTTTGGTTTCAGCAGTCTTCAAGACATGTTCAAGTCTTAACTAATAATATTCAATTTACAAAAAAAAGAGTCAGGCTGAAATGAGATCTTTTTCAGTGTCAATATTTTTTCAAAGGCATTTTGACAAATTTTTTTACTTTTTTTTTTTTTTTGAGAAAGTGTACAACAGACAGTCAATGGAAGAATAGTGACATTGCATGAGAAAGTGTCTTCCAGAGAGGATAAGTATGCGAGAGCATCACAGCAGTGAGGTGTGGAGTAGGAGTTATAGATGGGTTTCAGGTGGCAGTGGGACTGGATTCAGGACTGGCACCTACACTTTTGCCATGGTGATGGCTTGGTTGACATGTGATGTCAGATAAGAGTTTCTATCGATTATGAGGCTTGTGGATGCTACAAAGGGGCAACAACATTCCAACTTCAGGGTGAGTCGAGTCTGGAAGTAAGAAAAGTTGCAGTTGCTTCACTGACCACTGGCATCTATTTTTTCGAAAAAATTGTTCCGTCTAAACCTTGTCCTTTGTTTTTACATCTATGATCCACAGTCACTGTGATCCCATGCTTCCTTTTCTAATTATTGGTAACAGCTGCTTCCCATTTCAGTGTATTACATATCTTGCTCAGTAATACAGCATTAGATTTGATCATCCTTTTCTATATTTTTACTTTTACAAAGTTTGCAAAGCCTTTCTTTGCTGTTATAGAGGACATCTCGTACGCAGAACACAAGAGGCAGATGAACAAATAACTAAAGACCTCAATAAAACTTACAAAGAAAAAATAAAATAGATTGATTTTCAAAAGTAAAATGAAATACCAGCAGGGGAAGAAGAAACACAAGGATGACATTCAGATTCTCGCAGAGAACATGGGAACATGATTTATAGCTCTGTGAAAGCGATGCCATAGCTACACTATAGATGTGAACACGATGCAATAATCTATGCTGGACCCTCTCTCCAAATGTCACTACGTGTCACGTCGATGCAGACCACAAACAAATTGATTGGTCCACTTGGTAGATAAGTTTTTCATTTTTGCATTTCCCACCGACACCTTTGACACTATTTGTTGTCTTCAGGTTGGGTAGAATAGTTTGCTGCATTGTCTGTGAAAACAGCTGATGCTCAACATTTATCAGCTCTAACTCACATAAAATATACTTTATTTGCTCTGTCGATATGTCTAAAAACAAATGTACACTCAGCACTGGGAGCTACAGCGCTGCAAAAGAAAAGAATCTGCACTGCCATCTAGTTGTCGTTGGTGTAGTTACAGAGCGACTTAAGCAATGACTCACAGGTATAAACGGCAAATACGGCATATGGGGCAGAAGCTACTTCAGCCATAAGCATTAACATGATTAAGTGTGGCAATCAATAACAGTTTCCATGTGTGAAACACAGAGGAAGTGAAACTAACAGAAATGCACAGGGAAAGAAATACTTTCAAATTAAAATGCTAAAGTTAACTAAAACAGGACAAAATAGGACAATACAAAACTCAAAGGAAAGAACAAAAGGCAACCAAAATCATTCATTATAGCATGCATGTTTTAAAAGGGGAAAAATGGAAAGAAATTGTAAGGCTTTTGTAGAGATTGCTACCATTAATATGCAGTATATGTACTCTAAGATTATACAGTGGACCCTGGACCAATGAGGTGCATTAATTTAAAAAGGTTTCACAGTATTGCAACTATGTAATACAGTTTTTGTTATTCAGGGAAAAAAAGTGTGTTTGGAATTTAATACAAAACATTTCGAGATAAAGCTGCAATCATCCACAAACAAACACAGACACATTTTTGCACATATGCTCACACGAAGAGTGCCAGTCAACAATAGCATTAGCACTATTTGAAGTTTTCTCTTCTAGCAAGAGAGCCAAAAAGCCTTGAAGCAAGTTTGTTCAATCATTGCTCAATCGGATCACATTTTTCCACCCATCTCTCTTCCTTTTTTCTCTCTTTCTCTAACTGTAGCTCCCTGCTTGCACCTGCAGAATTAGTATGCAGTCAGTATTGCAGGCGCATGAATAGTCATCAGCAACCAGTGGAAATTATCATCTTGAGGTTAAGTGAACAGAAAGGGAACATTGTCTTTTGAAAATTATAGAAACCCCTTCCCTTCACATTTTTTTTATTTTGTGCATGGAGGAGGCATGGAGGAATGCTATCAACATTCCTCCATGCCTCTTTTCTCATTAGAAAAGAGTTAGGAGTCAAAATGCTTCTAACAGTTGAATCCTTGTTCTTAATCAAGAAATTGTGTGCTTAAAAATGGCATTATCTTGCTTTGTCTTGAGGTAACACAGTTGAATTAGAGCAAAAGATTTATATCAATCCAACCGTTATTCTTCAGCTTATTGCTGCAGATATGCTGCATATGTCCTGTCCAAGAATTACAGAATCACCCAGGTAGCAAGTCTCAGTCATGACTGCTTTCAGTTTCAAACCCAGAGCTACAATGGTTATAATTTTGACTGAAATACTGAGTAGTTTGTATCCACGATATTTAGGAAGATGTTGGGTTCACTAGCACAACATCATAATAAAAAATACTAAATCTTGCATCGCTTGTTGAGAACAGATGAATAATTTTGGCAACTTTTTCTTGGCAACTTTTCTACACATAATGAACACAGCTGTGAAGACTAAAAGTTCGCGATTGGGCTTTTATGACTATAAAATAATTCAGCTATGTATGCGTGTGCCAGGTTGATGCAATTCTAAGTGCTTTACACATGGCTACCCAAGCTGATAAAAAGTACTGATGAAACAATGTAAACAGTCAAGCAATTATTTCTGAGCTGAGTTCCTCCTTCTGAATGCTTTTACAAGTTGCTTTATGGTTCAATTATTAATGTAATGTTCAGGAGAAGTATTCTTGGCTTGGAAATTTCATTCCTATTTTGCATTTCCTCTCGTTTTTACATGTTTATTCATGGATCCTATCACTCTTAACTTGAGGCAATTAAACATTGTTACCTCACTTTTTCACATTGACGAAAATGTCATCATTCAGAATAAATATTTTATTGTACATGCAGTTATGCAATGTTCCCAACAAAGTAAGTAATTCTGAAGCAAATTTTGCATTTGTGAAAAACACAACATAGTAACATGTGAAAATATTTTGATGTAATTTCTACTTTAACACATATTCTACCCATGTACAACATGCATTGGAGAGTTTAAATGGAGGTGCGCACGTATCTGGGGGTCCTCTTCATGAGTGGGAGACTAGTTGAGTGGGAGATCACCAGGTGGAATGGTGCGGCATCAAGATTAATGCGGACTCTGTACTGGTCTGTTGTGGTAAAGAGAAAGTTGAGCCAAAAATCAAGACTCTGTTTACCTGCTGATTTACATTCCGATGCCCTCTTGTGATTATGAACGGTGGGCAGTGGCCGAAAGAACAAGATTGCAGATACAAGTGTCTGATGGATGGAAAAAAAAAAGGGGGACAGAATAAAGTCACCAAGTTGGTAAAGCTCTTCTTTGTCAAAGAAAAACAACAAAATGGCTGAAAATAACCCTTGAGTTAAAAACTCCAAGAAGCCAGTGGCAGTGAAATAGAAGAGCTTTCTACAGGAGCTCAAAAATGTTGAAGGAAAAAGTATCGGGTCTGAGAAAGTCTAAATTGCCAGAAAGCAGAAAGCCAGAAATCACTGAAAACTCTCCAAAAAGGTAGGTGAAGAGGCCATGGCAGCTTGAGGACAAGAAACAGTAGAGGGAGAGATACAGCACCAAATGAATTAAATCAGATATGCTGTCTCGCAAGAAATTTTTTAAAGTAGTCATTTCAGATAATTTCATACCACTATACCACAGGATGGGTAATATCATGTTTCCTCTATTCTCTCCTGTCTGTAGCTCAAACTAAATCCCAACCCCCTGACTCCTCCTTACCCTTTAGCCCTTCCCTCAAGTATCTTTCTTAACCTTTAGCCTTCCCATCTTCATCCTGCCCTTCCTTTTCTACAATTCTTCTTTTTTGTGTGTGTGTTTTGTGTAAATAATTTTTATGATTTAATTTAGGCACATCATTTGTTAATATTAATTTAACTTATTTCACCTATAACCTGTTTTTCTATCCTGCCAATGGAAGCAGAGTTTCACAGGGCAGCATCTTGGTCCCACTGTACTTCACCATTTATTGTGCTTTAATAATTTATATAACATTAAGGAATAACAACATGTCTACAAATATGGTGTCTTTATTTTAAAAAAATCTGTGTAAGTAAGTGGGCAGTGAAGGTACTGGAGGGTTAATGATAAAAATGACCAAGAGTGAAGATGAAGTTATCCTAGAGGAAACTGTTAGAGATGCATGTGACCGTTGGGGAGAATTAGTGTAGAGGAGAAATCAAGAATAAAAGACAAGAAGGCAAGAAATTGGAAATATTTCAACATTCAAGTTTTTTTTTTTGGGGGGGGGGGCAAAAGAAGTGATAGTCCTGTCAGAATCCACCATTTAAAAACAGATGGAAGTTGACAGGCAGATAGGCAGAGTCACATGTACACAGACAGATCAGCATCGTGCATGATGAGTCTTTAAAGTGGCAGATGAGCTGACATGCTGACAGATTGAAATAGATTGAAGCAAACAAGCAGACATGCAGGTAAAACTTTGAATAGAGACACACTGGAATGCAGATGAATAAGAAGATTTTCTGACAGTTAAATTAAGAGGCAGGCAGACTGACACTCAAAGTATTCAGCTGGTTCGGTAGAGAATGCTCTGAGCCAGTACTCAGGTAGACATGTCTGCATGCATCTTCTGAATGTTTCATCCTTCTGTACTTATTCTTGGTGGGGAGAACTTAATATTTAATGACAGCTCGCATAATTCAAATCAAAAATATAACAAATACCTGACTAACTTGAGAATTGCATTTGGCAAAACATGGCAGGTGAAAATTCTTGTGCTTTTTACCAGATTAAATAGCCTGAATATATCTGAAATATAACAAAACCCAAAAATTAACATTTGAAAGCCTGAAAAATAGCGACTGTGGCACAAATGCACAAGTTCCCGTTTCTGTGGGTTTCTATGCCAGTAAAAGGGTTGGCATTGGCACAGTCAGGCAGATTGAGCTTTCATCTTCTCCCTTTTGAAAAGGTATGTCGTTGAGCTGCATCCAGGTTTCTTTTTCCACAGCTCTCTGTGACAGATGCACAGAGAATTTTCTTGGCTTTGATGCTCAGATTGCCAAACCAGCAGATCAAAGAAAAGAAAATGTAAATGCATTTCCTGTAAAACCACAATTTTTGACAGTTTCTTATATCCGCATTGCCTTAAAGGTCAGCTACTGTCAAGTTCTGCGTTGCAGCCTGAACTTACTTTGGTCACTGGTGATTGGAATATAACTGCAGTGCAGTGACCATGAACAGAACTAATCTAGTTTTGTATTGAGGCGACACAAAGTAGAGCCTAAATGCACTCATTATTTCTCAGATTCATTAACAAGATATGATGTTTTGTTCCATTTGAATGCCCATGGTATTTTATTACAGTCGCTGTCAATTGAGAATATGCTGCCTTACTTATTCATTTATTCTTGTTTTATGTTTGTATGAACTAGTATTTGTTATTGTCAAAATGATTATCTGTACACTTGTAGACTAATTTTTAATCATGTAACATCTGATTTAAGGCGACATGGGTTAATGTACATCTTTCATAGTATAGACATGATAAACTTTTATTAAAGAAACCCTGCACTATGACTCTGCCCCAATAGCCCAAAAGACAAAGACATAATTGAATTAATGGAAAATACAAAACAAATTGAACAACTGAAATCTGCATTATGTACTGTTGTGTGTTTTTGCATTTTTATGTAAATGTGAGGAGTTTTGCCAGTCTCAGGGGGTGAAAAATATTGTTCCTCCTCAGCAGCCTTAGGCATTTAGCAGCTGATTATGCAACAATCCAGTCCAAGAGAGATACAATGAGGTTGGCCAAACAGAGCAGACAGCTTGTGGACAAAAAGCTCTCAGCTTTTAAATGTGTTACTTTGTCTTTCTTTGGATAATGCCTATGAGAAACTATGAGTCAAATATGGTGAAAACTGAAACCATTCATAGACACAAGCTTATGGCTTGAACTGATTTGTTTATTGGCATGTGTCAGTCCAGGCTTGAATGGTAAAAACAGACATGTTGCATCAGGTTATAATGGGTAAAAATAAAGAAATATTTTAAAACTATCAATGATAAATCAATGCTTAGTCTCAAACTTTTCAAGTTTGAAACAGTTGGGGTAGATGCAGTTAGATTCAGAAATATTTTGGACAGCAAGAGTTTTTATGATTTTTGGCTTTGTATGCTTCCACGATGGATTTGAACTAACACAATGAAAATGTGATCAAAGCATAGCATTTCAGCTGTAATTTAAAATGCTGGACAGAAAAAAAAAGATATTTTAGAAAGGTTGAGACACATTCAGTGTCAGTGTACACAAACTTTAACAATACCTTAACAGTACGCATTTATATTCAGTTAGTTATAGGTGGCAAATGCAGATTGTTACATTATGAAGTAAGATAAATACCACAGAAAGAGTTTTGATTATAAATCTACCAGAAAAGCCTGAAAATGTGTGTGGCCTTTATTAGGCGCATGCCACTCTTTCTAAATAAACTAAATGAACACATTAAAATTGTCCATTTGTGGACACATTTACAGAGACGCTTATGCTGGACAAATGAATTGGTTCATATGGATTGAAAAAAAGTTCAAAAGTAAAAATGAAAAAATAACAAAATGGATGATTAAAAAAACAAAGCAACAGAAGCAGAGAAGCAGAGTTTGACAGAATCTTCAGGGTATCTGGGCGAATACAAGTGGCAGAAAGTAAAGTGAGTTTGGCTATGTAATACACTCTTTGTTAATGTGATTGCATTGGCTTATGGTGTAAGAAAAAAATAGAAAATAAAAAGCTGCTTCAGCCAAAGGAATGCCTTGTGTATATCTTCAAAATGTGATCTGCTTTGACATAACTGTCGAATTTGATTTGATGTTAAATGAGAATGGAATTTTGTTAAGTTGGAACTATGGGCAAGCACTGCAGAATTTCAGCCTGGCTTCAAGCCTAAATTAGTCACTTCTAACTAATTTTAGAGGTCTCAAAATGATGTAGTTTGGCATTTATATCCACTGGGAGAATGGCCCAGCTGCATGTCCAGTTCCCTGAAGAACAGCGGAGCCAGCCGCTGGACAGTTGGATGGATTTGTTGGTGTTTTTGTGTGTTAAGTCTTCATGCAGGCATCATGCATCATGCTACCCAGTTGTAATAGGCTTGATTCAGTAATTAGTAAAGTCATATTTGCCATGTTTTAGACACTATAGTTTTGACTGAGGCTGTTCTTTGACACAAATAAACCTGCATCTGCTGCAGAACACACTATTTAGTCTTTCTGCAGTATTTTTGCTATAACTGTACTGAGAGAGGGCTTTCCACCTTTTACAAAGTGTGCTACTGTGTATACTGCATCACACGTAACTGTCAAGTGGAAAAAAGTATGAAAAAAAAAAACACAATGGGAAATTGCCAGAGCCAAACATAACCAAGGAAATACTCGGCACAGATTAAAGCATCACAATGCCAGGGGAAAGAAAAACTGACAGTGCAATATTCTGGGATCACTTTATTTTGAAAGTAATTTTGTTGGGCTTCTTCTAAGAAAATGTCTTTCCAGCCTGAAGATTTTTTTATTTTATTTTTTTTTTTTGAGTGTGAACTATTTTTTATTGAACCTCTTTGCAATAGTCTATAATGGGTTTCATTCGAAGGTACGTCAAACAAGGGAAAAGAAGCTCCTCTGGGCTTCCGACAGAGACACTGTCATTTTTGCTTGCCTCCCTGGCAGGGAGGCTATTTCTTGGCTCAGAGCAGAACTGCAGTCCTTTTCTCAGAGTTGAGTCTAACCATGAAGGGAGAAGGCTGGGGATACACATCCTGCTAGCAGTCAGTGGGAGGGCAGCTAGACTTCTCACAGAGAGTGTTGGCCCACTCATTCTGTCCTGCTAAACACAGGATGCTGTGATTTTTTTTTCTCTCTATTCTGTTCAACACTCAGAGCTGTTAAAAATGTTAGGTACTATGGGAGGCTCTACTGCTTGCATAGATATTAAGGGGTAGTGCCAGAATCTGGCACCTTTTTCTTTTTTAAGTCACATTTATATCCCATTTGGTCTTGCTGCAGATGTTAGTTTTCTCGTCCACATGTGTAGGTGAGAATGAACGTGTCCTTCACCAGCGCTCTTTGACAACATGTTTTATTAACACCTGAAATCCTGAATCTGAGAAGACAAAAATTCCCAACAGTGGATCACAAAATGACAAGACGGACAAAGACACAAGACACATGTGTGTAGTATGGTGATGCATGTTGTGTTTGTGTGGTGTGTTGTGGTGTACATACATGAATGTGTGGTGGTTTGCATTGTAATGTTTAATGCAACTCCCGTATGAAACACTAGAACCTGAGCAGCCCAGCAGCCAGACATAAAGCAGTGATGTTGACATCAAAAACTTGCTAAGCATCAACCAGAGATCACAACCAGTACTGCACCAGATGTCCATCAGTACATTAGATTTCCCTCGGGGGCTAGGCTGTGACGGTAACGGTGTCTCATGGGAATCCAGTTGCCCAAGTACCAGGCACGTCCACAGCCAGCGACCCCTCCGCCACATCAGACCACTCCTCATAGAAACATGCTACCTTCAGACCCCTGGGATGACCTACCCCACCACACTCTTCCAGTTGTGGTTGTTTCAACCATAATATTCAACATCAAGGCTACGTACCAAAACACAGATGAAATCAACACAGGAGATGGCGAGAGGGCTCCGTCCGTCTCCATATCCATTTCTAAATGAGTATAAATGGGCCTTAAGGCTATGACCTATAGTTTCTGTTTAGTGTCAATGTGTTTTTGAGGTATGTGAGTGAATTTATTTTACAGTTTCAAATTTTCATTGACCTAATAAAAAAATATACAATTCTTCCATATATGTATCGCAGTAAAGTGCTAATGTATTAGTTTTATCTGCACTGCAGAAGTTAATTTATATTGCATGTGCGCACACTGTTGTGCACGTGTGCATGCGCATAGCTTTAAAGGAGTGTGTATGATTGTTCTTGATCTAAAGTGCAGTGGAACAACTTTCAGGTGTGTGTGTGTGTTTGAGTGTGGACACCTTCTCAATTTTGCTCTTTGACCCCACCCATTCACTGTCACAAAGAGCAAAGAATGGAAGAAGGGATAATAAATGTAGCTGAGGTCTGCAGGGATGCCGGCTAGAGGCAAGAGCTAAAGGAAGGAGGAACAGGAAGGGGCAGAAGGGGATATGCACGAATGGAGTTTGTGAAAGTAGAAAACTTTTTAAGGGTTAAGAGGTGGAGAAGAGAAGAAAGAGAGAAATAATGATATACTAAAGCAAATTGAGAGTGCTTGAACACTACAAAAATGAGATTTTACTGCAGACCACTCAGGGTAAAAAATTGGTGAAGAGTTGGCAGAGAGCTTGGTGGATGAAAGACATCAGAAGGCATGTGAGATGACTACCTCTCACTTTGGGACAGTTTATGATTGGACGTGACAGAGGTCTCTGTGTTTTGTTTCAAATATCAATCGATGTGATGTCATCCAGAAATTACTTACCCTGCCTTTAAGGTCTGCCATGCTATAGTTTGGTCCATTACAGGTATCTTTCAAAGAAACATATATTTTAACAATAACTAACTGTTGACTAAGTAATCTACCATCTTTATTTTAAGCCGCTTAGTTTTTGCTGGCTTTATAACATTTAGTATATTCAGTGGGACACTACTTGTGTAACTACTGAATTAGTTTTTTTTTTCCCAAATATTTTTTTGTCGACAAGTTACTTTTACCTTACAGGTTGTTCAACCTCTCATCTATAGCCCAGTTCTAACTTCAGTGTGAAAAATATACACAACAAGATCATAAAAAGTCATAAAAGTTGCACTAAGATGTCCCATTATGGCTAACTGGTTCAATTATTTGCTCTGCAGAGCCTTTACGATATTTAACATCTTGATGTTTCCCATAATACTGCATTTAAATCTGCAGTATTATCACTTTTCTATAAGCTTCAGGTTTACATTTCCTGAGGCAGAGCATATGGTTTGAGAAGTGATTGACTGGCCTGGGAGTTCACATCTACTCAGTCTCATTGAACACACATTCACATTCCCTGTTGCTCCCCAACAACAATAATTTATCATGTTGTGATGACTTGATGGCCCGGCCAGTTGGTTGCCCACACTGTAATGTTTAGCCAGCTGTGACAGTCGGCCTAATGACTGGACTGGGTTTACTTAATGGAGCAAAACCTGCTGGAAATTTGAGAGTTGCCAGATTTAAAGAAAATCTGTCAAGATTGTAGGCACAGAAAAACTGCCACCACATGCAAAGAGAGGCAGGTGGAGAAAAGCAAGACCATGTTGATGGTTTAATTTCACCACTTATAGGACCTGTAAGACAGCTTGTTCCAAATGTGCTTAATCATCCACACATGATTTATGCTTAAAACGACCATTCAGGCAGTTTTCAATGTTTTAGCCAAGTAAAAGTCACATATGAGGCGGTGCAGTGGTGATGGTTGTTTAGCACTTATGCCTCAAAGAAAGAAGATGAAGACGGCATGTTCTCCATGTGCTAGCAAGGGGTTTTTCCCTTGTGATTTGGTTTCCTGCAGAGTTCAAAAGGTGTAAACTTCATCATCCCTACAGAAATAATTATGTTGCTTATGAAAAAAAATGAAAAAAATAAACCCTGTTCTAGATCCAGTATAAAATTTGTCACTCAGCCAAATTAAACCTTCAGTTTTGTTGTTGTTGTTGTTCAAATAAACTGATCATTTGATTAAAATTATGTTTACACATGTTTTTATTACCTCCACTAAGGAGGTCATGTTTTTGCCAGCGTTTGTCTGTCTGTTTGTTTGTTTGTCTGTTAGTCTGTGTTCAAGATAAATCAAAAAGTTATGGATGGATTTTGATGAAATTTTCAGGAGTTGTCAGAAATGTGAAAAGGAAAACTGATTTCATTTTGGGTGTGATCTGGAAGAAATCCTGGATTCTGGATCACTTTCAAATTTTCAATAACATTGCGGTCAATGGGGACAAAAAATTTGTTTCTCAATATCTCTGTTAATTATTGCCCAAAACATGAAATTTGATTCAGGCATTGACAATGGGAACCTCTATCAAATTTCAAAGGCTGATCCGGATCTGATCCAGAAGGCGGATTTTATCGCAATCTGTAAATCGCTATACGGGGGAATTGTTGTGCTTGGCGGAGGTCGGCGCTCTCCGAGTGCTTTTTCTAGTTTTCTTCAAAGTTATGCTTCCATGAAAATGTAGTCATTAACATTATATTGCATTTTTGACAATTAATCACCATTAATTGTATATGTTGGTGCTGTAACACAAGATAAAATGTGTGTGTTCATCTACCATCTGTCAAATGGGAAATGCATGTTTCAGGGACGACATGCTTCAGCACTGCAAATATAGACCTTCCCACCTGATAAAACTGACAAACACACTTTTGTATTTACCAAAAAAACTGATTTCTGACTGACAAAACTGGCAGACTACAATGTTTAAGTAATGTTTGATAATATACACACAGCACACATTTTCCCTATATGACAACATGAAACTAGGTTTCATTTATTAATATCACTGAATCAGAAAAAGCTCTGAGCTTCTCTGCCTCCCATCAAGAGATCACAGGACACCACAAACAAGCTCAGTTTGGGTTGTATTCACTGTAGAAAACTCCATTCCAAAGAGGGATCCCTTTGAAAAAATGTAGGCAACATTTTTAGTCCTCCTGTGACTCGATATTCAGTTCTGACTTTGATCCAGGATGCCAGCAGAGATGTTTTTTTCAGATAAACTTTTCAGCCTGCCATAATTTGCAAGAAGTTGATCTCGGTTCTGATTCACCAGGGAGTTTCACAAGTGGGTCACAGATCCGTTTCGTTTCACTTGGAGAGTCATCTGCAGTTAGGAAGCAATGGTCACATTATGTGGAACACTGAATGTAGGTGATTTATTGACCCTGAAGGTACAGCTGTGCAGACACAATGCTGCACTCAGTGTTGCTGTAATGTGTTGCAACCTGCTTATCATTCAAAATATTTGATGTAGGTGACTGAGCACATCCACACACCACAATGTATGTTTATGTTTTTTGTTGTTGTTTTTTTCTGTTATAAGCAACTTTTATTGAAATCCACTTTATCCAGTATATTGTGGAGCCCTGCTTGGGTCATAATTCAATGAATAAATGAGTCTGTTATTGTGAAATACAGGTGTTTATTATTATGAAATATTTCCCATTATTATGATAATGGTTTCATTTTTCATAAGAAGGAGCTTTTACATAATAATGGATTCATTTTTCATAGGAATGAGCTTTTACATAATAATGGCTTTGTTTCTCATAATGATTTGTTAGTCAATCACAACAGAGAGGGCGGAGCCATTTATGTGATTGGCTGCTCTTTCATTCAGGCATAAGCAACAAAACAGTGAATATCGATAGTGGGTGAGAGGTACAATGTATATACTCCAGGGCAGTAGGTGGCAGAATGCACCTCAGTTTACTGTTCAAAGTTGACGTCGACTAAGAAACATAGCGTGAAATGTAGGGAAAACATGATTTTGATGACATGGGGACAGGAGAAAGATCCTTTTCTGACTTGTAACAGGCTCGGTGCGAGTCCCCCACCAACTGCATGGAGAAGGATCAGCCAATCAGCATGCAGGTCAACCACTGGTCCTGCCCAGTGGGAAAATGTCATTATTATGTAAAAACTCATTCTTAGAAGTAAAAAAAAAAGCCATTCTGAAATAAGCTATTATACATTGAACTAAGATTAAATAATAATAAAAATATATTTGCTAATAACATTATTTACATAGTAATGGGAAATATTTCATAATAATACACATATATTTTTATAATAATGGGGAATATTTAATAATAATACACATGTATTTCATAATAACAGGAAACATTTCATAATAATGCATACATATTTCATAACAATAAACGCCTGTATTTCATAATAATAGACTCATTTATTCATTGAATTATGACCCAAGCGGGGCTCCATAGTATATCAGTTAACCTGACAGACATTTGCATCCACTGCTGGTGCTCGCTAATCATCTGAGTGAGACACCTGCTCTCCCTGAGATCACATCCTCTCACCCCATCCCTACCCCAAACAGAGCCCAAACATTTCATTTAACTTTAATTCAGCGTCTTAAAATACACCGGGGTAGAGGCCTCATTGTAATATGGTCAAGTAATTCGCTGCATGCAAATAAACACAGCATGAACAAAGAAAGCCATCGGCTAATGAAGAGCGAGACCGGGGGAAGTGGGGGAGATGGATTTCAAGGCTGAGATGGCCACTTGAAAGAGCAATCTGTTGAACACAGAGCAGCCAGAATGACTGAACGCTGCCGTGGCTTTAAAGCGTGGTAATTGGCTGGGACAGACTGGAGTCAAGGACGATTGGACAGAAAGGGACATGCAATCAGCACTAACTACATCCCTGCTTGAACTAATACACAGCTCAAATCAGTGCATATTTAATTAGATAGTGTCACATTCGTAAATTAAAACTATGCATCTTAGCAAACTTTTAACACAGAAAATAGTAATGGTAATGGCTTTAATACATTTTATTTTTATAGCAGAAATGCACATTGCATTGGTAAATACATATTTCCAGTAAAGATATGAGTCATTTTATACAGTCAACATCCTAAAAGCTTTAATTAGAGAGAGTATTTTCATCCTGACTTCAGAGCAACTTTCACAAACCAAATTATGCATTTTTATATTATTTTCACGGGAGGCGTGAGAAGATTTGTTGATGCCATTCTGAGCCACATCTAAAGAATGTTTTTTTTTTCCTTTTGCTTCTTATTCATGGTGTGGAGCCTAGGGTCAGCTTAAGGGCTCAATTAATGCATTAACAAAGTGGCTTTTTGAATCAGCAGGAATCAGCATGCAAGACCCTGTGTGAATAACCTGCTGGCTTTTTTTTTTTTTTTTTTGGTGCGTTATGTCATGAGGCTCTGTTAGTTTTGTTAGGGAAACTCCTTGGACTGACATTTGGCTCGACAGCTGTGTTCTGATGATTTATGTCTGACTGCAGAGGACAACAAACCTGAGTGTTGTCAAAGACGGGGAGAATTTGTTTATTACCTGCCTTTAAAAGGTTAATGTTCAGCAGCCAACGCTCACTTTATCTGCAAACACATTTCAGTGCTGACATTCCTCCTTATTGCTGTACCCTCTAACTCTTTTAAATGTGAACACAGCTTGCATATACTTTATTTTTGGGGGTACACTTGCTGCCAACCTTGCCAGATGAAGAATTATTGGATGCATTTTACAGATTTATTCATGCCTGTATTTAACTTATTTGAACGTCAGTTTTGAGAAGTCCACACATATGTGTTTAGTGTTCTTATCATTTAATGTTGATTGACCGATCCATACCCAGGTTTCCCCCAGTGAGTGAGGAGGCGTCAGTTGGAACCCTGGTAGGCCTGATCAAGGCAGCAGCTGTCAATCAAACTATTGTGTATTCCATCATTGAAGGAAACAATGGAGGTGAGTACCTTCACAGCCTTCCTGCTGACAGTTGTGCCAGTGCTCCGACTTGTGTAAATTAAAAACGCTGCTTCCTGGTCAAAGCTCAGAGCATATAACACGACTTCATTTTCAGACTAAAAACTCAACTGTAAAATTACCAACTTACTTCTCTTTGTACAAGAAAAAAACAAAACTGTCTGTCATACCATGCTGCTTCTCTCTGTTGCACTAATTTCCCCAGATGTCTTTACATTAAACGAGACAACAGGCGCGATTTCCACAGCCAAGCCTCTGGACTACGAGACCAACTCCAGCTACGTTCTGAAGGTAGAGGCGGACTCCATGAGAGTGGCGTTGTCTAACCTCCGAGTTCCCTCAAAGAGTAAGAGCGTGATTGTGTTCATCATGTCATCCCTGAGACTATACGATTTACTCTGCTTATGACAACTGATAGGTGGGTTTCCATTAGCGGAGGCCCTGGAAATTGTTTCATTGGGTGGTGAACTTTTGGGAAATTATACAGGTCCGAAACACGTCTCTGCCTTGGGTTACGTACTCTAGTGCTGCCCCCAAAAACTGCTGGTTGGTGTTGGTTCTGTACGCAGTAGGCAGGAGGTGACTGTCTCCATGTCTCCTTCAAGTATGATCCATCTCTCCTTATTTATCACCAGTATATGCAGTATATGAAACAACACAAACAGAACCGCAGCAACCTTTAATATTGATCTTGTCCTTCAGGTTCGCTCTTCTTCTTCTTCTTTGCTATTTTCTTCTTCTATTATTGATTAGTGGTTGCCAAACAACTTAAGTGGTGCACTACTGCCACCAAGTGTCATGAAGTGGTAGTTTGCTAAGTCAATGGCTCCAACTGGGTCCATCTCTGTAATGAAGACACCACGGTTGAAAGAACCAATGAGGCTGCGCTGACCCTGTTACATATCCAACCTCCTGGGTTTCACTCTGGGCACCCGCTAATGGAAATGCACCTAAATGTCCACATCATCATTGGCTTTCTTTTAAATTATACTCTCACATCCACAACAAAGCTTTCCATTTCCTTTCAATGCACAGTTGAGCTACATTTGTAGCTGTGATTAGTCAGTGTTAAAACAGCTGATTAAGTTGAACTAAAAGATCATCTTGGTTCGATTCAATGCTCTGCTGTGGAAGCTTTGGTCCTGGTATTCATCTGGATCTACCAGCGCACATGTTCTGCACCAACATGTTTCAAACTGCACTAACAATGTGAGATGATACAAACAAACCCTAACCCTCAAGAATTTTTTTTTTCTTTATTTATTGAGCTACAGAATTACTAATGTACTAGAACGTTATTAATTCATTTATTTATTTTTGGTCCTACTATTCGTCTCTAGGTCTATCTAAGTCTTTGAAAACTATCTGACACAGATACGGAAACAACTTTGCAGCGCACCGTCTCTGAAACTACCTGAAGAACATGGTTTCAGACGGTTTTTGTCTTGTAGAAGCTACCTCTCCTTTTATCTTGAACAAGTATTCTCAGCAGTTTTCATCTCGTCTGTAGAAAACAGGAGACGTTATATTTGGCATCGGTTGTTGCTGTTACCTTTCAAGTTGCTTTGTCATTTCTTTTCCAGGTGTTCATCAAATATTTAAGCAGTACCAGCTTGTTGCTTTCGTGGCTGCTGTTTTAAAAATGCTCGTCTTTCATCTTTTCACTTGTTGTGTTTCTTATTGTCTTCCACAACTGTCTGTATTTCTTCAGTTATATAAGGGTTCAGTTTTTTTTTCTTAACTGTCAAACAAATTTTCAGTGTTAGTGCTCAAATGAGCTGGTGAACAGTTTAGAAAATTAACTAGACTAGATCTGTAAAATGGTTATTTTTCGCACTGACTTCCTGATCTCTTCTGCTTAGGTCCGCCATAAAACCTTTTTTTTCTGACATCATTTT
Source organism: Hirundichthys speculiger (assembly GCA_018398805.1). Lineage (NCBI taxonomy): Eukaryota > Metazoa > Chordata > Actinopteri > Beloniformes > Exocoetidae > Hirundichthys > Hirundichthys speculiger. The sequence continues at coordinate 353,349 of JAGFBZ010000105.1, forward strand.
CTTTTTTTCATATGTTGACACATTTTTCAGAGGTCTTGAAATGTCAGTCGCATGCTTTGGTGAAACACCACAGGGATATTGGACAAAATCACCCTTTTCAGCTAATCTGTTTGAAAACTGTTCACAGTAGCTCTGTCCTCTTTCATGGCTTTGCCTCTTCTGAAATCAGCGCCACGACTTTGTGCCAGCCACTTCTGAGGTGCAACTGGGTTTGTGATGTCATCGTACCCTGCAAATCTAAAGAGCTCACTGAATGACATAGAGTGGTATTTCTGAGTTGGTAGTGCCTTGAGACACTCAAATAAACACCCTTTGGCACAAAACAGAAGTTTCTCTTTCACTCTAATGGGGGATCTAATTGTCTCAAATTGTGTCTTCTCTTTCATGCTTCTTCCTTGCACTTCTTTCTACCATTTTATTATTTTTTTTAATAGTCGGTCTCTAATTTCCCTTCAAAGGATATACGTGTTATTCTTAATTGAAGTTCAGCCTCGCAGCTTTCTCTTTTCCGCTTTAATGATGGTGTTTATCACATGCTGTTCTCATTTCATTGAAACTGTTTAAATTTAGGAAGTCATCATCAAATCTCTTATTCTTTTTGGTTTGCATTTTAATCAGAGAACAAATCAATTTTACTTTAACGGTTTGTTAATCTTGCTTTCTCACCCAAGAAAGTTTGAATGGCATCAAAATGATTTTTCATTGCATCTCAAGGATGTTGTTTAAGCAGATAAATGGTTTAGTTAAATTAAATACGTGCAGGTTTAATTTAATTTGATTTAATTTTTTAAAACTTTGTGTTTCTTAAACTTCGCAATCCTGTTTGTTCCGGATCTGTTCTGTCCTTCTGACTCATTTCACCTTTTGCAGAGTCTAGTTGCTGTATTACACGTATTCCATGTTTGCTTCTAAATAAGACCAGATGTGATTGACTGATTACAAATGACAAACACTCACCAGGCAGTGTTTTCTCTGAGGTTGGAAATGGCTGAATCACAGTGAGATGAAGTATATGCGTAAAGGCTAAAAGCATTTAACTGAATTAATGAGGCAAATTTGAATTTACATTGATGTAGACAGATAAATAGACCACAAAAAAGTCACTATTAAAAGCAACAACTAATGATGTTGCACAGCATTGATCTCAGACTACTCAGGATGGTTATTGCTGAGGGAATAAAGAACCTCATAGCGTGGGCCTGAAAGCAGAAGATGAAGGAGTAGTGGAGGAGGTGAGTCTCTGTGATCATGGTGGTCCACCTGGTCCAGGTGGGTAAGTCAGAGAGGAGTTTGAAGTGAGCCTATGAGTTTGCTGAGCTGATGAGCTGTGTGGGAGGATTTTGCTTTGTGTTTGATGGTAAGGAAGTTGAATTAATAATATTTAATATGAAGATGTATTCAGTGAAGGAGCATTAAACCAGAGTTAAAATGTGTTTACTAACATTAAAGTGGACTTCAGGCGGCCATTTCCACATGTTGGTCTCATCCATCAGACCTCTGAACTGTAATCACTTGAGAGCATAACTTTCTTGAAAATTAAATAGGTTATTGTTATAAGTGTTTTCTGATTGGTTGAATTTCTAGAAGTTTTCTGTAAAGCAACGTGCACAACTTCAGGAATGCAGACCTCCATACCAAATATCAATAATCTTCAAGAGATTACTTATTTTTTGACAATGATTTTAGCTACACAAGGAAAAAAAAAGCAAAGATTGTATTATCTTAACACTAAACTATATTACAGCTTCCCGTTGTCTTGGCCAGTGACATCTTGACTCACAGCCAGAAGCTGTCAATGGTAGAATCTAACCAGTCTATATAATCCCTAAATTATTTATGACAAAATGAGTAACAAATAGAAACAGAGGCCATGAACTCTCCTCCATTTGACAATACTTGATCTTTTGGGTTAATTATACAGACTTATCACAACATAGCAGTGAAAGGAAAGATACTCTTGTATAAACAGTCTTTTTTATGCAATTATTGTACATATACATAGATAAAATAACCTCCGTTTGTCTCAAGGGACCCTATCCACACTATCGTTTAAGTGGAAAACATTTTTTGAGCCTTGTCAGAAGCTTAAAACAGCAATTTATTCTGATGTCTCTACTTGCCCCATAGATTATCGTGTGCCAAATATAAGTTTGTACTCTTTACCATCTAGTAATAGTCTTACGGTTAATTTAACTGTGAAATATTCCTTTGATTTCCTTAACAGGGAGAGGTTGTGTTGTGCGTTTTTGTAGTGAAGCCAGGATGCTGAGAGAAGGTGAGACAGGGCTCCAACAGTTGATGACATTTTTGAAGCTTATATCCCTTTCACAAATCAAAATATCTCCAGTCTTGTCAGACTTCAGGGCCAGTGAGGAGTCTTGATGCATGTATCAGAGATTAGAGTCGCCACTGCGGAGACAACGGCAAGCATCAAACATTTTCTTGTTCTTTTTATGGCAGATTTTCAGACTGGACATTAGCAGTAACAATTTGCGACAGGGTTATTCCTGGGTAATTTCAATATCCTTTCTTTTAAACTCATTATTGTGGCTATCCATAGACTTTATATTGTTTTCTTTGTTTGCCTCAGATTAATCCAAGTTATCCACTGACCAAGTTATCCTTGACCATTTCCCTCTGATGTCAAGCAATATGAATAGTTTGACAACATTCATTAAACAACTGAGAAGCAGGACAATGAAATATGAGGAAATTAATAAAGATGTATTATCTCTTTCTTGGATATATTATATTCAGCAATAGTTCTTCAACAAGGTAAGCAGTTAGAGTTATTGGAAAGAACAGGATATGCAGTTTCCTGTGATATGTATGCCGTTTCTGCGTGATGAGTACTTTCTAGGCAATTCGGGAGGAACACATGTCAATTAGACACAAATTGAGTCCACAGGCTCCGAGGGTTAATTAATTAGAAATAAGAGAGTAATGAATCAGGAATGACTTGAGAATTGTAAAGTCGTTATGTACCTCCCTTTATAGCACATGATGAAGTACTATTGAACAGACCAGGAGTTCTTCTATTAATAAATCATTGAGTCATGACCACTTTCTTCATGAGCTGTTTCTGATCGACAAACCAGCAAACACCACACAACTGTTAATAAGTCACCCATTAATAATTACTAAAACATTGCTCTACTTTTGGAGCAGTTCTAGTAATATTGTACAGTACTGACTGGTCATGTACATTCCCTCTTTACTCCGCTATCTTAAATACTATTTACTCTTTTTTTTTTGTCCCTCAAATTAAAATGATGTATCACACCAACAAGGATGACTTCAGAAGTGTCTGTTCAATGAAAAAAGAAGGGAAGAAAGTAACAGATTAGAATAAAATAAAGATTGAAATAAGAGAGAACATGCCTAAAACCTCTTCATTTCTTGCTCTCCATTGTTTGCCTGTTTTAAATCCTTGACCACTCTTCTTCAGCTTCTCTCTGCTTGGTACTCATTTGTTGGTTTTTGTAAAATTCTCCCACATGAAAGCAACTTTTATCTGTCTTGGTTGTCCATCATAAAAAACAATTTAAAAAAATGTAAGGGTGCCAGATTTACCAGCAGAAAGTCATTAAGGCAGAACAGCATCCAAACCAACATCGAAAAACGTTTTTGAAAGTTGCTGCCATCCATTGGGAATGTAGCTGTTATAGTTGATGTGGAGATCTGTTGTTGGTATTTTCTGCAGCTTCATACTGAGTAAACGCATTTACATGCAAAACTGGTGAAGTTGCAAAACAAATTCAATTTAATGTACCAAACAGCTTTAGGTACTCCTCCTCCCCGACCTGTGTCTTTTATGTTCATATGAAAAGTGTATCAAGAGGTGTAATTTTCTTTAAATTCATTTGCTTTTCTACTTGTGTGTTCTAGCTAACACAGCAAAGGTGATCATTGATGTCCAGGATGAGAACGACCACCCACCAGTGTTCACCAGATCTCTTTACATTGGAGGAGTAGCAGAAGATGCCAAAACTTTCACCTCAGTTTTGCAAGTGCAGGTACTAACATCGACACATAAAACACAGTCAAACTAGTCGTGCCTATATTTAAATTGTATATCTCGAATAGATGTCATTTTCATCTCTGTAAATGTCAAGATTATCTGGTAAGGTTAGCCTTTGTTTCTGTTCTCCCACTTATTAGAGAAAATTCTGTTAACATTATATCGTTGTTGTTGTTTTTAACCTAACTCAGAAGACCCTTCAATATCACTGTAAAGCCAAAATGGGTCACAGAGCCTGCCTCTTTCAGGCTCCATATTACAAGTAATGAAATATTTTTTAATGAGCCTGGATGTCACAAGAGACTCGGCCTGGGTTTTTTGCAGAGAAGTATGTGCATTAATATTTAACTATGGTTTTAAAGATTTTTCTTCAATGCCTCTGCTTCATTAGACCTTGCACAGTGACAGTAACGCGACAGATGAGAGGAAGAGACAACATGCAACTGAGTCACATTTAAAATCTAATTTTTATGAGTGAAGAAAAGGTGTGAGTCATCTCCAGTTGCCACAAACACACAAAGTGATCAGTCATAGCATATGAACATATTCATGATCATCAAATCATTCACTGACCCTTCAAGGTCTGTAAAGTGGGGAGTTATCATCGTAGAAGTGGCCACTCCCATCAAGGTAAAATTTCCGCCACAGGCAAATGGTGATCACTCATGACGACCTTCTATTGATCCGCTGTGACTCTTCCCCATAAGGGTACAAGGAGACACTGTTTCCTCACTGAAAGGGACATGGCATAAAGTCCTGCACTGCTCTCTTTGTGTACACCACGCATACTCAAGCTCATTCATCAAAAGTATGGTAAGAGATGACTCATCTAACCATGGGCTCTCAGAGGTTCATTCATCTTTATAATGAGGGTGTATACACAGCCACCCTACAGTAATATTCCTCTCTTCTGGACAGTATGATCACAGTCTGCACTGACTGTATAAAAAGAACTGGACAAACTGCTGTGATGTCACCCATAGGTTTTCTAAAGAGTGCTTTTGAAGCTTTGTTTTAGTCATACTGCACAGCACCATGTTGGTAAGAACTGATGCCAACCAACTCCAGTTACTCCAAAAAATAAGCAAATGAGCAGAATAAGCAGGTCTCTGAAAGTTAGCTTGAACACTTCTACTTTAGTTTAGTTATCATAAGTTAGCTATTTTAGCTTGGCTGACTTTGCTTATGCTCGGCAGTGATGCTAATTAATCTTACCTTACATTCATTTAGATAAAATTTTCCAAACATCCTAATTTCAAATGTCATAGCAAAATGAATGCTGACAGAGATGAAACGAGGACTAGCCAGGTGCCTGCAACTTGAGGGGCTAGGCTAGTAGCATTTGACCAGCGGTGGATCCCAGCGGTGGGTCCCAGCGGTGGGTCCCAGCGGTGGATCCCAGCGGTGGATCCCAGCGGTGGATCCCAGCGGTGGGTCCCAGCGGTGGATCCCAGCGGTGGATCCAGCAGTGGGTCCCAGCGGTGGATCCCAGCGGTGGGTCCCAGCGGTGGATCCCAGCGGTGGGTGCCAGTGGTGGGTCCCAGCGGTGGATCCCAGCGGTGGGTGCCAGTGTGGGTCCCAGCGGTGGATCCCAGCGGTGGATCCAGCAGTGGGTCCCAGCGGTGGATCCCAGCGGTGGATCCCAGCGATGGGTTCCAGCGGTGGGTCCCAGCGGTGGATCCCAGTGGTGGATCCCAGCGGTGGATCCCAGCGGTGGGTTCCAGTGGTGGATCCCAGCGGTGGGTCCCAGCGGTGGATCCCAGCGGTGGGTCCCAGCGGTGGGTCCCAGCGGTGGGTCCCAGCGGTGGGACCCACCGCTGTGTCCCAGCGTAGCTCCACTAGTTCTTGCTTCAGCTCTGGCAGCACTGGTTTTGGTGTTGTTGACCAGTAGTCCAGTTAGTCAACATGGAAGGGTGCCTGAAATTATGTGAGGCATAAACAAAAGTGATGACAGCTGGTTATAGCCAGCCGGAAATCAAGCATTAGTCTCTTCTTGCTTCTCTGAAGCAATTCCACGTCTGACCACATGGAGGCATAAAGATCTACTGTGTTGACGAAAGAGCCAGTGGCGATTATGTACTAATCAATGGGGACAGTCCGGCATGTCCTATAATACCACTTTGTCCCCAAGAGGTGCACTTTGTTGTGTCTTACACCAGCGACTGAACGTTTTTGTGATGTGCTGCCCTCATGTGGTCAGAAGTGGTATTGCTATATTCATTTACATGCGTTATTTTAAGTAAAATTCCTTTTTTACCATTTATGTAAATGCAGGGATTACTTCATACATTGCCATTATTTAAAAATGAGCCAGTTAAAGGGATAATTTTCTGATTTTTGTTTGTTCATTTTTATTTGTTATTTATACAGCCTTCTGTGTATGTGGAAAGTCTACACACTTACAAAGCTCAAGTTTCTTCTCACCCACAGCACACGAATTTCTCAGTGCCTCGTTTGTCATCAAGACTTTTTTGTGTTTGGTTAATAACATTATAATGAAACATGCATAACGCTGTCCCAGTCATTACTTGGCAGACATCAAACAAAGAAAGTGCAGCTTTATTTTTGACAAATCACAGCAGACTGGGCCTTTAGAGTGAGGAACGTTTAACAAGACAGGATCAGAAATTGCGGTTTTCAGAAAGAGCGTGTCAAGAAGAGTTGTGAATATCTACAGCATGTAAGCCTTTTTTTTTTTTTTTTTTTACCAGACCACCAGAAACAGAATTATAATCCTCTAAATAAATATAAAAGAGTCTTTGAGATCGATAGTTCCAGCCTTCCAAGTCTTGCTTAGTTCTTTCCCTTACCATCTTAATACACAGATGCCTCAGAGCTTACATAAGTGGATTATGCACTGCACCTGTATGTAACTATTTGTCATGTTTCTGCTCTCATTTATTCAGGTTTTTTTTCTACATTGTCACCACTGATATTGTAGCACACTCAGACTATATTTGGCTGGAGCTGGTTCACATAAACCTGCCTGCCATCTGACTTATTTAAATGCTTAGAGAAAGAAAAAATAATTGCCCACTTGTAACACTGGTTCTCACACAAAGAGGCAATAGATCTGGAAGTTAAAGGAAGATAAAGAGTTGATGTCAGATAAAGGTTCCAGCTGAGAGGCAAATTGACTGGATACAATAAGACAGGAAAGAGACAAGTTACTCGTGGATGAATGGGTGGTGTGTGTGTGTGTGTGTGTGTGTGTGGGGGGGGGGGGGTATGGGGAGAAGGTCTGGGTTTCTGGTACCACATCAAGATGAAAGCATGGGTGGGATAAAAGGTGGTTAGAAGGTTTAAGGAATGCACTATTTCAGTCTCACTGGTGTCTGTCAAGTATAAGTCATTCCATCACATCTTTCTGAAACTGCGCTTTAATTTTATGTGAGTTTTCAGGGCCACATTTGGATTTATGTTTGGCTTCATGCATGACTGTTATGCCTTCACTGCATTTGTGTTTCAGTGCAGAAATCATCTCTCATTCTGTCTCCACGAGATGATTATTTCCAAATTGTTTCTGGAACTTTTCCCACTGAAACCTATGTGATTTTTATTAATCTTCTCTAATTAACTGTTTCCATTATGATTTCCTCCCTTTTCCAAAACAATGAGAGTGAATCATTTTATTACACACCTGTTGCTTTGACTAGTCTCTCCCCTTGTTTCTTCCTCGTCTCCCCCAATCACATCACATGTGAAGAGGCGGATGTAATTCAAGGAGTGAAGGAGAGAAATCAAGCATGAACTGAGAAATAAGAAAAAGCACATTAGGCACTGAAGTTTTTTGCATTACTTACAGGAAGATGAAAGCATGCCCAGTGCAAATACAAACCACCTACGACTATAGAGTAACAGAAAATTAATTCCATATTTTTTGTGTTTTTTGTTTTAACACCAAAACAGAGATTAAGTGCGTCTTTTTTCCTTTGCAAACAAACATATGCTGGTGGGGCCAGATGTTACCTCGGTCAAGGAGGTTATGTGGTTGATAGGGTTTGTTTTTCTGTTTTTCTCTTTGTTGTTTTGTTGGCAGGGTTTGTTAAAAAGATCGATTTTCATGATTTTATCCCTCCAGTGGTGGGCACGCTCCTCCAACTTAGAAGCAATTAACTTTTAATGCTGATGTGGATCCGAATTCAGGAATTATTTAATTCAGCACTGGCAGAGGTATGGAGTCTCTGACTGCTCCTCTTCACCATTTTGAGATAATTGGCATCAGCTTATTATTCCACAGCATCAGTTGTTGATTATTCCATGAGGCAGGTAGACAAACACCTGAATGCAAACTCATCTGCAGCTCAGACACCATTGAAAAAGCTGCTGCAGGGAATCAGTATTTTTTTGTTTTAAATAAAATTGTCTATGAAAGCTCAAAGTTCACACCAAATGGAGTTGACCTCCCTCAGAGAAGACACTGCAGTCTATCCGAGCTGTTGTGATCAACCAAAGACACTCACGCTGGCCTGCAGTCAGCTGAGAACCCCGGTGCACCTCACCTGCATGATGCCCGTCAGGATACTATTCAACCCAACTCCAAAAAATATGTATAAAATAAAAACAGAATGCAAAGATATTTTATTCCCAATAGAACACAAAGAACAAATCAGACATTTTGCCATTTCTTGGAAAACAGTAGCTCATTTTGACTTTGATGGCAGCAACACATCTCACAGACTACAGTCTATATTTCCATCCCACCATATGCGAAGTCTGTGTACATGTATGAGTTGATCGTTGGCTGTAATTACACGGTAGATTAATGGTCCGTTAACAGTACCGCCGAGTGCTGATTCAGAAAACTACAAGTGTCACTGCAGGTTTCATCACATGTGGAACATCTTTGAAAAAAAATTAATAAATCAAAACAAGTGATTTTTTTTTCAGTGAGAGAGATATGAAAGACAGGCGCAGAGTCAATTTGTTGATTAGTTGAGAAATCGTACATGGCAGTGTCATGTATTGATAAGCTGATGAGGTGCCTGCAATCAAATGATGCTGAACATAAGAAGACAGATGACAGATGATAATCACAGGTTATGGAATTGGTCCTAACTTTTAACTATAGCAATAATTTCATCATCGTGGTCACATTCATGACAGTGATAATATTTCATGATGACAGTAATAATGATTATGATAATGAGTGTGATAATAACAATGGCCATTTTGTTCTTCATTTTTCAGGCTCTGGACAAAGACACCGCTAACTACAGCTCCATGATGTACCGGCTGATCATTCCTCCTCCTGCTGGCAAAGACACCAAAGACAGCAAAGATGGCTTTGTAATTGAGCCATACAGCGGCGTGGTGAAGACTGCAATCATGTACCGTAACATGAGGAGGTCTTACTTTAAATTTGAGGTGGTTGCCACCGACAACTATGGCCGAGGACACAGCAGCAAGGCAGAGATAGTGGTGTGTGTATTTCATTTTTGACACGTCCAATTATGTTTTTAAGGTTTGTTTCAACTTATTTTAAAGTTTAACGTTATGAAAAATTCCATTTAACTCCATTCCAATAGGAATGACTCATGTTATCACAAACTGGGGATCAATCTGACTTTTCCCATGTCCTATCATAATGCTGCACTGATCATGCTTAGCATAGCTCAATTTAAATACTTCAGCTTTTGCTCTTTTTTTCTGCCGTGCAGGTGTCAGTCGTGAACCAGCTGGACATGCAGGTGGTTGTATCAAACGTCCCTCCAACTTATGTGGACAAAAACAAAGACAGGCTGCTTGGGTAACCATCTATACTTCATAATGCATATATCTTTCTTTTTTTTCCACCAAAGGTATGTGTTCTAGTGATTTTTATCTATAGATTGTGCACCCAGGGTCACCTACTAGCATCTATGTATCTATATAACACAGTTTGCTGGTGTGTGAAAGGTACAAAGGTACAACATGGAGACAGAAGGTGAGTTTTTTTCAGTTCCAGCGCTGTGATTCTCCCACAGACAGGTGAAATAATATAGCATGTAAATATAAAAATGTAAAAGTTATGCTGTGGCATGTCCCCCCGTTACCACTGTAAATTACTCCCTCTGTAATGGCTCATTGCATTATGTGACAAAGTATGCAAAATAGAAGGGTGATTTCGTTACTGGAATTTTTTTTTCCTGAAGTAACACAGCATCCAGGTATTTCTCCTACACTGGAGATGCATTCTGTGGGTGGTATTCTACATTTTGGCAAAATAAGCAAATAATAATAAAATATATGTGGTTTTGAAAAAGGCCTATGGTCAATGTGCTGCACAGTCATGAAAGGTCATATCATTTGAGGGGCCTGTTAAATCAACAGAATTAGTGATAAAGTGAGATAACTTCAGGTTCAGCTCAGGATTTCAGTGTTCTGAAGCTGATTTACTTCTTCATGAGAAATGTGATAAAAATATTCAACTGTTACAACCCGTAACTAAAATAAAGGCACATGGGATACATGACATAGAAAGTGCCACATCGAAACAGCCATTCAAAGGAATTTTAACTTAACAAATGAGCCAAAAACCTCAATAATACAGAGAGAGAGCAGCCCTAGTTCCAACAAAAGACCAGTACAGCATCAGACCAGCCATGCGATGGGCCATCGAATTCAGGGAACTAAAACTAAAACTAAAAACAGAATTTCCATTTTAGTCAAAACAAAACACATATGTAGCACAAAAAATGCCCTTGCTGGTTGTATATAGTCCATTTGGAGCATCTTCAGCTCGCTCAAAATCTAGAAAAAGGAAAAAAGAAAAGAGCCAGTAGTCACAGGGTGACAAACACTGCATTGCAGCTGCCCAGCCAGCCTAGAGATTTTTTTTTTGTCTCACACATATAATTTGAAAATGATGTTTTTTTGCAGTCACAATCTTTTCTGTGTTCTTCACTCTCTCCCACACAGCAAAGCACATGCAGACACCCACGCCCCCACACCTCAGCAGCAGCACTCCTGCTGTGCTGGAGTAGTTTGGGGGGAGAGAAATCAATATTTCACAACACAAGTCAGCCTAGCTGGTATAATGGAAACAAAACATGTGTGAGGTGTGAAGTGGGGTCCAATAGGGTCTAATGGCACTTGAGAAGCACAACCTGTCTTATTTTTTTTTTTTTTAAGTTTTTAGCACATTAAGACAGTAAGGAAAAATAGGTAACCAGAGCCTTCAATGAACAGAAACACATAACATCTAACACTGACAGTTGTCAACAAGCCTGAGCACTACTGTAAAAACTAACATCTTTACAGTTTACTGGTCAAGAGAATTTAGATGGCTTAACATAATTCCAAGAAGGAAAGACATCAGCAAAGATCTTAGAGAAGAAATTGTTGCTGCCCATTAATTTGGGGATGGTTATAAGGTCATTTCCAAAAAATTTGGGGTTCCTCATTCTAGAGTGTGAGATATTTTCTGACTTGTTAAAACCATTGAAGACAGTTACCAGACTTATCAGGAGTTGACATCCCAGCAAGTTCAAGGTCAAATCCAAGGTCAGACTATGCAATTTTCAGGGAAACTGACAAAAGCCCAAGAGCTACAATTCAGATTTTACAGATCTCAGATAGCATGTTAAATGATGATGCTCATGACAGTATAATTACTAAAAGACTGAACAGAAAATGAATTGGGCTGCTAGGTGAAAGCCTCTTCTCTTAAGAAAAAAGGAAAGCTTATGTGCTCAAGGTTGCATCTGAACAAACCACCAGAATTCTGGAACAATGAACAGATGAGACAAAAATACAGACATTTGCCCATCATGCATAGCACATTTGTATTTGGCAAAACACAAACACATACTGTCAGTGCAAACATCTCCCACAAAATGTCAAGCTCAGCAGTGGAGGGACGATGGTTTGGACCTGATCAAAATGCTCTGTTGTCAGCACTGACTCCTTCCTCCCCGACTCAGGAGCCAAACTGTGACTGTGTGGATGTTTAACAGTAGATGGACTGCACTTATTATGTAGGGTTTTACATCAGGGATCTAATTGCTGTAAACAGCATGTTCCCATCAGTTAATACACTCTATTTTAATTCCTCAGCATTTTGGAGCGCTACGTCCAGGAGCAGATACCCGGAGCGAAGGTTGTCGTGGAAACCATAGGGCCTCATCGGCACGGTGATGGAATGGAACAAGAAGATTATTCAAAGTCGGACCTCATGATTTATGCCATTGACCCACTGACAAACAGAGCTGTATCCAGACAGGAGCTGTACAAGTAAGAACTTCTCCAGCAAATCAGTGACGAACAAAATGCCTGTCGTCTGAAAGATTTATTTTACGGTGCCAAGGCAAGTGCAGAGAAGTGTAACCTCACCATCGCTATTTGTATGTTTTTTGAAATCTGGTAGGAAGTTGGAGCTTTGGCAGTGAAAAAACTTTTTTGATCCACTTTCATTAAAATTGCTAAATTGACTAATGGCTGGGACAAAGAACACCTGAGTGTTCTTTTATTGCTAAGTATAAAAGATTTTATCTGCTCTACTTTATGATTAAATTATACCCAAATTATTTTTTGCAAGTGTACAACTATAAAAGTACAGGTAAGTTGGTGTGCATTAATGGCTTGACATTGACTCACTGTGGGAAAATTTATTGTCTCTGTTTTAGTCTTAAAAAGACTAAGAATTCTGAGTAAGATCAACAATTGACCTAAATAACAAGATTTAGCGACAATCGGGTTTTTAATGATTTTATTCTCCATTTGCATGCAAAAGGGGTCAGATCTGCACCTCAGCAGGCAACTGCAAGAAATGACAACGTGACAGTAAAATACAGTAAGCTTTAAGAGAACATCCAAGACCAAAAACTGAGATGTGGACTCCTATCCCATGATGCCCATGATGGCGTCACACTGGAGAAACCGAGTTAGATAAGAGGGCTATATCATAATATATCAGAAATGATGTTCATACATGCTCTGGACCAACATGTCCCTGTGACCTCTAGACCTCTAAGTGCCAATTTTACCAAAACACTCACTCAATGACGAACCCTCGACGGGAATTTAGTATTTCTTCCTCTGAGTAAAAAGTGACTGTGTGAAGTCTAAATCTCACTGTATTCCTCATCCCAAGGTTTCTGGATGGAAAGCTCTTGGACATTAATAAAGACTTCCAGCCTTTTTTACCTCCTGGGGGGCGTATTCTGGAAATCCGCACCCCTGAAGTGGTGACCAATGTGAAGAAAGCCGTGAGGAGTGTAGGGTATACAGAGGGGGCCCTGCTGGCTCTGGCAGTTATCATCATCATCTGCTGTGTTCCTGCCATACTGATTGTCATTATCACCTACAGACAGTAAGTATAATTAATGTACCTGTTTGCAAAAAGATAGATTTTTTTTAATCAGGAACACTTTAGACTAAATTACACATTGTGTTTTAACAAATCCAAAAAATAATCAAAACAAATAGAACAAAACTAGCAGTAACCTGATCTCAGTAACAATTATGTAGCCGAAGCTGTTAACTTATAGCTTTTGGAAAGAAAATTCAATTTCACCATGCTTTCATATTTTGAGATTGTGTTCCTCTTATTTTGAGTTAGTCTCCGCTTCACCTTCCTCCTGAAGTGTCTTCACCCATAGTTAAGAATAGTCCCAAACAAATGTACAATTAATTTGTGTCTGGGTAAAGTTTCAACCCTTTGAGCATATAATCAGCTCTTTTATCTCTATTATCTATGATAGGACAGGTTTATTTTAACAGAGAGTGACAGAATATTAACCAAAAAGAATACAGAATAGACTCATTGTATAATGGTTATAAATGTATTTGCATTTAACTTGGTGAAAAGAGTATCTGATCCCCAAGCAAAACATCACTGCTGGAGAAACCCTTACTCAGAGTCTCCTCTTAAGTTTCCTCTTACAGATCATCTCCAAACCCTTAAGGTTTTGAGCCTGTTGATTGGCAACTCAGAGGTTCAGCTCCATCCACTAATATTCTGTATTGAGATCTTGAGACTAGCAAGGCCACTTCATGACCTTAATATGTTTCTTTCTGTCTCGGCTTTACGATTTGGATCATTGTCATGCTGGAAGACCCATCCACGATCCATCTTTGGCATTCTGGCTGAGGGAAGGACAATCTTGTCTGAGATTTTATGGTACACCCGGCCAACATTTATGAAACGAGCCTGAGGAGTTAATTCAGGCAGGCAACCTCTGCAGATTGTTTTCTCCCCTCTGTGTATGGTGCATTCCCATCTCCGTCCAGTGCCTATTTAGGGTGCGTCATTATTAGCATTGTAGGAAGGACCCAAAATGCAGGAGTTTGAAAAAGGTGATTTATTTACAAAAAGCAAAATCAAAACTTAACAGAAAATCCACAATGGTGGTGGGACAGCAAGGCAGGAACAAGGAAAGGAGTCGGGCAGAGCCATCAAGTGTTAGAACACGTTAAACATGAAGATGAGTTGATTCAGAATCAGCTACTTCTTCACTAGTAAAATAGTTAACTTGTCTGTACATTCCCATACCACTTTCTGGTCAATGCATTTCCCCGTAGAAGCTGAGCGTCTCTGGGACTGCATGGAGCATTTTTTCTGTGAAACTCGACGTGCATTGGCTTAAATACCAATGTTATCCGCCCCCTCAGACTCTCAGCGTCTCTGGGAGTGAATGGAGCTGTGGGTTGGCCTCGGCTGGCCTGGACGCTGATCAGTCCGCATGGTGATTGGTGGAAAAGCTGAATGCAATTTAGACTGACAGGTTTCTGAGATATATATACTGTCATGTCTCATGCACGATTTCAGTCCATCGCAGATTTTGCATGTGAAGTCAAATGGCAAGCAGCAACCATTTGTTGGCATTTCTACAGCAAAATACTTCATTTCTTACACTGTAAATAAATCACACTCACTGTAGGGAAGGGAAGGGCAGAATTTACATATGAATAAATTGACACGTTTTTATGATGTACTCCGACTATGAGCTTCCCCTGTTTGAAAGACCAGAAATCTCCACTGAAACGAGGGCAGGTGCAGGCAATCAGGGAAATACATAGAGAGAAGTAAAGGAGAACACAACAAAGAGAAGGCTGACCTTCAAAGTAAAACAGGAAACAGGGTAAACTATGGACAAGGGAAGATGAGAACACCAACTAAACACAGAAAACAAAGAAGAAAACAAAGAGTGCCTGCCATGGCTGACCCACACCTGTGTCTGCTCAAATGGATTATGGGTGGAATCTATTTGGATTTAAGTGGCCCAACCGGTTAGTTTTCTAATGTGGGGAATATGGTCATGAAACACAACTTGCACTTTTCTTGGTCCATGCACATTTACTACTCTGTTTGAAAGTAATCCCCTTTTAATCCAGTTGAGGCTCACAACGACATGCAATATGGCTGGCTGGTATATGATCCCATCAAGAGTAAAGTTTTTGTCAAGGAATCTGGCCTTATTATGGTTCCTCAAACCTTTTCTGAATAATTCAGATGTTCACTGGGCAAACATCATATGGACCTATACATGTGCCTTCTAGAGCAGGGAGCTTGACAAGCACTGCAGGATTTTAAACTATTACAGACTACCTTATTACCAATGGTTTTCTTGGTGAGTGTTGTCATCCCAACTGCTTCAAGATCATTAACAAGGCTCTCCCTTGTTGTTCTGGTCAGATCCCTCACATTTCATCCATTTTTGAATAATCACACTAATGGTTTTGTCCTGCTCACCAAGCTCCTTGCTGATGGTCTTGTAGCCTCTCTGCATTGTGGAGGAGTGTGCTCTTGTCTCTGATGTTGTCTGACAGTTCTTCGGTCTTCCCCGTGGTGGTGAAGAGGTTGGAAAGGAAGAGATTGCACACCTGTGGACAGGTGTCTTTTATACACAAAAGGAGCTGAGATTAGGAGTATTTTCTTAAAGTGATCTATCAGCGTGCCTCATGGATTCTATCAGATGTCTTGCTGATAAGTAGAGGGTCATATACTCATTTCACTCCACCAAATGCAAACTAATTTAAAACCTCTGTATATGGAAATGTATTTTTCTAAATGTTTTGTTAAATTTTCTGTTGCTGTCTTTTAAAATAAAGCAACCATGAAAATTATAAATCATTAATTTCCTTGTACTGTAAGTGGGCATATTTAGATAATCAGCAGGCTTTCAAACATTTCCCCTGTTTGGAGCCAATCAGGTGAAGCAGAAGATCTCTCCCACAGGAAGCCTTTGAGCACATTTATTGATATATTTTAGTTAATTTAACATCACCAGGGTCCCAAACGATTCACAATGGAAACTGCCCCACAGAGCTGGTTCGAATAGTTTCTTTAGCTAACCACAACAAAACATTATTTCTTTGTTCATTTTTATCGAAATGCTCTTAAACTGCTGAGCTCATGCACTTAAGGTAAATCAAACATTTTTTGAAAAGATTTTCTTCCTGCTGAGAAAGAAGGGATTCAACAAAAGAAACTCAGTAGTAATTATTACCTTGATAATAACTACTATAATCACTACTATCTGTTGCCAAAGGACTTTGATGAAGAGCAATCGCCTGACTATGCTTGTGAAGGAGGACAGGTAAAGTTGAACAAAAGGAGATGTGTGATTTATGCTTCAACTAATGATGAATCTTTCTCTTTCCCTCATCTGCTGCATCATCTGTCGCCACCAGATTCAAAGAGTGAGTAGTCCTTTTATACTACCTTGACAAAATATTAATGTGTTGGCTGTTTTAAATACCTTTCACTGTGATTAATCTGTTGACTTTCATTGTACAATGAAATAGATGAGATAAGAAAGGGCTGGGGAAAGGAAAGGACAGCAGACAATCAGACAAATGAGTCCTGAAGAACATCAAGCATAAACAGCCAAGACAGATGCTTTTATCAGTGTGTGTGTGTGTGTGTGTGTGTGTGCGCACGCGTGTGTGTGGTCATGCACCAGTTCATTTCGTGATCATGTTAAATTGAATGCAACATCCATTCCAGCTCGCTATTCAAAATGAGATTACACATTTTAGCTGTGTTTTGGTTAGTATAATTGGAAACATACAGCCTGAAACTGGCAAACACCTGCTGTATTCGTGTAGGAAATGACATTTCTAAGGCAATTTGGGGACTTATCCAGTTTTGTGCACTTACGTCACCACTTGATTGTGTCTCAACATATGACACTGTTATATTTTAGCGGTCCAGGACATGCATACTGTATATGGTTTTATCACTCAACTTTAAGACAAAATAGATGTTTGTTGGTTTTAGTTTGTGACATCGTTCCAGAGGTGCTGCCAGGGACCTGATTTGATATGCCACAATCTGGTATGGGTCACAGATTTATACCAAGTGTAAGAAATAGAGCCAGAGAGACTCAAACATGAAAGGTATCACTGGAGAGGTCGTAGAATTGGCCTGTTGTGAACAGAAACACCAGCCTAAGGTTTCCATGCGTCTCAGAGAAGACACTTCCACACAGAGATTGCAGGGTAGACACACTGGAGAGGCCTCTTCATTCCACCTCCGCTCTCCAACTCTTCATTCTCAGTGTTGCCATGATCACTGCTGTCAGACCCCTCTCAACTGGTTGTCTCTCGCCATCCCTGTAACAGGCTGATTTTATCCTCACATCCCCCCTTTACACCTTTTCACATTGCCACTTCACATAGCCCTCATTTTCCCCCAGTTTCACCTACCAAGGAGGAACAAGGCATAACAGACACTGGGCAAATGCTCTGACTCTGACCTTAAATGGTATGGTGTGATATAGTATGGTAACTTACGCATCATTCACACAACACAGACTACTGGAATAAAGACACTACAGAGGAAAATTAATGTGTGAATGGGGCTTCAGCGAAAAATGTAAAAACAGCCCAAAAGAAACATAAAAGATCTGAAGTTGGATGATAAACTGAAAACAGAAACAAAATAGCTCCAATAAAATAACTCCACAAAAATGGAAAAAAAACTCACCCAAATCAGAGAGAATTTCAATGGAGTGAGACAAGAGTGAAAAACAAATCGTCTGTTTGACCTTCATCAGGTAATTAACTGTTTAAAAAAATAATAAAAGAAAAAAAAAGATTTGGCAGTGAATTAGACAGATTGTGGGAGATCCTTTTACAAAAAGACAATTAAAATGTAATTCAAATTATAATTATAATGTAAAGAATCAGTAATATATTCAAACTGTGAGGTTCTGACATAAGCCACCAATGAATAGATACAAAATGACCACAAAGTAAGATAGAACTGCATAAAGATTAAGAATCAGAGTATGGAAAGCAGCTACATTTTAACTCAAAATAACCACAAAGAAGAAAACAAACAAAATGAGGCAAGATGACATTAATAGATGTCAAATGACAACAAACTGATCAATGCAAAACATTTGCTGCATGCACAGCTGAAGGCACAAAACAATGAAAAATCACATGTGTATAATTTGTGGTTGTTTTGTGCCTCTTTGGTCTAATGATGTTGACGGTCCACATGTAAATTTAGCTTTTCAACATACTGATATCTCAAAATTAGCAGAAATATGAAGTCTAGCTAAGGCCGATGGCTGTGTCATTAGTTTCATGGTTAATATGAGATAACACCATTGAGCAGTCAGACTTTTGTGGGAAATTTTAGGGATCAATAAAATAGTTGTTTAACAGAAAAACCCAGAAATATCAGCGTGAGTGTGGTGGCACAGAAAGGTTAGAGGGATGTTAAATTCAGTCGGCTTCATCTCCTCAGGGGTTTATGAATATTTATTTCTTTTTAAATTGATGAATAAAATGAAATGATAGCAAACTAGTCTTTAGGGAAGATTTTTCGATTTGAGCCAAAGTGGCGGAACAACTTTGGCAAATACAGTTGCAAAAAGCACATTATACAAGAGGCTCATTTTGTTCATTTTTAGACCTGCACATTGTTTGACATTTGAGACGCACTCTACAAATTAAAACTTGTCAGCCCCCCCCCCCCTCTGATTTTTCAACGTTGCAGTACTTTTTGAGGTCATGCTCTTTTGCTCCAGCATTAACTCTGTTTGTCCTCCCTGTTGCGTCCAGGCGCCAAGCAGAGTGTGCCAAAACAGCCCGGATCCAGATGGCTCTGCCAACAGGCAAACCTGGGGGAGGCACTGCCAACAACTTGTATGAAGAGCTGGGTGACAACGCCATGTAAGTGAAGTGTGAAAGTGGCCTTCCCATTAATGAGCCAAAGCAGAGGCATTAGCCTGCATTTCAAAGGCTATTAAACTTCACATTTTGGCAGGACGCCACCTTTGGGAGCTTTGTGGCATCCTCATGCAGTCAGTCCGCCTTCCCATATTTTAGCAATTACCATGAACGATGCTCCTCCAATATTCCTTGTATCTTTGCATCTGCTTAACAAGCAATTGTTCATCAATTTAAAGTTCAGTATCGGTCCCGCAATTTGCCAAGTCTCTCATGCAACACATTTGTGCAGATACATTGTATCTCAAAATATCAGCATCAGCTGGCAAATTTTTTGAAAATTACAATGTTAAATCCGTTATAAATCCATTAGGTTATACCTTTAGCCATTATGTCCAAAACAGAAAACAGCTTTTGCATATATTTTATAACTGAGACGTTCACCTTGAGGGCAAACAAAATAGCCCTAATGGAGAAAGTGGGCTTTACTGGTGTCCATCAGTAGACTGATCACTAACAGATACTTCAGCACCCATATTTAAAGCCTTGCCAACAGAGATGTCCAATTAAACTAATTGGTAAAAGTCTGAGGTGGGCTTTATGTCAAACATGATAAATGCTACAATGGCCAAACTCACTAATTAGCAGAACATATCAGTCTGTAGTTACCAAAGATCTTGTGTGGAGACTGTTCCTCTTACTGATTATTTTAGGTTAAACCATGCAAACACACAGTCATTAATTTTAAAGTCTGGGAGAAGAAGCCTGAGTCTTCTCTTGATGACAAAAAAGACTTAACACAAGGTTTTCTCCGCTCCACTGAAATGAAACTGACAGATTCATCACACAGTTGCCTTTTTTTTAACTTTCTCATCTCTTATAAGTTGGTAGTTTGAATGTGTCATGGTTGGTAGTTTGAATATCATCTTTGA
This sequence comes from Hirundichthys speculiger, assembly GCA_018398805.1. Classification (NCBI taxonomy): domain Eukaryota; kingdom Metazoa; phylum Chordata; class Actinopteri; order Beloniformes; family Exocoetidae; genus Hirundichthys; species Hirundichthys speculiger. The sequence continues at coordinate 373,410 of JAGFBZ010000105.1, forward strand.
GGTTAAGATCAGATTTATTTAACAACCAAGTTTCTATATTACAGTAAATAACACACATCAAGCCAAGCAGAGCAAAAACACAGCTAAGTATATTTTAGCTAGGGCTGGGCAAGTTAACGCATTATTATCGCGTTAGCGCATTAATTTATTAACGCCGACATTTATTTTATTGCGCGTTAACGCATGTTGCTCACATGCTTTGTTTTGAAAAGTCTGTTACTGGCTGCTGCTGAACCGGAAAACAATTGGTAGGTAAACAAGGAAAAGCTAAAACAGACATGGAGAACGGTAAAAATCCGTGAACTTTACAGTTCGGGTAGCAACTCAGGTAGCAATATTAACAATTTTGTCTGAAAAAAAAAATTCTGGACCGCAACAAAACTTTTGTGTCATTCCTCCATGTTACATCAGATCTGCTCCATGTGTTCACTGTCCTGCTGTTCTCTAGCTGGTTACTTCAGTGCGGCTCCATCTAGTGGCAGAGATGTGTAATGACAACAGAAAGTCCAGTCCTCGATTATAAAACAAATTCAGTTCACTGTGGCCCGTTTTTTCATTTCGTATTTTTTATCCAAGTCTAAAATTGAAATATTAAAAAAACAAGCCTTTTTTTTTTGTGTGTGTGTGTGTTAAATTTAAAAACGATAAATGTAATAAAATGTCACCTTTATTTTTTTTTATTTTTGATTGACAGTTGAAAAAGGAAAGAATGAATGATACACAGATTGGTAAAGTTACTGAACTTTCACATGGACATTTTCATTTAAAAGTTCTCCCAGACGGAGGATTCAACAGAAACAAGGTTATTTGTAACAAGTGCCAAGTTGAACTCCCCATGTTAAAAGTTTCTGCTGTTACCTCAGAAATTGCCTGTTTTAATGTTCTGATTGTGCTGAGACACAATCATTTTGTTGGATTTTGTTTGTACACTTTTTTTAATTTTTCATAAAAACAGGATTACATCAATGTCCTGGCAGTGGCAATAAGCTTTATTTTATTTGACATTTTTTAAGATGAGATTTACACTAAATATGTGTTATTGACAAGTGCTGATGTTAAAAGTGTTTGAACAACAAATGTTATGGCACTTTGTTCATATGGCAGCAGAACATTTAAATAAAAGTGACCTTTGCATACTTTTGAATTCATTATTTGATTTTGCGTATACAATGCGATTAATCGCGATTAAAATTTTAATCGTTGCCCAGCCCTAATTATAGCATATAAGGACAACATGCAAAACTCAACTAAACTGAAAACCAGCATGTTGAAATAGGTATTGAGCAAAGATCTGAATGTAGCAACAGTTCAAGCAGCTCTTATTTGTCAAGGTAAGCTGGTCCAGGTACTGCAAAGCATTACAGTAATACAACTACAAAAGCATGTATGACTCTTTTATAATCATTATAAGATAGACATATCCTCACTTTAGCCAACAGCCATAACTGCTTAATCAAATTCAAATGTGTCAACAAAAAATTGCTCACAAAGTTTCAACAAATGAAATAGTGCGCCTCATCTTCTCCTGATCTTTTCAGTTCAGATTTGGGACACTTCAATATGTGGTTCTAAATCAGATACAGTCTGAACAGCTCTGTCTGGCCTGTATTTGAAATTCCAAGACGCCCTTAGTCGTCATTTGTCATGCACAAGAAGAAGAAAAAGACGGGTGGAAATGACACAAATATATATGGAGGACAGTGGTGATGGAGTTTTAGAGTGTGCCACTATTTTAACTGTCTTTCTTCATTCTTCTCATCATCATCATCATCATCATGTTCTGTAATGTGTGCCTGCTTCCCCTTCACAGTAACCACTGCAAAAGTCAGACGACATGCATGTCTATTATTTCCATTTTTCCCACCATAGAACTCTTCTGTGAATCTGTTTTTCCTGCTTACTTTCATCCATATTGTGCTCCATAAAACATCACATTGTTCCGTTGCACATGTGGGTCACAGCAGGGCCTTGAGGAGTTTACGCTAGGTCTGATATAGGTCACATTTAAAAAAAATAATAATATGAACAGCCACCAGACAGAAAAAAAAAAACCTGATAAAGGAAAAAGTTGTAATTGAGTGCTAAGGCATGTGTGTGTTAACCCTTCAATTTTATCTCATATGTGACAACCCAGGCAAATTGAGCTCTTCCCTTGTCAGTTTCTCTGCTGTAATGCATACCAATTTTCCCATTATTACAAAAGATAACGAGAAGATAGGAATTCTGCCCTCAGGGCAGTATTCAGACGTTTGTGTCTACCCTTTTGAACTTGCTTCAAGTTTTCATTCGGTTGCGCTCACTAACATTGTAATCACAGGTTTGAACATAAATCTGGGAAAGTATTTTTAAGAACCTTGCATCACTGGTAACTTTGGCATAAAGCTTCTTGGTGATTAAATTACTCCTTTTCTTCCCCCCTAAATCTACACTCCTATCTGTGCATAATTAAGTTTGAACTCATCCTGCCTCAGAAAGTTGCTTTACTGTGTATAAGATGCCCCCACTTTCTATAGCCCTTCTGTTTCTGGGTCTTCTAACAAAATTGTGCTTGATTAATCCCAAGCTAATTTTCACTGATTTGGTATTTGTTGTTTGGATTTTAAAAAGAGCCTAATGGGTATTGTATTAGAGACACCATATTAGCTCTGATATAAACGCACACACTTTCAAGGCAACACGCGGTTCATTTTTGATTCGTTGCTGAGGCGTTAAGTAGAAGTCGAGAGGAATTCTTATCAGCATTACATGCATCACTGGTTTCCTGTCTGTCCTTGATATGCCTCTTCACTCCCATTAACATGAGAGCAATTCATATGCAGGAAGGTAGGACTACCTCCAAATGACGACTGTCTGTGTGTGTTTGTGTGCGCGCACATGTTGAAGGGCTAAATGTCTGCAGGAAATGAATGAGGATATGAGATAATTAAAATAAATGCATCCCATAATTTATAGAGACCACCCTGGGTGATAATGAATTCTATTGATAAGCTGCAAAGCATGTTTAACTGTGGCTGGATGATCTTTTATATGTGTGTGTGCATGTGTGTTTGCAGAAAAAGCTGTTTGGGGTTTCTTGTAAAATTCTTGTGTGTTCTATATCATTGATATCTTATAGGGACTAAATCCCTAAAACCCTATAAAACCTGGCAAAATGCAGAAGTTAGCACATTCATGACTAAGGTCCATTACGAAAGTGCTCAGTAGACAGGTTTCAGGGCTTTCTTTTTATTGCCTTTGGCAGTTCTCTTGACAAGGTTAGGTTTTAATGTCTGTTTTTAATTACCTGTGAAGAAGTAAGTGTTCGCTAACTTCTTATTGGCAGAACATTAAATGAAGCATGTGTTTAAATGCTACATCAGAAGCCACAGCATTTTTTAAAACTCATTCAACGTTCTCTCTTTTGTAACTTAAATAACCAGATTTGGAAAATATAATGAACATAAAATTATGACATGGAAATAAATTAATATAAAAGATAAGTTGTTTTATTTTGTAAATACTTCTCTAATTACCTATAGTGATGTTTGAACCCTATAATATTCTATATTTCTGCATAAATATGATAAAACATGAATTAAACTTCTATCTACAAACAAAACTTCTTCTTGAACATTTATCTATTAAGGATATTATTTAATACTGCATCTGGTGTGAATCTTCGTGTGCAGCAACAAATGCAACTTAACAATTGCAGCACCTGTAGATCAGTCCTGCACGCCAGCTGGCACAGAATGCTTCTAAAACATTTTTGTTTCGTATTAGCGGTCAGGACTTTCACGTGGCAATTTCCAAAACATTATCTCTATTCATCTTCTAACAAGGGTAAAGTCATGTATTTGTTGTGTTTGGAAGTATTTTAGACCTCCAAGCTTGATCCCAGATTCTATTAAAAAAAAAGGGGGGCTTTCAACATTTCTGCTGAAAAATCCAATCCATGAGAAAACATTAGATGATCTTAAATTTGCTTACATAAAATTTATGATTTAAACCAAAAAGGCACATTTCAGTTTAGGTTTTCAGGTTTATGGTTCCTCCAGTTGATTTTTCACAAATTTCAAGGTCCAAAGATGTTGAAATACCAAAATTAAAAAGAGAAAGGTTTGCTTTAGAGGCAAGTAAACATCACCACTGATTCACAAAGAAATTTCCATTTTCAGCAACAAAATATTCTAAGAATAATGTGGTGGATGCTGTGTTGAAAAGCAGCACAAATGATCAGATCAGCCTCTATTCTTTTTTCACCATTTTCAGCCAATCTTTTTTCTGTCACTTTCTCATCATTTTTCACAATATTCTCTGAGACCATCTCATTAATGTTTTGCTTTTCCTCTTCGTTCTTCTTCTCTTACTCACATCCTCACTCTTTCATCCATGGCCGACAGACAAAAGTGAGTAGGATGTTGTAAACTGCTTCACATCTGTGAATGATCTAACACTAAGCAAGATTCTTGCAGTAGTTTTGTGTCCATGTTTTTAGTAAGCAGTGCAGTTTTGTGTCCAGTGTAAACAGGTAGATCTGAGGTTGAAATTATGATGCCGAATGTTAATTATATTATTGGCAATTCAGTGCTGGGTTATAAATTATGCTGAAGCTTTTTGGCTGTAGTGTAGAAGTAGTCGGTCAAATGTCATGGGATAACAAGAGTGTGTAGAGTTTAGGCACGAGTGACATGACTGGTTTTGTGAGTTAATGTACAATCATCCAAATGAAACATGATCAGTGTTTAATTAAAAAGAAATCCGTGCACTCTTGGAACTTCATGACACATAGTTGTGTATCCCTCCCTTGTAGTTATGGACTTTTTTTTTTTATAACTGAGCTGTAGTATTATTGTTTTAACGTACTTAAAATGTGCTTTTATTCTTTGCTTTTCTTTCAAATCTATTATTAGTCCTCCATCTCTTATCCTTATGGTAATTACAACAAAAAAATAAAATTGTGTTTCTTTTAAAGATTCCTCTCCAGTTTTCATCTCCCAATGTGAAGTCTGTTTCCAGTAAAAAATCATCAGACTACAGTTGCAGCATCCACCCCTTTCAACAGTGTATCATTTCATCAAATTTATTATCACTCTTTCATTTAAATATTATTCAGTAACTTCCTCCTTCTGATTTAATCCAGCTTTGATTAAAATAGTTACATTTTCATGATTCATTATTACTTCCCATCACATTCTGTAATTGTTTATTTCTCCATTCTTTTTGCTTTCTGTCTCATTTTCTTTCCTACATCCACGTAGCAGCCGGTCAAACCATGGTGGTGGTAGTAGTGGGAGTGCTGGCAGTCTGGATGAAAGCGATCGGCAACGTTTGATCTCAGATTTTGCGACAAGAGCAATCGCAGCCCATCGTCAGTGCATAGCTAATGGAGGGGTGCTCAACAACCTCCCCAAGTCCGAGTCCAACATAACCTTTCTCTCCGATGAAAGGCCTCGGACAACCAAAAATCCAATCTACCACGAGGATGGGACTTTGAGTAGCCCAGAGGCTCTTGGAACCCAAAGAAGAAGAGACCTTCTTTTGAATTTCTCCCCTTCCAGGAAAGGCCTTCGAGAGGCCTGGTTGAGACTCGGTTCACCTGGATGTGAGGTGGGGTTTGGTGGGTACATCGGCAGTGATGGTGGGTGGGGATCTGGGAGTGGACACAGCTGGACACTCCCATCAAGACTGCACCGAAGAGAGATGTTTGATTCTTTGAGGCGGCAAGTAGTTATGGATCCTGTGCAGTGGGAGCTGGAGCTCCTCAAGGCAGAGTTCAAGGAGAGTAAAGATGCTGGTCTGGATTCAGGATTTGACCATGGACTGGATTCAGACTTGATGGGAAGCCCAAGCTTGGAACCAAAGCTGACAGTGAAGGAACAAGCCAGACAGTTTGAGCAGCAAGCACTCCAGGAAATGAGGCAACGGCAGAACAGAGACTCCAGAGGGTCATTATCTCCTGATATTCTTCTTTCTGTATTTCCAGAAACTCCTCAGCATCACAAGCACAGTCCCACCCACAATGCAACAGCTCTTCAGACTGTAGACGGTCCCCCTAGTATCATCGTCACTCAAAGTGATGGAGGCACCCCCCCACCAAGTCATAAGCCAACTCCTCCAGTGCTGAGGCGCTTTGGAGCAAATTTACCTGGAAATCCCGGTGCTGAAGAGAGACTGCAGGTCCATTTAGAGGTTATCCCTGATCCACCATCAACACCTCCACCACCACCTCCGTCTGCACTGCCTCCACCTCCACCTCCACCTCCCACGTCTGCTCCTCCCCCTCCCTCATCTCCACCTACACATCACCCTCCCTCCCCACCTCCTGCCTCTCCAACTTCATCTCACTCCAGCCATAGAGTGGTTACTCCGCCGCCACCCCCACTGCCCCCACCCCCCACCACCTCCACCGCTCCCACCCCCTGTGTCGCCTTCACTCCTGCGTCCATCCACATTTGTCCTCCCATCTATCGTAGACGCACCAACACTGCGGCCTGTGTCCCTCCGACCGCCACCACCACCCCTCCCTGTAGAACCTGAACCTCCCCGAAAAGAGCTAAAAGGAATCTTAAAGAACATCCAAAATATAGCAGACATCGAGAAGTCTGTGGCCAACATGTTCAGCCAGATAGATCAGAAACAGATTCCACTCAAAAAGGTCATGAAGAGCCGGGCTTCCATTGACTCCCTAGATTCCCTTGACTCCTTGGACACATTAGTACTTGGAGAAGGAGAAGAAGGAGATAAAGAGGGACCAGAAGAAGGAGAAGGAGAGGATCCTCCACCTGAACAAATCCCCAAGCCAAACATGAACTCTATTGTAGAAGAGCTTGAAAAACGATTTCCCTCCCAGTCTACCATGCTTTAGCCATTGGTTTCTTCAAAGGGGCAATTTGCTTTTCTAGTTTGCTGTGGAGCTGTAAAGGGATTAACTATAACAGCTCAGTGGGAAAATGTGATGATGAACTGTGCTCTTCAGGCATAAATTACTGTTGAAAGAAAACCAACAGTAAACGCTATGGGCAAAAGAAAAATGCTTGCCCTCTAGATTAAATAAACTCCGTGTAAACAAAAGAAGTGAAAGGAGAACCTAATGGGGATTAAAAGCGTTGAAACATCCCCTGGTTAACTTTCTGTACTGTACTGTCAAATGACATTTTTCATTCATGGCAAGCAGATAGCGTAACTGCCGCCAACAACAAGAGACTCTTTATCTCAACATCTTAATATGGGTGTTGAGTGATGATTTCTGTGATGGAACTGTTTACAAGAGTAACTGGCATAAACACGCCCCTGAACTTATAAAATTAAGTTCAGTAAAGGTGCAGTGGGTGAAAACGAGAGACCTAAAAAGACCAGAATCTTCAGAGATTATGACTAAATCTGCCAACTTGGACTGAACTTTGCTGGAAAAGGATCCTTTGTATTAACCTCTTATGGATTTTATTGTTCCTGTGCTTCCGCTGCCATCAACTGAGCTTTTACATTGACTTTATACTCTCCTTTTATTATTACAGTGAATTACTCATTTACATAATAATTATATACTACTACCTATGTCTTTACCTAATGTGGACCCACTTGAAAGATTGTGGACATGAAAGCACAACTTGGCTACCACGGATTTCTTACAGTTAATTCAGAGACATGTGAAAGTGGGCATGATGGATTAAACCCATACAATACTCAAAACCAGGTTTTCACACAGAATCCATTGTGTGGTGGAATTGAGGCACCAAAAGCTTTTTGGCTAAGGTTTGGAAAACATTGTGGTTTTGATTAAGTAATGATGAGAGGGAAACTACTGTGTTTGTCTTCATCTAGCTAGTATATTGAAGTCAGTGTAATAATGGGGTGTATTGCCCTTCTTTCTGGCCAAATGTGAAGTCTGTCATAGTTCTGCTTTATTTGTGGGTGTATTCTTTTTTAAATGGAAGCAAGTCACATTAATAATATTATTTATTGTGTACGATTCTTTTAAGATGACATGAATGAAATGCAAGCACAAGAAAATGTAAATATCTTCACTTTGACCACATGTGAATATATTAATGAAAATTATTACCGCCCTCTTGAAACACAGCGGGTAGAATAAGCATTGAATACATAACCATTTTCCTCTGTAATTTTATTTCTAAAGGTGCTACTGACTTGAAACTTTCACCAGATGCTGGTAACAACCAATGCGACCCACACATGCAAAGAAATCAAACCAGAGAAGTTATGCTGAGAAGTGGGGGTTCAGTACTTATCTTACCCACTGTAATCAACACTTGGATACAGAAAAGATGTGGATAGGTGAGGTGTTATTAGTGAATTCAGTGTTCGAGGCCCTTTGTGTTGTATGTGTGAACATGAAAGATGCTGGAAAACATTAATTACAGTCATTAACTTTTGGATCTCAAACCTTAGTTTTTGTTGTTGAACAATCATATGCAAAAGTTAATATCCCCTCTTTCAATCCTATGTTGTTGTTTTGTTTTTGATTGTGCAAACATAATTAAATATGATAGAAAGCCATCTGATCCTAGAAGGTCTTGGTATTCAGAGAACAGAGTGTATGATTTTTCTGACCTTCCCCAAAATGAAGACAAAAAGAAATTGTGTAGCCATGGCAACTAAACCCCCTTTACTGATACTATAGGATTAAATAGAGGAAGTTGCAGTGAAGGAAGTGCTACTAATCATCAAACCTTGATGAACTGATTATGGTGAGCTGGTGAGCTGGTGAGAAAGAAAAAAAAAACTTGAGAGCTATGACTCAAACCCAAAAGGCCTCACCATGTATGTTAAAGTCCATGACTGCATGATTAGAAGAAGACCGACCAACTAAGGTTTATCTGGAAAGGCTGCTAGGAATGTTGCAGTCACCGAGACGACCGCGAAACTCCTCTGTCTACTATCCTGAAGTGACACTTTATATCCAACAGCTAAAGCTTTTTGAAACTGGGTTGTGCGTCGAGACAATAATTCCAAACACGGCAGCAAATCTGCATCAGAGTGGATGAAAAATAAATTCATCAAGGTTTTATACTGGCCTAGTTAAATTCAGTCCTCAGCCGAATTAAAATGCACCTTAACCTTAGAGCAACTAAGGTTATAGGAAAATCATACATCTACAAACTACTGAATCATGGGAATACTTGGTATTGCCTACAGAAGACTGTCTTTTTGACTTCATTTATGTTGAATAAATAAGGGTCCCGTGAAAAATATCTATATGTTGTTGCTAGCATGAGGTTGTATTTGCCTCACACTAATATCCACTGCAATAAGATGATTTTTATTACAATGCTTTTATATGATTAAAAGAGGAAGTACTAACGACAGCGCCCTGCTGGTTTACACGTGTGGTCTGTTGTTGAAGTCTCTAAACATGTTCACTGAAAGTTTAAAACTGGGTGTCTAAAGGTTGATTTATGGTTTATCAATCTATAAAGGTGAGGTCATGTTTACCTAAGCTGTGTTTGATGAGAGACAAACTCCACATGGGAAGGCTGCTGGCTCACCGAGGGCCTCTGAGGATAAATGGTTCCAGGGTTCCATCACTGTTCTTGTGTCATTTCTACTGACAGTGTGGACACCTTATTAATGTGTTGCTCAAATTTCTGCTGATTCTCGAAGCTTAAGATCATGAATCATCCTTCTGCTGACAGCATGAGGGGCCTTCCATACATATTCATGTTTCATAATTCAAGTGTGGACCAGAAACAATTCCTAAATTTAAAAAGATGCAAAAGGCCAAGGGCCTAAATATAGACATAACTGAGCTAAATAAAAGGGGTAATCACTGAGCTCTGTGTCTTTTCAGATACTGGAAAACATAATCCAACCAGCCTTTAGTGCTTCCAAAATAAATTTGCTGTTGCAGATTAATTTCACTGACAACATGCTTTTGGAACAAGAGGTTGATCCTTTTTTACAGCATCTATACTTTAGGACATCCACATGAAACCAGAGTATGTGTCTTTTTTATAAACACTCATTTGTCTCTCATCTCCAGGATTTTCTTTTTTTTTTTCCTGTTCCACGCCTGACTTCTGTCAGCTCTTATTTTCATGAATGTTGTCATTTGTCTCTTTCCCTTTAACTTTGAGAACACATATGGCGATATAAGAAAAAGACTGTACACCCTCTTTGAGACCTGTGTTTGCAATGGTTCTTAACTTTCTAAAAAAAAAAAAAAAAAATTAAATACAACCTGGATGAACAACACAACTATCTTCCACTGGTTCTGGATTTGTTCATATGGGGAAAAAAAAAAACGAAGCCACAATGCATTACTCAGAGGTCACTTCATTAAATACCGACTGCCAAATCGTTTTAACCCTCACATGCATTTTTAAAGATATTTCAGTATGCATGTGAGGGTTGGGAGTTTTAATGTAAAGGAAATAGCGTTCATCTCATAAAATGACATAAGCAGAATGTAAAATATGCTCCTCTATTTTTCCGTTTAATTTAAAGGGATTTTATCTCCACTGGGAAGAGCTTAGTGCCCTAACTATTTGTATTCCTTCAAGTGGATTAAAGTGGCTACATACATAATTGATGTGTACCCAAATTGGTATTTATAAAGCAAGCATGTGCAGTGTGAATGTTTGCACCTCACGTTCTCCAGAGCATGTGTAGCCTACACGCATGCCGGAGCATTTAAAGTCTGATTTAGTGAAGTGGAAATGGGGATTTAAAAACATTCTGAGCTGTGCCCTTTGCTCTGAACGATCAGAGCTGATCTTGTTTTTGTTTTGTTTTTTCCCCCCATTCAATTTCACAATTATAGTGAGCGAAAAAAGAAAGGTTTTATATGTGGGCATCTCCATTCGTGACTAAAATTGAGAGTGGAAATTAAGTGAAATGCACAACCCTGTAAATTTCTCTCTTGTTTTTAAAAAAAACAAACCACATCTGTATGTACTTGTCAGTCTGGTAAACAGAATACTCATGCACATTTCTGACTTGATGTGTACAGTGCTTTGCTTGAAACTGCACAGTTTTGTGTATCCTGTTTCCTGATATTACTGTGTATCTGTTTTGAGCGTCATGCAAGTACGTTGACCAGCCACAATATTAAAACTACCCATCTAATATTGTGTCGTTCTTGATGTTACCGTCAGATCATGTGGATTCTGTGAATTACAGTGTTCAGCCTCTGTGCATTTAGATCTTCTCCTTTTATGGATGGAATAGAGTTTGGAGAGTTTAGAAATCTTTTCATGTTCATTAGGCCGTTGCTGATCGGTTAGATGTGCAGCATGCTGCTTTTTTCTAAACCTACTGCCATTTCAGAAGGGATTTAGCCAGGGGTGGGCTTGGTTGTCAGCACTGGTTGGATTGGTAAGCATTTTTTTTATTTTTCTATGTTAAAATATCAGTTTGACAGAAAAGAGACCAAGAAATAGTAAATCCTAGATGTTTTTATTAAAAGTGACTTAAACTCATGTGTAGGAGGGGCCACTGAGCTTAAAACTGCACAAGTTTCCTTTATTTAAAGTTTCAAGATGTGAGGTTTCTGAACAGAACATTCAAGTGCAACATGCATTGTTTTAATCGTTCACCTCACTTGTCAGCAGTTTTGGATTTTAAACTTTAAGCCAAGTGAGGAATCTCAAAAATGTAAAAACAAACAACAGTCCCAGACTGCAACGGGGCACTCCTGGTGCTCCTCGCATCTTTACCAAGTCAACCACCAAAAACAGAAATCCTCATCTGTTTATAGCTGTCTTTATTTTCAACAAAAGCTCTCCCTTTTCACCAATAAAAAAAATGTATTTATCACTTGATTAAAATCTGCTAATTCATGTCACCTTAGACAGCTTTTTCAGTAGTATGTCTTTATTCAGATGGTGAAAATGCAGTTATTGGCAGTGATTATATAGACCAGGCTCTCTCTCTCTCCCATAGATAGATAGATAGATGGATGTAGGTAGATGGATGGATGGATGGATGGATGGATGGATATATATATATATATATATATATATATATATATATATATATAATCTCCATCCATCCACCTACCTACCTACCTACCTACCTATCTATCTATAATTAAATATTTAAAAAAGGGTATCATAACATCTATCTAACTAGACATCAGTGTAATTCTATCATGTCATAATTTGCATCCAAATTAAATACACTTTGGGAGTCCTATCTTTGACATCAGGTGTGATTTTTACTGCCAGAAATACCAGTGGAACCTTTTGTTCTGTAATTTCACAGTACAGTGAACAAATGTCTTTTCCAGTAGCTTAGCAGTCTGTTTACATGGCTTTGTGATTTTTACAAAGAACTCTTTTTTTTTTTTCCTTTAATCAACAGGTATGTATTTCAAAACCAAGTTTGCCCACTTACACACGGCCTGACAGTTTATATTTTTACACAGAGGAGCAGAGACTTTCCTCCTTGAGGTTTTTTCCCAATTACTTTATTTTATTCTGTTTAAAAGTCAGTCTTCACTCATTTACCTTTATGAATCTTTAGATACCTGTTCCCAACATATCATTTTACAAATGTTCAGTTTTATGTTCTCAGATAAACATTGTAAACAAAATATTACAAGGCTTTTTACTAATGTGACCCTTTCATCCACTAAATTTACCAAAGATGGTTTTCACCCAATAATAGGTTCGTATGTTTCCAAAATGTTGGTTCCTTTTTATTCTCCTTCCGTTATTTCTCTTTGTTTCTGCTATGTTTATTCTTTCTTTTTTAAATGTTCAACAGAAAGCTTTAGACTCCCCTTCAATTCCCTCTCCCGTGTTACTGGAGTGACAGGACCAGATTATTTTACTCCCACAGAGCTCTGCCCATCATCACCAGCAGTCCAGGTTTGATTCTAACTGATGACCTCACTGGCCTGGTCAGTACTTCTCAGGACTACAATTTGGACTCCCGTCTTCAACAATCCGACTGGTCCCAGCAGTCTCAGGTGTGAGGTTGTGTCTCTTATCAGTGACTGGACCCAAACTAATTCATATTCCTCTCCTGGAACTCTAACACATAGTAGAAAGAGAGGACTATCTCCTCACCAATTAATTTTATTAAAACCCCATACTTTATTTAAAAAAAAAAAAGATTTCCCCATATAGTCAAGTAGTCTTTTCTTTTCCTTGACCCAAAAGCATGTAAGTAGCAGGCCAAGATAAGAGCTGGTGGAAAATCTAAATGGCTAAGGTAGGAAGCTTCAAACCTTCTTTTACAGTCTCCTTTAGGAAACACTGGACCATCCTTGATGAAAGAAAGGAAGATCATCTCTCCAACAAATTCTTTCTGAACTGCATTGCCTGATTATTATTTGGGCAAATAAGATGATAAAGATGTCTTGTGTGATCCATCTAAAGTCTCTTTTTAAAAATATCTGTATCTTAGACTTATCTGACATATTTTACAGTCTTTATATAAACTTGTGAAATTTTCCATCAAAGCCAGAAAAAAAGGAGACTCTAAAACTATAAGACAATAAAAAGGAAAGTGTGACACTGGAGACCTGTGATTTTAGAATGAACTGACACATACTTGGGTTGAAACCATGAGTTATCTCTTTTCACAAATTTCACACAAATTCACGTCACATAGCAACATATAAGAATATATACAGCATTAATACCGCATATGCAATGGCACTAAACTTTTTTTTTTGTAGTCTTGTAGTGTATCTTTATGCTGAGAACATTATTATGGAAATTATTTTTCTTTTATTTCTTTTTTTTTATAATGCAACCACAATAAGAAAATCTTCAAAATAAGGCTTAGGCAGTGGGGATGCTGTGAAATAGTCTCCTCTGAAATGGGCAGAGTGGGAGGAAAAGGAAAATAGAAGTATGAATGAAACTGGGTTTTATTAGTCTGTGCTGTGCAATAATATCACCCCCTGGCAAAAATAAACACAGACTTACCACTGGCCTTGTTACTCTGACAAACACAGTTCCCTCAATACAAAAACACATAGGCAGCTAATCTCTATCTCACAAAATAGAGTCATTATTATTATTTTTTTTCTGTCAGATCAAGTGAAGGAAAAAAACAATGACATTGTTTAAGAAAGCATGAATTCATGGAGGACTGAACTTCAGCTATAAAACAATTTGTCCGCAGCAGTTCACACATGGACCTTTTGACTTTGTTTGTTTTTCCCCAATTTCTAACGTGAAATTTTAAATCCGACTGTGGTCTGGATTGTTTGCTGGCCAAAGCATTAAGTTGATACTTGTCTTTGATACTTGATACTTGTCTTTTATGGGGAGATTATGATCCTGAAAATTTACTTCATCAACACCAAACATGCTTTTGATCACTAGCAGGAGAAAGCTGGATTTATTGTAGTTAAACCATCATGACCTAAAGATTTAAGAATTTAAGAAATTATTTTGAAGATCCTCTCAAATCTCAAAGATTTTCTAGAAAACTGTCCACTGAAACATTTTATTGCTCTGACTCTGAAGAAACTTTAAACATGAACTAAAAACCCTTGAGAGGTAAAGTTTACACTTTTTTTTAATGACTTACTTTCAGCTGATTTTTATAGATATTCTTAAGTGTTGAATATATTGGTGTGACACGTCCACTGCTCCAGGCTCGAAAGGTAAAAGAACATATTTGTTGCATCAGACTGTAATGGGCTAATGACTGTCATCTCCTCTGACACGCAGCCCCATATCATCAATGACTGTGGAAACATGCTGGTTTTCTTCGTGCACTCACATTTATATATTTCACTGGACCTGCACCAAAGTTGCAACATCCTGTCCTTTCCTGGTGCTGATTAGTGATGCATCACTGAATATCACTTTCATCCAGTCACCTGTCCCAGTTGTACATGTCACATTTTCTTCACTTTCCACTTCCTTTTTCTGTCCATCTGTTTTTCATTTCTTTTGTTCTGCATTTTTAATTTTCAGGGCACATTTCTTTGAGTTTCTCTCCTGGCGCTTTGATGTCTGCTTAAGTCTCACCTGGATGTTTCCCTCCTACAGCGCTCCAATTATGTTTGTGTTTGCTGCATAATTTAGACACACCTGACTAAGGACGACCAACATCTTTTGCCATGCTCCATGCTGATTTACCTACTTGAATGAGTTACATCATCCTTTCCATTGTTTCAATTGACAGCTCTCTTGTTGGGGTCGTGTTTCCTATTAGTCACTGTGTGTAACAGCTTGTAAGGACCTGCAGGCACTCTTTGTTTAGCTACTGACTAATTTACATTTTTAGACTTGTGCAGGTATTTGTTTAAGAAATGCAAATTACAATTCTCTTTACGAAGTAGCTTCCATAGACTGTATAAAGAGGACATCGTCCATAGGTTTCTGAAGAGTGGTTTTGAAGCCCTTTCCTAGGTGCCAGGCAGCAGCCTCAATAAGCGCTGGCTAGTGGCCTTCTGCCGGGGGCGTAGGAGGCTGCTGCAGGCTGCGCCCGCCAAACTGGCCGTCAAAAGCCAGCAAATGCCAGGTCACTCAAGGCGACCCACCTTCGCTCTTGAACCCTTTCAGGCCAATCGAGAGCTGGTTCTGGCAGTCTGTCGGCAGAATTGACAGTGCAACAATTATCTGTATTATTGTACTGTATCTTTGAAATAAGACTTATTATGTTCTTTAACCTTTTAATTCACACCTTAGATCTAAAGTTCAACAATAATCTTAAACACTAAGCTGCTAAAACTGTTTTATTTCTTTTTATCTATTTATTTATTTCTAGACTACTCACTTTTGGAGCCAGTACCTAGTAGTCATTCAATGAACTGCACATTTTGACACTTCTTAAATGGCATCAGTTTAGCAAGCTGGCTGTTTCCCCTCTGTAATTTCATTTTTATTGTCCTCTGCTTGATTTGGGAATAGAATAGAATAGAATTCTCCTCTCCTCTTCTGTTTCTCATATACAATATTACAAACTCAGAGACAACCTGTAGAAGGCTTATAGAGAAAGTGTCAGTCATGTCAACTGTGTGTTTTTGTGCGTGTGTGTGTGGTGGAGATTAAATAGTTTTTGAGTGTTTTTTGTCTCAAAAGGACAATGTGTATCTGAGTAACGGTGGCACAAGGATAGAAAGATAGACACAAAAACAGATAACACTACACACAATGCGAGGCAAAAACTGCCAGCAGCTAAGATCTTGAGGGTCTACAAATGCACGCTCTGATTTTGTAATTTCATATTAACAAGTAAATCATCCCAAAGCAACCATCTCAGTCATCCTTCCATTCATTCACCCTTTCAACCCAGTATTCGTTATTTACCCATCAAGCTTTCTTTACCTTCATTTAGCCCTTTTCTGTTTACCTTTTGAAGCACAGTCTATCACTTCATTATATATTTAGATGTTGAACAGGCAACAGTGTTTTCTTAAAGTTTGGGTAACAGTTGTATTATCTAATCTGGAATTTTCCAAATGAATCAATTAATTAATTGTTGATTTGTTTGAGTGTGCCTGTGTGGTTATGAAATCAGTTAACATCTGGGAAAATCTGATGTGTCCTTAATAAGTCTGTATTTGTTGTTCTGTGGTACATCTCCGGTTTCACACTACACTATTTCCTATACTCCAAAGACACAGGTACTGTTTTTATACATTTTTTTAGTATCTCTTGGGCTTGACCTATGTCATTTTCTCCAGCAGTTCTTCCTGACCTGCTCTTTGTCTTGCTGCCTCTGAAGTTTGTTTTCTCACAACTGTGAGGATTAATTCCACACTATAGTCCAAACAGTACCAAGCTTTTGTTTATAATGTCATCAACTTGCCTTCTGGGTGATTCACAAACATGGCAAGAATAATTGTCCACATGGTGACTTTGAAAATAGTTATCATTCTCTATTTCACTCACTGCCATCAAGATTTTAAAAAAGAGGGAAATGTCTTTGTTCCTAAGCGCTAAAGTTGAAAATTACCATGACAGTTGTTATTTTAATCAGTAAAACTGCAGAATGAATCTCGCCTCAAAGTAGACTCTCAACTTCAATGTGAGGGTATTCCCAATGAAAGGAAAGGAAGGGTGAGATCACACTTATTCAAAATGTAAAATATTTTGTGATGATCAAAGTTGACAAACTAACATAGCCAAAAATATAAATGTCATTCATCCGTTCAGGCAGTGATTGCTTCAAATCTTTAATCAATGGATATACAAATAAATCGGTTTTCCTCCTTTGTTTGTGGCTCCAGCCTTTAGTTTTATCTGCAGCTCCGTCAGACTGAAATCAGTTGGCCAGTGCAGTTTCCAAACACTTATTGGCCCAGTTTGGCCAAGCTGTACAAAAAAAATATTGATGTCAAGCTAAGCTGAGCCATTATCTTAGCTTAACATACACAAACTGTGTTAGCCCAGGAAATCAGCTAGTCTGTTGTTTCTACTCTTCTCCTTCCAAATTGTGCTTTTAAAACATGATTTTAAAACATGGTCATTTTTGAGCTTTAAAATTGTTCCACTAGCAATATTTTTGATCCATGGATAGGAAAAGGCTGTTTCCTGCTTTGCTAACTGGCTGCTACTAAGTGGTTGTTAGCATACTAATAGTATGGTGTCTCATCTTTCTTCAAGTAAATAAACCTAATTAAATCAACTACTTATTTAATTCCCTTTTGAAAGGGAAATGTGCAGGACCTTCACCATAGATGGTTATATCTATAAAATATTTAGCCTGCCTTTCAAGGCACTAATACTTTATCTTTTTGGATTTTCATTTTTTACATCTTCACTTCATGTTTGTGTCACTGGCTTCAGATAAGAGGAACATTATTGACACAGCTGATAATTAAAACAAAACAATTTGCTGAATCATCTTTGCTGAAAAAAATTGGCTCGGATGTAAACACTTTATTGTTGCACAAAAGACCACATCCAAAGAGTATTGCTTTTAATTAGGATTTTACTCAAATTGTAACTGACAGTTATGGACAAATTTCAAGCCACTCAGTCCACATTAAGATTCATTTAATTTCATGGATTGAAAATACAAGCAGAAAAAGTGACTTCTTATGCTAGCCAAATTACCTCTTTCTGACTAAAGGTTAGCTAAAATAACAAATCTTGTCAGTGGAGGCCAACAGTAACTCCCCGTGGTCCCTTCTTTAATTTAGCCTGAGATCCTGCCTTCACAAAAGAAAATGAAAGAAAACCACAAAAGTGAGATTGCACTTAGCAGGATGTGAAGATTTAATAAAACTTTCCCCTTTTGGCCATCCAATAAGTACAAGATTTGTGCTAAAGGACATACTTTTAATTTATTTATCTTCCCTGATCCTAATCATAAAAATAACTGAACCTGTGACCAACACACCCAACAATTTCACATTGAGGGAACATTTGGTTATGATGCAGACTCTAAAATCATGTTTTGTTTTGTTTTTTTCTGAAGGTTAAGTCAAATTTTTCTTCAATTAAAACAGCAAATGAAACTGAAAAAAATTGCATACTGTAGGATACATGCTATCCCATATACACATTTGTGTCTCACTCTCTAAATTGTAACATCAGCAAACCACCTCCATTTGACATTTAATCATTCACTTTCTTCTGAAGTTAGGAAATGCATGGAAACATATGTGGAATATCATCTCTTATAATGATTATTAGGTTTTCCTATAAGGACTTATTTATTTATTTTTGGGTAATGTTGGCTATTTGTCTTACTGTTTCACTCCTCAATCTTCTAGGCGTGCATATGGACAACATGAGGTAGGTGTTTTTCTTTTTTGCACCTGCTAAAGTTATTATTCCATTTTTCTATCTTTTCCTTGATGTTTTGCTGGGCCCTGCTTTTTTTCATATCCTGTTCTTTTTGATGGAATTGCTCTGAAGTCGGTGCATGTGTACATGACTGATGGTGTCATATCTCTGAATATTTTCAATACATTTTGAAACACTCACAGCTATGCAATCCATTTATTTATGTACATTAAAATGGACATTGACCAAGAAAAGTCAACCAACCTTTTGAAACTGTATGAAGCTTTTTATTAAATTCATACATTATTATATTCAGCTAATTTGAATCTTGAAATTGATATCCATTGCTGTTCATTGATAAACTGGGTAAAACGTTTTTTTAAACATTTTTGCATTCCTGGTCAAACTCTCTGTTGCTGTGATAAAATGATGGACGGATCCTCGAAGGGCATAGAGTTACTATTTTTTTCAACATTTAAAGCAAGCAAATAGGATATAACTACGGTTGTGTGCAGTTTTGTGATCAAAAAAAGGAAATAAGGACCGTGAAAAAGCGAACTATTTTATCCTGTAGCAATTTTTCAGGCTTTATCTTGTTATAATTACTGATTGTTCACAGTCATCAACATCAAAAGTCATGTGATGCAATTTTTCAAAGCTTTACAAATGCTTTGACTCCTTGCCTAGTTCTTAAAGGATAAAAATGTATGCCCACAAAGCAGGTGTAGGATTTATGGTAAGATAGAAAAGTTTTAATGGTAGTTGTTCCCTTAGTTTGAAATGAGATTAAGAAAGAGCCATTAACAGGAAGGGGAAGCTGATATCTGTAAGATCTCTGTTCAGGAAAGTCCTTGTCGAATTCTTAAAGAAGTAAATCAGATCTCCTGTTTGGCTTTAAAAAGACCATTGAGAAGATTTATCAGAATTAAGGAATTGCAAGAAAACGTAAAGAAACTTTGTGTGTGTTGGAAGTGCTATCAAAGGAAAACCTAATTTTAATCCCCAGCAGCAAATTTAATGTCATACATTTGCAACTAAACATCTAAACAAGCCTGATCATTTCATAAATATATAGTGAGAACTGATGAAGTGAAAATGTTTTTGTCAAAATTAGCAAAGCCGTTAGAAGAAACAGAGGAGAATTTAATGTGGAGTGGGAAAATTTCACAGGAAATCTGTGCATGGATCTTAAAAGCAAAGAGTCTGATAAAATGAGCTTTTTGATGGTATAATCAACAACATTCCTTCAAACGAGAATTGAAAGAGACTTAGCTACTAAAGAAACTGTTTACAATCTGTACAAGTTGTAAAGGACTTGAGAAAAAGTATTGACAATGAAGGGGGCCCAGTCTTTTGTTCCAGGCCCTTTCATTTCTTCAGACTTTTATAACCATAAAAGAAATGCATGAAGAGGCAATCTTGGTTAATACAGTTTTAAAGACCCATGTGTTATTAATGTTTATAGCTTTCAGAAATCGCGTCATCTTTTATTCTCTTAGCTGCTCACAATTAGAGAAATCACTGTGTTGGATCTTGCACGTTCAACAAGCATGGAATGTATTTTGTTTTATTTCTCAGAGCTTAGCTATCTCTTTTCCTTCACTGCTTTTCTTTCCTTCCAGCAGACACAACAACTTCTGCGACCCTCTCTCCTTAGACCAGAGGTATTCTTTCTCTCCTCTTTCTGAATATAGCTTACCCCTCGTGTGTTTTTCTCGCTGAAGTGTAGACTTGTCTCTGAGTGTTTGATGAGCCTTTCTTTCCTTTAACATTCCTCTTTGTGTGCATAATAGGTTATACATCTGCTAATAATATTGTCTTTCAATCCAACAGGAGTTATCGATGGAATCTGGGATCGACCCAGGCCAGGAATACTACACGCAAGATTATTACAATTATGACCATGGGTTGGTATGGCCTACACATCACTTATGCACATCCAAGTTATTTGTGTGTGTTTTGTATTTTTATTGTACATCTGGGTGGTTTATCTATTCCTATTTTGCTGTTATCAAGGTTTTGAAGGCCACCACTAAGGGGTCACAAGCCAGTGTTGTAATGGTGCAGGTCCTGGATAAACTGGGAGAGTTTTGTCAGGAATGACATCAAACTCAAAACCTATACTAAACCAGTATATGGATGATCTGCTGTGGCAAACCCAGAAAAGAAAAAGCTGAAAGAAGTTGCTTGTTTTCTTGCAGGTTTTTAAAGAACAATTGTCCACATTTTCATATGCATGACGATAACATTCAGAACTCTAGTAGTAAAAGAGATGTGTATACACTCCTAAAACTCAACTCAGCAGTGATGTCAGAGGAGGGGACAGGTTAGGGTTGGATAACAGATTGAATTTATATTGGAAGTTTGATGCTCAAGAGTTCAAAAATGTAAATATACATGCATATGGCAGAACATAGCCTTACAAGTATGAATCAGCTAGGTGTCAAAGAGCAGAGGGAAGCATGAATATTAGGATAAATAACACCTATCAGAGAGAGATGGATTTGTGCTGAATTTTGCTCTGGTGAACTGAAAACATTTTCAAAATACTGTAGAGTTTGCTATCATATATCAGGGTATAACAAAACTAGAGGTGTTTTTTTTTAATTGATTACTAAACAAAACTAAAAACAGGACTTAATGCTCAAGGATCTTTCTAACAGAAAGTTACACTAGATTTTTAAGATGCAAGTCATGTCAGAGCGAGAGAGGGAAGGTAAACCAGGAGATAAATCAAAGGCAAGTTGTTAAATTAGAAAACGAAACAAAACGAGGCTTACATTTCACAGTTCCTATTGACCTGTATCATTCCCCCTCTGTCACCATCATTCCATCAGTCCCTTGTACGTGTTTTTTAGTGAGCTGCTGCCAGTCTAGGCAGAGAAGAAACCGCACATAGCAGTCCATTATATCCGCTATCACTCTCATGTGGTTTTGAACTCATCATTTGAACTGCAGGTGAATCATCTGCCTGTCTGAAATGAGTGCCCCATGGTCATATGTTCACATTTTGTATTGCAGATGGGACAGTGTAGGCCTCTCAGATGCAAAATATGACCCTGGCACGAAAACTAGGTTTATTAAATCAGAGAAACCATGCAGCTTTCACAAACACAATATTCGCTGTGATGAAAAAGAAAAGAACAAGTAACTTATTCATATTACTACACTCATTACCACCCTTCCACACACAGCTCCTTCCCGTTTCTGCAAGTACATCTTATACTTTTCAAATGTGTTGTCACATAAAATATTGCGTGTAGTCATGGGGTAAAGGTAAGGTCTTAAGTCACAGCTCAAGTTTAGCAGCAATATCTCGAAGTGATTATTTTCTTTCAAAGTATATAAATATCTGATATCGCTATCTAGAAAGTCTGGACCACTCTTCTTGATTTTGTTACATCAGCTCGGTGAGGTCTGCAGGTATTTGTTTATACACAGCTCTCTTTTGGTCTTGCCGCATCATTTTAACAGGTTTAACTGGGTCATTACAAGACTTTGATTCTTTTAATTTTGTCCTCTTGCATGTCACTCATACTCCCATATTCTTTGATACACAGAGTTCAATGGTTGTTTAGGTGACCACAAAGTAGCCAGTTCTTGCACTTGCAAAAAAAAAAAGAGCCCAGATCACCAGATCATCAGTCTTCTGCTAGCGTTCTTGAGAGATGGTCCAAAGATCAGAATATTTCCACTCATGAGTATATGTTAAATGTATATATGCAAAATCTGAAGGAAAGAAATTTTAAAAAGCTTGGTGCAAAGATGTAGCTTGGTCAGCCATGTCCAAAACCCATCTGATGCCCCTCTCTTCAGTCATTTTCACCTGTACTGTACAGAATGTACCGTGCCAGTTGCAGCGGGGGGTGGGGGCGGGCTTTATGCGATGACTCATACAGGAGTTGCCCAAGAGCAACTATTCAAAATAACCAAGATGGCTGCAGAATTGCTAATAGCACTTTGGTTCTACAAGTTTTAAAAAAAATAGAGAAAAATCCAAAGACAGTCATTCATCAGCTTTTCCTACTCTACTTTGAACGTTGTAGCTCTGTCTGCATAGCATAGTTTTTCTGATTGTTTGTATGCCTATTCCGTGGCCTTTCCAGAGACAGTTTCTCCTGTGTCCAGTGCTACTCCCCCTGGGATTCAAAGTTGAATTCAGAGGAACTAGACTCATTCTTTGTATAAAAACAAATAAAAAAAAAAAATAAGGACAGCTACAGGCCAGGAAAAATTTAACCATGAGCAAGAAACATTTTATTTTTGGTTAAGTTCAATATAATTCCTTACAAAGCAGTGAAAACGGTCCCGGGCCATTGTGAAGGATGCACCTTCTGATCTTTGAGCTTTTTAGTTTTGTTCACGCACAAATTATATTTGACATAATTGAATAAATTATCATCTTTAATGTCATGGCAATGATTCAAACCATGCAATTGTCATTTTGATAAAAAGAAAGGTGGTCTGTTGTAAGGTGTTGTAGTTGCTGGTATTTCCTTTTTATTTACCAATAGAGATACACAGTGGAAAAATGTCACAGAAAGTGAATTGAGGCCAACTCCACCATCTTTTATTTCTGATCTTTGACCTCTAACAGTGGCAGACTAGAGTCTGGACATCACTGTTAGCACTTAATGCAGCTGAGTGTCATGACACCCACACAGAAGATGTTCTGTCATCCAACTCACAGCATCAGCCATATTGTTGACAAGATCAAGCTGCCTCATGCCAGCCTCGTACCATTGCTGACCTTCATGAGGGCCATGGATTCCAGTGTGTGTGTTAGCTGTATAATATGTGCGCACTTCAACTTTTTTGAGTTAAAAGGAGAGAATACTTTATAGAATACACAACACATAACACACACCCATTTGATCAAAGTTTTTATGAATAAGTCTGAAAGAATTCCCACATGAGATTGTGTTTTTCTGCAGACTGCTTGCCATCTGGGGAGCATTACGTTTTTTTTTTTTTTTTTTTTGTCATTCTAACTTCAGACTCCCTGGAACATGATTTGATACATCCAAACAAACATCGCTGACACAAAAAATGCACAACAGAAGACGTTGTGACACAAAATCTCTCCTGTGGAAAGACTTTCATTGCAGAATCTCAGATTGTATAAGTGAATGAACCTGCTAGCCCTGTCTCTCCCCTTCACACACACACACACACACACACACACACACACAGACCTAATTCTCTCTGCTTAGATTTGCAGTGCTGTAGCAGCTAATCAGGCAGCCAGCCATGGAAGCAGACAATGGGCCAGATGCTGGTAGCTTAGAGCAACATCTACAAACTCATGTCTGACTCTATACGCCTACAGGATCAGCAAATCAGACTTTGTAAGACTGACATCTAATCAGTTTATTTGTTTCTGTAAATGAAAGGTGCAGGTACTCTCTGCTGCCAAACACTAAACCACTTCTCAGGGTAAATTAAAACCCTTCTCAATCATTTGCCTCTGAGAGACAGACATGAGGTGTTACAGTATTTACTTCTGCTACCATATAAATTCATTTAAATACAATCTGCAATCATGATTTGCAAACTTTTGACCTTAGCTTTAATCTGTCTCCAGAAGATAAGGAGGAAATGGGATTTTTCTGCTTGTGGGACTGGAGCCATCTGCATTGGCAAGATCCTGATGGAATTTATACAGATGCAGAAAAGAATTTCTATTATTTGTCACACAGGTATGAGTACTTGTGTATGCGTGTAAAAAAAAAATGAAGTAAGCCAAATTCATATCCCCCTCTAGTCAGCAGTAAAATGCTCATGCCTCAATGGTGCAATAACATTAGATCTCGCACTTCCTTAATATAAGCATAGTGGTAAGTGTGGCTGCTGTAGCGTTTGTGCAGAGTTAAGGCCAATAACTGTATAAAAAGAGTTGGATAAACTCTATTTGATGTCACACGTTCTTTCTGAAGATTGGTTTTGAAGCTGATGCTGGTTCTCATAGCTAAACCAGTCATGGCAGTCTTTACTACAATTAACAGCACGATAAAACACATTCTCTTTAAAATATGGATGGATTTGCTTAATGTTCGGTCTTTATTCACAGCTCAGAAGTATGCTGTGAAGTCAAAACAGTGCAAAGCACAAAGCAGCAAAAGTGAAGACAGGCTTTTCCCACCGTCAATCAAAAGCCACCCGTTATTATATAAAAAATTACTTGCTTTATTTAATTCCACCAGGTATGATACACAAAATATTCACTCTTATGGATATGAAATATAGCCAAGGAAATCCATTTTTTGAACCAAGCTGTAAATACATTTTTTTTGGATTGTAAAGTAGGACATTTTTACTTGAGTTCAATTGACTCGCTTTTGGAGCAAGCCCTTTGTGGTCAGTTTAGGAAATGCAGTGAAAATGTTGCTGCTTGATATAAATCCACAGCTTAGGTTACAGTTTCTACTTACCTTAGTTACACTTTAGTCATAATCTACGACATGGCTAAACTATGGGTTTATTTTACAGCTATAACTATAAACAGAGCCTGGAAAGCACTCAGCTAACCTTTGCATAAGGCTGGAAATAGGCAAATTGAAAACATGTTGCCTGGCTCTGCTTCCACCTAAAGGTGCAAATACCTTTTAAAAAAGTAATCCATGTTCCATTGTGTTTGTTTGATTCAAAACTGTTTGATGATATAGCCTATATTTTCTATTAACTGGACAGTTTCTTTTTTTCTCAAAATGTTTGCATTTCTGTGGGGCTAACCTTTGGCCAAATGGTTATGAGTCATTTGGACATCAAAATGGCCAGATTCAGCCCGGCTGGTTAATTTCCCAGCAGACATCATTTACATCATACATTAGCCAACTTGATTTTTTAGGAAAACAATTACATCAGAACACTGATTAAATGCCTGTTATAATCAGAAACATGCCTGAATCTCAGTTTGCTGCATTTTGATGCAGTTCTGCAGCTACAAAAAAACACCATGGCTGAGATCCTGGAAAGCTGACAGGCATGAGGTGATATTTAGGTGATTACTTCCCCCTAGTGGTGACATGGAGCGGTAGAGAGGAGTGATTAAGAAAATGGTTAGAAGAGTGAAGAGAGGAGCAGAGGAATGTGGGGAGGGGATGATTTGGAAGAAAGGATAAAAGGTCACAGCAGCCTATAGAAATTTGATTGTGTTGGCTGCACTTTAGTTTAAGTCTGCAGGTTAGAAACTAAAATCCCATAATCAAGGTTTAGTGGAGGGTTAAGATTCACTATATTAGCTTGCAGAGGTCATACCACAAGATTTATGAATGTGACAATTCTGTATTACCTGGCCTTTCTGCTCAGACTCCTCCATTTTTCAATTCATTCTTTATTTCCTTTTTTCCTCTTATTTTCCCTCTTTCGCCTACCTCCCTGTTCTCTAACCCTCACCCATCTGTCACCCATGTGCCCATTCCATTTGTTTATTACTTGGCTCCTTAATGCAATAGAGGGGCAACTTCTCCCACTGGCTTACTCTAGGTGGAGTAATTACAAAAGAAAACTTCTCTGTGTAACTCTGGACTCACAGCAGATAGGTTACTTTAATCACTCTGGGACATATTGTTTTGAGGAAACCAATCAGGAAGATACTTTTTCTTCTGGCCAACTGACTCTCTGAGATGCTGGCTGAAGGGCACAGAGCTCAAGTTGTGATACACAACAGCACAAGACTTTTCCTGGCTGGCAGAGTAGGGCAGAGCTCCCAGCAACAGACAAGGAGAGACAAAAGGGAGGAAAATCGATTCCAGTCTTTTCTGCACACAAAACATCTCCTGGCAGCAAAATGCTCCTTTTGTGATTGAGGCAGCTTTGTTCAGGCAAGTCATTAGACACTGCTTATCATTGGAGCAAACCACACTGTTGCACTATGTGTTATTGCTTGGATAAGTAGCTGTGGAGACGAAAGTGCGCCGTTTTGTTTGTCAGCAGCTTTCTCTCGTCTTTACTCCTGACTGGCTCAGGCAACAGAATAACCCATTTATGTCTCACAAAGCAATAATAACAACTTAAAAAGTTAATACATATAACATTGTTCTCTGCACTGCCTGATGCTGGTTGTTGTTTTGCTGTAATGTTCTCTCATTTCTCTTCCCTTTCTTTGTCTGTCCAGGTATGAACTTCCTCAGTATGGCAGTCGCAGGAAGCTAATCTCACCCACCGGCTTGTATGATGAATATGGAGAAGTTGTGGTCGATGATGACGGCAGCTACTATTACAGCCCTCAGGAGTCTGATGGAGAGGTAAACACAGACCCAGACTGGGTTAAAACCTAGTAAATGTCTTAACCATGGGTAGTCAAAGTGAAAAAAGTATGCAAACCCCTTGAAAGTTAATGGTTTTCTTCATTCATTTACCATAAAATGTGATGTAAGTAACAATAGGAGACAAGCACAATATACTTAAGCAGATAACACACAATAAATTATAACTTTTCATGTCTTATTGAATACGCCCATTAAACATTCACAGAGCTGGATAAAAAAACTGAGTGAACGTCTGGACTTAAACCTTCTTTCACAATGATGGGCTCAAGTAAATGTCATCTTCAGGTCATGCTCAAATCATGATACTCCCTCCACCGTACTTCACTATTGGAATTAGGATTTGGTGTTCGTAAACTACCCCCTTTTTGTTTCATACATAGTGCTGAGTATTTTCCTTGAACAATTTAACTTTTGTGTCATTAGTCCATAAGCTATTTTCCCAGTCGTGTTGTGGATTGCCAAGGTGCTCTTTGGGAAACTTCAGGTGCACAGCAGTGTTTCTTTTGGAGAGCAGTGGCTTCCTCCCAGATGTTCTGGCAGCGACACCCTGTTTGTTGAGGGACTTATGTTTGAAAGACTCAAGAGCACAGATGTTTGCCAGTTCCAGTGATGGCTTCAAGCTTTGAGCTGTTACTCATTAGTTCCTCTTTACCATGTGAGGATTCTGCATTGTGCCCATCCTGGTCTGTCAACCAT
Source organism: Hirundichthys speculiger (assembly GCA_018398805.1). Taxonomy (NCBI): domain Eukaryota; kingdom Metazoa; phylum Chordata; class Actinopteri; order Beloniformes; family Exocoetidae; genus Hirundichthys; species Hirundichthys speculiger. Next base: position 401,023 of record JAGFBZ010000105.1, read on the forward strand.
TTCTCTGGGAAAATAGCCACAATACAAAACTGCCTTCATTTACTGACGATTTGTCCATGAACTGATGGATCAACTGATCTTAATCATATGTCTTTAAAGGATCTCCCTGTCATAGTGTACACTAGTAGATGCTTATTGTGAACAGCAAACTGACTTCAGTCAGCTTTCAATGTTAGTAATTAGTCTATGGGTTCACTTACTTTTACCACAAGTACTGTGAATGTTTAATGGGTGGTTCATTAAACACAAGAATATCACTGTTTGTTAAGTTTATGCTTGTTGGGTTTGTCTACTATTGTGACATAGATGAAAGCCAGATCATATTTTAAGACAGATCCAAGGGTTTGCATCCTTTTTCTTGCCACTACAGTGATCTACACTGCCTCTGGACATTCAGACTGATTTTCTGCATGCAATCTGAAATTTGTGTAATTTAGATGAAAACTGCTTTATTCTCTGTATTCACTGGAATCAAATTAAGTTCTATCAACAACTTTACCACACAAAAAAATAATAAATGAATAATTTCTTTGATAAATTTATGATGATTTGAACTCAATCAGAGAATTCAGGACTGATTATCTCAGATCTTTCTTAAAAAATACAACAAATAAAATATAGTTCATTGTTGTTCATTAAAATAACCAACATTTATTAATGAATTCATGTGTTATAAACTATAACTCACTTTGCCAAGATAGGGAGACTAAAAGGTAGGTAGACAGGATGTTTTTTAAGAAAAAGGAGAAAGGATAATTCACTTCTCTACAAAAGGAAATTCAGTGCTGGATCTTCTCATCTGTCTGTAATATCAAACTGTTAATCTGGGTTTTTTGATACACAAGCTCCTGTTTCTTGTACCTGCATCAGTTCTTAACATATTATCATGTGAACAAATCTGCGTAATGAATCAGAAGATTTGCAGCCTGTCAAGGCTTTATGTAGCACAAGCACCTGTGTTCCTAGCAGTAATGTTTTTTTAAGCTATAAACCTTTTATACGTATCATCATGACAACAGGTGAGGGACCAGTTTCAAGGAAACAGATTAGCCCACACCCTGCCTACTTCAAGCCTCGTCCTGTTCCTCCCTCAACAAAGAGCCTGCGGCCCCAAAGAGAAGTGGGTGACAAAAAACAGGAAGTTGGTACAAATAAACCTAAAGGCTCGAGTGCAGCGGCCACGCTTAAGGCCATAATGAGAATGGGTACGCTCCTGTCCCCTATTAGGAAAACGTCTGCACAGCCTCCTGCCATCCACCCCCCCTGGAACAAAGCCAGAGTTGGACCAGTAAAAGAGGGGGCTGGTGTGGCGGGAAGAAAAACAGATGCAGCAGATTTGTGGTTCACGAAAGGGGAGCAAGAGAAAGGAGAAACAAAAAAAACAGGGAGAGATGAAGCTAAACAGAGACGGGGAGAGAGGGAAGGAAGAGGGGACAGAGGCAGCATGATGAACAACGGGATAAGAAATGCTGCCGGTGAAGGAGAATCCATCAGGCCAGAGCGCAGCGGAGAGCTTCCAGGCTCGTTGTCCTCTGGCCGGCCTTTCAATCTGGATGGTTCCATGGTCATCGATGGGAGTTATTTCCAAGCGTCCACAGAGGCAAGCAAGCCCTCACCTGTGAGACAAAAACTGAGCGAGAGCCCCAGTCTTATCTCCTTGGCCAGAAGGCTCCAGCGATCTGCCCGGGTGGTAGATGAACATTGGACTGTTGATAAAAGCTGGGACAAAGGAGAGAACAGTGGGAAGATGTATGGCTCCTTACGAGATATGAGTGTTTCTGCATCCGTTTCTGCCAGAGGAGACGAGGGGAAAAGGTGGGAGGTGGGAAGGGAGAACAGTGACAGTGTGACAGAGCAAAGTGATTCAGAGACAGGAAATGACAGCAGAGGGTCTCCATCAGAATTGAGTTTCTCTGACAGAAGCAGTCCAACCTCGTCAGGCTACAGCGGGAACACAAATGAATGAGTCTGACTCAGGAACAGAGAGGGAAGAACGAAGCCAGGATGAGGAGTCTGGGTTAGAAGAGGAGCTGGAGTCAGAGAGTGAAGATGAGGGGACAGAATCAGGCAGAAAACGTTTAAGAGGTAGAAGTAGTATGTCAAGGAGTGATAACAATACTGGCATTAGAAGCAGAAGCAGTTGGAGCAGTCACTCCACCAGCAGCCCAGGGGACAGAAACTACAGCAGCAGCTCTAAGAGCTCTAGATATTCAGCATCTGCAGTTTCTAACTCTCGGCCAAAAACATCTAGACACTCACATTCGTCTCAAAAAACATCAGAGCAGCAGACTGAAGAAGACAGTGAGGATGGGCCGGAGGAGGGGAGGAATAATGTTGGATCTGGAAAGTCCTCTGCAAGTTCTCGAGCCTCCAGTCGCACCCAATCAGACGTCAGCTCAGGCACGATGGACCCCTCAGACGATTTGTCAACTATCATGGAGGATACAGAGGAGGAGGATGAGGAGGAAACCAGCAGCCATGGTTACATAGATCAAGAAGATGAGGAAGAAGCGGGGGAACTGGGAAATGAGTCCGCTGATTGAAATGCTGATGAGGCCCAAGCCCCCTCCAGAGATTAAAATCTTCGCCACTAAGTAAGGTCTTGCCTGGATTGGGGATGCAGTAATTACCTGAGTGGAATCTATTACTATAATCTGTCTTCCTTTCTCCACTGTTTGCTGTGATTTACATTCACAGGAGGTTGAATTGCTGGCATGTCCTCTGCTGCCCTCTCAGAGTATCTCTTATCTGATATTTTTTCTTTGTCTTGGTTTTGCTCGTGATTTTAATCCAGTTTTCCAAACCAGTCTTCTTTTACTTTACATTTGCAGTTTTTCCTCCTGGGTTGACTTCTCTACTTTGGCAAAAACTGCCACTACTGGCTGATTATGTCTCAATGGTTCCTGCAGGAGCTCAACCATCGACCTCTCTTTAAAGCACTGGCAGCTTGATCAAGTTTTTTTCCTATTTGTCATCTCTCTTTTTGTGGGTCACTCTCCTAAGATTAGTGAGCTCTTTGTGGACCTCTTATCTTCAGGAGAAAAGATGGTTTTGTTGCAGAGAGAAAAACATATTCCTTCCTCACTATCAAGTTTGAAGAGAAAAACTACCAAGGTTGCATTTTTGGTAGCAGATCTGAGTTAGTTTTACAACAGCCTCTTTTTTTCCACAAATCATGTGCTTGAGTGCACCGCACTGCACCGTTAACTCCTGGGAAAAACATAATGTCCAATATACAGTAAATCCTGAAAATCAATGTAGAAATTGGACATCTGACCATATGGGACAATAAAGAACTGCTATGTGGAGAAAAGAGCCACTGATACTACAATACTAATGAGTGGAGAAGGTCCGGCACATCTTGTAATACCACTTTGTCCCACAGGAGGTGCTCTTCCATGCGTTTTATGGCAGGAGCTGACACATGAACTTGCTTGTGATATGACGCCCCCATGTGGTCATAAGCGATATTGCTGCATAGTGTAGCTTTTAAGTTCTCAAATTTCACAGTCGGAAACCAGAAAAGGTTAGTGGGACTTTGCTTTCAGGACGGTGTTTAGGGTCTTTACAGTGGTAATTAAATATTTTAACACCTTAAGTTATAATGTTTCTGTTACTGTGAAGTGAATGAATGGCTAAAAAGCATACGTTCACGAATGACACGCTGCTTAAATATTTTTTAAAAAATGCTTTTTTTCCCTCTCTTTAAAACTTTGAAAATCATGAAGAAGAATATCAAAAATTTGGACACTGTAACTTTTATTTGGGGATTTTTTTTTATTTTCTATTAATTTCTATTACAAAAAAACCTCTTTGCTCCTTTCCACAGAGTACTTCACGGTCCTCAGCTCTTCAGTGATGTTCAGGGCTCCTATATGCTGTATGATTTTGTGCTGACCGTTGTGAAAGAATCGTAGGGATGTCTTTCATCTTTCCCCATAATCAGCTGCCCCACATCCTGAAATGCGAGCGGTTTAACAACTAACTGTGCAGTGTATGGAAGCACTGAGGGCAGGAAATGTTAGGACTTCGTTTGGTGATATCTTATTGAATACATTATTTTCGCTTTCCCAACAAAACTTTCTATATCACTGGCCGAAACACAAGCCCAAAGTATGCTAGTTCCTCCACCATGCTTAACACTTGAAGAGTGTTGCTTGCTTATAGGCACCAAAAGCATCAAATGTAACTTGAGAAGTCAGAATAATTATATTCTTTAAAACTGATAATAACTGAATTGTCCTAACACTCCAGATGTTGATTGTGAACAAGACATTGCCCCAACAAACTAATTAACATCTAAGATCTTGGTAAATATTACAGAGGGATCAAATAATGTTTCATCTTAAAAGATTTGCCTGTCCCCTTTCAGAGGTCCGTTTATCTTGTAATCATTTCAGTTTTTACAATAACAAATTAACTTGGTGTCCATGAATGTGCACACACTGCACAGTACACACTAATTAGTGGCCTAAAGTCCTTCTTAATTGTATGTCTATGTAAGAGATGAAGAAGAAACATCATGCAAACATGTCTTTTCACTTCTAACCTGAACACAGATGCCCCAACAGCAGCCAGTTATTCAACTCACGTACATACACTCTGAAGGGTTTTTCAATATTCGGCTTGTTTTAGCCACGGTCACGGCGCATGTTGGTGTATGGATTTTTAACACTCCAAGTCAGAATTGGGATTTTACACAGAAGCTTATCTATATCAAAATACATGCAGAGTCCCTATCGGCTGTGTTTAATCACCGTCAAAAAAGAAAGCACTTAAACACATCTGCGTGCCAGCATCACTGACTCATAAAGATGATGACACAACTGTGGAAAATTGTGCATCACTGAGCAGAAAAAACAAGATTTGGGGGAAATAAAGAGGGAAATTAGCCCTAAAAAAGAGTAAGTAAAAGAAGTTTGGTGAGAGGATCAATCTTTTAGTCATAGATCTAAAATACTCTCAAACCTGAGAAGTATGTACCATTAAACACAGAAATGCATCATCAGGGACTTTAAACTCAGTTGAGTTAGTCAGAAGTTAATGTCCAGGAATGACTGAATAATGTTCCGCTGGTACACATTATTACAACTATAAACTTGGATACAACTCCATCGATGTGTCAGCCAATTGTGTTCCCACATAATAGATGCAGTGTGACGTCATACTAGAAAGGGAAAGTGATAAGACAGTGTTGATTAACTTTGTAGCTAAATACTTGACAAAATAATGGTTTTCTTTATTTTGTGTCATCAAAAGTTTTCCCAATATATTCCAATAGTGATATATCTGTGCCTAAATCCTGAGCAAGCAGCAGGGGTTTCTGAGCGAAAGCTTACACTGGAGAGGCAATATTCCACCATGGTGGGATCAGAGTGAATGCACAGCAGGAGAGTGGAGGCGGGATGAAGAAGAGATCTCCTGTGCTTTTCTATACCACAGTCTCTGTATGGAAGTGGTTAATAATAGCACGCTGCAAACATCTTCCTTGGCTAATCAACCATTGCTGCTGACTGCAATCTTAGACTTTTTTAGCAACAATCCTATTTAGCGATGAGTTTGTTTACCTGCAAGTTCATGAGATCATAATGGGCCAGCAAGTGCATTTCATTGTCTTTCATTGTCTTGTTTGCATGGACTGAAGAGACATGATTTTAAAGCACTAATGACACTTTTAAAGGTGAGCGCTTTAATGGCATGTGTGATCCGTGTGTTTCCCAGCAGGGCAGCAAAAAGCGTCGGATCAAGTTGGTGCTTGATCGAGAATACGAGACCAGTTCCACTGGTGAGGACAGCATGCCAGAAACCCAGCGCGGCCGTGTATCTACCACCCACACAGCCAGGTTAATGTTAATGGAAGCATATACGTGGCTCAGAACGGCTCCATCATCCGGACCAGACGAGCAGTAAACACTGTGGGTCCCACACACAGCACCACCACCAACAACAATCTCAAATTGAGTTCTCCAATCTTCAGCTCAAGGTTGGCCAAGCACTTTAAAAAACTTGACAAAATGGCTGCCACGCTGGAGGAGAGGGTACCCTTGAACACCCCCAACATCACCGCAGAAAGTGGGTGCAACACCCTGCGCACCTTCCAAAGCTCCAGAACGACCCCCTCCCCAACAGCCACTTCCTCTTGCTCTCACACTGACAACATTAAAACGGTGCAAGTATTAAACACTCGACAATCCAGTGCGTCTTTGGGGTCAACCAGCACCAGCAACACGGGCCCCGAATGTGTGGTGTCTAAATCTGATGTACTTAAAGCGGCGCACAGCTGCTCAGAGGAGACCAAGAGCACAGCGGAGAGAGATGAGCTGAGAGAGGGAGAGATCGAGTCAAAGGTCGACGACAGCAGCAACGATGACGATGGAGTCATTACGAAGGAGTCACTGGAGTGCCCGAGTGACAGAACACAGTCAGATGAGGAGGAATTATGGATGGGTCCATGGAACAGCCTTCATATACCCATGACCAAACTCTGACTGAGCCCTGTGCCTCTGTGCTCGTTCCTTATTGACAAGGTCACCAAAATATTGGGACATTTATGCTGTTCATTGATTGTGAAATGGCAATGCTCCAGTTCAAATAAATGAAATCTAATTTCCCAATTGGTCAGCATATTCTGTCACTCTTGTCAACTAAAATAATTTAATTCATTTTTATTTAAATTTAAGGACAGATGACAAATACCTTGGCATTTAATTGGTGACTTGCCAGTTTACTCATTCAAGTGTCTGTTTTGTAACGTCTCAGTACTCCAGTCTGTGCATCTCGTCAGCCCAGCTGACCTCAAGCATCTTCAGAAAACTGGACCAAGAATGGGATGACTCGATACATTTGATCCTGACAGAGAAAACCTGATGAACCTTTTTATGGCCCTTTAAGCAACTAGAGTCTGGAACTGAGCTTGTTTCATCCAGTATTATCATCACTGGTGACACTCATCTTGAACTTGCCTGACACATTTCATTGGCACATGAAGTCTTGTATTGTTCACACTTGGCCTTTTTATTCTTGTCAAGTTGCTTGGCAGACTGAATCCAAATAAAGTTTCATCTACTGAAAAATGGAGTTGTGGCAACCTTGGTGCAGTGTGGATGGAATTGAAAACATGATCACGATTGAGATGTGGCACGATGGCACTTTACATCTCTACTCGTCAAACAGGTTTTGATGGTAATTTCAGGGGGTGAAATGTACATTTTCTTTCTCTCCCTTGACAAAGAGTGTGATGAAATTGCCACCGTCACCCTCTTAACCCCCCTACTGAACATGAAGCATCTCGCTCATTTCCTGAATAGCTGCTGTTAGACCACAGTCTGACACTCGGCTCCCATTAAAACGCCAACTTTCTGATTTTACATTCAAATGTTGGCATGGATTAAATGCAGCCCAGTTCACAAAAGTAGTTGGGATGCTGTGTAAAACCTCCAACAAATAGAAAGCGTGGTTCCACAATTAAAAGAATCAGGCTGCTGAACTGGCCGGCCTGCAGACCAAACCTACCGCCTCCTGAAAACAGTTGGTGGTTTATGAAAGGAAATTTATAATAAAGGAGGCCCTGAACTGCTGAGCAGCTGGAATCTTGGATCAAAGCATCAATGAGAAAACATTTCACCTTTAAGATGTTAAAATATTGCCCGACTTACCACTGAACTGCTTGTTTTTCTTTTAAACAAGCGTATATTTGCAATACGATTTGATGTACTGTTTTAACTCTATTTTCCATTAAACAGCATTTAAATGGCTACTTTTCCTAGATTTTACTTTGCCATTTTTCTACCCTGCAAGTATACCCAGCATGTGTAATTCCAGACATTTTTAAGTAAACTCAAGCAAAATTGATTAACATTTGACACACTGAGGGATAAACATTTATTTTCCTTTTAGTTTTTTTTTTCTTTTTTTAAAAAAAGAAAAAAAGTTGACAGTATTTTGTTTTAATTAAACAGATACTGTTCAGGCAGAAGATTTCTTTTTAATTTCCTGAGGGATCCACTTAATGCACATTTTCCTTGTTAAAGTTCTTCAGGATGAAGGTGAGAGAACTTTTTAATTGTGAAACACATTAAACTGAATCGTTTCATTTGAAGTCATGAACACGAAGGATCATTAACCTGCAGAATTACAAGGTTTTGAGCCTGGTAATTTAACTTGATGACTGCATAATTTGGCATTAAAGGACTCAACAGAGTGTACTGTACCGCTGGTGATATTTGAAACTCAGTGCTCCTTATTAAGCAGAATTAGCAGACTGAGCCACAGAGTAATATTTTAAACAGTTTCTGGAAGGCTGGGCACGTCTGAAGCGGCTGTTGTTGATTCAAATCAAATGAGCTTATTATGTCACTGGTTCCTGAGTCCACTGTGCTGCATTCAAGTAAAAGGCAGACCGAGCTCGGCTCATTAAGCTGCTGCACCGAAGATTTGACGAGTGGCTCAAATTATATTAGAAGAAAACTGTTTTACCCAAACACTGGGTAAAAAGAGTTTTGCTCAAATGCAGATAATATGAACAGGACACACCCTTTTAAAAGCACATATGAACAGTTACACTGCATATAAAGGTGAGCTGGCTCATAAGATCCAACATACTGTTACTGTACATACTTCGTTAATAACATTTGGGCCATCAGAGTTCTGATCATGTTTTTTTTTTTCTAACTCACTTTCAAAGTGTTGGATTTTTATTATTATTTTTTGTCCCCTCACTCTTATGGAATTCTTTAGGAATCTCTGATCTTTTACAAACCAAGACAAATTGGTTACTGAAGGTTTTTTGCTAAGGAGTGATATTCTCACTATATATTATATGACAGCAGACGGCTCCCGTTTTTCGTTGTGGACGCCATGAAAAGAAGTTTACTTCACCATCTAATTGCTATGGTTCACAGATTGAAATATATTATTGAGTGACGGGTCAGGACACAAAAATGTCTTCTGATGAACCTTATCAGTTCTTCGGTTTCTCTCAAATATTCCTCATTTTACATGCATCAGCCAGATACTGTGTGTGTGTGTGTGTGTGCTTCCTGTAGATTAAAAACAACAAATACACTTCCAATACATACTTAATTACATATTTCCACTATGTAGCACTCTAAACCACACATCACTGTAGCAGGGGTAAAAATTGGGATAATATGGCTGTGAAAAGGCCAAATATACATAACAGCATCATTATCAAAGCAAATATGTCCTGAGCAAAAAGCCAAGTTTAATGCCACAATATGTAACTTAAACAAAGTTGACACTGCTGGTTAACAGTCTCCTTGCTTCCGAATAAAGAGCAACCAAAAAGAACAATTAGCATGGGAATTACATGTTGGCTTTCAACCATGCTTTTCAGTATTAATATAACATTAAAGCATAACAGCAACTACAGTTAATTCACTACTTACATTCTAATGGACTTGAACTCAGCACACCCTTGCTCACCTGCTGCTTCTGAACCGTCAAGATTTGGAATGGGCGGACTGATACCAAAATATCGATACCCCGATCCTGGTGCTATTCAGTTTTAAGGATCAATTCTCACGTAAAAAAAAAAAAAAAAAAAAAAAAGAGAATAGAAAAGAAAGTCGATACCAGGTACTGCTTTAACATCCAAACTCTATAATCTAATTTCATAACGTTTTTATTCGTTTTTGGATGCTTCGTTTGGATAGGAACTACTTTCCCTTCCGTTTACGCATTCTGTTATGAAGAGCGGCTGTAATGCGGCACAAAGAAGCGACTTCAGCGGCAGAATATAAACGTTAATGTTCAGTTGTTTTGACAAGAAAATTAGTTGAAATGCGTTCTGTGACAAAATAATTGGACATTATGGCAATACCACAAATGAAATGTTTTTTGAAAAGATGAGTATGATGAATTACAAGAACAACGATGAGAAGTGAGGAAATTGTCGACAGATAAACCTACTTGACTGAAACAGTGGAGATATTACAGGAAGGCGGAACAGTCCATGTTCAATAGACTTTTAACACTCCGCCATGTTAGCAGGCGCCACATGCTGCTACCATGGAGGAAAGAGCTCACCCTTTTTTCCTCTCTTTTGTATCTATTACAGTTTTAAAGGAACATTCCAAAGTTAAATAACTCCACTAAGTGGAAACCTTTGTTGGGGACCAAACAACGTCAGTTGGAATATACTTTCTGTACACTTAAATAGTTAAAATACTTTGGTTTGTCCATAAGGACCCAATCCACACTATCACTTAAGTGGAATGACATTTTTGAGTCTCACCAGATTTAAAATTCCAATCTATTCTGACGTGGCTCTGAGTCAACCTGACCATCTTTATGGTGCAAAACAGGTTTTGTTATAACTCACTTTGGTCCCTAACAAAAATCTACGCTGTTTACAATCTAATAATAGGTGGGCTGTTTTAATTCAAGAATGTTCCTTCAACATAATCTGAGAGTGTAATTAAGAATGAAAGCACTCACCACCTGTCAAGTTTTGGATTTGAAAATAAGGGAAATTTTCTGCCGCCCGCCGCGAGCAGTTCCACCATCCCAACCAAACTCCAGTATCTCTTACATTTTTGGTGTCGAAAAAAAGCTAAAATCACAGCTACACTACTTCCTGAACTTCAGCCAGCTCTTTTGTTTCCTGTGTGTCATTATTGGAAAAACTGATTAATCCAGGTGTGTCTGAGCATTGCTGTGAGGTCAGACACACCTGGATTAATCAGTTTGTCCATTAATGGCACACAGGAAACACAGCAGCTGGCTGAAGTTCAGGAAGTAGAGCAGCTGTGCATAAAGCCATATTAACATAATGTGAACATTCATTATAGTCTAAATGAAACACAAAAGGGGTATATATGAAGAGTAATTATTTGAAGGGATTTGCATTTTTTTTGTTCATTTAACATTGCTTGTATTTACATTTGATTTTCCACACATTGTTTTCATTTCATGTTGCTCTTTTTTTTACATTTTTCATTTCACTTGTTGTACTCATTTGTTGCAGACTTTGCATTTTTTATGACTGTTTTGGAAGGAGTGTATTTGTGGACTGGTCCAGAGTAGTTTATTTTACATGAAGGAAGAGCGCAGATCTCAGATTGGGAATGTCCTTTTTTTTTCTCCGCCAGACGCGGTATTATTATTTTTTAATAACACAGGTTAAAATACGGGAGATTTACGGGAAAATACTTATACGGGAGGACGGCGGGAGAGAAGAGTAAAATACGGGACTTTCCCGCCCACTTGACAGGTATGGCACTCACACAAACACACCTCAAATGAGCAGCATCATTATATATTTGCATTTTATTGTGATCCTGCTAGACAACAAATCCACCAGTTATCAGCCATCTCATACGTAATTCAAGTAAATAGACTAATGTTCACTTGACAGTCACGTCTTACCACAGGGTAAGATGTTACAGGGAATACTGGACACTTCATGGAAACAACCGAGTGCTAAATGTGAAACGTCATATTCAGTGGATAAATATATAAGTTTCATATATTCAGATTTTGTCCACAATAGAAGAGAAATAAGACATTACAAGATGCTGCTGTGAACTGCAGGATACCATGCCACAACTATGAATGATACACTAAATATTTTACACAACAAGTAAAATATTTTCTTACATGTTTCATAAGTGTGAGTAAAGTTGGGGTGGCACACACCCTCACTCATACTGAAATAAATAAAATACACTTAAAACTACTTACAGGACCTTGTACAGAAACAAGAAATAACTGCCAACCAGGGCTTCACATTAAATAAATAACTTCCAAACATACAGTTGTCTCAGGCTGTGAGAAATGTTGCATTCAGAAACGAGGTCTACAGGTTAGGAGAAAGGAAAACAAGAAGTGCTGGCATGATGAAGCCCTGCGGTGATCTCACACACTCGTCAGAGCTGATATCTCTTTCATCCAGGCAGGGGAGCTGCAGGTAACAACCGTTTGATGAACTATTATCTTTTACTCGGCATAATGGCATTTCTCCATGTTCAAATTCTAATCCATAATAACAGAAGCCTGACAGGATAAAAGGATTACAGCTTCATTATTGTTGACATGACGTTGTGGTTTCTGGGATCAGTGTCTCATTTACCGTTATTACCATAATCCTCAGGGACCAGACCGCCCCACTGCCTCGCCACTGGCAGATGATTATCTGTGTGCGTGATTGATATCGATTCTGAAAAACTAAAACAACAATTCAAGGCCGAGAATTAAAAAACCCCAAAGTAGCAGGACTCAGTTATTGTCAAAGTAAAAATTAAAAAAGAATTGATGTGGCACAACTTCAATATTGCACTAAAATTCTAACTCGAAACTTGGTAATAAGCAAAAGTTAATTCAAGACAAATGTAAATAAAAGGACAAAAAGTTGATTTCTTTCATGAGGTGTGGCCACAGTTACATAAATGTAAGAGCTTCTTTTAATACACAGAGGCACATTTCAGTCTCCTGAACATACGACGTTGGAATGTGGGTTAAAAATGTCTCTTTACTGTAAGTGACTTTTTAACTGAGCAGTCAGGCAGCTGGGTACATCTTAACAGTAAATGTGTCCTGGTCACCGACTTCATTTTGTTTCAGGACTGCTTGACAAAACATTCTTCCTCCCGACATTTTAAATAAAATTAGTGGGCTCCTCATGGATCAGTGAGATTTGATGAAGGACCAACAGATAATAAACCTACCAAAAAACAACAACATAATAAAAACTAAAATGTTGCAAGTGGGAAAAGGTTTTTTATCACCTATGGAAATGTCACTGATCAAAACAGAGACACAGGAAAAGTGGCCCCAAGAATCAAGTCTTGTATGATCTGACTGAAAACTGAGATATGAAGGAGAAATAAAGATAAAATAAACTCTACAGTCACTAGTCATAATGGATAAAAAACACAGACCCCTAAAAAGATGCTGCTCTCAACCTACAGGACAAATCTGAGACAAATACATTAAAGTGAAATTTGATTCATAGAGTATCACTGCTTTTAAAATTTGGACTCTGACTAAAAAGAAATACAGCTACGAAAATTAATGTATCTTGCGCTCTCCTCCAAACCTAATTCACAATAGGGCTGAAATTAAAAGTAACAAACATCATGGCCATAATAAAGAAGACGTTCTGACCAACAGTAATACAAACACAATCAACACAACAACAAAAAAGGATAACCAAATGTGCAAAATGCTGTTTAGAGAATATTTCACAGAGGATGTCAGAGCTGAAAACATCACTGTTCCATTAAAATGAAGGATGAAGCGTCAGCTCTTTTTCTTTATCATTTTGTCACATGGAGGGGATGTTTGCAAGGGGTTTTATACATATATATGTGTGTGTTTGCATCTACTGAGTGATTGGCAGGATACTGCTGAAGTTATTTGTGACCAGTAACGACACCACTAAGATACTACGCGCAGCTCCAAAATAACCAAAGTATGAGACAACGTTGAAGTATTTTACAGCAACACAGGACAACTTTACCGACAACTTACACAAGAGATTGTTGCGTGATTGCTCCTGTACAAATGAATATTGGACATGAGTTAAAATGTTACCTATGTATTGTCTCCGTCAATGCAGAGATGGTAGTGTTTGAGAAACTGGCTGAAGCCTTGCAGCTTCCATTACAATAATAAAAATGTTGCCTCTCTACTAGCATTGCATCAAACTGTGCTATTACAGCACCGAGAAACTGGACCAGTACAGAACAAAGAACCAAACAAGCCAGCTTGTCAGCCTCTTCACAATTTCTGCAGCTACATGAGAAGAATACGGTGTCACCTTCTCACCTCTCACACTCACTCAGTCTCCGAGTTCAACTCCCTCTAACTGCCTTGGACTTTCTTTACGTGATGTAAGGAAATGCAAGTGTTTTACTGTTTAATAAACCCAATGTAACAATGTATTCAAAAAGAGACCAATGTTTTTCCACTGGATAGTAGACTCCACCAATACATTAACGTTTACATTAGCCGTCATTTTAAAAGTATCCGCATTCAAACAATGACCAGTGTGCACTGAGAAGAAGTCTTTGACCCCATATTCACTGCCCAGAGAACTGGCTACTCTTGAAAACCACAAATACTGACCCAGAGGCTAAACCTTTTGACTATAGCTGCTACGTTCCTAGTTTGCAAAGCCATGCCATCTAAGCTCTGTGATGGAACAAACTTACAATGAGAATGGGCTGCTCCACACGAACCCAGCAGTCATAGTAGACTGAGACATCACTGCTCTAATAAACTGATGGGCTTCCCTATCCAGTAGAAGTTTATAATAGGCACCTGCTATCAGTGAGTTTACCCTCACCATGCAATGGAAAAACAGCATCATAATCTCGTGGATCCATGTTTGAATTGTCCTTTAAACATAGGAGATATTCAACACACCTAACAGTTTGTGGTTCAATATATCCAAGAAATTAGGTCATTTAGCAGCTCGTCTACTTTTAATCTACTGCTTTCAATAATTTATGGGCAATTTAAAAAAAGAAGGAAAAAAAAAAACGCCCACCCAACAAAGCAAACTCATAGCTCCTTTCCTTTCTTCTGCTCATCAAAAACAGGAGGAATACTTTAGTGCTATTTAATGTCCCTGATGATTTCGATAAAAACAGCTGCCCCTGGTACTCTGGACCCTCTGTGGAGCCACAACAGGTATAATAATCCAAGAGGAGCTGGAGCTGCATCTCACAATCCTCACAGATGACACTTGGGTGGATTTTGAAGCTCCTGTTCAAACATTCAACCAAGCAAAGGTGCTTAGCGCCGTCACCAGCCTGGGAGTGAATCCTGTCCTGTGCTTGCTTCAGTAAAACAAACCAGGATTAGACTCCTTCAACACTCTGAGAGTAGTCTATCCTAGAAGTCCACAATTTTTTAGGCCCTTTTGGAAACTCTTTGTCTCTTGTGGAAACGTGGAGGGTTCTCCAAGGTTAGAAGTAGTCAGTGCAAGTCTTTCCTCCAGGATGTCATTTGTGGATCTTCCAGTTCCTGAGGAGGTGAAGGGGGTTCAGAGAAGAGGTGAGAACGTGGCCATGTTGGAACTGCCCCCCAGAAGTGGAGGTCTGTAGGAACCTTCCAGCCCCCACCCTGCTCTCTGTCATCCATGCCTTCAGACCTGCAATAGCAAACGGATACCCTGCAGTGAAAACCATTTCAATGTCATGTTTGCATTCACATTTAGATAAGAAATTCTGAGTAGCACATTGATGCACAAAAACAAAACAATACACCCTTTAAGATCTCAACCACAACAAATGTTACCTGCAGTGAAGCTGACATGTTTCTGCATGACATATTGTTATGCTCTTCTGGACTGTTAAAGCTGTATTAAACTGATGCTTGAAGGTGCCGATTACAGACCCACATTATATCTGACAAAAGGGATGAATAACCTTTCAGCCTAATATGACCCTCACTTGAAGCTGTCTGTAATTAAAAATTAGTTCATTCAAAGTCCGTCTCCATTACAAGCTAAAGGGATATTCTTCTTCAAGAATGTAAAGTGTAATGGCTGTAAGAAAACTGTAAAACGATGTTTTGGCCCCATCCACACAGTCGGTTCACTCTGGAGCACCTTTATTCTACTCCACTGTGCTACACAGAACAAAATGAAGTGGGAAGCTACCATCTTCAGATTGTGGAACACTGTAATGCTTAGTGAAAGCACAGACCAGGGAGAGCATATTGTAAATTCACTGTGAATGTCCAGCTGGAGAGTTGAGGCGGAATGAAGAGGGGACCTCCAGCATGTGATGCAATTGTTGTGTAAAAGTGGCTTATTTGTGTGCTTTACTTTTCTTGTTACCCCCACTGATCACCCCCACTCAGTCAGAAAATGGTGACAGGGAATATCTGTACAAATCTGCAAATCTATTTCACACAGGTCACGCAATGTATGTTTGTAATGTTTTCAAACCAATGCACTGATGTATTATAGACAAAAACTGAAGTTTAACCTGGTCTTTATAAAGGTTTTATGAGATGTAGGCTCCGATCGTACACTTCCCGCTAGCCACTAACCAACTACCCGCAAATCGCGGGTTCAGAAACCTCTGCTAACCGCTAATGCAATCATTCCGCTCCCTAAAGCCAGTACCCACTATGCCAACTCCCTTACTCACATTGTAGATGTGGCAATGGGCGTGTCTTTTGCCTTTTCCGCAAACTCGGGTTGCGAGAAACGGGTTGCGAGAAGCGGGTGGTCTGACCACCCGCTACCAGCAACCCGCATGTTGGTACGTACAAGAGCGCGTTCAAATGGCATCAATGTGCGTCCACCTGGTCACATGTGAACGTGCACAAACTGCTCTACCCCTGGAATTAACTCTTGTATAAAAAGCGTGAGATTGTCATAAACGGCTTGCTCGCCAGTTAAACCATAGACAACCAGAGTGTGTTTACTGGGAGCGCACCAACTATCTGGACTTTCAGGTAGCCGATAGGAATTGTCTGTGTAAAAATATTTATATGTATATATCAGTGCAGAGGAGGAAGGAAGAGGTGGAAGCTCTACAGCAGAGTCCCAGGGTAGCGCAAGTGGGATAGCGGGTTTAGCAAGGTGGAAGATTGCGTTCTCTGCGGAGAAACATTCCTCCTGCTACCGCTATCCCTTAACAGTGGCTTTAGGAGATCTGCTGGAAGATCAATTTTGTTTGAAGAAATATCTGCTCATTTTTATGAAGCATTGTTGAACTGCAGCGATCTTCAATCATCGCTATCAGCAAAAACCAGCCAAAGTAACCTAGCGCTCTATTGCATCAATCAAGATGAAGTGAGCTCACAGAGCTACAGCAGACATCATGGCAGAGGAGACTGACTCAAGAAAGTAACTATAAAAGAAAAAAATGAGACAGGAGAAAAGAAAAAGAAAAAGCAAGTCTCCAGAGTTGTAAAAGTGAGTTAATCTCCATCAATCTATAAGGGGCCAAAAGTGCTAGAAATTGCCAAGAGGTGTGCTGCTTTAAAGTAAATAACCTTGTATAACCTATTATACATTTTTGTCAGTCTCTAAAAAGATCTATGTGGATCTCATCTGCTTTGTTAAAAGATGAGATTAGATAAGATCTATTTGGTTTAAAAAAGAATTATTTTGAGAAAGAAAATTCCTGAATTTCAGTTGTTTATCACAACTATAAAACATGGTGGTAGTTGTATCATAGTTCAAACCTGTTTTGTCTGAAAAACCTAATTTTGAAGAAAAATTTCAGTGTCTGCATCTCAAGAGAAAGTGTGCTGCTACACAACAACCATAACTACACAAGTTGTTTGAAACCAATCAATCAATCAATCAATCAATCAATCAATCGATTGTTTGAAACTAACATTGATTAAAAAAGAAAAAAAAAAGTGGATCTTTTGGAATGACCAAGTCAAAGTCCAGACAATAGATACATGCTAAAAATGTTATGTCAGATGGGGGGTTCATAAATAGCAGTTGATCATTTCAAGTCATGAAGGATAATTTTCAATATTAGAGGTTAGAGACTAGGTACGGTACCTCTGTCGCCTTTCCATGCACAGGCAGCAAGCCAAATGTGAGCCTCACTCCTGGAGCTCATTCAGAGCCACACAGCATGCAGCTCTATCGTCCTTACTCTGGGCAGGGCCATCCACACTAATGCCAGTTGTCATGGTGCGACTGCGACTGGTCAGCTTTTTAAGCTCGCTAGGCAAAGGAAATGACTTTCTTTTTGTCCTCCCGCACCACCTAGAAGAAGAGATGGATTAATGTTAAAAAGGCAATGCATAAACTAAAGAAGAAACTTGGCACTATATTTTTTTAGTAGATTTCTTCGTCTCTCAAATATAATAAATAGAACTTACAAAATCATTTAAGGAAGGACATTTAAGCACTTTATTTCCACAGTTTCACAGCAAAAGGCCTTGAAAGCAAAAGGATGATGAATAAATAGAACAGGACACTGACAGATGTGAAACAGGTAACATAGGAACACTTGTCATTACCACAAAGAAAAATCACAAAAACAAACAGAACAGGATAACACATGAAAGATGTTAAAAATGGTAATGGTTGCAAGTCACAGTGATTGTTAAAGCACAGCGGTGAGTATGCAGCATGTGAATACACAAAATCACGTTGGCATGCACAAAAACTGGCTGCTTTGCAGTTTTGTCATGCAAGGATTAGGTACACATAAAGTAGTCCCACTTTGCAATGCAGCGTATTGAGTCAAACAATTAGTTTCTCACAAAACTAAAAAGCAGAAAAGCACAAAGTAACAAAGACAAAAAATTTACATTCAAAGCAGCAATGGAATAAACATCTCTACCACTGGAGATGTTTTATCATGTATAGAGCTACCTGCTCTTTGAGTTTAAGAATGAACCTTCCCGTGCCCCGCCAGCGGTTCTGAGCTTGGTAAACACACTCATGGTCAAGCAGCGCCCGCTGAAGAGGTTTGGTGGCGGAGGACTTCTTAGAACCAGAGTCCTTTGTCACTTCCTCCACCAACACATAGTCAGAGGGATTGGGATTAGACAGGATGCTGTAGGAATACTTCGCCTTCAACAGCGTCTGGCCAAACGAAAAATAAAACAGGAGAAAAAAAAAACCTTATTGGAAAAGCATAAAGAAGCATCAAATATTTTTAAATATTTATCACCTCATGTGTCTGGTGATTTCTTCCACCATAACTATTTTTAGACACAGGTTTGAATGCTAAAACCAACTCACCTGCTGTATGATGTCCTGGGCTGTGCTGTATCGTGGGGCCTTGATCACAGTGTGAGGCTGTTCTGGTGAAACTTCATGGACCTGGACAAAGAACATATCACCCTCTTCTCCTCCTCCTCCTTCTTTTCCTCCGATTGGTGTGTCCTCTTCTCTCTCCAACACTGTGTGTTTTTCATTTATGTTCTGAAATGAGAAAACCACATGATAAAGCAAATATAATACTTAGTTTTAAATAGCAACCACTCGAGGGAGCCAGAGTCCCAATAGAAAGCCAGTACTAGGTGCTTTTCATCTTGTCAGTTTGAGTGTAGGATATTAAAAGTTTCTGTTAGTACCTCCTCCCTTGTTTTGAGGCATATTCTTCCCACATATCCCTCTTCCATGTCCCAGCTACAAATGAGCCTGAGCACCTCCTCCTCAGGTGTTAGAGATCGGTGATGAGCGCAGCGCTTCACCTCGCTACGCTCCTTCAACAGGGGCACCTTCTCCTCACACAAGAAGTACTCTGATGAGTTTCCTGTTGATGCAACAGCCTGTGGAGATGAAAGTTGACAGTTTGTAGAATCAACAATAATACTACAAATACAAACTTTAATAATAGATAAACGCAACCTCCTGGGCTGCAAGTGAACCAAAATGTTTATATCTGCAGTACTAACCATATCAAGTAGTTGCTTGGCAGTAGTCTGCTCTGTAACAGTGAAAACTGTGAAGGGCTCAGGTCCAGGAGCTCCATGTACTGTCACCCTGTGCTGCTGGGAAGCATGTTTCTCCTCTGAACTGAACAACTTTAGAAAAGCAGGAGACATATAAGGCAGCGGGTTTTTATGAAAGCGTCCTGCCATGACACTTCTGCTTTATTACACAGTCTTTCTTACATTGCCCTTAAAAAGCATGGTAAAGCACGGAACAAAGCAAGTTTTGATGTTGCTGACTGAGCTGGCAGGATTTCTTTGAACATTCTTGGATTGCAGGCGATCACATTTTAAATTTTAATGAGCACGTGTCATTATGAAGGCTTTGAAGTTCTACAAGAGTACTTAACAGATCAAACCTTGCTTGAAACTTTGCTAACTCAGCACCTGGCTGGAGTAAGGCTTACCAAAGATGAGGGAGTGGCGCCCCCTGTGGGACCTTCCTCTGTTCTGCGGCTGTAGATAAATAAGCTCGACACTTCAAGAGACTCATTATGTGGTGTTCTCAGCTGAACATGTCTGTAACCTGAAACACACCACAACAACACATATATTTTGATTTTACATTATCCAATACTGCTGTCTTGCAAACTGAAGGATTGCACTCTTCTACATTATATCAATCCTGGTATCAGTCTCTGCAGTACTGACGACTCGTACCTGATTTGAGGGCTTTCAGAGGCAGAGTTCTCTGAGCAGTTATCTGGGAACTATTGTTCTCAACCACGGCGAATCGCACAAAGCACATTTCTTCAAAGTGAACCGTGAACTGAAAGTGTTCACTCCACATGGGGTTGAGGGTGTTGCGGTGGATGGGTTTGGTACGAAAGTGACTGCTGTCGATGGGCATGCCCAGAACATCCACCTCGATGCAGGGGCTGCCAGAGCTGTTACCCGGACAAACATTCTGACCAGACACAATCTGAGAGGAAAAAATCATGTAAATGTGACAAATGAGCACAATTTCACACAGGTATCATCAAAACTCAATAGTGGTCTTTTTTTTTTTTAAACATGATTTACTGGTCACTAAATAAAGCCCATCTTTGGTGCACATAATGAGAACATAAGTTTGCCCGAAGAAGCCAACAAAGTCACTCTGACCTGCCAACAAAGATTTTAGATTCTTTTAGAGTCCCTCTCATGCAGGAACACAGGTTTTATCAGTCTTTATAAAGCTTTTAAAAGCGTAGCTGCAGATATGGCATGACAATCACAGGTTATCTCAACTGTTCCCATTGTTAAATATCTTTACTAGAATTAAAGGCAACCAAAACAAGACTATGAAGACAAGTATGAGACTGGAACTTTTCTCCTGCAGTGAGGATTTTATTTCCACATACCACCACAAAGGCATTCAGGGACATATACTCAGTTACCTTAATGGATCCAAATAGGAGTACTTTAGAGGGTTAGAATTAAAATATTTAGTAATAATCATGAACCCAGTGATGCATCTGAAAGATATTATTGCAGTATTCAGTGACTTGAGACTAAGAAACAGCAGCATGCAATTAAATAAAGTTAATTGTCAATCGGATTTTAAAATCAACATTCACATAATCTTGATACAATTCAACAAAGGAAAATTAAGCACTAGCAATCATTGTATGGCTTAAAGTTTTTAACCAAAGAAAATGAACATGCTTTTTTCTTAAAGTTTAAACTTGCAGGAATGAGTGAGGATGAAAATGCATAAAGTAAACCAACAGGGGTGAAGCGGTCATTCTGAATGATGTTCTTTTCTGCTCTGTTTGTCATTTTAACTCACAGTGAGGGAATAGACAGCAGGGCTCATTTTCTCCACATCCCTCTCCATTGGACAGAACTGCTGATAAAGTGGACAGCTACGGTCCCAAAGCACTGCAGGCTTCAGTACGTAGCCACAGCCACCATTAGCCTCAAACAATGCCGTGTTTAAGTGCATGGGCAGGTCTGGGGGGAAAGAAAGAAAGTAAAGAAAAAACCACAAGTGATAAAAATAGCAATGAAAATCTCTGGAACACAAAGCCTAATATGCAGCAGAACTTCTTGAGAGTTTTATTTTGAGATGAATAAAATATAAACACTATGTTTGGGTATTGTTAGCTACAGTTACTTCTCCTGTTTGACTAATTTAAATACTTTTTAGCTGTTTGCTGGTGTAAATCAGCAGGAAAGAGTTTTATAAATGAAACCTGCATGTCTGGGAGTCTTCCAAACAACTGGGTCAACTTTGTTTCCAAAGGGGGGAAAAATGATTTGAGAGGCAGAAAGCGAAATAGAAAACATTAACAAGGGATTGCTAGAGACAAAGCATAGCAGAAAGAGGAAGATATAGTATTATTTGAATGTAAAATGACTAGTTAAGAAAATAAAAACTTGGTATCTGAGAATTTCTTCTTCCCCCCTGTTCAGAAAAACAAAGAAAGAAACCAAAGGAACAGAGATAAATAAGACCGTGGAGCCTCTTTGGGCCATAAATTTCATAATGTTGGCAGCATCACTTTTCCAAAATACAACACTGATGAACAAAGGCTCAGCAAAAGTTCAATGTTTTCTGGTCAATTTTAAAACTCTGAAAAGTTGTAAAAAGTTTTTATTATGTGGAGGATGCCTCAGGTTTTTTTCTTATTAAAATCAAATATGAATATAATGTATTTGTGTAGAATGCATCTTTCTTCGATCTTCCCCTGTTGAATATTTTGGGTTGTTATTATTATATTTAAAGTATTTAAAGTGCAGAACTGCTGTCCGGAGTTAAAAGTGATGTCCCTGCCATATAAATAGAGCAAAGCATCTCTACACACTGTCCTCACCGTCAGTCTGATAATTAAGTGCCACCAGCTGGATTCCATGCAGCCAGAAGAGCAGAGGGTTGGGGTTTGTTGAGTCAATCCTGGTGGCTGCTGGGTACGTCCTGAGTAGCTGGCTCACTGTATGCTGGATCAACTTCTGAGAGTAGCGGCGGCATAAACGCTTGGCAGCATTCTCATTGACGGAGGATATGTGGTAACACTTTGGTGTGCGGATGATGGCGCTGAGTGAAGTTGGGGGGTTGAGGATGGGCGATGTTTGCTGCTCCTCCCAGCTGAGCCGCTCAGAACCACCTAGAGATGAGACATGGACTTTTGAAGGATATCAAATGTATTCTCTTCATCAGCTTCTTATTGAAGTGATGCGAGTAGTCTTCACAAAATATTCTAAACATAGTCAAGCGCTTCCAGCGCGATTGTTCTAGTGGTTCTAAAAATGCTAGCTCTTTAAAGACATTATTAAAGAAATTCTTATCTCCTGTTTTGTTTTCCCATGAGCACACACACTCAGAACCTCTCAGCCTTGCTTACCTTTCCCAGGAGTGCGGTTTTGAGTCGTGACCTCCCCTGTTGTGCTGCAGCGAGAAGGAGCGGTGCCAAATATGGACTTCCTGCTCTTTCCTCGGTCCTTCCCGCGGCCAGAGCCGGCCGGAGACAGCGTAGACAGGCCTAAATTCCCACACATAAGAAGAACACAGAGGACAGCAGTCATTAACAATAAACAGACAGACTGCAGACACCACAATGATCGCGTCAGGGTCCTTCTCACTTCTCAACCTGCATTTGTTTCTCAAAAAAGAGTAAGTTGCTTCTCCATGTTTCTGAAGTGTCTCCTGCAACTGTGTTCATTTCTGAAACTAACTGTGTTTCATTTCATATCATTAAAAGGAAGTCTTAATTTTCTACCTGAAACAACTCTGGAATTTACTTGAAATGTGAGGGATGACAGAAAATATAGCAAAACCCTTTTGAAAGACACTTATGGTAAAGAAGAATTCCTTTTACTTTAAATGAAATGTCAATGTCAAAATGTCGCTTTAAACATGTTTGAAAGTTTATAGTCCTGCGCTACTTCCAAATTGGCAAAAATTCTCTTCTTTCCAAAAAATATTTGAGATGAGAAGCATGAGTGCACGAGTCTCGTGCAGTTTGCAAATCATGACTCTTTTGAAATAATCTGAATACACATGGCCATCTCAGATCAGCCCAGACAAGCGGCCAGCCTGCTGCCTGTCTGAATTGGGCCAATTGCCCTGCTTCCTCTTTCTCAGATCTCAGTCCCTTGAAACTGTAAACAAATAAAATACCAGTGGAAACACGGGCGGGTTTATAAGGGCAGATGTCATTTAAAGAAAAGAGGAGACAAACAGAGAAGAGGATACTTGAGGAAGGGAAGTACCGATAAGGAGAAGATATTTAAGGGACGAGGAGAAATATTTTAGATAAATTGTAGCGTGGAATGAAGACAGATTCCACTGAAGATGACAAGACATTATGTGTTAGTGAATAAAGCAATGCTAAGCTATTTGAACTGATGAACTGAGAGGATACTTAATGATTTGAAGTCAAACTCTTATTTGGATGAGATGGGTGACGTGAAAAAGGCCCAAATTTGAACTGGAGGTGCACCAGAATATCCCCATAACATTTTCTTACTGCATAGTTAAAACAACTGTACTGCTGTTGCATTGTTTGGAGAATGAAAGGACATTTAAGTAACCATTTCATTCCCATGGGGAGCAGAGAAGGCATGGCCGTGGTAAATACCCTGTGTGGGATAGAAAATAAGTGCGAGACAGGGGTATTAAATGACTTCCAAGGAAGAAAAAAAAAAATACAAAGCATGGGGAAATGACTGACCTTTTAAATAAAACATGGGAGTGAATTAGAATGAAACAAGACAGGAAAAAAGGAGAAATTAAACAGAAGGCAAATAGTAAATAAGAGGGTGGAAGATGTCATGGGAGAATAAATTATTTTATACGGGAAAAGAGGAGGAGAGTATAAAACATGCCTTGTACAGCAAAAACCAAGACATCTGTGTTCACAATAGAAATTAAGAAAGAACAGTTTTACACAGAGATGGAAAATATAATCTACCAGGGAATTTTACAGCTTGGCAGTAGATAACAAGGTCTGATAGTTCCTGGGCAATCTGTCGACTCTCCTTCTTGTTCTGCGGAAGGTAAAACTCCTCACCCAGCTCCATGTCGAACACCTACAGGTGAAGGTACAAACATGGACACTTCGTACAGCAGAAGCTGAATAAGACTGAGAGAAAAAAAAAAAAAAAAAAAAAAAAAAAAAAAAACCAGGCAACACGGAGGCTTCTATTTTTGGTTTCTATTCAAATTTCAAACTCAATCAAGAGCATCAAATTCAATACAGTATGTATATATGTATATATATATATATATATATATATATATGTATGTATATATGTATATATATATATATATATATATATATATATATATATATATATATATACACACACACACACACACCACATACATACATATATATAAATCGGGTAAAGCAATAAAAATATATTTCTTTTAATTATAAAGATTAGCTCGTTTGAGGATCCTACCTTTCCTTTGCTTTGCATTGTGCTTTCACCCTTTTTCACCCTCTTGGGCATTTCATCAGCAGGTTGATCTTCTTTGTCTGCTGAGCTCTTACCCTCTGGCTTGTCTTCCAGGATGTTATCTGCACAAACAAAGTAACAAATTGTTTAAGAGGAGATAAAATAAAGACTTATGATACTTTGGACTTCACATTAAAGAAAGCATCTGTTCACTTGCTCCAAAACAAAAGTGTACTGTGACCATGTGTTTTAAAGTAGCATAAAAGAACTTGTCATTTTGAACTAGACCCTTACAGGCACTGAAGTGAAATTGAGTGTCTTCATTGCCTCTGCCATAATGTCCACTGAAGCTCTGTCAGCTAAATTGATCATTATTGATGAGTGACGTAGTTCTGTAAGTGGTACGCAGTTGTTGGAAGAGATATCCAGGATGGAAGCCAAACCTCACTTTGGCTGGTTTTAGCCAACAACAAAGACAGAGAACCGTGACAGGTACACAACGCTTCCTAAAAGTAAGCAAGTATTCCATTAAATGGATGTGAATCTTATAATGTAATATGGTGTCCTTTGTACTCTTTTAAAGAGCAACTTATAGGAGTGAAGTGCAATTTGGTTGTATTTCTAATAGAATTACAATAAAGGCATTCTCATCCTTTGATCAGGTTTGTCTCACCTAACCAAATTAGAATGATTAATGAACTAAATGCATATAAATAAAAACATTGACGTAGTGTCTGAGGAACTGACTTCATGACTTCATCAACATATTACTCATTAGAAGTGTGTTTGGATGTTAAGTGATTGAACTGACGCGCATGTTCATTCTGATTAAGGATAGGATCTATAGTAGTACAACTTATATGGACATCAGTATTCATTGCAATTTTGAGTTTACTACATATCTTCTTGAATACGTTTTTAGCCCATTTGTCTGCTGTCCACCTCAAAAGGAAGGAAACCTTTGGACAGGCAGAATCAATTAGACAATTATTTAATAGGTAAAAATATTGAAAATTTGACATCTCAATTATAGTGACCAAATTATCACGGTGTACGATATTATAGCGATATTCTTAATTGATGTACAAATGTCCAAAAAAACATACATTGAAAAATAATTTTCTTGTCAAATGAAACTTTCACATTAAAAGGGCAAACAACTGGCACAGAAAAAGATTTTATTTTAAATTTTTAAAAATAATAATAAATTACAGGAACAAAGCTTATTTGTCTGGTGCAAGTTTAAATGAACACTTTAACACCCATAGTAGGTCAAAATATGCAAACA
Source organism: Hirundichthys speculiger (assembly GCA_018398805.1). Taxonomy (NCBI): domain Eukaryota; kingdom Metazoa; phylum Chordata; class Actinopteri; order Beloniformes; family Exocoetidae; genus Hirundichthys; species Hirundichthys speculiger. Next base: position 427,088 of record JAGFBZ010000105.1, read on the forward strand.
ATTATCAGGAACAAAAATTATGGCAGTAGATTTGAAGTGTTAATGCCTTTCGCAGCAACTTCTTTCTTATTGTCTTCCAACAGATGTCCCACTGTATTCTTAAAAAAATTAACAAAATATGCCCAGACCTCAGATTTTGTCATTTTAGTGGGTTGGTAAATGTCCTGCGTGCTATCACCACTTTCCACCATGCTTACGTTCCAATCCCTATGTTACAAGCTACATATTCACGTGAGACACAGTTAGGAGTCGCTTGCGAGACTTGAATGAGGCTGATATTACATATCCTGGTAATCGACCATGATAATGAGATTGAGTCAAACGAAACAGGTAATCGTTATCGCGTAAAATTTCACCACGTTTTACCGTAATACCGGTAACCGTTCCATCCCTTTGTTTTAAAAAGGAAAACTAGAAGAAGTCAACGGGCAAATTCCTTAATACTTAAAGAGCTTACAAGCCAAAAAAAATCCTAAAAGGTGCCTCCATACTAATAATCATAGTAATGTCTCTTTAGCTGTAAATAAAAGCAACTATAGGGAGTTCTCCCATTTTTTTCCTACTCCAACACATTAATCACAGCTAAAACCATAAAAAGACAGCTTCAACAGACATCAGCTTGAATACATAAAATGCTTTTTAACTCAGAAAGTGTATGTCATTCTTAACATTTGCAATCCTTCCTCGTTACAAACAACTGAGTAACAGAGTTGACCCTGAATGTCATACAGGCAGCAGACAGAGAAAGGAGCTGGACTAGACTGGGATTGATGTTAGCTACTGTTCAACCTTAAATAGTGGCAACTTGGCAGCTTTAGTGCTGCCAAGTAAGTGTTTGTATTTGTAGTGCCAGCTGATGTTCAGTAGTAAACATGTATGTTACAAAAAGAAAAAGTGCGGGTGGAGTAGGAGACCTTGCTTTTTAACACCTATTGGTTAATATTTCAGAGCACGACTTGCCCAGTTAGCAAGACTGAACTAGGCTAAAAGCTTTAGACTGAAGAGATGAGGTTTCTTTTGCGAAGTCCATGACCGGTAAGTTTGTCAGACAGGGACATGTGGAGTGCAGGGATTAGGAAAGGGCAGTGCTGGGGCTGGGACCGGGACAGGGTAGTTTCCCCTGGTCTGTTGTTTACTGCGGGGGCAGCGTAGGGCCTGAGAAACCAGATGGCTTTGTTTTGTTTCCCTGATGAGCTTGCCCAGCCACTGGCGAGGTCAAAGACAAATACAGTATGGAGGGAAGGAAGAAGAGACGAGATAGCTTTGTCAGAGAAATTGTGGAGAGACTATATTGTTTTAAAACTGAATGAATGTTATTGTTTCTTGACACAGGGATACAATTTAAATATCAATAATCACATACACTGCAATGACAGTCAATACAGATGTAGACTGTGCATTCCCATCCTACACTACATTATACAGCTGAGCATTATTTTTTATTTTTTTTTTTGCTTTTTTTTGCTTTTTTTTGTTGGATGATGGGTTAATGAGGCTTTAGCTTGTGTTGAGGTTCACACAAGTTAAAGAAAAAATAACACACGCTCACATCACATTTTAATAAATGTGTTACCACAAAAACACTATCCTGGTTACTTTAAACCCAGTATTCAAAGTGAGAAAACTTAAACTGGATATGGAACTTTGTTTGAATAATGGCAGTAAAGATAGTAAATTATTTCCAGTGACAAGAAACAGTGCTGTTACAAGCTGGGGCGATTTATAGAAATACAATTACACAATAGTGACAGGACAAATGTACATAACATAACAAAGACTCCTGATGCCACTGAATGATGAATGAGAGCAGCCAAGAGCAGGACATGATGAGAGCAGTTCTAACGTCTGTACGGTTGTTAAACCTGAACGCATGTGGCTGCCCTGATTTATTAGCTATGGTGAGAAGAGATGGAGAACGTATTTGAAGTGAGCTTGTCAGTTCAAGCCATCAGCATCAGAACATTAATTATTTCTGCTTTCTGTCAAACAGAAAAAGCACCAAAATGGATACTTAAATTTCACATATATTAGATAGAATATTCCTTTTGATGGGGTTTACGATGATACGTCTTAAATCTAAAAATGATGTTTACCGAATTCTGGTTACCACAAAAGACAGCTATATACAGTTTGGACTTGAAACATCTAAAAGGAGGCAGGGCTGAACTCACATAGGCTCGGCTTTGATCTGACCTTAAAGTTTAGAGGACCAGTCTGCTTTCAATTCTGTTTGCATGGACAGAAAGTCATTTTGAAGGGGGGATGCAGAAGCTCCGGGTAATGGTGCTCTTTCATAGCTTTCATTTACTGCTTAGTCAATCTTGCATATCTTAAAACTTAAAACTGGGTATATGACAGTTTAGGTCAATTATGAACCATTAAAAGTAAGGAAAAGCATAGCATGGGAACTTTAAAAGCTACTGTAAAAGCAAAGTCAATACCTGAATATATCATTTTAAGTAGTGAATTTTTGAAGCCACATAATTCTCTTAAGGTGTTGTTCTTTCTCAGGAAGATTATGAATCACTGAAATAACACCAACTAAAAACAACAATACAAAATCAAGAAAGAATAGTCGTGCTTAAAGAGGCACATCAGGGCACATTTACCTTCCAGGCCATACGAGGCAGTAGAGGCTGTGAGGACATCAGCTAATTGGAAAATAGGAAAGAAAAAAATTGGAAATGAAAGGAATGAGAAAAGAGCGTCAACATAAAAAGAGATTCAAGTGTTAAAAAGAGCAGAGACAGAATAAAGTAGTAAACAGAAACTGATTTAAAGGTGAAAACCTAAAAATGTACAAGTAAATTAAGGCCCCGATCCTACACTTACCGCTACCCACTACCTGCAAATTGCGGGTTTAGGAACCTCCACTAGCTGCAAATGCAATCTTCCGCTCCCTAAAGCCGCTACCTGTTATGCCGACTCCCTTACTCACATGGTAGGTGTGGCAATGGGGGTGTCTTTTGCCCTTTCCGCAAACTCGGTATCTTGTGATCGCGGGTTGCGCATAGCGGGAGGTCTGACCACCCGCTACCCGCAACCAACATGTCGGCGCGTACAAAAGCGCGTCCAAATAGCATCAATGTGCGTCCACCTGGTCACATGTGGACATGCACAGACGGCTCTACCTCTCGAATTAACTCTTTTATAACAAAGCGTGCTTTGGCCTCAGTTGAACCCCTGAGAAAATAGCAGAGATCGTCTTAAACGGCTTGCTCCCCAGTTAAACCATAGACGACCAGAACGTGTTAACTGGGAGCGCACCAACTATCTGGACTTTTAGGTAGCTGATAGGAATCGTCTGTGTAAAAATATTTTTATGTATATATCAGTGCAGAGGAGTAGGAGCAGGAAGGAAGAGGAGAAAGCTCTACAGCAGAGTCCCAGACGAGCTGCACACAAGAGCTGCTCCGATCTGGATGAAAAAACGCTCCATAGCGGTTTGTGGTTAGCGGCTTGCGGGTAGGGCAATCTGCTCTTAAAGGCAATGGCTACTGACGGACTGATTGGTTTAACAGGTGGAACGCCCAAACCACTCCTATGCATAATATAGCGGGTAGCACAGGTGGGATAGCGGGTTTAGGAAGGTGGAAGATTGCGTTCTTTGCGGGGGAAACGCCCCTCCCGTTACCCGCTATCCCTTAATAGCGGCTTTAGGAGATCTGGGCCCCAGTGTTCTATTTAAACCAGAGTCTTCAGACTAGGAACAGAAATCTAACTTCAAAACGCAACACAATCACAACTGCACAATACATAATAACTGCAGTTATCCTTACCATCTGATAGGGACTCATAGTCATAGTCATATTCGTCTTCATCTTCTTCTTCCTCCTCATTGTTATGGTTACTCGGTGAAGCAGCCCCTGGTGACCCATTGCTTGCCTGAGCCTGCATGTGTGCCAGCTGGTGAGCCTATAAAAAGGTTGGAAAAATGTGAAAAAAAAAAAGAAAAAAAATTATCTGAAATATTACTAAAGAATGAATTATAGCTATACATTAATTACAAATATACTCCATCTTGTGCAGAGTACAGTGTATATTCGGATGCATATCGTTTTCACTGGGGGAAACTCGTGTATACACTTAAGGACCTTTCCATCTATTATTAATGCTTGACAGCACTCTCATAGTCATCAATGCTAAATATTCAATGCACTAAAGCAGTAAGGAAGTTCCTTTACAGGATAGCTTGTAGGTAATATAAATTATGCACATGTAGGAGAGCAGGGTGTTTCTCATCAACCTTTTGTTTGAGTATGTCCACCGGTGCTTGATGAGCTTTGAGTTTTTTGTTTTTCAGGAGGATCTTCCCACGCAGCTGTAGTGGTGATGGTAGGTGAGGGTCATCACTAAAGTCGCTTTCAAAAAGGAACCGCGTCACAAGGCGTTCCCCAAATACCACCTAATGAAATAATGTTTGAACATGACAGATGACATCAGTACAATTCAGTCAAATAATGAGGAAATGTCACGAATGGACAAAAAATATATATACAATTCAGAAGCTGAACTACTGAAAATGAAAGTGCTTTTTATCAATTCAAAACATTTAAAATAAACAAAAACACGGTGAAATAGGCTGCCCAGGGGCACAGCACTGTCTAAACTTAAAAGCCTTCTGTTTATCAAGATTCTCAGAAGTCAGTCTCTAGGGAGGGTGAAGTACTGGGAAGTTTCTTTAGATGAAAGCAAATAATGTTCCATGATGTTGCCATCTTGCCATGACATGTCTGGCCTTAAATATAGAGCATGACATTAAGAAAAAAGAAGAAAGACAGACAGTTTTAGCCTGAGGATTAAAAAAGCAAACCTTTGGCTTAAACTGTGCAAGTTTGAATGTCTGAAGCACCTACAAAAATATCTTTAGGAAGAACAACAAATTCCAGTTGTACTCTGGATCAAAAAATCCTGGTGAAACTGTCATTGTGGAAAAGTGAACTCCAACCTTTTAAACAGTCAGATGGATTTGTGAGAAGGTCCAGGTGTACGGAAATTCCTAAAACTAAAGCCGTGCGCAACTGAAAAATATTTTACTTGTGGAGATGTTTATTACATTGACAATTTAAAATGTAATTTTGTGATTATTTTATGTCATTGTAATTTATCAGCAAATTAAGTATTAATAACAGCAAAAATATATTAATCACAAACAGGAATTTCAGATGTAGCTCCAATCGTACCTTAAAGATTTCAGCCATCTTACGTTGCTGTGGGAGGGAGCAGTGATTCTCTATGGACAAGATGACCGGCATGTCAGAATTGACAAATGCAGACCGGTTAATCGCTTCCACCACATCCTGACGGATCAAGGGAGAGAAGAAACTCTAACAAAAAGCACTCCAAGTCAAATATGTGACAATAAAACCAATACAAATGAGATTCACTAAAACTATCTTGAGCTGCAGCCTTAGACACAGGTGTCAGTACAAAAATGAGACTATGCAACATAAACTATATCCAAATAATGCTGTGAAGGTTGACCAGTTGTTGAACTTGAGCCGTCTCTTGTGTGCTTTACAAAAAATGTAATTTATGCCTGGACTTGTCAACATGAATACAAAATACAGCAGTTAAACTGAATGGAAGATATGGCACTGTTCTAGAAGCTTCCGCCAAGTCCATGTAATGAAGCATGCAAGCAGTGAAGTATGGAGAGCCCTTAATTCTTTTATTTTTCTAAAAACATACCTTCCTTTTACAAAGTCAGTCAAAATTATTCATGAGAATTTCTGACCTTAAACGGAATCTTAGTGGTGAGCGTATGTCCGTGGTAAATAACAGGCATGCCGTCATCTCCATCCCAGCAGTCCAACTCGACACTCCTGCAGCCTTGCAGCAGCACCTAAGTAACCAGACGTTCATGAATAGGTATCTGTTTCAAGACACAGCAGTTAAGGGGAAGACATCGTAGCTGTCTGTGTAAGAAAACAACAACAACAACAACAACAAAACCACTAACCAACCAATCAGACTTACCTGACTATACAGCTCTACAGAGGACTCTCCTTTCAGCTGGTGCCCAGTCAGATAGGTGTTATGAGAAGATTCGATGTAATAGTATGACAGAGGATACTGCAGCTCCTCTGAATTAACTTGAGATTCCTCATTATGAGAAGCAAAGTTCTCCTTGTCCATCAGGAATCTGGTACCAGCAGGAAGAAAAAAACCTCACTGTTCATCAAGCTGCTGATCAGTGCTATGGCAGTATCGGTTTTTAAAAAACATCACTAATTTGGTATACACTTTCATTTTATGCAGTTTAAAAGATTAAGAAGTTTTTGCTTTACCTTGCAAAACCTTCAAATGACATCCAACCCAACTGTCTCATGGCTGATGAGGGTTCAAATTTCTGCAAGAAAAAACAATTTATTTTGAGTGAACTCTATGATGGAAAAAAGCTTTCTGTATAAATTAATTTACAATTCTACAGTATACATCAAATTTACTTTCATACCCTTCTTTTAACAATATTCTGTTTCTTATGTCTACCATCTAAGCAGCAACTTGAGAGCCATTCTTGCCACTTTAATTTATCTAATTCATGCCCACACTCCAGAATCTTACCTGTATAATGCTAAGAATTTCATCATAGCTCAGATGCTCTCTCTGACAGTTGACTAAAAAGTCATTGAGTTGAGGGATCGCCAATCCCAAGACACCCAGCGATGCGCTCTCCACCCCTGTGCCATTGGTCACAATGCTGGCTGCTGCAATGGCATCTGATATCTGCTTTTGGTTGTCAGACATTTGCTGCCTTGTCCGGATAAACAGGCCAAGATCTGAACCATTACGGGTTAGTAAGTCTGAAAAAGAAGGGACAAGAAGTAGGAGAGGGAAAAAGTGCCTGCGAACATGATTTTGACCTCTTAAGTGTTAGCTTGTTTACCGAGGTCTGGTTGTAGTCCTGTGTCTTTGTCATCTATCCTGAGGTTGGTGTAAAGAGGAGATGATTCTGGACACGTGCGACTACAGGGAACAGCAAAGGTGTCAAACAGCTCTTTCAGGTCCTTCCTGCTTCGGATACTATTGAGAGAAACAATTCAGTAAAGGTTAAATGTCACCATGACAAAATGACAACTTGTTAATCTTCGGACTGTCTTTCAATGACTTTACTGTTTGAGTCTGAATTTGAATAAATTGCCCGCAGACAGAAGTACAGGCTTACATCAGCAGACAAAAATCTTTAGTTACTTAGTTTCAATATTTCAACAAAAGATTAATCTGTCCAGTTTAAAATGCATCAATTAAATTCCATTCAACTCAATACTTTATGAAACCCCAAAGGAATCGTACATAATTGGTCTACTGGCCTCAACTGCTATCAAAAAAAGTCTGGGAAACAGATGAGAGGATACATCACAATCTAAGAAATTTTGGAGGATTACTTAAAAAAGAGCTTATCAGTACAGAACCTTTTTTTTCTTTATTCATTTGAAAGAGAAAAAAAATATACAAACTAAATATTACAGATAAGAATCTTTTGAAAATGTGTTAAACATGATGCCCTTGAGAGGTATTTGTTGAAAGTTTTTAACTGACTTCAGGTTCTTTTATTGAGGAGAATGGCTTTGATTAAAAACAACTCAATTATATAACAGGAGGGAGTGAGACAGTAAAAGTTCTGAACAGAACATGTACATAAATCACTGCAAAAACATATGTCAAGCAGTTATTACCTGAATGATTTGAAAAGCTCAACAAATTCAACGAAGCTCATTGTGCTGTCAGAAATCATGAGATTCTGGAAGCTTTTGAAACAGCCTTTACCTCGGCCATGCCAAGATCTGCTGCTCCATGCGCTGCACCACACAGAGAAAACGAAAAACACATATAGCAGAATTTAGAAAAATCTGACATGTTTTTTCGATTTGATTTGTTCTGTTCCCAGCCACATACATACCCTGGCTGGGACTTTGAGGTTCCTGAAATGACTGGAGATGATTGTGGACGTGAGTGGTTTGACCCTGTCATGCTGGAGGAGGAGGATGAAGAAGAAGAGGAGGCTAGTAACCCTGGGCTCTTATTGGATGAGAGTGAAAATGGTCCTGGAAAGCTGTCATCTAGGGAGGCATGAACAGTTGAAAGTAAAAAACACACAAAAAAAAACGTAATCTTTCGTAATACATTATCTTTGCTTAGTCGACACAGAGAACCCAAAAAAAAATTATCTGGCATTGTCTGTTGATTTTGCTTTCCCTGAATTACAAAATGCACATAAAATGTCACCTGGATCTTCATGATCAATGCTGTCAAACTCTGGACCATTCCGATACAGTCCCTCCTTACAGCTCCTTGTTTTCCTTGAAACCATCTCATCATCAGTGGCATCCCCACTGTCTCCCTGCATTGTGTGAATAAGCACAAATGCCAGAAATTAGTCATTCTCAGCCATCACTAATCACTATTAGAGTTTGTATTTGTAGAGTTAATAGGTCTAACATGGAATATTGATTCAGATTAAAAAGGGACAGTTTTCTTAGTAGATATTTCTTTTACACACACACACACATACATACATACATACATACATATATACACACACATACTGTCAAAGTGCAAGATGGTACATTTTTACATTTTTAGACAGACTAATTCATCAGAACAGTGTCAGAATTCATTTTTAGTATGAATTCCAGCTACACATAATGTCAACGGAGCGACAGCAGATATGTGGACAGAACACATTTATTTACTGACCCTGACTAGAACCTTCTTCTTCTTCTTGGACTTATCATTAATGCTCAGGGGACTGTTTTTCTGGGCTCCAGTTTTCTCAGCTCCACCTGTACCCATGTTCCACCTCCGCCCACCAAAAAGCTCAATGGCCTGAGCCAGTGTAGGACCTTCATACCTGCCATCCTCCTACACATGCAGAGACACGGAGCAAAAGGACACAAAAGCAAGATTTATTTCAAGGCTGTTCTTTCACCTGAAGGTAAACTCAATAGTCCTTTTTTTTTTTTATTATCATTTTATCACCAGACTCTGAATGCTAAGAGCCTTTTTATTCCAATGAAATACTTGGAGCATGTAAAAGCTCAGTGCCCTTAAGTTTTTAATAAGCAAAATAAATAAGATAAGAAAAAGGCCAAGATATGGTACACTTCCTTGAATAAAAAAATACTGGAAAAAAAAAAAAACCGTAGGCTTAGAAGTTTGTTTAAAGGAGAGAAAAAAAAGAGCAGAAAACATTTTATTTTGCTGATGGATATATTTTCATACTGCATGATACACTCTTGGGCTTTGGCTTAATCCAACAGGCCCCTTGGTGGTAAATTCACATTTATACATTATTAATCCAGGCTGTGAAGTCCAAATGAAGGATATGTACAGATAAATTAGTTTGGAGTTTACCTGATACAAACTGACATACTGCTTCCTCAACCATTGCAACCTTTGGTCGGGAAACTTCTTAATTTTCCTGGTTGCGTTCACCAACTCTGATAGACCCTTGTGGAGCATCTGTGCTGTGTGATTGGGCGCAACAAAGTGCAGAAGTCTAATGGCATTGGTTAGGAGATTAATAAAAAAAAATTAGTAAGTAGTAAAGTATTTGGCACCTTAACAGTGTTGCACTCGATTAATGGAATTTGAAGCTTTGTTGTGGTATTAACAAGGCACTAACCTGTTATCAGTGGTACTGAGACCATAGAGGAGGGTCAGGCCATTCTCCTCCACTGTCATTTGAATCAGCTTGTTTTGCAAACATACAGCATGGACATCAACTCCCTGATGACCCAGAAACACAGCCTACAAATTGTAAGAACATTTTAATCCACCAAAAGTCAAATGTGATGAAAGACCAAATCACTAACTAATCAAAAAAACCCAAGTCAAAAATATACCAATGTACTAGATTCTGGAACTATGTTCAACAAACCTTCACCACTCCAAGGTCCAAGAGCCCTTCAGCTAGACCAGCTACTACCGGCTGTCCTAAACCCAGTGGCTGCTCTGTGGGAGAAGCACCTCCGCTTTGAGGCTTACCTGGCAAATATCAACACATTTACGATATGTTTGAAATGTTGTAAAGACACAGGAAATTAAAGAATTTGTGCAAAGATACATACATTTATAGACTGAACTGTAAATACTATGGATGACTATTTTACATTTGTTTGAAGAACAATAACATGAGAGGAAATAGAGCTTGCCTGCTCGAGCTATAAACATAACCAATGTATTTAAGGCACACTGATGCTGGGGTGGGGGGGGTTCTCTGCTGCTCTTTTACGTTTTTTTAATAAATCTTACACCCGCTGGGAATAATACTTTAAAATTTAAATAATCCAAAAAAATGAAATTCTAAATAACTTGAACAATTCTTTGTCACATTTAAACAAGCAATTTATTATCCAAATCAGTGGCAAAATAAATACAAGTACAGCAGTTCCCTTTAAAGGACAACAGAGAGATCATATTTACTCCAGGTAAGTGTTGTGTTATCGGGCTGCAGTCGCAGAAGACACCGAGCTGCGAGGTGGCTGTCCTGGTCGTAATGAATGACCGTGGCTCCCTGCAGCAGAAACTGGTGAACATCTGGCTGAAGTGACAACACATACCTTGAAGAGAAAGGAAAACATAATTGTAGTATGTCTGTTAGAGTACAGTAGCTGTGAATGTTTTGTTTGTTTGTTTTTTCCTCCCCTAAGGCTATTTCATACCAAGGAATGAGCTCTGTGCCATGGCTAAAAGCTCGGTGCGTCTCCTCAGTCCCCTGAAACTCCACATCTTTCGCCATCGGTTCAGTCGATAAGTCCCCATCTGAGTCTGACAAGTCCCCAACTGTGAATCTGTAGACAGACAAATGTAGGATTCACAACCTGAGATGCAGTTAGGGAACAAAATTATATTTAGATCTGGATTCCGATTTGCTGGTTTCCATACTACTGTACATTTACTTTGAACTGTTGCAGAAAGTGCTGCAAAAGTTATTTATAAAATCCAAGGATGTCCAGTCACGCATGAAAAATTACTTGCATCTAAAGTTAGTTAAACACAGCAAAAATACACTGTGCCTGGTGGGCTACAGTTAAACAAGCAATAAAGCGACATGCGTTTGTTATTGCTCATTCCTTTACTACTATTTAAGCTTCTACGCAAGCTGACATTAACTTCAGGTTTATATGAAAAAACATTCAAACTCCTGCAACATTAATTGCATGAGGACTTACAAAACACGCTTTGTTTCTGGCGTTGTCCTAAACAAATGATAAGCAGAATTATAGAAGGAAACCAAAAAGGAGAAAAAGAGGCATTAGACAAAAACGCAGAAGACATAAAAAAGGTGTGAGAGCGATCTGAGGTAAAAAAAAAAAAAAAAAAAGTAGCAAAAAGAGGACGCAACTGTGAAAAAACACAGGAAAAGAAGTAATAAACTGCTTTGAGTAAGGTGATATTTATCTGCATTCTAGTCCAAAAAGATAAACACCACAGTGCTAACCAAAAATTAAATGGCGTTGTGCTGACCTTTAACATAAAACAGTATGTCAGACAGAGAAAACAACACTTCATAGGAATATAAAAGATCCAGGCTGGGATTAAATCTCTGTCCCTATTCCACCTTGGGTTGTTAGCCGACAGTGTGCTGAGAAGAACCAGAGCCCTGTTCCTTCCTGTCTTGACAGGAAACGAACCCGTTATCTTTTTTTCTTTGAGTTTTAACTGAACACCACTTTATCTCAATAACAATCTGCAAATGAGTTCTTTCATAAACCATTTTCTTGTGCAGGTGTTTATGAAGTGAATTCTAAACCAATATAAGGTTTTTGTGAGCATCCAGTTCATGTCATCTTTGAGTGTATCAGCTAAGTATTTTACTCATATATACACTCAAATACACGCAAATCTTTAAACAAAGCTTCTTACTCTCTTTAGTCATACAAAAAAAGAAGTATCCAGCTTTCAAATATAATTTTTTACGCCTCAGGACATAAAAATAAATGTTGTGGTTCGCTAAATATGAGAACAACACATGACATATTACTCTGTAATTATTTATTTAACACAAACTAAGCAAATTATGCACAAACAGTGTATAAACATATGCACAAACAGTGTGTGAGAGCACAAGTATTAATCAAAAAGATTACCAAACAACCTTTAGAAAAATAATCAGTTTCCATGTGACATTATCAGTCTCTCACATGATAGTGGGATAATTCTGGTCCTCTTTACAACATTGCTGCACTTCACGGAAGAGTGCAGACATTTGCTTTTTGCACAGCTTGCTTAGGGTAAAGTGTGGGAAGTTTGGCAAATGATCTGGCACATTAACTGGAAAAGGTCTTTATAACCCCTCCTAGATTGATTGACAGCAACAATCGTTTCTCTAAGATCTCTACTGATGTCTTTCTTTTTTGGCAATGTGTGAACACACCTAAGTGCTCCAAGCTATTAAGCGGTCAAATGTCTGCTCTAACAGAGGTGCCCACACAAATACTGGCATGTAATTTGTCATGTGTTGTTAATATGATGTTGCATATAACTAATTTTAAACCTGCTAAAGACCAGATGTCACACATAAACCTTTGAAACTGAAAGTGGATACTCTTTTTCAACTAAAACACAAATATGAAAGGATATTTGGCAATGTTGTATTTGGTGTTTTACCCAAGGGCACTTCAAAACGTCAAGGTGTTGGGGATCGAATGCCAGCATTCTGGTAGGAAGATGACTGTTCCACTGGGCTGAGCTACCCAAATCACAATCACAAACCCTCAGGCTACCCAAATCACAACCAAATGCTGCTGATGGACATCTACGAGTGTTCTCCATCTATGGACTAGTTACTCAGTGTAGAAAGTCTGCTATGCTGAAGTGACCCAGCCATGTCAATGTATCTAAGCACAGTATTTATAGTTCTGATATAAATCGGTATACACCAATCTTTCATTTTCCCCATGACTCATTGTCTGTGAATGAATAGAAAGTAGAAAACTGGATTTTGGGAACAGGCCTTTTGTACAAAGGGTCACAGTTTTAAACAATGCAACCTACAAGCCTACTTTGAATGAAAAGTGCAACAAAAAAAAAAGTTTATGTAGCATACTTAATACCAGTGTACAAACAGAGACAAGTGCAGCTGGTATGTACAAGCATCTGTGAAACTTAGATCCATCATACTCTGCTAACTTTAAAAGGCTACACATCAGCTGGGTGGGTTCTAGATCCTGCATCAGAAAACATCTACTTTTCTAATATATCCTTAAATGAGATACTAAAAATTATCTTTGGAGAAAGCAAAATAAATGCACTGATTTGAAAGCAAGAGAACTAACTGATTGCGGCAGCGGTCCTTGAGGGAGTTGCTTCTGACTGCAAAGGATGCAGAAGAGGGACTGGTGGATGTTTCATCGGTATCCTCTGCCTCCAAACTACGATTACAAGATCTAAGGAGCAGAGAGAAGAAGGTTAGTCATAAATTAAAGAAAAGAAGCACAGAGACGTCATGGTAGTTTTTGAAAACGAATCTTCAAGGACCCAGCCCACCTGATAATCTGCAGAATGTTGCTGACGGTAGCCTCTTTCTCTGGGACATGAAGCCCATCTGTACCACACCGTGACATGAAATTGTTCTGGCCACTGTAGTCTGACACAAACTAAAAACAAAGCCAAACAGGTAAAATGGATCAAAGAAATGCAACATTGGTTGGGGTCAGATATATCAAATGTGCATTTTTTTGTGCATGCTTGCAAGTGTTTACTGTACCTCTATTGAATCATCTGTGTTATCTGAAGATTTTTTGAGACTAATTATGCTTGCTGTGCCATCCAATGCATCACTTAATTCCTTAAGAAAAACTCCACAGAATGGCACCACCTTTAGTGATGGGGTAAAGAAGAATATCGTAGTATATCCATGGAAAGTGAATTTAAGTTTTCGAACATCCTCCAACCCACCTTACATCCTGGGATATTGAGAGCTCTGGTCACAACTTTCTTGTACTCAGAAGAAGACTCATGCTGGGCCATGGCATCCTTTAAGCTTCTCATGGTCTCAATATCTGACTGGTCCATAAACTGCCACATCTTCAGCACCTTGCGAGACCTGTAGGACAAGAAAGGTCTCAAACATCAGATGGTAAAACAATGGGAATTTTTTTCAACAAAACAAACAAGACCATTTTTGATTTGTCTGTGTGTTTCTTCAAACCTGAGACCGGCTAAAAACTCCATGACACCGTTGTAGTTTCCCATGTTCCAGCAGCATTTAGCAACATGGACAAGATACGAGAAAACTTCTCTCTTCTCTTCCATGGATCCTGCTGTCAGGATCAGCCATGTCACCCATGAACTCACCTGCGTATTCACAGTTTTACATATGAGATTACAAATAGTTGCATCCCAGTGGTGCTGATCAGCACAGTAATATGTATACGAACACAAAACAACACAAAAACAGTTTTTCACCAAACAGGAATAAGTTGTCCTTTGTTCATCAAAATTCACTTGATACTCTTTTACAATATCCAAACACATATATTTAACAAACCATTTTATCCAAAACATTTTCTGAGTTGTTGCACTCTTACAATCTGTTGCACATCTACTTGTTTAAACTGTAAGACTTTTGGACTGTGAGTCTTTTGGCTATTGGACAGTCGAGATAACTGGTGACATCATGTGCTGCACCATCACTGACTGTATTGCTGCAACTTAGTGATCATGCAACATCCACAACCACGTTATGTCTGCTTGAAACTTTTTTTGTGTGTGTGTCCGTGTGTGTGGTCTTGATGGTGCTTAAGAATTATTGTCTGGAGACCTGTGTCTGCAGTGTTAATTTAAGTACACTGTCATGCCAGATGATCACACATAGACACACACACACAAGATAGAGTGAGATCAGATATCAATCAGCTGTGCTCTGTAGCTGCACTGACTGCCTTCAAGCATGTGCATAACACCCAATTCTAGGACCAGATAAGTATCAGGGTCACATATATACACACACAACATGCACACGCACACAAACTGCAGTGAAGCTTCATTTTCTCTAGTGTCACTGCCTCCACGCATTAGAGTGTCATAAATGCATAAGCAGTCACACACTGAAACTCCCTAACCCCTTTGCAGGTGGTAAAAACATCCCCCTGGCCCAGAGATCTATTACAGGCTTATGTAAGAATCTGTGAAATCCACCGCAGTGCAACTTCACAGGGACAGAGAAATACACACACACACTCCCCAACAAACTGATTCAAAAAGTATGCAACAGAACATTTTCACACATATTGTTTCAAGTTATTTCTACTTTAGCAGGGGGTTGTGAGATACTTTTATACATGTTTTTTTTTCCCCTTTGACCATTCAGTGAATTATTACAACAGCAAGTGCAAAACTCTAGGAACTTGTGGTTGCTTGAGTCTCCAAAGGTTGAATGGGAGACGTAACAGTCCTTGAAGACGCAGGCACCCTGTCTACCTTTAAGACTAGGCTTACAGCTTCCCTTTTTGATAAAGATGATCGTTAGGGCTTTAGTTATGCTGCTTATACGCCTAGACTGCAAGTAGAACTCTCATGATGCATTGGTCTTTATCCTCACTCTGTTCCCTTTACACGTTGCATATGTACATGCCATCATTATTGCAATTAACATTGTTCTGGTTTGTTTCTCATATGCAAATATCCCAGGGCTATTCTCAATCTCTCTGTGTTTGTTGGACCTTCTTTCTTGTCATCTTAAACAAGGCAGATGGATGCCCTCTCCGAGTTTGGTTCTGCTGGAGGTCTTTTAGCCCTGTTAATCAAGTTCTTTCCTCTCCACTATCACCTTGTGCTTGTTCAGATTGAAGGATTGGACCAAAGAGAAGACTGGATGCAATCTGTTGGGTTCTTAGATTGGCTGTTTTGTTTATGAATTGTTATTATATGAATTTGGAATCTGGATTAAGTTGGAAAGAATTGCATTGACATAATAGTAATGAAATGGGTTGAATTGGAATAACAATAGATTGATTAGATTGTCCTTAATTTGACTGTATTTAACCTGTCTTTTGTTTTAAGTAATTTCAGATGATGGTGATAATTGTGCTGTGAATTGATGCTATACAAATCCAGTAAATGAAACTGAATGGAACTGGAATTCAACTAAATCATATTACACTCAACCAATGCACATGTTTGCAATATTTTAAAAACATGGAGATTGTGAATGAGACCAGAAATACTTCTATATTAACCCAAGGTACAAATGTAACCATGTCCTGGTAACACTGTAGTCAAGATTAAATATATGACCATGACCTTCCACTAGATTCAGTTTCCATATTTTTCCATTTCCATGTCAATGAAAATTTGTTTTATTTCCCCCAGTAAAATGTACTGTTTTCACTCGCTACTAGTGCCTGGAGAGCATCAGATGCAGATAATCAACCTGGAGCTTTCTAAGATTGCAGCTTCAGTGATTTAAAACCTTTCTCTATGATCTACTATGCATGGCTTACTGACAAACAACCCTGTTGCCCTGTAGTCTCTTATCTGTTAAACCCCTGTCCTGTGCATGGCAGGATGTGCGTGCCATGCATGAAAATCTTCTATCAGTTACTTCTAGCGTTATGACATAATGCAATACCATGTCAGCAGGGAGGTTTAAATTACAGTCACCATCTAAACCATTTTGGCCATCTGCAAAGTGCCTTTTTGAACTGCCACAGATCAAGGGATCACATTGGGTTGGCATGTCTTCTGATATTCCAGATAGCAAAAGTGTGTACTCAGTGTTGTGTGTAACAGATAATAGACAGGATATGAGGAGATACTATATACAGAAAGAGTATGTAATGGCACAGGAGTGGCAAAGAGCAAACAAGAGATTAGACAAGAAATGAGTAAAACTGACAAAAGTAATGTTAAAAGGTGTCCTAAAACAACAGCCTCAGTATATACATAGCATGGTTCTTATCGACAGCAGCTTGAAAAAAGATCATACACGGAACTGGAGCCGGGTACAAGCTGATCCCCTTTTGATGTTTGTGTATGTGTCCATCTGTTTGTCTGTCCTTCTGCCTGTCTGTCTCCATCTGTTATTAGTTGAACACAAGGGTCAGTTTCTCCTTGATACAAGAATTACATAACCAAAGATGACAGAGAACTATTACAAACTCAAAACAGTGCATACTGGTCCTGTCAAAGCTAAACACTTGAGACAGACACAAAGAGGCCCAAAATTCTCACCATTCCCTGCCTCCCACTTTTCCCTTCAAAGCTATCTTTTTAACTGCAGTTATTCACTCCCATACATGGCTTGAAAATGAACAGAATCAAAAACTGTAAGAAACCTAAAGATAGCCAGTTTTAATCTCAAAGTACAGTACTGTGCAACAATCAATCTTATGCAAAGTTTAACTGACTATCCAATTTTTTTCAACTCTCTTTATTAAGAGAGATAAATTAAACTGATAATAACCTCACTCTAGGCTCATTTATTTGTTATTATTTCCATTGATTTCTGCAAAGGTATTGTATTAACCAAAGACTACAGTGTTTGAGAACAAACCCATAGATTTTTCATTTTCTAACTGGGAACACCAAAAAACAAAACTTGAAAGTTTGTTTTTTTTTTTTTAAGGAAAAAGGTTACTATCACAATAGTTTAATTTTTAAAAATCAACAATAACTTGATAAATGACATAGGGCCCGATCTTGCGCCAAACCTCCAAAACCTGCTATTAAGGGATAAAAGGTATTGGGAGGGGCGTTCCCCCACGAAGAACGCAATCTTCCACCTCCCAAAACCCACGATCTCACCTGCGAAATCCACGATGTCATGCACACATTATGCATGGGAGTGGTTAGGGCGTTCCACCTGTTTAACCAATCAGTGCGTCAGCAGCCATTGCCTTTAAGAGCAGGTTGCAGTACCTGCAAACTGCCATGGAACGTCTTTTCACCCAGATCAGAGCAGCTCTCATGGACAGCTGGTCTGGGACTGTGCTGTAGAGCTTCCTCCTCTTTTTTCCTCCTCCTCCTCTGCACTGATATATACATAACTAGCTTTAACTAATGTGGAGCAAATGATTTAATCATTTCTTTTGTACTCCAAGAAGTTCCAACAAACTGCTCAGAAAATAGAGCCGGTGAGCTTCCAGGAAAGCATTTATTAACTAGAAAAGCAATCGGAGAGCGCAGACCTCCGCCAAGCACAGCAGTTGTGGTTGCTTTAGGGGTCAAGAAACAACTAAACAGCGCAATGTTATCGAAAATTTGAAAGTGATCCAGAATCCAGGATTTCTTCCGGATCACACCCAAAATAAAATCAGTTCTTCCTTTTCACATTTCTGACAACTCCTGAAAATGTCATCAAAATCCATCCATAACTTTTTGAGTTATCTTGAACATATCCCCTGCGCAAAGACGCACAGCTGCGCCAAGACGCATAGTTGCTGGGAGCGGTGCTTTTTTCACAACAGAGTTCTGTGATCTCCTCGTTTCTTCCACAGCAAACATCTGAATGAGATCATGTCACAGCTGTACAGACATCATCTGCCCTTAAGAGAATAATGTATGAAAGTAATACAGTGATGCATAATCGAGAGGTAGAGCCGGTTGTGCAGTCCACATGTGACTGGGTGGACGCGCAATGACAGGATTTGGACGCGCTCTTTTACGCGCCGACATGCCAGTTGCGCTTTCCACAAACTCGGTATCTTGCGGTACTGGTGTCTCGCAGATTTTGGGTATTGGGTAATGGGTGGTCACACCACCCATTACCCAATACCCAAAATCTGCGAAGTACAGGTACCGCAAGATACCGAATTCGTGGAAAGCGCTAGTGACACGCCCATTGCCGCGCCCACAATGTGCTTAAGGGAGACGGCAAAATGGGTTTTGGGTATTGGGAGGTGGAAGATTGCATTTCGGCTCCTAAATCTGTGATTTGCAGGTAATGGGTTTTGGGTATTGGGTAATGGGAGGTGCAAGATCGGGCCCATAGTCTTATAATATAGCATGTTTATGTAATTGATCAACTTAATAAAATATATAATTTTCTTTTTACAAGAAGAAATGTTTCCTAAATAATTTGATTAATGGTTACGAAAAAGTCCAATCAGAGGAGCTGTTTGTTTTTCATCTTTCATTAGTGGTCGACAGACTTACTCGGAAGTAGACTTAAGTTCAGTAACTATTAGCTATTTTGAGCTATACATGGTTTATATCCAGTTCAGATCGTTCACACAAGAGTTAACTACACAATCACAAAACTTTGCACTCATCTGATAAGATCAGCACAAGAAGCAGTAGGTAGATGCCAACAGTAAATATATATATTCATGTCACATCATTTTCACCTATGGTGTGTGCATGTGTGTGTGTGTGTGTGTGTGTATGTTTGTGCATGGTATGTGAGGCTAAACAGCTATGATATCAGTACTGGAGTTGACATTAGCTCATTCTGTTATCATGAACTACTTAAACATTTCCCAACAACTTTTAACCTGTGTTTGACAAGAACTAATCAGACAAGGAGTCTGTCTAAATATATGTTTGTTTGTTTGCTTTTTTCTTGAAAGACAACCAAAAAAATGTGGAAACACTGATAGGATGCCGAAGCTCTAATTAGTATGGACAGGTAAGCTAACTTATAAGTTATTTCCCAAAGATGACCACATCTGCAACTGATGGCAGAGCATTTTGAAATATCTGTCAAGACTCTGATGGCATCTTGTGTTGAGGAAAGCATCTCTTATTGACACTACATTACTGTGAGAAAGATATATCGTAGATAGTACGAGAGGGAGACAGCAGGTGAGAAAGTATAGGTATTAACTTAATTTGAATGCCATGGATGAGTAATCGTCAAATGTGTAATGTGCATGAGTGTATTCACTTCACTGTGTGTTAAGTTATTGTATTTGGTTTAAAAAAAAAAAAAAAAAAAAAGCTTTTTGGGAAGGGTCGGATCTCAGCTGTCACCAGGTGAGAGGCAGGATAAACCCAAGAAATTTAACCAGTGTTTCAGTGAGCCACAAAGGGACAACAACAATGCACACTTCCACAGGTCAATACTGATGTTCATTTCCTCCGTATACTGTACTATCAAATTTGATCATCAAATGGAGATTCTTGAGTTAAAAATCAGTTTCAATTTCATTTAAATGAATATTTGTTTACTTTTAGGAAGTATGAAATCACTTCCTGCCCATAGCAGATCCAATCCACACCAAGTCAACACCACCTTACTCCAAATCTAGCCCAAGCTGTTCACAATAACCAGCAATTACTGCTGCAGTTACCAGACAATAACCGTAGTCAAAGTGTGATAACTTTTAAGAATTTCTTATACAATTTTGTTAATAACAGTTAATTAGTAAATAATGTTACATTACAATTCAAAGGTTACAAAATGCTCACAATATGTGTGATCTGTATTATCATATTGTCCACCCCAGATATGCAAATTCCTACATTAATGTATTTGAAACGTCTCCACCAGAAATTCTATTGTTGGATTTCAGGTAACCCTCATCGACAGTATCTATTAAAATAACTTGACAACTAAGTACTAATATTGTACAACTCATAGTGACACTTTGAAAATATCAGTCTCAGCCTTAAAAGCCATAAAGGCTTTCTTCAAACATAGAACTCTTAAGGGATGGATCATAACCCTAAATTCAGCTTAGACAGATACTGACAGCTTCCAGGAGTCATGCACAGTCCCAAAAATCTTGAAAAGAGCACCCTTGAATTGAATCTTTAATAATAAAAGTACAAATAATTATTTGTAAGAGTTGTTAATTAATAAAGGCTGAAGGGAATGCCCTAAACCCCAGCCCATTCAAAAAAATTCATTAAAAAATTAAAGAGCCCTCAACATTTTTACATAACACTGTGCACCACTGCTGAGGAACAGTAGTCCAGACAAAGCTAAGCCCAGAGTTCACAGCATAGTTCACAATTTCACACAGTTCACAATTTGAAGCCTCAAACTGGCTTCAAATTGTGTCTTCAGGGGAGAATCACTGTTGTCATTTGACTCTTGTTCCATGTGTCCATATATGGTTACACTGCACATTTTGAAAACTATTCTTGTGTGTCTCTGCCCTTGCTGACATAAATGAAAACCAGCTGATGCTAAAGGCATGCAACTTAAAGATTACTTCATCATTCCTAATCAATCTCTCTCCTCACACTTTCTCTTTTGCAGCACTGCACTGCTGTTATTGCTTATTTTCAAAGTCACTCACTAAAGACACAAAACTCCAGAGTGACACTACATCAAGCTTATACCACTGTGAGGGAGTGTGTTTTTGTGTCAAATAGTCTACATTACAGTGATGGACTCTCATAGCATCACAACAAGGACAATTCAGCTGGACGAAAAACAATTACCGCTTTGGTCTGTTTTCCTTTGGACCTATCACATTAAAAAAAATTCAAGACTCACAGCATTCCTGTCTCAAAGAGGTCATGAATGGGAGGTCAGAAAAGAGCACCAAAAGGATTTGAGTGCTGCTTTTTCATTAAAATTTTTCCAGCAGTGCCAAGGTTTCTCTTTCGATATGAAAAAGTCTCTATAAAACTGTGTTTAAACAATGACCTCCAAGGGTTTCAGAAGCTACACATTAAGCTATTCCACATTGTTGACTGGTATGACCAAATCTCAAGTTATCGTATTATGCAAAAAAGGGATATAAAAAAAATTAGATATAAGGATTTAAGCGTAAACCACCCCATGTCTGGGCGTACGACTAAAAGAACAAGAGTTTTCTGCTCTTGTTTTTCTGAAATAGAAAAATTAATGTGAGAATTCCAATTAACACAATGGCTTTCTCACCTCATTGAAGCGTGCCACCAGGTCTTCCACAGGGTTGCTGCGCTGAGCACTCTGAGTAGACATGGTGGGTGCTGACAGCGAGGCTTTGAGGTTTGGATGGCGCTTATTTTGACACTCAGGACTGCCCAGATCTTGAGTAAGGAAGCAGAGGTAGTCCAAGGGAAAGACCTGCAGAAAGAGATAATCTTACAAGGATTTCCAGAAGTGAATAACTTAAAATACATTGGGTTTCCTGTTTTACTAAGAGAAAATCTTCTTAGGACTGTGAGTTATTCTCCTCTGACATGAACCATTTTGCCAAACCAAGTTTTTTTTTTCTTTTATAATTAATGTCAATTAGGGATGGGCAATACCTGTGGTTTCTGTTTTGATCCGATACCAAGTAATATCAGGGCTAGTATCCCGATATTGATACCGATATTTTTATAAGTCTTGTTGTACACACAAGAACATGTGTTATTTGTCATTTTTATGTTAAAATTTCATCAGAAACGTACATTTAAAAACAACAGCAAACTTCTCTATTTTGTTTCTGTTGTCTTTACAAAAACAGATAAAGCAGTTTGTTCTTCAGTGTTTTCTTAAGGTTTCACCTGTTCCTGAATGAGTGAGTAAAATACAGAGAGGTAGAGAAATAGGCCATCTCTTGATACAATACAATACAATATAATACAACTGGATACAATAAATAAACTGCTTACATTTGACTGGTAAACAGTTCTATTATCACCAGTCATTCCTGCCTTTCTGAAATGTCTCCATTATAAAACTGAGATCAGTCTCAGTGATCTGGCGGTATCCGTCCATTGTTCTTGTAACTTATCAGACTCTTTTTAGTGACAATTGTTTCTAACATTTGATGAGATTTGTGGTGTTGCCACAATGTCTGACTATTTTGTCACATATACCGCATTTCAAATAATCATCATGTCAAAATAACTGCACAACAACATTTATATACTGCTGTTGAAGACAGTAGCTACTGTGTGCCGCATTATAGCTGTTCTTCCTAACAGAGTGCATAAATGGAAGGCAAAATAGTTCCTAGTAAAAATACTATAAAATTAGATTATTGAATTCAGATATTAAAGCATTGTCTGGCATCGATTTCTTTACGTGAGGATCAATCCTTAAAAGTGAACCATCAGGATTGAAGTATCAATAATTTGGTATCAGTCCATCCATTTCTAATGTCAGTATGTGTATGAATAGCACTTACACAGGGAACAAAACCTTAAAAAAAAAATCCCAATCTTTATACAATATGTTTACCTGCTGATACAGCTGCTGCTCCTGCTCAGTGAGGATACAGGCAATCTCCTCTGGAAACTGAACAAGGTGGCACAGCTCTGCCAGCTCTTTACTGATTCCGGTGACATTGGGAGGAAGAGAGTTGCTGCTGGTCATGCTGGTGGCCAGCTGACGCTCTGAGCAAACAGATGAAGACAAGAGAAACATGAAAAGAGAATACTTTTACTTTATAAGTTCAGGTGGTATAACATCTAGTTAGCATCTTTAAGAGGAGTGGGTGGGATTTTATCAGAAGGCAGGAACGTAAAGTAGGGGGCCCCCATGCACATACCAGTAAATTAAAAGAATATAAATCAGGAATGAGACACAGAGATTAAAAGTGAGACATCATCTTTCCTGATGTTCCCCTCTCACCATTAAAAGTTAATGAAATATGTTTTCTTTTTTGTGAGTTTTTTCTTTCTTTTTCTTTTTTTTTTTTTGGGGGGGGGGGGGGGGGGGGGGTTTAACCTGGATGTCTCAGCTCTGCTGATCTATCAGTACCTGCAAACTATATATTCTTTTTCAGCCAATAGAGCAAAGCCCACTTCATCCTCTGAAAGTAAACAGCACGATCACCTGTAAGTTCCTGTGTTTGGATTTCAGACCGGTCCATTAGTCTATCTGTTTACACATGTGCGCACATACACACAGATGCAAACCTGTCCTCATCTCTGCTAACAAAGGACTAATGGACGGTTTCTACACTGGTTCAGGAGTTGCCAGGTGGACATTCTGTACATTGTCGAGATGAATGCCACATAAACAGCCCTTTTCAGCCACAGGAGGTTTTCCTGGAATCATTTCAGGGGGATTCTGAAGAGTTTCATATTGCAGTCTGGGACATGATACCTCGCTGCAAAGAGTCTGTACTCCTAAAACAGACTGTTGGAGTACGTTTTGTTTTGTTGGTAAGCTGTCAAACTAAACCTATGGTTGAGCATTTATTCAGGCCACAAAAAAAGAAAAAAAAACTTGTGACATAAGGATCAACATAGCATAATTGTTCTATGTTATAATAAATAATAAATATGCTTGTGTGTGTGAGTGTGTGTCTATCAAGTGTTTCAGTTATTTCAGCAGTTTTCAGTGCATTAAGCATTGAAGTTAAACAAAGTTCATGGCAAAACACCATGACGCAGAAATGTACATCAAATATAAAGAACTCCAGGAAGTACACAGACACTCTCTGCTCATTGTCAACTGTCATCTAGAGAAAAATAGGCTACCTCCTAGAGTACAGACACAAAACTGTGTATGGATACATATGCCGAAGCACACTTAAAGGTTGTCCTTGGTAACCCCTGAGATGTGGAACAGGTAGGCATGGCAACAGCAGTGACTGCTCTGCAGGAACAAAACTTGCTCATTTACACAGTTTGATTTGTAGATCCGGTCTCGCAGCTTTTGTAATAAACTCTGTGTGCGTAAGTGTGCCTGTGTGTGCATGTTTAGAATAAGAGCACAGGTACAATGAGCATAAAGAACACAGAGAAAGCAAGGGGAAGAAAAAGAACAGCTAGGCGACATTTAAAAAAAAAAAAAAAAAAAAAACAAGGACAGCAGAAGTACAATATATGAAAATGTTGACGTTTACATTATAGAACAGGTGTAAGCTACCTATTTTAACTGAAGAAAAGCTATGAACCACTAATTATCTTAATATCCCACAGAGAGGCATACACATTATGAATGATTATGATCATTATAAAGTCTAAGGCAAAGCACATTTTTCATTGACATTAAATCAAAAAGAAATGCAGACCAAAAAAAGAGAGAGAGAAATGGTTTTCAAAGTTTGATTAGTCCTGGGTCTACGGAGACTGTATGGCTTGTAAATAAGTACTGAATAAATCCAGGAAAATTCAAAGTATGAACATGTGTATCCTTTTTGTGCCATTTACCACAAATGCCATGATCCAAACATCGAAACAGCTGCAGCTTCCCCCTCAAAAATGAGCCTACCAATCATATGAAGTAGTCAAGATGGGAATTTACACCAGATTCATAACATTTGTCATCTGTCAGTTCTTCTCCTTGTAAATTATCCATAAACTATGTCTTCAGCTCATCATGAAAAAAAAATACAACAAAAAAGAGAGACAAAAGACTGGTAATTTAAAACGATCACTATTAAATTGCCATTTTTGCCACATCTTTTGCCAAGAATTCTTATTACTAGCTATCTTGTGAAGTGGAAATTCAGACATCCTCAAAGTATTCCTATGAATCTCATGACCATGCAATGGCCTCTCACATTCATTTATTCATCATTTAAGCAGGGGGACACACAGGTAGACAACACTGTCAGTCAAAGTGGTGAGAAAGGGTCTTTAAAGATCCTGATGACTGAAGTAAACACAAATGTGAGGCAAAACAGAGAAAAGTCCTGACCAAAAAGCAATGGCAATACATGTTAAGTGTCAAAGGAAAAGTATTAGAAAAATATCAAATGCAAATTATATTTATAAAGCTAAAAAGAAAAAAAATCAATCAATAAATAAAGGTTTAATACCAACTATAACCAAAAATGCACAAACAAGTCTGAAGTCATGGACTTCGGCTTGATCAATTTATCTAATATGACATATGTGAGCCCATGAGAGAGAACAAACCTTATCTACAACATTTCAATGAGAGCTGTGAGTAACATAAGGAGTGTAGTTTTCCTGCTAAGAGGCTGACAGAACCTGAATGTGGACTAAGTGACCATGATGCCTCTGTGATTTCTATGCACGGGTTTACTCATCTATAATGCATGCTGAATACAAATATCCTGCTATGTGTGTTTGTTATACACCTGCTTCTGAATCTGGTGGAGGATGGAGTAGATTGCCTGAACATCCTTTTTAACCAAACCGACACTGCATAACATTTGTGTTGTTACAACAGGAAATGGAAGTGTGAGTGTGTGGCAGACAGATTCAAGACAGCAATTCAGTATTTTATATAAATTAAATTCAAAATCAGAGGCTTACACTGAAATAGTGCCTGGGTATATCTCTACACTATGCAGTGGTCAGAACTTCAGGCCTAAAGCTTACCACATGAACTATAAGTTAACCATATATTTTGAACCGCAGTGCTCACCATTACTTTATGTTCTCAATGCATTCTGGGTCTATAATGATACCATATGGTTTCATTAAGAGAAAATTGATGGACAATATTTCAGTTATGTCAACTTTTCCTGGTCCACAACAAAGACATTAACAATGCCAGATGTTGCCGTTTTTGTTTGTAGTTTGCAGTCAAAAGTCAAGAAGGAAAGCAAATGAATTTTTCACATTTTTTTTAGAGAATAGAAGAAGCAAAGATAGCTCTTTAAAGACTTATGCTTATGTTTCTGTCATGTCTTACCTGATTCATTTGATATCTTTGTCAACTAGAACTACATGGAAAGAGGTCACTTCATTTGTTGTACTAATAGTTACGTACCAGTAATATCCATCCATTTTCTATACCCGTTTAATCCTTGAAGGGTCACGGGGATCTGCTGGAGCCTATCCCAGCTGTCTTCGGGCGAAAGGCAGGGGTACACCCTGGACAGGTCGCCAGTCCATCGCAGGGTACCAGTAATATCATTTCCCATATTGTTTTTTTCCATACTACCCTTTAATGAACCAGTTCTTTTCACATAAGAAAAACAGACAACAATTGCCTTCAATGTAAGGCAGCTAAATGATCATTTCTCTAATTCCACTCATTACACTTTGCACAGACACATCCAAGTCCTCTGATTCTTCTTAAGACATGCCACAACCAACGCTACTATTTTCACACCATTTCTCACAAAACCATGGCTGGTCATTGTTTGCTAAACTTAATGTTTTAAGCCAAACTTTGAAAAACTTATCAAAGTTCAAACTGAACCACAATTGCTGCACAAATGGCCAATTTGAACTTGAATGTGTCATGAGTCTTTACACTAACCAGTATGAAAGTGAATCCTGTCAAATCCCAGCCCCAATAAAAATGTTTCCCTTGAACAACTGATGACAGAAAGCAGAGCTCTATATGTTCAACACGCCACTGCGAGCATTGAAAGGCAGAATTTGCCTCATTCTCAGCCTCCCACCTCTCTGATCTTCTTCACGTTAGCAGACATTTTGCATAATGTCATGAACCCTTCAAACCTGTGGTCAAGATCAAATGTAAGCACAATGGAAGACAGAGTTTTTAACCGCAGGGTCCAAAAACCACATGGGTCAGCTGATCTCACTATTATCCATTGCATCTGAGACAACAATGGCAGTGGTAGTGAAAGGATTTGGTCTAAAATTATCAAACTAAAAAATATTTTGAATTTCTTGAATATAAAAATAACCTACCCAATGTCAATGTTGATCTAATAAGCTGTAAAAGTTGTCTTAGCCAGTGGTCCCTTTTAAACATGGACCGTGGAACATCTCTTTGGCAGCAGAGTGCACACATATGAACAATGTTCTCACAAACATGTTTAGAACTGATGACAACTTCTCCTCTTGAGAATGTAGGGCGCTTAAACAGGTGCAGCACAAACAGTCTGAGTCAAGGACTGTTAACAAATTACTTCTTTAAATCTATTAATAGATGATAATTACATGACAAGATTTCCAAAGAGTTCAGCTCCTGTCTTCTTGAACCTATGTGGCATGTTATTCTTCTGGTTTGGGTGGACACTTGCCCAAGTTCATGAATGCCGACTAAAATATCCAGCAGCCCAGCCTCTTTCCCTGTTCTAAATCTGTGAAAACGATGCACAAAATGTCCCTTTTAGAATCTAAAATGTTCAACCAGCCACTCAAAAAAAGAGGCAAGTGAGATTTAGCTACACTCTCACTCAAATTAAAATCAAGTTGGTAATAAATGGACTACACACAGCACAGCAGTGAACATAAACGCACAAGTATACACAGTGTTAGGAGTCCTAATCCACTGATGCAGTCATACATATACAAAGACACCGCAGAATCAATAAACATAGATGAGTACGATTATAAATCAGGGAGCTTGTTTCCCTTTGTGATCAGATATGCACACTTGAGCAATAATAGAACCAGCTGCATACTTAACATTTAGGTTCTTCTGATCTTTTTCTTTTTGTTTTAAGGTAAAGCATAATAAGACACCCCCCCGTCCAAAAAAAAAAAAAAAAAGGTCAGGAAGTTCAGACAAATCAAGCTCCTTGTTCCTTATCATGACATCAGAGACCAAAACACACTTTTAAATACAGCACAGGAATGAGTAAAGTGAAAATAAGATTGAAATATTTAAATTAGAAATAAAGCTATGTCCACTTTCCCTTCATTTGAGTTGTAGAGTTCAACTCCATCTCTAACAAACTTCACTGTGACTTGAAACAGAACACCTGTGGTTGTGTTTACTGTAACAAGGTGCGTTCATCATCCTCGGTTTCAAAACATTTTTATAGCCAAATGTAAGGTTTGCAGTTAGGATCATGATCTCAGGCTTCTTGTATAAAATGGGCCACAGCATACAACAAGGATGTTATCTATCTTATATTCAAATAAAAATAAAATTAAGACATTAAATTCATGTTTGCTTCTGCCCACTGTCACTTATTGTGATTGGAGGCAGTCACAGGTGAGCTAAAAGTGCTGCATCTTGAATTTATACATTAA
Source organism: Hirundichthys speculiger (assembly GCA_018398805.1). Classification (NCBI taxonomy): domain Eukaryota; kingdom Metazoa; phylum Chordata; class Actinopteri; order Beloniformes; family Exocoetidae; genus Hirundichthys; species Hirundichthys speculiger. The sequence continues at coordinate 455,786 of JAGFBZ010000105.1, forward strand.
TAAATAAAGCAAAGAACAAAATGGTCATGAAATGAGACGACTATTAGTGTTGTTTGCCAGTGGGGAAACTGTCAATTAAACTTTTTTTTTTTGAGGGGGGTGGGGAACTGTTATCTTTGTTTTAGGACCAATTAGACAGTGAAAATGTAATATGCACACACTATTTTTTCCAAAGACTAAGATTCCTTAGACCTTCCACTCAGCATCCATTAGATACAAATAGATATATCATCTAAAATTTAAAATAATGGATACAAACTGGGAAAAAAGACAAAAAAAACAGAACTGTGCATTAAAAATATTCAAATGGTTTAGTGGTTCCCTTATATACATAACAGAGTGATGATCATACTAGACATGGGTGCCTGTGGCTACGTTAGTACAGCAGGTAGCACAATCACAAATCAAAAGACTCGACATATGCCTAAGTGTCCTTGGGTGAGATAACAAGCCACAAGTTGTTCCCAATGGCAGACGAGCACCTTGCAAGGCAGCTCTGCCTGCATGAGTGTAAGTGCGTGTCTGTATAAATTAAACTTCATTATAAAGTGCTTTGGAGAATATGAGATTAATAGGCTTTTTATGTTAGTGCTAACTATTTACCACAGTTCCAACTAGCATGCAGACAGGCACTATATTAAAGTAAAAATCCATTTACATGCAGCAGGCAAGCTTAATTTCATATGTGCACAACTGAGTCATTGAACAGCATCTTAAAATCACAAATTTATTTCACAGATTATTGAGGAGACTTGCAGCCACACTGTACCTCACATTTCCCTTACTCACTGATCAGCTTGAAGTCCGTTCGGTGAGAGTGCTTCATGGTTGTTAAACACAGCTGACCACTCTGCCTCCCACACTGACAGCTCAGTGCCGGGGTGACCAGGATACACTCCACATTTGAGCCGACAGTCCCGTCTCTCCCACAGCTGCTCCCTCTCTCCTTGCTCTATTTTCCTCTCTCACTCCATTTCGAACATGAACTCTCTTCAACTCGTACTGTCTGCTCTCCGTCTCTCACCTGCCTGTTCTCCCTGTTCTCATCAACAAAGACTTTCCTTTCACTTCACTACATTCACTACTGCTCTCTCTATTTTCTTCTTTCTTTCTCTCCCTCTCTCTCTCTCTCTCACACACACACGCACTCTCGGTCTCTTTCTTCGGCTCCCACCCACTCCTCACTTATACCATACATAGTTCACAGACATGTGTTACCGTTAGACCAACCAGACTGTCCCACTGCACAAACAGTGTCATAAGTCATACACCCATAGCCGTCTGAGACAGATAATTAGTTATTACTGCAGATCTAAAGGGGAAGAAAACAAACAAAAATAAGTCTCCTCTCTGCCTTCCTCTCTCATCCCGTCTTATTTTGAAAAGATTTAGAAAAACATAGAAATGTAGAGCAAGCCATTCTAATCCACTGATATATCTCTGTTCTGTAAGTGTGCACTCAAAAAAATATTATGAAATATTTCTTTCTGTGACCCTGGCTCTTAAAAAAAAAATGCTCGGACTGATTCAGTCCAAGCATTCAGTTGACTACAGGTGACGTTTGTGCTCATAAACAGGACAGTGGAAAGCTGGGCTCACAGAAAAGGAGGTAGACAAGAAAGACAGCAATCCAAGAAAATACTAAGAATTTGAACTCAATACCATGATTGCACAAAAAAAAAAGAGGGAGCTAGTCAAGACATAGATGACGAATGCTGGATCAGATGGACAAAAACTGAAAAAGAAATTTTATGAACAGGTTATATATAAATGCAAAGTAGCTATTTTCAGCTTGGAAAGGTTATGGTTGTTAAAAACACCTGACCACACAGAACAACAACATGTTGTTGTTGAGGTGTTTGCAATATCTGAAGGACAGTAGTACTGTCAGTAGTACTGTCTGCAGGTAAATAAACTGAAATGCCTGATATAATGTTAAAGTTGCAAATATTGTTAATTTTGTTAAGTATGTATTCAAAGTCTCCATGAAATTAAACTCAGTATCTACCTGTTTTTTTCCTGTAATCTTCACATCAACATCACTTTCTGACTCAACAAAGGAGAAAATCATTTTGTAGGTGTTCATAATGGTATTTATTTTTCTGGAAAATCATCAAAACTCTGGACTCTAGTACATACTAATTTTAAACACTGTTCAATTTTAATTTGAAAAATTATCTTTGAAATGCTGTGTGAAAGCTGGACAGCCCACTTCAGAACTTTGATTACGATTTTTAAAGGTAGACTCAACTAAATATTTCAAGAAAGAAGGAAAATACACCAATACATTTATCTGCAATGACACCCGTTCTTTTTTATCTTATTTTGCCATGTCTGAGATGTTTTTTGGCATGAAACATCCAGCTGCTGACCAACATGACATGTTCCATGTTACCAACCTCACAGCAAATCCTGGAAGGAAAGGAAAAAAGAAAACTGCTTCACAACAAAGGAGTCGATGTTCACATACAGAGAAAAGCCATAGCTCAGCTCTACAAGGATACAGAGCAATAAGGTTGACCAATCCTTGGATTAAAGTACTAACAATCATTTCTACAGGTGAAGAGCTGAACAACAAAAACAGACTTCTGGTAGCGACTCCTCTACCTGAGATAACCATCTAATTTTTAAGATGTACAGTCATGTGAAAAAGCTAGTTTTCCTTCTTTCAATCCTGATCTTTTATGTAAAAAATAAAATAAAATAAAATGAAACATCACCTGACTGTTGGTGCCTTACTTTTAGACAATGACTAACAGGTATTTTGGTACCATACTTTTGAAATTCATCTCATTCTTGCACATTTTCAGAGCATCACCTGCTCCTCCTTTAAGGCCTTGCCACAGTGCTTCAAGTGAGTTGAGATCTGGACTTCAGCGGTACCTTTCCAAAACCCTGGTTTTTTTGTGTGTCAGGCATTCTATGGTGTCTTTCAGATCATTGTCCTGTTGAAAGACCTAATTACAATCAAGATTTTGCAATCATACAGGTCGTCCCTAGAGTCCTTTGTATACAGCTGAATTAATGGTTAATTTGATGACTGCAAGGTACCAATGTGTACGTGTGTGTGTGTTATATATATATATATATATATATATATATATATATATATATATATATTTATGACATTGTTGCAGAAATTCTAGTTCAAATACATTATTCCACTTGTGAATAATGTTTCGTATTGTACAACGCTTAACTCCTATTTTCTGGGAAACAGGTCCAGATTGTTGTAACAATTGCAACAATTGTTTCTCTAAGACCACTCCTTATGTCTTTCCTTCTTGACATTGTGTCAACACAACCATGAATGCTCCAGACCAACAAACAAAATTTTAGATTTTATAGAGGTCTGTAGACCTGCTGATGATTAATTTCCAAGGGCCGATAATCACAGGCACCTGGCTGCAACATGTCTTCTTAAATCCCACAGAGGCAGTAAGGGGATACCAAGTGCTGCTAACAAGATTATTTCTTTCTTTTTGCCTTTGTTTTTGTTGAATAACTAAAAGCATGTGGCAGAAAGAACTACATGATGTTACTGTTCATCTGAGATTCTATTTGCCTACAACTAAGATCCACTTTGATCAGCTTTTCATTTCATTTCATGTTTTACAAACTTGCACATGATGGTCGATGGTACGTGTGTACATTTGGTCTAATATTTTGGATACTATATATTACATAATTATTTTATAGAATCATGTATAATATATTTCAGAGTATACCAGAGTCTGAGCGTGCATTTATAATATGGTAAAATAAAGCTTTATTCATAAATAATTAGGAATGCTAACTTTTTACTTTACTTTTAACTTTTTAAAATATTAATTCAACTGTATTCTACAGATGGATAGCTTTAAACCTACTAATTCCATTTATTTAGCAATACTTATATTGTAATTGGCAAACCTTTTCATTTATTTTTGTACAATTTACTGTGTTGACAAGCTTATTTTTGATTTCTTTGGACAGAGTGGATATGATGATCCTGAACATAATAATACTTTGTACTGAATCAAGAATCATTCTGAACTGATTTTGAATCAAACCATGACCTAATAATATAAATCAAATCAAACTGTGTTGTATCTAAATATTTAGTGCCACATTAACATGATGCAATCATCATAAAGGGAATCTTGTGTAATGAGAATTTTTAGCAATAATGACCATTTAAACAATATGTGTACTTGAAATCCTTGAGACTTCCCTTCACTTTGACTCCCCACCACATTTGCTGTCAATGGGTCCTAAATGCTGGAATGCAGCACAATGTAAAGTGACGACTGAAAGGATGAGGGACAAAGAAAGCGGGAAGCAAAGAGAAACACCAATATTGAGTTCTAAGGATGACTGCCTATAATTCAGCTATGTGCTTCCTTTACACCAGTACAGCACAATAAAACATGGTATAAAGGAAATGATCTCAAGAAAATCACATCTCTTCACAGTTGACATAAATATGGCTAAACCCCTGTAGTCATTAGTAGAGCGTTTTTAAACTTAAATGCCTACTTTGTCTGACAGTAAAAGAGACAAAAATGTAAATAATCTTTAGTACTAGAATTCGTCCACTAATTACATTAAAATCCACTGTAAGGACACTAGGGATACTATCTTCATCATTACATAATACAGTGATCCCTTATTTTTCGCGGTTAATGGGGTTGCCACCCCCCGCGCGAAAATCAAAATCCGTGAACTGGAGCCGGAGCCCCCCAAGCCTCAATAATGTGTTTAAAAAACCCCAAAAAGTAGCGAGGCACTGCAACGAAACAAGACAAAGGCTCAACTGTGGCCTTTCTATTACCTTCACAGCCTCTGGTCTCTGAACCGTAGTAAACAAACTGCTGGTATTGTGCTATTTTTGGCTCGTAATTAGCGGCTAACTGCTAACAACAACAAAACAAAAAGTCAGATTTTCTCTGCATGAAACGAGCACTTTATTCTGGCACTGCAGGAACTTGTAACATCACACAGGTTGTATTGTTCGGCTCCTGTCGGTTAACAGAGAATGTAAATCTATACACGCTGGGCTGCTGTTTATGCTCACTCCACTTTTCATCTAACCCCGTTTTCTTCTGCCATCCCACGACACACACACTACATTACCCATAAGGCCACATCATTACCCATAAGGCCACCTTCTTAAAGGGGCCAGGCTGGCTCACAACATTTCTTCACTGTGAGCAAGTATAAACAGCAAGTATAATCCAGGCCTAGGACATGCAGTAAGTTATTTGTATACATCAGATTAACCAGCAAAAGGCTTTCTTTTCATTTTTAGTGATGCTGGTATATCGAGAAGGACGAAAAACACCATTCTAACAGTCCAGACACAGTCCAAGGCTAGAATGACCTTTGTGATACTTTAAAGCATCTGTGCAGGAGCCACAGGCATCAAATTTTGAATTAAATAAAACACCACTTCTGTAAAAGCCGATACACCGGATAGTACAAATAAAAACAAAACACCACTGTTTACAAACCATATAAATCCTATATTCAATTAAAAATAGTAAAAAAATACCATTTGGAAAATATAGCTCATATTTGAAAAGTTTCTCAAGTTTCAAAAGCAAGTTTCCAAAAGCATGTTCATATTATTCACAGAACTACATAACTCAGACTAAAAGAAAAGCATTTTTCATTAAGGCTTAAAGATTAGGAGTGGGTTATTACACTAAAACACAGAGGAGAGGAGCAATACCAAAAATGGAAAGAAAGCAATAACTATAGCAACACTGTCCAAGTTTGAAACTTAACACAGACTTTGTCCAAGCTTCGGAATAATGAAACATCTTATATGGAAGCAGTGTGGTTTTTTTTTTTTCTTTTTCAGTCTTACACTCAAATTCTCAAAGTCTTACAAAAAAGTTGGGTGGAGTAGTGAGTGCCTTACTAACTGAAAACTGATTTTTTACACCTCTCCACAACTCCTTTCACTTTCTCCATTTAGTCTAGTTTAGTTCTGTTTTCTGCAACACCCATTAGAACAGGACAGTGCCAGAAAAACCCAAAACTGAAATTTAGAATTTTGCATACTTGTGTGTACACCAGAGCGCACGTGTCCTTGAACTTGCCAGAGACAGCTAGTCAGCTGGCTGACTGCCAGTGGAAATTAATGTCAGCAGCTGAACAAGTGATCAAAAACCAGACTGGCTGGACAATGAAGTCATGGAGGCAAAGAGAGACTGAGACACAGTGACAGGAAGAGGTGAAATTGAATATGCATGATGAGATTATGTATATATCCAAGTCCAGTAAAGGAGAAACATCTACCAATTCACCTTTACAAGTCTTACTAGAAAACTTTCAGGGGCAGAGCTTGTTGCTGCTCTGTAGTATACTTATTTAAGTCTAACAAGAACAAAAAAGGAAGCAAATGTCTTCTATATACCATTTTAACTTTAACTAAACTCTTTGTTATGTGTCTAAATTAGAGAATGGCCATGGAAAGAGAGAGGGAGGTATGATGAAGGAAAAGGGACATCAAGGAGCTACAGAAAAAGGAAAAAAGGAAAAGGCAACCACAGAGATCAACTACACCCCACCAAGCTGATCCTGCTGTAGATAAGAACCATGTGGGAAAAGAGCGAAGAGGAAGAGAAAGAGTAGAGCAGGAGACCTCACGGGAACAATAAGAACTCCCAAATGTCCTGCTTATCCAATCTATACACTTCTGTTTATGACCTGATGAGCAGATGTAACCGCTGATTATCATACTTTAGGTCGAGGTTGTTGCGTACTATAGCTGCAACCTAACACTGACATGAGGGATAAAGCTCTAGGATCAAAAACAAAATACTGACAAAAAAACAAATCTTTAAAAAAAAATACTGCACCCAGGCAGAATAACTGAATCAAGCCAATTCAATGTTTATTTGAAAAATATTTTGCACAGTCAAAAATAGCAATAGCAATGTACAATACACATACAACATAAAACCCACCTTTCAAAACAGCGTGGCTGTTGGGGCACTGGAACGGCAAAGGACAGGGCAGGGAAGACCGGGCACCAACGGCAACTGTGGCCTCCAGTAGCGCTCCAGTCAGTAGGGAACACACCGATGTTCTCCAGCCACAAGCACGATAAAACCTAATAATAAAGTTTGTTTGCCATTTCAGTGCCAACATTTAATGCTACAAAGTAATGTGTTTGGAATGCCTTTCATTTTTAATAGCAGTGCAATACTTCCAGCTGGAATTTAACAAATGCCTGGTGTAATACACATCAAAGTTTTACAGTGTTTTTTTGGAGCATTGCAATTTTGCAGCCATGCCTACCATATCAAGTACCCGTTTTACCAAATGAAGCACATGCAGATGGACTGCAGCACTTAGAATATACTATATGGGATATATATATATATATATATATATATATATATATATATATATATATATATATATATATATATATATATATATATATATAGTCATGGAAAAAATTATTAGACCACCATTTTGTCTTCACTTTCTTGTTCATTTTAATACCTGGTACCACTAAACGTCATCATGTGACTAAAACAGACAGAAAAGAAAACACTGAATGCATAAAAGCAGTGTTTTTGGCAGTACAACGCCATAGCTATTGATGTAAAAACTTAAAGTGATTTAGGTTATAGTCAAGAAAACCATGGAAAATGGACAGCCACTAATAATTACCACTTAATCTGCTCGTTTCTCTTTCATTAAACTAAATTCATGTTGTGGCTGAACAAGGAACAAACTGGTTAGAATTTGCATTCATCAATATTCGTAAACAACCTGACAACATCTTGAGGACTCTCACTTGTTATTTCAATAACACCTTTTCACAACATATAAATTCTGGTGGAGCTTGTTCATATGCCAAAAAGAAAAAAAAAAACACATCAGGAGAAACATGAACCAAACCTGGCTGGACGAGAGGGATAATGATGCCAAGGGATTATGGCAGGTGTCCAGATCAGGTCTGGCTGTGCTGGCAGTGATGACATTCAATGGGCTGAGAGATTCCCTGAGACGGACACATCCAGGCCGGGACAACAGGATATTACTGGTAGGATGAATCAGGCCGAATAACTCTCTGTCCTGAACATGGTTGTTAACCTGTTGAGGAAGCCATTGACATCGGAGATTACACCAAAAGGTGAGAAGTACTCATCTGTCATCATACAGTGCAATGTGAATGAATAAGGAGAAACACAAAAACATTTAATGATGGATTGTACATATTAAACAGTAACTGTATTTTGATAATACAACTTTACACAACTGCGAACATTTTCTACAGGTGAAAACTTCACCATCAGAAGCTCTTTTAGTGTGAACAAAAGAAACAGCTTTTCCTTAAAGCTGTGAGGTTGTCAACAGTTACAATAAAACCCAATTATAGTAAATAATGTGATTACAGCAGGAGTTCAGATCTGGTCAGGTTGTGCTGGGGGTGAGAACCGGTAATAGCAAGCGAGACATTGTGAAAGGCTTTAGCCCAAATGTCCTTATCAACACTGAGGTATGCATGAATATGAGATAGGGTAGAAAAAGAAAACTTTATCGAGAGTTGTTTCAGCCTTTCAGACTATTACAAAAGATTTGAATTAGAGGTCTTTGTCATCAGCTACTTCTCCTGTGGTCATTTTCAGATCAATTTCCTCCTGACAGACAAAACAGTGGGAAAACAATAAATCGAGTCAGACAGACATATAAAGTTATATTATGGGGGTGATTAATTGAAAACTGAAGAGAAGACAGAATACAACAGATGAGAGAGGGAAATCACTGAAGGGCTTTGACTGAACATTTTGACCTTTAAAAGAAAGCTTCCTGCAGTACTCTTTTGGTTCAAACTCTTCTTGGAACAAAATCCACCTAACATAAAAGGAAACACTTATCCAGAATGGCTGGCCTGTTCTTTGTCCTTAAGTGAACTTGCAGTCCTTCTCTTCTGGCACATATTTCAGAGAAAAGCCATTAAGGCAGCATTTTGTGGCACTGTAAGTGGGCACTTATGCCTTCAGTGGGGATGGATATAGCAAAATCAGATAAAATCAATATTGGTGACAAAAACGGAATAAATACAATACAAGTTTAATGAGGAAATGCTTCCTAAGTGTCATTACCAGCAGTAGTACTACTTCATATTGTACCATGAAAACTCTGTCTAAAAACTATATTCTTTTGTCTTTTTCATATTCTGTGCACATAAACTGTAAATTTAAAAATAAAAAATAGGAAAAGATTAAGAAAAAATAACTGGTACTGCTCTGACTGGCAATATTTGGCCACACAAATGCGCATCATATACTACACAACCAACTACTCGTCTCAATGGGACACATTTCCTGCATAGGGTGTAGACCTAGCTGTTGTCAGATCTGGGCCGTCCCTGGGGAAGGGAGACATACCAGCGTGCACGTTTAGAAAGGGAAAGAATAATGAACGTGGGGGTGAGGAGTGAATACGAAAAAGAAACAAACACACAAGATGCATTTCTTACAACAAAAAAAAAAATTTCTGTTTACATAAATCAAATCAATGTCATTTTGATTAATAGTTTCTTTTTTTTTTTTTTTTGCATTTTTTCCTATTAATGAAATTAGCCATTTTCCCCTTGAGGCATCGATGCAGTTCCACTGAATAGAGAAACCATACAACATGGACAGTATTTTGAGGCTCATTGAATAAATAACTATATACAAAAACTGGACATGGGTCATACATTACACTCATGTCTTTTACCATTGTTCTTTCATTTACAAACAATAATTTGCAGAAAGTTAGGAATTGTTCTAAAATGACACAAAAATACAGATGTTATTTATTAATTTCTTTGAATCTCTATTTAACCACAGTTACAAAGGAAAATATTTCCACTGTCTTCACTGAACAGCTTCATTGTTTACCATTTTGTTACATCACCCCATATTTTAATTGCACTTTGTAATTGTTTGAAAACAATTGGCTTTTTCCTGCTGGAATAAACATGGGCCTCCCAGGAAAAGATCTCCTGGTATATGTTTCTCCAATTATCAATATTCACTTCTGTTCCAGTGCTCCCTTCACATTTATAGAACTCAACCATGCCAATCACTGACACTGCTGTTAGCACATGTCCTAAATAACAACCTGGATGGTCTTTTTCATATTTAACATACAGATCTCTCAGAGTCTTGAGCCGACGTGGATAATTGATCATGCTACTTGTGGCAGCATCTCCAATAGTACACACAATACACACATCCAATAGTAGTTTCCCACTTTGATATTTTCAAGGGATTCTGGTAATCCAATATGCATGGAGCATCCTACTTTGGCATGCACATTTTCATAATATAGTTAAAAAAATAAAAATTAAAAAAAAAGCACTGTAGAAGTTGAAGGCTCAGAAAGACTGAGCCCTTGGTGAATAGTTCTTTTCTACCAATCCTGCCACCAATTAATCTACGGATAATCACTTGAAAAGAGTACGTATGGACTTTGTATTTGTGTCTAGGTGTGATTGTTATTTAAAAGGAAGAAGAACACAGTGTCCACATACTGTTTTACTGTATGTGTATCTTACTGTTTTATTTATTTCCATGACTCGACTTGAATATTGTCAACTTTGACTCCTGTTATAGTGGAGAACAATTAAAATAAACCCACAAAGAAATTAGTGAGGACCTGATAACATTTGATAAGTAACTAAAAAAAATTAAATAAAATAAAAAAAAAATACAAGACTTTCTCATAATAAAAAACAAAACAAAACAAACTTATAAAGTAGGTAGGCAGTCAGGCTGAAAGTACCCATTTGTTTTCTGTAGCCACAGTCACAGAAGAGATAGGGGTAATAATTATATTTCTGCTCTATTATGCAAGCACAGTGCAGGTCATCCAACATCAATACATCCGGTAAGTTCTTCCTCATCTTAGATTACATTACCAGTGATCTTGCCATTTAGCTAGTAAGTAGAGCTGAAGCTTTATTAGACAGTTGTCACTAATAAAGCATTGTATCTCATGTAGGCACTGTGTGTGTACAGGAAACGCTAATGGCCTAAGCTCAGTGTAGGAATACTACAATGGCTTGGGGCAGCTGTGCTAATTTACTTCTCCCGCCTCCCAGTTTTGCTCTTAAGATTACCTACTGGCAGGTCACATACATCTATAACACTCAGTGTTTACCATAGTTGCTCCAGAAATATTTCCTCCAGTTTACAATTGTACCCTTCCCTTGGACATATAATCATTTGACCCACAGTTGATGTCAACAACTGCAAAGGGACAGAATCAATGAAATTGTCTAGTGTTGTCCAATTATCATGAGTGTATATTTGTTTGAGGCTTGTTGAAAATTAAAGGGGAGTAACATAATAATGTATAAAAGATGGCTTTCATGTGCAGGTGATAATCAATCCAAATAACCTACAGTCATGAATGAGTGTGTCACTTAGTCCCATTAGCCCCCTATTGGGTAATTTCTCTGCATGGCAACAGCCATTCTGGGAAAGGATTAGCAAGGGGCATTGAGGACCACCTCACAGTCTACTGAACTTTGATCTGGAATGTGCATATGCACACATACACACACACACATGCGCAAACAGATACACGTATACATATGCATGCTAAAAAGCAGACATGCAAATAATTTGTGACTCATGCCTGTGCCATTCTGCATATCATAGCAGACACATTCAGGATGTATGAGCACACAGGACACTGGAGATGCTGAGGCTCCCTCCCTGAAATCTAACCACACACTTCATGAACACTTCACTTTGATGTCTTTGGCCCAGCGCCACACAAACTCACATATTCACACACTGACACCCCCTCCCCATACACAGTCTCATTCTCAAAAATCTAAACTCACATCAATACACACTTCTCTGAAATTACTTCTAATTATATATTATAATATGTCACGTTTGGGGTTAGGTACCATGATATGACATAGCTCAGCTGGCTGTGAAATGCTGCAAAAGTATGTGTGACCAAAGTAAAACCTCCCTTCCACTATAACAATGATCAGTATGTTGACAAACCCATACAAGGCTGCAACATTTATCTTCCCAATATGTTGACAGTCAAGGAATAAAAATGCATGACTTTGCCTGAAATCTACTTTTAGACATGTCCTGCAGGGTCAAGGTTAGCTGAGATTAGCTGGGGTCATTCTGTTACTCTCAGTTGAGGTCACTGGAGATCAAAGTCCCTCATTCCTTATGCATTTTAGAACTGCCATTAGGTTGTGTTTTTGCAGTAGACAATTCAGGACTTTCACAAAAAAAAACATATTTCTCATTTCATAATAAAACTAACCAAAATTGCATTTAAAAGGCAAATGAAAATGAGAATTACTGATTAACTGTCTAATATTAAGAAATATCTTTCTAATCTAAAGTTCATCCTCTCAAATGTTATTTCTTATGAGCAAAGCAACTCAGGAACCTCACAATAAAGTTGTGATTTCATTCTCTACATTTCTGTGGAAAAATACCAAACAAGAAAACATCCAAATAAGGAAGTTATTTACTCTTCTTTAAGTACACACAGGTTTTACTGAAATGTTCTTAGATGGAGAACCATGAAACATTAGACACAAAATCAGATAATTGCCATATGTCTTTATGGATAAAACATATGTACTCTAAAATCCTTAGGGCCAAAAAAATAAAGAAAAGAAGCTAATGGTTCGCAACTTTTCAGTGTTTGGTTACAAAAAATGCATAGTTAACTTACTAAATCTGAGTGTCTCCACAATTTCATTTTATAAATATTGTAATATCACCAGAAAGCTGTCGATTAGAGATATTTCCCTCGTCCTTAAATCCTTCAAACCACTTAAGATGATCCGTTTGCTTTAATACAGCAAGATTAGAGTCAACAAATCTGAGCAAGAGTATGAAGAAAATGTGCACCCTATCCAGGCTACAAAACAAGCACAAGACAAATCAAGTGTAATTGAAAAAGCAGTGAGGAGCCAGGTATGAACAGCAGATCTGGTATTCCAGCAGCAAGACAGTCACATTCCACTGAGCTTAAACTCAATCAGTAGACACAAACTACGCACACCCAAACAAAGCAAGCAGACATCCTGACTCAGGTAAAATTTGTGACCGAGTGCTTCTAATGTGTTTCTTGCTCTACAATCACTGGTTTGGATTTATGTGTATACACACAGTATATCAATCTCCTTCTCTAAGCAACTTCTAATCCTGGTTTGCATCACCAAGAAACAGGCAGGCTCTCTGTTCTGTCCTGTTCTGTTCCAAGTTCTTCCGCCATTGCAGGCTCCAGATGTAAATGCTTGCTTACCTGCAACACTGGGCTGTTTCAAAAAAACGTAACATGTGCAAATGGTATTGAATATTGAACCCCCTTAAATACTACTTTTTTAAAAATCCAATAAAAAGTGTTGAATTTTGATTTTTTTTAAAAATGTGCAATCATTTTTACATGCAGATCTGGTGAGAATTTCTCATAACCAGATCTAAGGGGACAGAGAGGACAATTTAAATAACTTCCACCTTCTTGAAGCATATTAGTTTATGTCATGTAGTTCATGGAGGACTTTGAGGTCTGCTTTTATTAATTTCCCTGTTGACCAGAATATATATTATTTGGTCTCTCCATGTTGCATTCACTGCACTTCGGAAGTGAGAGGTTAAAATTCCTTATTTTTGCTTCTCTATTTCAAGGCCCTTGAATAATAGTAAAATTAGTACCCTTTTGTAGTGAATCCAAAATACAATAATTAATAATCAATTGTGGCCTTAAAAATCTGAACTGAATTCTGGTACATTTCACTGATTCACACTCCTATTTTGGATTAGGACAAACACACACCTGATCAAAATTTTAAGACCATTTGAAAGATTGCAAGAATTTACACTTTCCACTATTGGATCTTAAAAAGGTTCTAAATATCGTTTCAAAATGCATAAAGAAGAAATGGGAGTGAGACAGAAAAAAAATTGAGTAAGCAATCTATTGCAAATAACATTTAAACTAAAATAGGCTGTTCATCAGCAGATCAAAAGACCACAGCTTTTAAAAGCCAAAATCTGCACAAAAATGTGAAATCAGTGTCATTGTCTATCAGGCATTCACACTGTCATAACCTCCTGATGGCAAAGCCAAAGCTTTCACTTATTGAATGTGGTCGGATTGTTGAGCTGCATAAGCCATGCAGTGTGCCATCGCTGCTGATGTTGGATGCAACATCAGCTGTTGGAAGACAGTCATTTTGAATTTCTTATAAGGTCCTGAGGGTTATGGATCAAAAAAGTCAAGTGGTAGACTCAAAAGAATTTCACCGGCGCTGAGCCAGAGGATCCAATCGGCTGTCTGTCCAGACATGGGATGATCCTCGACCAAATTAAGGCCGTTACTGGTGCCGACTGCAGCCCAGTAACCATCAGATGGCATCTGAGTAAGAAGAGCATTAATAACAGAAAACATCTTCAAAGGCCTTGTCTCCTTCAATGGCACGAAATTGCCCATTTGAACTTTGCAAGAAAGCACCAAACATGGGACATTGAAAGTTGGAAGAAATTTTTATTCTCTGATGAGAAAAAATTTAACCTTGACGGTCCTGATGGCGCCATCATGATCTGGGCAGCGGCTGGCTATGTGGAGATGTTGCAGGGGGAATCTGAGGCCCTCGTCTGTGTGGTAATGACTGGGTTTTTCAACAGGACAATGCCGTGCTACACAGTGCCCGTCTGTCAAAGGACTTCTCCAGAGAAATAACGTCACTCTTTTGGACCATCACGTGTGTTACCCTGATCTAAATCCAGTTGAGAACATTGGGAAGTGTACAAAAATGGACATCAGTTCCAGACAGTGGATGCCCTCACCACTTGGAACAAAGCTCCCACCAGCTACCTTTTTAAGCTCCAACAGTGCTAAATGTAAATTCTCACAAATTTTTAACTGGTCTTAAAGTTTTGATCAGGTGTGTATACTCAAGTCATTACTTTCATTTAGCCACTCAAGGTACAACAAACAGATCCTGACATGACATATATCTGAATGTAGATATTGTCTGCTAATAAAATCAAAGATAAAGACAAAGCTATCAAGATTAAGAGTTTAACTGCAATACATATAGTGGGTGGAACAATTCTGGAAGAGACGCGTAAATCAAAATAATAATACATCCACAGCATCATGTCAAAGTTCTGTGTTTACCTACATCAAGGAAAGCAGCAACAGTCTACAAACATATTTTCATAATAGCATAATAACACTCTACAGCATAAAATCACTTATCTGCTGGCTCAGAGCTTTAATCTGAGTTCAGCATCTAAGAACCTGCTTGTGCTGAACCATACAGCAGCACCAGATGCTGATTTTAAGCTCTGTCCAGCTAGAGATCAAGCTATATTAAAGCCAATGAAAGACAGAACTAGAAAAGGTTGAAACGATACAAAGAAAAACAGTTACAAATGAGATCGACAAAGTCCAAGGAAGGTTTGTCAAAACAGGAAGAGCAGTTCAACAAAAAGCAGAAGAATAAAGAAGAAAACCACAGACGAAGAGGAAGAGGATTGAAAAACGAGAGATAAAAGAGGGGAAAGAAAAAGAGGCAGCACATCAGAAAACACAAAAGGAGAGGTGAAGAGAAAAAGAAAGGGGAGCACAATGCAGGAAATAGAGAGAGAGGCCAGGGGTGACTTGCATTATAACCCTGTTGAACTTCACGAGGAGCTGTTTCACCACAGACCCAGGAGTTGGGCCCACCTCCTGAGCACTGCCTCACACCTTTAACAAGGTTAAGGTATGACTGTGTGTGCCTTGTGCGTATGTGTGTCACACAATGGAAAACTCTGGGAGACATGCAACAAAAACAAGATACAAGACTCAAACAAATACAAGGTAAACATGAACTCAAACACAAAAGATAACAAGCACGTACTGCACGCTGTTCTAGATGAGAGAAGCAACACTCAAACAATGAAAACAAGACATCAGATTTACAGATTACCAGCTTGTGGCTACATTTGCTGCTCATCAGCTCAGCTGTAGAGCAAACCAACCAACAGAAAACAAGCAGAAAGTGCAACAATAAGGATATATTAACAGGAAAGGATTGAGAAATTTAATTTGTTCAGAGTAAGAAGGGAACATAAAGGGAATGACAAGTAGTGTTTAGTCATAGCTGTAAGAAGCTGGGAGAACAAGGCAGTTGAAACTGACACTATATACATTATTAAACATATTTATCTTTTTTCTTAGTAAATGAGATACTAATATAAGGCAGGTGTTAACAAGAAAGGGCATTATGGTTTTCCTTTCATTGTCATAGGTCATTCACAGAAGGAAAAACAGGAGATTAAATTAAAAAAAAATGTTTGTCTTTACTGAGCATTGATATTAAGTTTATTGTTTTGGTCATCACTCATAGCAACTGTTATTAGTAATTCTAACCATCAGCAAAGCAATTCATGTGTTGAAGTTGGTGAACAAATGGGAACAAATGAAGTTTAGCAAAGAAGAAGATGACAGAAGAGCTGAAGAACAAGTTGGAAAGAGAAAAAAGCAGGGTCATCATGAGGGCCAAAACAGCCTGGAACCCATTACACTCAGTGGGACCCCTCAACACCACCTCACCCCCCCCACTTACAGTTCTCATGATGTCATACTGCAGCAAGCCACTGCACTCTTCTACACAACGGCACACAGCTCTGGTCAGACAGCCAGCGATAAGCCTGATGAATGTTTTTCACTTTTGAAAGTCTAAAGCATGCATTACTATGGGTACAACATGTAGTAATAGTCTTGTTTTGTTTTGTTTTTTTAAATGAAGCATGTTTCTTTACTGGAATTTTCCAAAAAAAAATCAGAAAAGAACAAAAGGGGACTTAAAACCATAGTATTGCACTATGTTATAGTGAATAGAAATTCTACTTCTTGTTTGAAATTCAGGTTTGAACTTTAGTTACATAAAACATCCCCCTCACATCTGTGTCTAAAAAGTCTTTCTGCACAGCTGAGTTTTGCTTAAACTTTTTTCCCTAAGGACAAATAAAAGTAGGAAATAAACTATATGTAATATATCTAGAAAGCACTACCTTAAAACTTTCACGAACCTCAAGTTTGCATGAGACATTTCTGATAATTCACTACACAAATCCTGTTGGTTTTATACTGATTAGACAGCAACATGAATCTTACAGTAAAACAACACAATGAAAAGATTTTCTCCCAGTACAGCAAAGAAGTCATCATAAACAGTGAACTTACTGTAACACAAACAAGGCATGTAAACTGAAGAGCCAGGAAGAAAAACCAACAAGTCCAAATCCTACTCAGACTGCGAACACTCACAGAAGTGGAAGGAGGCTTGAGCGAAAGAGAGCACGAGAGAGCCAGAGGAAGAGAGGGAGTGTTAAAGATCGGTAAAACAGCTAAACTAGCAGAGAAAGAAAGATAGAGGGAGAGAATAAAGAAGGGACGAAAAGAAGAGAAGAGAGAAAGAAAAAAAAATAAAGCCTCGCTCCCTAATCTAAAGGGTACCCCCATATTAGGTTAAGAGGCAACTAGCCCATCACAACCTTACAGCATGAGGGAAGATTTTATCAGAGCACACTCTAAACACAGAAAGACGGAGGAGACACTGGTCTACAGGGTTTCAATCGATCCTTCTCTTGGACTCACTTCAACATGTAAGCAATGTCAGACAAAACTCAAATAAGGACTCTGTGTTTTTATTAGGAACAACTGCACAGAACATGAAAAGTAACCACTGAACCCACTTATGTAATGAGGTTTGTATTGTACCACAATACAGCGCTCATAACACAAGGAGAAAATTAGCTCGCAGCCTGCTCTTAAGAAGACAATGCATCATAAAAATTTAGATTAAGTAACATCTCATATGCCTACTGAGTAAAACCAAGGTTTAACTGAGGTTAAATCTTATTTAGGGCACCATAACCACTGAACAATATTAATGTACCAGTGTAATCATTCAGATGACATTTGGTACCACAAACTAACTGTGAATGAGGTACAGTCTCTTTCCCCTTGACACTAGCTTCTGTCCTGTTTCTATGCCAACCTCTAATTAAAGACCAGCTTTGCAGCTTTTCTGTTGAAGACAGCTCTTACATGATAACCTGCAGCCCGCATTTATTGGAAGCAATGTATATATTAGCATTGTGTGTATCAACAGACTAACTGCTCACACAATACACACTGTTATACAAACACTTAAGTGAAACTGCATTTCAAAACCCCAGCTGCATTCACTCATTAAGAAACAATATTCATGATGCAGATAATCGATTTACACTACTTGACAAGCATGCTGATGCTGAACAGTAAAAGGAATACACCTTCAGACTAAAACACCTGCTGCTTCGTTAAATCAACAGAGGTTAATGCTGAAGGAATCAACAATCATCATGGCACTTAACCTTCATTGGATTTTATCCTGGCCTAGTAACACATTGACTGGGCACAAAAAGCAAGTTCAATTTCGAACAGGTAAAAACAATTCAGTGTCTTACATAAATTACAGTATCTGCGGTGAAGGACTGGTGAGTTTGAGCACCTGTAGCTCAGGCAGTGGAATGGCTATCCTTAAATTAGATGATCACTGGTTGGATCCCCAGCTTTCCCTGGCTAAATGTCAATGTATCCTTAGAAAAGGTGCTAAACCTGTGAGTGGCCTCCCTACATGTGTTTCTCACTTGTAAGTGAGATAAAATAATCATCCTCACACACGGACACACATGTGTACAGCAGCCACAGGTCTGAATGAATACAGTATATCTTATTAAATCTGCCTACTCAAATGGAAGAATTAGACAGTCGCATGTCCAGCTGACATCAAAGTGATCTACAAAACAAAGCAAACAGCTAGCCTGCCCTCACTTTGCATTTCTTTGATCAACACTGAGCTAATTAGTCTCCTGACCCTGAAATAAGAGGAGACATTCATGAATAATGGCACATTTATTACACTAATTGTGTTAGAAGACATAAAGTCTCTGATCAATATTAATAAAGGTGCTGATATGCCATAGATTGACATGGTGTTGTCACGCTCTATGACTGTGCACTTCCAACAAAGACACCAGTCTGTCTTTTCAGTTCTGGTCTTCACAGATGTAGTGATTTTTAATTTTCTTTCTTTCTTTTTTTAAACAAACCACAGTTTAAACACACATAAAATAAATATAATAATTAATAATTAATTTAAAAATTGTGCTGCCCTATGCTGGAACACCCTCTATATACAGTCTATGATTTACTCCAACAACTAAAATTTAAAATAACTACAACTAGAGTTATACTAGAAAAATGAAGGCAAATGCAGCAGATCTTTGTGTGATTCATTCATGCATTCATTTGGCAGTGGTTTTACAGCTGATGCCTTTCCTGACACAACCCTCTCCTTTATCCAGGTTTGGGACCAGACAAATGACAACCCTTGAATGTGACTCTGTAGTGGCTCAGGAAATGGGGGCTTTGGGGGGGGGCACTGTAGGATTCAGTGTCTTACCAAAGTGACGAACTGATTAATCAGGGAATAAAGAAAATGAATGAGAATGACAAAGAAAATGATTGGTGGTTCTTGCAATTAATCTACTAATTAAAATACTACTACTGAATTAAAATACAGCCATCACAATTTTAATAATCTGTTGGTTACATTTACTTGTTTTGTTTAACAATCTATGGCCATCTCAAAGGCATCCCATTAACATCAACAGCACAAATACACACCAAATGTAGGTCAAAAGGGAACAGGAAGTAGCTTCTATGACAAGAATGTCTAAATTCCCATGCAGATTACATCATGTTCACATACCTGTATTTTGCAAGTTCATCAACAGGATAAAGTTTTTTTTTCCCCACTAGATGGCACTAAAGTATAATTTTTGCCAATGATCATGTCCACTTACATCATCATCTGCATTATCTTTTTCAAAGCTGGAAGCATAATGTTCAGTCTTAAAAGGAAAATACGGAAGAGCAAAAGGAAGATCTTGCTTATCAATTCAAATCAAAATGTTATGGATTACATGACAGTGCTGTTTAACTTTAACCTGACAAAGATTCTGTCTCTTTTTCAACAACACCTGAAGAAACACATGCTGATCAGTAAGATTTGCTACAGTATAAAAACCTACAATTTAGTCAGCTGGACATAGTTCTCAGATTCTTAAATTCCTCTGGGATGAACATTCATACTGCTATGCAAAGAGAGGATGCGCCTCTCATGTTCCTCTCATTACAAAATAATTTAAAACTATTAGATCCATGGGACTACAGCTAACCTCCCAGGACGTGGCCTGACAAAGAAATGCAATCCCAGATTGACCAGAGGGATGGTGGAGATGGTAGAGTGAAAGAAAACATCCAAAGACATTCAAGATGAACTCCAAGGTCAAAGTATGACACTCTCACCAAACCACCTGATGCCTTTTAAAAAGCAATGGGCACCATGGACCCAGAGGGATCTTCTTCCAGCATTAAAAGAAAAACTTTATTCAAAAAAAAAAAAAAAAGGAAAGAATTTGTAAATTACACATTGACAGTTCACATTTCTGGGCGAATGCCCTTTGATCCTTTGGACTAATAAGAAAGACTCTGGCTTTTTGACAACTTCCAGTTCTGTGTTTAGGATGGAAAGATTAAACTTTCAAAGACAACACCACTATTGCACCTACAATGCCACATGGAGGGGGCTCGATTTTGTTCTGGAGATACTTTGTTGCATCTGGCACAGAAGACACTTGAATCTGTGCTGGGCACAATGAAGTGCTCAAGGCCTATGAGGCATCCTAGAACAAAACATACTGTCCTGAGTCAGATCACTGGACTATTCTTTAATAGCCCTCTACAAGGAAGTCATTTTGGTGTTCTGGGTTAATAGGGTAAAACATATTTTTAAATTGTGTTTCATCTTTCTTTCATCTTAATCCCTTTGTAAAGCACTTTGACTTGCCTTTGTGTATGAAATGTGCTCTACGGTAAACTTGCCTTGCCTAATAGCTGATATTACAATATTTTCACTTCCTAAGAGGAGTAAATAGTACTGTGATGCATATGTCAGCCATGAAGCCTGAAGGGTAGTGGGATCAGAGATGCTACAACACAAGGCAGAAACTGGGAGAGGTCAGAAAAGCAAAAGATTTAAGAGTTAGTCACAATTAGAGGATTTATGTTTATCATGTTGGCAAGTAGCTTTAATCTGACATTATGTTATGTACTGGGGTACTGGGGAATGTACTGGCAAACTATTTACATTAATTCTCTATCAAATAAGTAACACATATACAGGTTATAAAATATTAAAGTGGAGACTAAGTTATAGAAAGCTGTCTGCAAAATACTTTGTTCTTAAACGTTTGGTGCTGAAATACAATTAAGCAATCTCAGGCTCTGGATCTGTATACAGGCATACTCCCAGTTCTGGAAGAGTGCAGTCTTCCACGGTGTCACAGAGATGCGAGAGGCCTGAGCTAACAACTAAAACACATACACACACACGCACACACACATGCAAGCACACACAATTAAACTCTGTGAAGCAAAAATACACCCACATTGAGTTTTGACACCCTTCTGATATTCTACAAAACACAAACAAATGAACAGTACAGGACTTATTTCAACAGGAGTAAGTACAATAACCACATGTGCTCCTGTGCAGCCGATTTCAATAAACTTATCAAAACCAACACAACTAACAGTGGAGTCATGCCATGCTTTGACAACAGAGAGTTCACAACGCTAGAGTCACATTTGGAATCTTGAAAAACGGAACTCCTCACAAAGGCATGCTTGATATTTACAGTCCTACCCCGTTTTTTTTTTTTTTGGTTTAAGCAAACATCTGACTAAACAAGAGTGTTACTCAGCACACATGCGCACACATATTCTATTCTCTGTCTAAGCCATTACACAAAAGTGGCATGTTCGGCACATTCCTTTGTAGCGGCACAACATGCACAACCAGGATGCAAAAGTAATAGATACTAGGTTGAATGAGTATGATTTACAAGCTGAGTCTGTTTGTTGAGGGTTAGTGTTCGATGACAATTTTAATGTCAATGACAATTTTAACTGCTCATTTGGTTTCCTTATTAAATCAATTGATTTTCATTTTTGCCTCTTTAAATTTAAATGAACATTTGCATGTTGTTTAGTAACAATAAAATGAAGTATGAGAAAAGACACAGAAGATTCAAAATTAATTAAATCTGAACTTGAAGAATAAATTCACCACTTCATCCTGAATGTGTCTTCAGACAAAAGACAGCTGGCCCTGAGAACACTAAAACACTTTTGTTTGCTGTAATAGCATTGGTCATTATAAAACCCCTTCCAGATGGTCTTACAGTTTTAATGATGGGGGATAGTTGAGAATACAAATGAAGTGTGTGCGTGTGTGTGGGGTGTGTGTGTGTGGTGTGTGTGGTGGGGAGGGGTTAAATGCCAGAATAATAAGAAAATGTTTCTGAGAGATTTAAAGAAAGTCAGACATTTACATACACTAAGATTAGGATGCTTTTAAACAATTTCGGAAAGCCCAGTTGATGATGTCATGCCTTTGGAAGCTCCTGACAGAGGTGCACCTGTGCATGTATTTTAAGGCACACCTCAAAAACACTACTCCTTTGTGTGGAAAAATGTAAAGAAATCAGCAGACACCAGGAAGAGAACTGTGGACCTCCACAAGTTTGATTCATCCTTGTGTATAATTTCCAGATGCCTGAAGGTGCCATGTTCATCTGCTCAAACAATTATATGCAAGTATGAACACCACGGGAATATCCAGCCATCATAACACTGAGAAAGAAGGGTTCTGTGTCCCAGAGATGAACGTGCTTTGGCAAGAAATGTGTATCGACCACACAAAAAAAGCAAAACACCTTGAAGATGTTTGCTGAAGCTGGTAAGAGAGTGTCATTGTTCAGTGAAAAAAGTCCTGTACTGACATGGCTGGCCACTCAACAAAGAAGCAGCCATTACTCCAAAAGCATCATAAAAAAGCCAGATTAGTTTGAAAATGTACACAGGGGCAAAGACCTTTATTTTTGGAGACATGTCTTGTGGTCTGATGAAATTAAAATTGAACTGTTTGGCCATAATGACCATCATCACGTAGCATCACGTTGTGGAAGGGACTGGTGCACTTCACAAAACAGATGGCATCATGAGGAAAGAACATTATGTAGTAACATTGAAGCAACATCTCAAGACATCAGCCAAGAAGGCACAAACGCATCTCTCAAATGGACAATGACCCTAAGCATGCCACCAAATCAGTTACAAAGTAGCATAAAAACCACGTCAATGTTTTAGAGAGGCCATCACAAAGCCCTGATCTCAATCCTACAGAAAATTAGTGGGCAGAGCTGAAAAGGTGTGCAAGAGCAAGGTGGCCTGCAAACCTGACTCAGTTCCACCAGTTTTGTCAGAAAGAATGGACCAAAATTCCAGAAAAGCTTGTGGAACCCTAACCCAAAATAATCGACTTAAGTCATACAGTTTAAAGGCAACTCTACCAAATATTAAGGAAATGCATGTAAACTTCTGACTTGGAAAAAAGTAATAAAATAATGTCTAAAACATTCTCTAATCACTGCAATGGACTGGTGACCTGTTCAGGGTGTACCCCTGCCTTTCGCCCGAAGAGAGCTGGGATAGGTTCCAGCAGATCCTCGTGACCCTGCAGAGGATTAAGCGGGTATAGATAATGGATGGATGGATTCTCTAATTATTCTAGCATTGAGCAAATAGAAATAATCTGGTAGTTCAAACTGACTTAAAACAGGAAAGGTTTAGTCTGATTTAATGTGAGACAATGAGAAAAAATGGTTGTGTGTCTTTTTATACAGTGTATGTAGTCTTCTGGTTTCAGATGTAAGTCAGCATATTGAGTAAGTGTATTAACTTTCTATCCTGGTCTGAACCACTACTGTAACTGAATGAAAATCATAGTTATTTGTCATTGGTATTTATCAAATTAGTGGTTAATTAGTCTTCAAGGGTCCCTCTCCATTAAGATTGACACAATCATCTACATTGTGCAGCACAAACAGTCCAAATCCAGCAGTTATTAACCATGAACATTTTATCTTTATTCCTCATGGCCTCATAATGGCTTGCAGCATGACTCTACTCCTCCTCAATGTGCATACATATATTTTGTACAAGTGAAATGTCACCATTTGCAGCCAAAGTACTGTTAAAGCTAAAGCACACGTCTACTCAAATACAGTTGAAATCTCCAGATGTGTTTCTGCTCCTCCCATTTTATTAAAATGGAAAATAATTTAGATTTAATCAGATCAAATTCAACTTTGCAAATTTTGAATGCTTTCTGTGTAAAGTCTTGAGATGGCATTGTTGGGAATTGGGACTAAACAACTAAACTGGATTGAATTAACCTGAACTGAACTGTTGGTTTGTTCTCAGTATGTACGTAGTAACCAGCTCACATTATAAAGACCAAATAGCTCATAATGATCAGAGCTGTCAAGTCACATAGGGAGTAAAAGACTCAAGAGCCCTTCAAATGAGAAGCAGAAGCCATCTGTACTTAATTAATTTTCTTCGAGGTGCTAGCAGTAGGAGGAGGAGGGTTTTGGCATGGGGGCAGCTGCAGCTTCATGCGCCAAAGACTCAACATCTTAGCACAGGAATGGCAAATGAGAGTAAGATAATGAGAAAACACATTAAAAAAATAAGTTGGTGGTTAGCCACTTACAGCACAGAAGGTCCTCCAGACAAATATTTGGAGCAAGGTCTGATTTGACAATTAGACTCACATGTTTTTGTGTCTTTTCTTTTCTTTGGGGGTCCAGGGTCAGAGTTGCAAGGTAGATGTCTAAAAACTGAAGACTGCCACTTATGTAAAAGCACCTGGAGAAGTTCGGAGACTAGAAATATAAGTGTGTAGTTGTTTTATCATAAATTAACTTTTCTTTTCAGATATGAGGGATTACTGAATTTGACTATATATTAGAGGTATAAACCGAAGTGCCAACTCTTCCATCTTTACAACAGAAGCCAAGTAGCATCTCTTTCTTGTTTGCGCCATCTATCACAGCACATGCAATTTAGTCTTAAAGCTGCATCCTATGAACCAATCT
Organism: Hirundichthys speculiger; assembly: GCA_018398805.1. Taxonomy (NCBI): domain Eukaryota; kingdom Metazoa; phylum Chordata; class Actinopteri; order Beloniformes; family Exocoetidae; genus Hirundichthys; species Hirundichthys speculiger. The sequence continues at coordinate 480,883 of JAGFBZ010000105.1, forward strand.
ATGCTGATTCAAAGCAGAAATCTTCAGCCATAGCATTCAGGCCGGATTTTCCTGCAGCACATAAAAAAGATCTTATGAGCATGAGAACTCGCATGTTAAAAACTTAATTTGTATCAGAAAGAGGCTTTAAGACATCAAAAGAATCTTTACAAAATTCTTTAATAATTAGTAATTACTACGCTTTTCCCAAGCACATACTGTCCTCCCAGACTGAGACAATCGAAAGTTGCTCAACTCATTCATTTATTTTCAAAGCTACATTCCTTACTGGTAACAACAGCAAGCGTCTTACAACAGGTACAACATTTCTTAATGTTTGCTCACCTGGTTAGTACGTACATGGCATACTCTCTTATTCTCACTCAAGTTTTTACTTAGTAGATTATTGTCTATGCACAGAATATGACTGAATGTAACTGTGTTCACTCAATGCATGTGTTGTAAATAAACAATTCCTGCATGTGTAGGACCTCAGTCAGTGCTTACAATTTAAGCTGCTTCAAATCTTAGTAATCCTTGCCTTTAACTATGTGTATCTGCTCATTCAAAATGGTCAAATCCAGAGGGAGGTCTGTTTAGCTTGCATGAAGCATGCAGTTTGTTTTTGTTTTTCTTGTACATATCTTAAGGCAAATATCTGGAAAAATCACTGAAATTTGATTTTTATGACAATGTCTGGCACTGAGCTAACATTTGAAAAGGGGATATTTGCTGGACATTTTATCTGGAAAGACAACCTTTCAAACAAGCACTAATTGGTAACCACAGTCTGGGTTTGTTTACAGAGTTATTACCTGAGCTCTAAAATAATCCGTCTCTGACAGGCATGTTTAACTAGCAAAGAGCCTGAGCAAACAGAATAGATTCAACAAGAATTTCTACATGACAAAGGCTGTATTTTAAAGACATTGCTTGGTACAGACCGTTTAATTCTTAGTACAGCTCATCAGAAAGAATCCAAGCTGATCCAAAAGCTCAGCACCATGTAATGTAGCACTTCAAGTTATGATAACACAAGCACAGCCTTGTATCTAGTTATCAGATCTGGTCCAGTTTGTTCCAGAAACATCTACTTGAATTTTACAAAGTAATTCACAAATTGAGTATTCACAGATTTGGACAAGGATAAACTTCAACCTGCCTACAGCAACAGAGCCCTGCTAATATTTCAAACACCTTAATTCTCTATTAGTAGCAACAAAATGCAGCAACAAAAAAATACTGATTCTGGGCAGCAATTTTATTTTAGTACTATTGTAATTAACTTTTCGAACTGCAAGGAAAAATGACTGGATGACTGGATTATCACCAGACAAAACATGTGAGCTGAGCTGATAAGCACCCCCATTTTTTATCTTTCAATACTACCACAGAGGAAATGATGCACATAGTTAAGACTGTTATTTCAATGAATCAAACATAACACTTCTTGTTTTCAGTTTTTTTAAGGTTACCATAAAAGGTATAACAATAGACATAATGGGTCACAATTAAGAAAAGTAATGATATCCAGTAAAACAGACAATACATCATCTTTCAAGTACAGTGATCCCTTGCCAATTCGCGCTTTAAGTTCCGCGGTTTTAGTTATTCACAGATTTTTCAGAAATAATAATAATATAATAAAAAAAGTTCCGCGAAAATCCACCCCACAGCAGACAAGAGGCCACAGCTGCCAGCGAAACGTCAAACGATGACTCACAGCCTCCTGTAAGCAACACGAGAAACGCAGACGGCCCAGAACTCTAGAATCTGTGCGCTGATTGGCCGTGACACATCACCCAAGCATCGCAAGATGTTGTATGCGTTCTCTCACAGCGAAGAAATGTTGAACAGAAAGTCCACAGTTGAGCCTTTGTCTTGTTTCGCTGCAGTGCCTCTCTACTTTTTTGCAGTTTCTAAACATATTTTAAACACATTATTTAGTCTCGGGGGGCTCCGGCTCCAGTTCGTGAGGTTTTGATTTTCGCGGGGGGGGGGTCCGCATTATCCGCAAAAAATAAGGGATCACTGTATTGAATGTCTTATTTAATGCAATATTTCAATCAGATTTTATAGATTTATGTAAAAATAGTGCATGTGAGCTTTGGAATAGCTCTATATGTAAATTTACTTGATAACCACTCTTACATGTTTTTGGAGTAGAAACTCTGATATAATAAAACTATGGGTGTGATTACAAAGAAATATGTTGTAAACAAAAACAACAATATACAGTGCTTCTGAATGTAAAGTAGGTATGCTTATGCTCCAGCTTGCATAAGATGCAAAGGAGATAAGAAAGTGATCAGAAAAACTTAACCTTACAGGTTGGAAGCATAATGTCTATGGTCTATTTAATGTTGTTTCCATTTATTTCCAATAAGAAGTGCTGAGAGTATTTAATGCTAGTTGGAGATATACAAGTTTGAAAGGGTCATTCTCGCTGATCTAAAATGACAACAGTCAACAATGAATCTCAGACAACAATTGAATACTTAAATTTAACATCTGTGACTATATATTACAGCTACAGCTCTCTTTTTCCTCCTAACAAACCCCCAGGGGTCTAAGCAGCTTGCTGTTTTAGGAATATGGGGAGAACAGTGTATTTTTACTCACTTTCCCATCATAGACGATCCTGGATTAGAGCTAAAAACATTTTGGCTGTTTGTCTACTTATTGAGGGAAACAGGAAAAAAACAGAAAATCCCTAGAGAGAAAAAAACATCCCTGTTCCTAAACATTGCTTGCATGCCTAGTAAAAAGAACAAGCCATATTAACAGACACCCATCTTTGACTCCCTTGATTGTTTTACAGATGTTAGCTGGCCATTAACAGCTTACCCTGACATCACTATGAGTTAAAATAAAAGGACTCAGTGGGGCTCTAATTGGTAGAGTCCACCAACCAAAACAATGAAGTGGTTCAGCCTCAGAAAAACGTTTGATCCCTAAAGCAGGTGTGTGCGTTTATGAGTGTTTCGCTGTTAAACCAGTCTAGTGGGATGGAACACTTTTCAATCTTGGCATAAAGTGGGGCAATTTCTAACGACAGCAGGTACACAGATGAGTACAAAGACCATTAATAGTGACTATGACAAACACACGCAATTTCTTTTGCATAGTTTTTGTTAAATCTAGATTATGGCTTTTGGAATACATTATAGTCTAAGAATAGACAACAGCATAAAAAGCTTTATGAGACGTAACAATTAGAACAAAAAGGTCTAAAAACATTAAACCTAATGGAGACAGGATTATTTCATCTGTTCTCTTTAGTTGAAAGTATTTTATTTACCCATCTCACCAAAATCCCTACCCTGAAACTTCTGTGGTGTCCTGAGAAATAACTGTATAATGTTTTTAACATATTATAACATTAGAGGAGATTATATTCAGAATCACTTAAGCCACAGCTTTGTAGTTGCTGGCAGCACAGAAGCAAAATACTGCATTCTTCGGGTTATGAACAATTTTATTTGGGCTTGTTAGTTATACTAGAATCAAAGAAAACATTCAAAATCATGAGCAAAAGCTTCATCTTCCCCACTTTCCCTTCTCCCTTTCTAAGAGAGAAGCACATTTCTTACTTTTCTCTCATGGTAGGTTTTCTTCTTTTTTCCACTGTAAAAATCTAATTTTCCCCCTCTTTTTCTGCAAACATGTTGCCCCTCCCATACTCCTCTGTGTCACCGATGCCCTGCTCCAAACCCTCCTTCATATAATGCTGTGTTCTTTGGCTCGCTGCATTAGTTGCAGCAATAAACACACAAGCCCAGGATTCCATCAGTAAACTCCTCAACATGATTACTGCAGTGTCAGCCATAAATGCTAGATACGTGGGGCCTGCATAGCATTAACTTTTGAGTGTGTATATACACATGTGCATGTTTCAAAATTACCTCAACATGAACGGAACATTACTTTTTTAACAGTATACTCTGACATAAAAATACACTAATGCTCCACTTATTTTGACCAAAAATGCGAGTGTTGTGGTATTTGTTTGTTTTTTTTTTAACTGTGTTTCTAACTACATGACTTCTTGTGGATTGAATGGGATAACTTCCTCCTATTTTCTGAACTTTTTTATGATCCCGATGAACATTCTGCAATGACTTTATTCATTCAGTGCTGCTGAGTGTCAATTTCCTTGGTGACCCCTTACTGGAGGAACTTGGGTAGTGTTTTTACAAGAGAACTGCTGGCAACTCCTCCGTTCTCAATAGGTTCATTATTAAAGCAGCTCTCCCTGGACTTTACTTACCCTGTATTTCTACGACCACAAAGGATTCATAAAAACACTGTGGCAAAGTCAAAAACCACACCGCAGCATGCACATGAGTGTTAAGTATGTGTGTTTTTATGGTGTGAGTTGACAAGCCTCCTCCACTCATGACATATTAGACAGAACCCGACTCTTTTGTGGCTGCACATGAAGCAAGACAAGTATATATCTATTTATTTTGTACACACACACAGAAACACCACCAGAGTGCATATTCATGTACTGTAACACAAATACACATGTGCCTGCTCATTCCCCTTCTACATCCAATTCCAGAGAGATTCTGATTTATATCTTTGCTCAGTGCTCGTTTTCACTAAATGAATTCAGGCTCTCACTCCTGATATCCTGTTTAGCAGCACGGTAAAAAACAAAGTCTTACTGTTAACCCAAAACACACTGGATTTCAGTCTCTGTATACTTTGGTTTTTCACAGGAAGAGAAGGAAGAAGATAACACAAAACAAAACAAGGACGCATCCTGTGGGATGCAGAATCAACTGTATGTTTGAAAAGCAGTTTATTACTTGTTGCGTAGTTTAAGGAAAAGCAGACTTTTTTAAATTGTGGCTGCCAGGGGTGCAAAAGTTGAACAGCTCCTGTAGCAGATTTCCATTCGTGAAAAAAAAAAGAAAAAAAAAACACTCTTGCTTGGAAACTTGAGTATAGCCCACTAGTATAGTGGGTTTCTCTGTCTTTCTGCCTTTCCTTCATCCTCCATCTCTGTCCTTCTCCCTCTGTCTTGCTAATTCACCCGCTGTCAAATTTCTATGGCTGTAAATTTAATGCAGATGACAACTCAGCTTAGACCTTTTAAACATGCATGCACACACACACGCACACACGCACACACAGAAGGTTCAGTCATTCAGTCTATCAGTAATATGGGTAGCATAACTGGCACAGAATAAAACATTTTTCCACAGGAGGGGCCTACCCTGAACAAAGAGCTTGTGTTTAAGTGTTTGTGTGCATGTATGCGAGTGTGTGCATGCATGTGCTTTCATTCGTCTATTTACATATGCCTTGTACAAATTATTAATCTTTCATAACATTGCAACACAAACAGACAACCAAAGGCCAAGAACAATTTTTCTCCACTGAATAAAGAATCAATCACATCTGAAATACTCTTGTGCTACTGCAGTGATTGAGTATTCCTTTTTTTAATTAGTCAGAGAGTTTAAAATGCAAACCACATAAAAATCCAAAGTCAAGATATTTTAAAATACAACAACATACTGATTTTTTTTTTTTTTGTTCTAAAAACCATGAGTGTTTGACTTCTACTCTATGTGGCTTTGAGGAACCAATTGGCCCCAGCTTTGTAAACAGGTAGCCAAGAAGAGAAGAGAGCCAAAACTTACATTACAGAGTGACGTTTTGGGGGTGCTTCCAGTCCACAAAATGCTCTGATATTAATATAGTTTTCTTACAGGTCCACTAAGAATATATCAGCCATCAATATATAAAACATTCCTGAATAGGTCCCACTGCAACAACAGTGTTCCCATTAAAAAAAAGGTACCAAAAAGGTACATCTTAAGGATACTATAAAGGCATTTATTCATTTTAGATTATCATTGTAAACTACTTTGAAATTCCTTTTAGATGCACAGGTATGAGCACGTAAACAATAACCTGGATGTAAGGCATCTGTGAAGCACAAAAAAAAATTATCATTTTTTTTACTTTTGTCTGGTAAAGCCTAAATAAAATAAAATAAAGACCGGTTCTCAGTCAGAAAAGGGTAGAATGCCTTCTCTGGGTTGAGTGAGGTTCTGCCTCAAGTGGAGGAGTTTAAGTATCTCGGGGTCTTGTTCACGAGTGATGGGAGAAGGAGCGGGAGATTGACAGACAGATTCGTGCAGCATCTGCTGTCTGTACCGGTCTGTTGTGGTGAAGAGAGAGCTGAGCCAAAAGGCAAGGCTCTCTGTTTACCGGTCAATCTTTGTTCCAACCCTCTCCTATGGTCATGAACTGTGGGTAGTGACCGAAGGAACGAGATCGTGGATACAAGCGGCGGAAATGAGTTTTCTCCGTAGGGTGGCTGGACTCTCCCTTAGAGATAGGGTGAGAAGTTCAGTCATTCAGGAGAGACTCAGAGTAGAGCCGCTGCTCCTTCACATCGAGAGGAGCCAGTTGAGATTGTTCAGGCATCTGGTTAGGATGCCCCCCAGACACCTCCCTGGAGGGGTGTTTCAGGCATGTCCAACTGGGAAAAGACCACGGGGCAGACCCAGGACACGCTGCAGAGATTATACTCTTGGCTGGCCTGGGAACGCCTCGGGGTTCTCTCTGAGGAGCTGTTGGAAACAGCTGGGGGTAGGGAGGTCTGGGCCTTTCTGCTGAAGCTGCTGCCCCCGGGACCCAACCTCAGATCAAGCGGAAGGTAATGGATGGATGGATAAAATAGAGATTTTCTCACATTTTAGAAAAGTTCTAAATTTTCTGGATACTGGGCTTGTAGCAAAGGAGTTCATTAAGTCCAGAATGCTTTTGTTATTTGTCGATATTGAAAAGTATATATTGCAAATGATTGTATACGTAAAGCGGTTGGAGCAACTCTTACCTGCAGCAACTTAACTCCAATAAAGCGTAGCATCCCTCTGCAGCTTCTCAGTTCTTCTCCATGCATTAAGATTGGCCACATATCCTTCTTGCTAGGATGCCAGAATCTATGATGAACAACAACTTCCCAGACATCCTCAGAAATGTGCCCCGATGGTAGTGTTCTGACAATCGCTCTGGTTCCAGCACAAACTGACTTGGTCACCTTATGGAAAATCATATTTAAAAATTACTGAATATTGACATAAATGCTATCAGTAAAGCTACAAACAGGGAAAAATAATAATATAAAATGGAAAAGAAGTCATCAAGATACTATTTAAATGTCCAAAACTTCACTTGAACTACCCATAAATAGTAGAAATGAAATTTTGTAGGTAAATACCTTCTGATTATTTTTGAAGAACCGTCTCACCAGGACAGTGGAACGCTCTTTACGGTTCCGAACAAACTCAGTGGAATCCAACAGGACCTCTTCATCCCCTTCATCACTGCTGCTGTCCCTGCTGCAGCTCTTGATCCCTCCTGAAGATGACCCCAGGGTTGTTGTCATTGTTTCAAGCGAAGCTCTTCGCAAGAATAGTTTCTCCAAAGAGTATTTATTAACCCGGGGTCTTCTGTTGAGCCTCTCTAAACTTGAGTATCCATCCTTGAGGCGATGACGGGGGATAAGTCCATTTTGGTGGTGATGCCGGTGGTTGGGAAGGGGAGAACCACTGGGAGAGGAGACCAAAGAGCTTGGCTCACTTGAGGGACTGCTCCGAGATGACCGGCATAGCGATGTCTGGAAACACAAAATATGGAAGAATGAATAACTCTAAATAATGTGCTGCAACTGTTAAATTAAATTACAAGTGCCTCAAATAAGCAATTTATTTACGTTAACACTGTGCAGTTGTCATCATGTGCGTCATAATAACAGAGCTGCTAGTGCCTTCCTTTATTACCTTGTGGAAAGCAAGCATCGACACCGGCAGGCTGCCACGGCGTATGTGTCTCTTGTTTGGGCAAGAGAGGCTTGAGCTGGGGCAACAGCTTTGAACGGGGCTGGAGCTGGGGCTTGGACTGGATCTTGGGCTGTGACAAGGGTAAGTGTCTGGACTTGTGTAAATGCTAGACAGAGCACAGGAGCAGTGGGTGCTGCCAGGCTTGTTTCCCCCTGCATCCACAATGTCTCTAGGGGTGTCCAGCTGCCACACAGGTCCTTCTGAACTTTTTTTAGGTACGGGGGTTATTCCTTTAATGTTGCCACTTGACAGTTCTGCAAAAAGCTTTTCTTTAGTACTTAAGACTTTTGAGCTGTAATTAAAGTCCTCATACTCTTCAGCCAAAATTGTCCCATTCATGCTGTCAGAAGACAACTTTCTGTATAGGAGGAGGGAAGGGCTGCTCCGCTGTTTTGAAAGCCACAGTTGGTCGGAGCGCCATGCTTCCTGCCCATTATTTGCATGTTTGGCTTCTCTGTCGGGTCTTTTCCCAGTGGATGGAGGTAAAACATGCTGAGCCAATATTTCATGTTCAGCTTGTGTCTGATTTTCTTCCGTGGCCATCACGTCTCGCTGTAATGCTCTGTTCTTTGTCTCACTGCAGCTTTGAAAAAAGAAACATATTATTGAGAAGTATTTAGCAATAATTCTACTGGAAGAAATACTTGAGGAGTTATTACTCAATGACTAAATAAATACCTGTCTTAGCCATTTTCTCAGAGTAAAGATTACTGACATTAAGATTTCATGCTTCTATATCACATATAAGAGCAGAATGTTAAATATTCTTTGATATTACTTTGAAACAAGACAGGGCAGTCTGTTGTAGGCTACAGCTGATTCAGGGCTGCAGGGGGAGGGGGCTAGCACCTATCTCAAATATCAATGAATGAGAGGCCATTGGGCTAACATGTAGGGATGGATGATGTGCCAATTTTTTCATTTATATCAGTCTTTTTTCAAACAATATATAAACTGAAACAATACATATTTACTGATACAATCTGATAGCATTTGTTTCCACACAATGTGTGTGCTTTTTGTTGCTAGGCATTACTTATTCAGATGTATTAAAACACATCATATGAGAGCAGACAGGGAGAAGTAAACAGATGTTAACTATTACACTCCGAAGTTTGCTCTGGACCTCTCCCTAATCTGACCAGTGATTACGTCTGTAGCCACATGTCGTCCCTTAACCACTGCTAGACCAGGTAGTGTTCAGGAAATGTTTGGTCTTCATACATAATTGGGAAGATTTTGGGAAAAAAATAAAAGAGAAAACTAGTCTCATTAGGAGAAATTGCATCCATTCAGCTTTGGATGGACAAATACATTTTATAGTTATCCAAAAACCTGACAATCCAGGCACCACTGCCACCACCACCCCAATTTCCTGCCTTCCACTTTCAATAAAGGCAATTAGAGCCACAAAATGTATGCCTCATCAGGTCTCTCTTGTCCATGTCTGTGTTAGTAACTTGATTAGTCCTTCACCAACACAAATCTCTATCTATGATATAGATTTATTTTGTCTTACAAACACCTGGAGTGGAATAATGGGAGAATCAATGAGTCTTTGCCATGGACATTTTCATTTTAAAGTTCTCCCAGACAGAGGATTTGACAGAAATAAGGTTATTTGTAAGTACTGCCAAGTTGAACTGCCCATTAAAAGTTTCTGCTGTTATCTCAGAAATTGACTGTTTTAATGTTATTATTGTGGCTCAGGATTTTGTTGGTAGACTTTTTTTATTGTTCATAAAAAACAGAATGACATTAAAGCCCGGCAGTGGCAATAAGCTTTATTTTATTTGAAATTTTTGACTTGAGATTTACACTAAATATTTGTTTCTGACAAGTGCTGATGTTAAAAGTTTTTGAACAACAAATGTCATGGCAATTTAGTTCATATGGCAGCAGAACATTTAAATAAAAGTGCACTTTACACTACTTTTGAATTCATTATTTGATTTTCGTGAATAATCAGGGAAATCATGCGATTAATCGTGATTAAAAATTTTAATCGTTGCCCAGCCCTAAAAAAGACATTAATAAATAAAATATCAAAGAAAGTTGAATAAATAGCAATTCTTTTTAATTCTCTGAATTGTGCCAACTGCAAAGTTTGGTGGAGGAAGCATAATGGTATGCTGCTGTCAGGCACGCATCATCTGTACCTTTAATATTAGGATTAAAACTTTCTTTTATAATAAATTGTACAGTTAGGACTGGCTCTGGTGACGTTAAACTATCCCTTATGCAGCATGCTGCAATAGGTCTAGACTGCTGGGGGACCTCCCATGATGCTCTGGGTACCTTTCTTGACTCTGCACTCTTTACTCTTTATTACCTCCGCTAAGGAGGTTATGTTTTTGCCGGCGTTTGTTTGTCTGTGTTTAGGATAAGTCAAAATGTTATGGATGGATTTTGATTAAATTTTCAGGAGTTGTCAGAAATGTGAAAAGGAAGAACTGATTTCATTTTGGGTGTGATCCAGAAGAAATCCTGGATTCTGTGTCACTTTCAAATTTTCAATAACATTGCTGTAAATGGGGCCAAAGATTTTGTTTCTCAATATCTCCGTTAATTATTGCCCAAAACTCATGAAATTTGACTCGTGGATTGACAATGGGAACCTCTATCAAATTTCAAAGGCTGATCCGGATCTGATCCAGAAGGCGGATTTTATCGCAATCTGTAAATCGGTATAGACCTTTTCGGGCCAGCCCCCCGGAAGTACTCCGTCCGCCATTGCTGGAGGGTGCTACAGAGCGACACAGAGCGACGATTTCACAGATTTCGCAGATTAACCAGTGTTTTTGTCTTTCTACAACTATATGTTTTTATAATGTCGAGTCGGTCGAGCGGGAATACATGTTCCGCCATAAACTGTGCCAACAATGGCGTGAAAATTCAACAATGGAAGAAGAAAGTATGTGAAATACACAAGCCTTTACTGCACGAAGACTGCCTTGTTTGCAGAACAAGAAGTTAGGAAGACGTGGGTGAAAAATATCAACAGAAAGGACTTTGTTCCAAATGAATACAGCCGGGTGAGTTTTCGTTAACATTCAATCTCGTACTACTCATAGTCTCGCTGAGAGTCCCGGACGATTCTGGCCGAAAGAACAGCAGTATGACGCTACTGTAGCCCTCGGCGCTAGCACAACCCTATAAATCAATGAATGAATGAATGAATGAGTGACTTAGGAGAATGATAAAATAAATTAAATATAACATTAACACATAGCCTAATTTACCGCTAGCGTTAACGTTACAGTAGCATAATCTTTATGGCTTGTTGACGTTAGTTATAGCCAGCGTTGCAGCGTTCCACAGTTTTTAGTGTTTGATTATGGGAATAGATCATGCTATTTCCATAACCAATCATTAAAAACAGCGATAAACTACCTTCGTCTGTAACTGGAGGCCACTGCCTAACATCATCAATCCAAGACATGTCTGCGTTATCCATAACAAATGCTCCACGCTGCTGTGTTTGGGTTAGTTGGTGGAGCACCGCACCCTCCAGTTATGGCGTGGCCACTAGGGGGCACATGTCCACAATTTTCAAGTGGAAAAGGTGTATATGGGGGAATTGTTGCGCTTGGCGGAGGTCTCCGCTCTTAGAGTGCTTTTCTAGTCTATGTATATGAAATTATCACTGTCATTGTGTCTTTTCCACATCCCTGGTCTTGTTTTTTTTGTCAACTAATGTCTCTGTCCTGTCCTCTAATCACTCGAAGTGACAATTCAACACAATCTGTTGGTTTTCTAAACTAAGCTGCTTTTTAAGAATTAGCACAGCATGAATACAATCATAATGAAATGGAATAAAAATGGATCAATTAACTTAATTAACTTGTAATTAACTTGTTTACTTGCTTTGTAAAGTGCCTTGAGATGAATTTTGCTGAATTAAAAGTGAGTTGAAATGAAGTGCTGACACCGTTTGATAGTAGGCAGAATGCCAATATTAGGTGTTCTATGCTACTATAATCAAAATTGCAACATTATTCATAGAAGACCCTTATTTTTTAACATTTTATATTTGGAAGTATAATTTTTGTCCATATCTGCCTGCCATACTGCCGTGGACATAGGTCTTAGTCGAGGGAAATAATGACTTCAGCTCCTAGTGACCTCTTGAGTGAGTAAGACACAGTGTACTCTGTGCATGTGTGTTGTGGAAACAGAAGCTTGTGCAGCTGTACAAACCAGTAGATAAAAAAAAAAAAAAAAAACCTACTGAGTTGACCCTGGAGGACTGAGGAATTTCCTTGATAGTATGTTCGCAGTCACAGCTTAGAGGGCCAAGTGTGTCCCTGTGTGCACCAACACTGTTTGAACCACTGGATGCAGATCTGTGACATTGTTATCCAGTTCCAGACCCTGTGACACACAAAGAACAGATACAGACAGTGAATATTTAATTTTTTTTCATGGTTTGACAATTAGAACTTTTATGTCATTAATATATTTTTCTAAATAGATCAGAAACATTCACAAAGGCAAACCAGAAAGCCAACTAAGATCTTGTTTCATTTCAGCAACAACAGTATCAGTAACTACTTAGCTAAATCACTGCATACGTAATGACTGATGACAGAATGCAAACGGCACATTTGACTTTCTCATGATGATGCATGATGGCCAGTACTTTATTAGTGTTGCTCCAATTCCAATACCAGTATCGGAAATTGCTCCCATACTGCCAAAAATGCCGGTATCGATATCGGCAAGTACGGGAGTCCAGACACCAACTGATACCAAGTATTTTTTATTTAGTGATTTATTTAGTTCCGTCACACTACCAGCAAAAATAAATACTTTTTAATTTTGCAATACCATTTTATGCTGTTATAAAAACACCCATTCACACACCTGTGGGCGGCTGCTGCCATGCAAGGTGCTGCCAGACCCACTGAAGGGCAAGTTAGGGTTCAGAGTCTTGCCCAAGGACACTTTGGCATGTGGTCAGTTGGAGCCAGGATCAAACCACCAACCTTACAGTGACTGGACAACCCGCTCTACCAACTGAGCCACAGCCACATTATGAACTTTTACATGGACATTTTCATTTTAAAGTTCTCCCAGGCGGCAGATTTGACAGAAACAAGGTTATTTGTAACCACTGCCAAGTTGAACTCCCCGTTAAAAGTTTCTGCTGTAACTCAGAAATTGCCTGTTTTAATGTTATGATTGTAGCTCAGGATTTTGTTGCTAAACTTTTTTTTTTTTTTTTTTTTTTTAAAAACAGGATGACATTAATGCCCTGGCAGTGGCAATAAGCTTTTTTTTATTTTACATTTTTTAAGATGAGATTTACACTAAACGTGTTACTGACAAGTGCTGATGACAACAAATGTTATGGCACTTTAGTTTATATGGCAGCAGAACATTTAAGTGCACAAAGTGCACTTTACACTACTTTTGAATTCATAATTTGATTTTGCGTATACAATGTGATTATCGTGATTAATCAGGGAGATCTTGCGATTAATCCCAATTAAAGATTTTAATCGTTAACCAGTCGTAATATTATACAGTGATCCCTTATTTTTTGCTGTTAATAGGGACCGATGTGCCGGTCCGCAAACTGAAGCCGGAGCCCCCCGAGCCTAAATAATGTATTTAAAATATGTTTAAACACTGCAAAAAAGTAGCGAGGCACTGCAGCGAAACAAGACAAAGGCTCATCTGTGGTCTTTCTGTTACCTTCACAGCCTCGGGTCTCTGAACCATGTGCTATTTTTGGCTTGTAATTAGCAGGTAACAAGCTAACAACAACAAAAGAAAAAGTCCGATTTTCTCTGCATGGAACAGGCACTTTATTCTGACACTGAAGAAACGTGTAACATCACACAGGTTGTATTGTTCGGCTCCTGTCGGTTAATAGAGAATGTAAATCTATACACGCTGGGCTGCTGTTTATGCTCACTCCACTTTTCATCTAACCCCATTTTCATTCTGCCGTCCCAGGACACACACACACCATTACCCATAAGGCCACACCTTTACCCATAAGGCCACCTTCTTAAAGGGGCCAGGCTGGCTCACAACATTTCTTCGCTGTGAGAGAACGTGCACAACATCCTGTGATGTTTCCGCAATTTTTTCTTTATTTTTTTTAATATTATACATTTCTGAAAAATCTGCAAATAACTGAAACCGCGGAACTTAAAACACAAATTGGCGAGGGATCACTGTATGTATGTATGTGTATATATATATATATATATATATATAAAATCATGAACTATTACCATAATCAAATATGTAAGCACACCAAAGTTTTCCTGGACTTCATCTTGCTGCTGCCACAGCTCCTTTATTCTAAGATCATCCAGTGTTTTGAAGACTGCTGCCTTTAAATGAAGGCAAATAATGTTCATAATAAGTCTTAATGCTAACTCAGAAGACTGCAAAGAGCAGGGAAGAACTGATTGATCTACCTTCATATTTAAACTGCCCTGCCTATGTAAACAGTCCACTGAATGGATGACATTTCTCAAACAAAATTTTATAACTAATAAAGTAGGATGTTTTAGAAAAGGAAAAAAAAAATCCACACAAATCCACAAATCTATAACTGCTGTAATCACAGTGAACCAGAGGTGAGTATTGGGCACCCTGCTGGAAGGAAGTACATCTTTAAAAAGGACCATTTGCCCACAAAATGCACACATACAAATTGTGCGGTACTGATATCATCATAGTGACCACAGATGAATTGAAAAAGGAAAAAAACTAAAATCTTAAACCTTGTAATTAAAGTGACCACAGCCCTCAGTTACTTGCCAAAATGTGTGGGCCACAGCTGGAATGCGGGCCGACCCAGAGGAGGACCAACTAGACATTTAGTGTGAGTGTGTGTTTATGGAGAGATGGAGAGAGAGAGAGAGAGAGAAAACACACATACATGTCAAGGAGTGTGTGGTGGATGTCTGTCGACTCTTTTCAAGACTCCATGCTACATTCACACAGACGGGATGTTTGCCAAAGAGATGAAACAGACAAGGGCTCCATTCAGAAACTAGAAGTGACATCCAACCTTCATAAGATCGTTTCTGCTTTGTAGCTTAACTGTGAAACTGATTAAATTATTCAAAAAAGACGGACTTTGAGCGTAAGCCAGAACTGCTTTATTTGTACTTGCTTTATTCAATGCCAGTATAGATGCTCATAAACTACAATGGAGGTCAACTGAGCTCTGCACCAACACAGGCACAATATTGTTCACTGATCAATAAGCATTACAACTGTTTCCCCATCACTGCTGAGGAAATGTTCATAACAAACCACTGTTTTATTAAATAATAAGAAATAAAATGAATGTTTAACTCCAAATTGCGGATGAAAAATGTACAAATCTACCCATTTCTGTGGCATATGTAAATCAGCCAGTTTAACATTATGCACATGCCACTTGCAGATTAACACAAGAAAAAGGACCTCTTTCATATTAGTGTAAAGAAATAGAGTAATATGCTCCAATGTAACCAGTAGATTTATAATATCACCTCACCTCTCTCACATCGTTTTATGTGTATATTTAGACTAAAACTACATTACATATGAACTGTGTGTCTGCAGCACCATTGTTGATTAAACACTATATGACATTTGACCTACTGATATGCTGAAATGGTGAACATATTTGCTTTTGCTTTGAAAACTGTACAAGAAAAAAACCCAGAAATGGCTAATCAAACTATGAGCAAGTCAGTTTACACAAGTGCAAGCAAATTATCACATCTAATAACATTTTAGGAGTACTCTGTCACTGCTTTAATCAACAGCACTGAGTGCGTCATCTGTATGAGTGTCAGTTAACCAACAGGTCCAACCAGATATATCAAAAGCTAGCACAAGATATGTGCAACTGTAGCCACTAAAGATATGACAGTATTCCCCGTCACTGACCATGTTTTTCTTGTTATTCCAGCTTGATAGAAATTTCAATAATGTGACTGTAAACCATACAAGTGGATTCATTTCCTTTGAAAATAACAAATGAATACAGACCATAATGTAAGAATACTCCACCTCCTATAACTAGAAGAATTTAGTTTAGGACATATAATTTAATTGACTCCTGCCCAGTGTTTCCGCTAGAAAAAATTGGCACCGGACAATGTGACCGGCAAGTTTTCAATTTACCGGACAAATGTTTAAAATTCCGGTCACATAGGCTATATGAATTTACTGAGGTTAAAAATAAATCATATGCAGTAGTACGATATCAATGCAAGTCATTTAATAGTGTTTTTATTGAAAAACAGGCTATTTCAAATAAAATAAGTCCCGTCAATTGACTCACGAGCGTAACTTAAAAAAAATAAATAATAAATATGCTTGCGCTCTTCTGACTCCGCTGCGCTGTTTTAATGCGGTTCTGCAGAGGGAAACCTCTCTCTGCTGGCACACTGGACAGGGATCAGCAGGCTATCTGGGCCAGTTGAGCCACTCGGGGTAGATTTCACTGAAATCCCGGATGAGAACTTCACAGGACGTTAAGAAGTTCAAGCTTCCATAACCGCGGAGCGCTGTCATTACGGAGATGGCGTCTCTGCGCGCACCTGTGGCATCAATGAGTGGAGCTGTGGCTGGAGCCAACTCGTCCTCACACACTACTCATTAGTAAAAAAAAGGACATGTTTTTTCATGAAATCCATCCATCCATCCACGCTTATCCGAAGTCGGGTCGCTGGGGCAGCAGCTTCAGCAGAGACCTCCCTCCCCCCGGCCGCTTCCACCAGCTCCTCTGGGAGAATCCCGAGGCGTTTTTCATAAAATGATGTGGAAATAACCCATTTTATTACAACTGAAATTGTGCTTGGGAGGAGTATTTTCACCGGACATTTTGACCGGAGAGATTATAAAATCCTGGACTTCTGCATATTTTACCGGACAAAGTCCGGCAATTACCACTGCCGTCACGCCAGCCCTCTCTTCTCAAACGACTGTCACGCCAGCCCTCTTTGAAATATTTGTGCCGTTTAGCTGCTGTTGAAATTACGGTAATCGCTATGAATAGCATAAAAATCCACTATACACAGACTCATTCCACTCCAGCCCAATAGTAGTGTGTATGTAGCTTATGTTTAACAATTTAATTTTTTTTTGAATATTTTTGGAGAGCTATATATACATTTTATATTATTTTTTTGCCTTTTTTTTTTTTTTTAACAAGAACTTCTCCAAGCCCTGTTGAAATTATTATTTGTCCAACCTGTGCTGCTGTAACGACTGAATTTCCCCGGTGACGGATTCATAAAGTAATATTCTATTTCTATCCCATCTGGGAATGTGGAATTTCAAAATAAAGTGACATCAAAATCATGAATAAATGCAGTACACTACCAGTACTTTGACAAGGTCATACAATAAAAAGTACTTGTTTCCACAGACTCATTCCACTTCTCACTAATAGTATCCCATCTGGGAATGTCACTCAGCAAGTTTCAGCCCAATCTGATGTGGAATTTCAAAATAAAGTGACATCAAAATCATGAATAAATGCGGTACACTACCAGTACTTTGACAAGGTCATAAAATAAAAAGTCCTAGTTTCCACAGACTCATTCCACTTCTCACTAATAGTATCCCATCTGGGAATGACACTCAACAAGTTTCAGCCCAATCTGATGTGAAATTTCAAAATAAAGTGACATCAAAATCATGTATAAATCCAGTATACTGCCACTACTTTGAAATACTTATAAAATAAAAAGTACTTGTTTCCACAGACTCATTCCACTTCTCACTAATAGTATCCCATCTGGGAATGACACTCAACAAGCTTCAGCCCAATCTGATGTGGAATTTCAAAATAAAGTGACATCAAAATCATGTATAAATGCAGTATACTGCCAATACTTTGACAAGGTCATAAAATAAAAAGTACTAGTTTCCACAGACTCATTCCACTTCTCACTAATAGTATCCCATCTGGGAATGACACTCAACAAGTTTCAGCCCAATCTGATGTGGAATTTCAAAATAAAGTGACATCAAAATCATGTATAAATCCAGTATACTGCCACTACTTTGAAATACTTATAAAATAAAAAGTACTTGTTTCCACAGACTCATTCCACTTCTGACTAATAGTATCCCATCTGGGAATGACACTCAACAAGTTTCAGCCCAATCTGATGTGGAATTTCAAAATAAAGTGACATCAAAATCATGTATAAATGCAGTATACTGCCAATACTTTGAAATACTTGTAAAATAAAAAGTACTTGTTTCCACAGACTCATTCCACTTTGGACTAATAGTATCCCATCTGGGAATGTCACTCAGCAAGTTTCAGCCCAATCTGATGTGGAATTTCAAAATAAAGTGACATCAAAATCATGAATAAATGCGGTACACTACCAGTACTTTGACAAGGTCATAAAATAAAAAGTACTAGTTTCCACAGACTCATTCCACTCCTTACTAATAGTATCCCATCTGGGAATGACACTCAACAAGTTTCAGCCCAATCTGATGTGGAATTTCAAAATAAAGTGACATCAAAATCATGTATAAATGCAGTATACTGCCAATACTTTGAAATACTTGTAAAATAAAAAGTACTTGTTTCCACAGACTCATTCCACTTCGGACTAATAGTATCCTATCTGGGAATGACACTCAACAAATTTCAGCCTAATCTGATGTGGAATTTCAAAATAAAGTGACATTAAAATCATGTATAAATGCAGTATATTACCACTACTTTGACAAGGTCATAAAATAAAAAGTACTTGTTTCCACAGACTCATTCCACTTCTCACTAATAGTATCCCATCTGGGAATGACACTCAGCAGGTTTCAGCTCAATCTGATGTGGAATTTCAAAATAAAGTGACATCAAATTCATGTATAAATGCAGTATACTGCCACTATTTTGAAATACTTATAAAATAAAAAGTCCTTGTGTCCACAGACTCATTCCACTTCTCACTAATAGTATCCCATCTGGGAACGACCCTCAACAAGTTTCAGCCCAATCTGATGTGGAATTTCAAAATAGAGTGACATCAAAATCATGTATAAATGCGGTACACTACCAGGACTTTGACAAGGTCATAAAATAAAAAGTACTAGTTTCCACAGACTCATTCCACTTCTCACTAATAGTATCCCATCTGGGAATGACCCTCAACAAGTTTCAGCCCAATCTGATGTGGAATTTCAAAATAAAGTGACATCAAAATCATGTATAAATGCGGTACACTACCAGGACTTTGACAACGTCATAAAATAAAAAGTACTAGTTTCCACAGACTCATTCCACTTCGGGCTAATAGTATCCCATCTGGGAATGACATTCAACAAATTTCAGCCTAATCTGATGTGGAATTTCAAAATAAAGTGACATCAAAATCATGAATAAATGCGGTACACTACCAGTACTTTGACAAGGTCATAAAATAAAAAGTACTAGTTTCCACAGACTCATTCCACTCCTTACTAATAGTATCCCATCTGGGAATGACACTCAACAAGTTTCAGCTCAATCTGATGTGGAATTTCAAAATAAAGTGACATCAAAATCATGTATAAATGCAGTATACTGCCAATACTTTGAAATACTTGTAAAATAAAAAGTACTTGTTTCCACAGACTCATTCCACTTCGGACTAATAGTATCCCATCTGGGAATGTCACTCAGCAAGTTTCAGCCCAATCTGATGTGGAATTTCAAAATAAAGTGACATCAAAATCATGAATAAATGCGGTACACTACCAGGACTTTGACAAGGTCATAAAATAAAAGTACTAGTTTCCACAGACTCATTCCACTCCTTACTAATAGTATCCCATCTGGGAATGACACTCAACAAGTTTCAGCTCAATCTGATGTGGAATTTCAAAATAAAGTGACATCAAAATCATGTATAAATGCAGTATACTGCCAATACTTTGAAATACTTGTAAAATAAAAGGTACTAGTTTCCACAGACTCATTCCACTTCTCACTAATAGTATCCCATCTGGGAATGACACTCAACATGTTTCAGCCCAATCTGATGTGGAATTTCAAAATAAAGTGACATTAAAATAATGTATAAATGCAGTATATTACCACTACTTTGAAATACTTGTAAAATAAAAAGTACTAGTTTCCACAGACTCATTCCACTTCTGACTAATAGTATCCCATCTGGGAATGACACTCAACAAGTTTCAGCCCAATCTGATGTGGAATTTCAAAATAAAGTGACATCAAAATCATGTATAAATGCGGTACACTACCAGGACTTTGACAAGGTCATAAATATAAAAAGTACTAGTTTCCACAGACTCATTCCACTTCTCACTAATAGTATCCCATCTGGGAATGACACTCAACAAGTTTCAGCCCAATCTGATGTGGAATTTCAAAATAAAGTGACATCAAAATCATGTATAAATGCGGTACACTACCAGGACTTTGACAAGGTCATAAAATAAAAAGTACTAGTTTCCACAGACTCATTCCACTTCTCACTAATAGTATCCCATCTGGGAATGACCCTCAACAAGTTTCAGCCCAATCTGATGTGGAATTTCAAAATAAAGTGACATCAAAATCATGTATAAATGCGGTACACTACCAGGACTTTGACAAGGTCATAAAATAAAAAGTACTAGTTTCCACAGACTCATTCCACTTCTCACTAATAGTATCCCATCTGGGAATGACACTCAACAAGTTTCAGCCCAATCTGATGTGGAATTTCAAAATAAAGTGACATCAAAATCATGTATAAATCCAGTATACTGCCACTACTTTGAAATACTTATAAAATAAAAAGTACTTGTTTCCACAGACTCATTCCACTTCTGACTAATAGTATCCCATCTGGGAATGACACTCAACAAGTTTCAGCCCAATCTGATGTGGAATTTCAAAATAGAGTGACATCAAAATCATGTATAAATGCGGTACACTACCAGGACTTTGACAAGGTCATAAAATAAAAAGTACTAGTTTCCACAGACTCATTCCACTTCTCACTAATAGTATCCCATCTGGGAATGACACTCAACAAGTTTCAGCCCAATCTGATGTGGAATTTCAAAATAAAGTGACATCAAAATCATGTATAAATGCGGTACACTACCAGGACTTTGACAAGGTCATAAAATAAAAAGTACTAGTTTCCACAGACTCATTCCACTTCTCACTAATAGTATCCCATCTGGGAATGACCCTCAACAAGTTTCAGCCCAATCTGATGTGGAATTTCAAAATAAAGTGACATCAAAATCATGTATAAATGCGGTACACTACCAGGACTTTGACAAGGTCATAAAATAAAAAGTACTAGTTTCCACAGACTCATTCCACTTCTCACTAATAGTATCCCATCTGGGAATGACACTCAACAAGTTTCAGCCCAATCTGATGTGGAATTTCAAAATAAAGTGACATCAAAATCATGTATAAATCCAGTATACTGCCACTACTTTGAAATACTTATAAAATAAAAAGTACTTGTTTCCACAGACTCATTCCACTTCTGACTAATAGTATCCCATCTGGGAATGACACTCAACAAGTTTCAGCCCAATCTGATGTGGAATTTCAAAATAGAGTGACATCAAAATCATGTATAAATGCGGTACACTACCAGGACTTTGACAAGGTCATAAAATAAAAAGTACTAGTTTCCACAGACTCATTCCACTTCTCACTAATAGTATCCCATCTGGGAATGACACTCAACAAGTTTCAGCCCAATCTGATGTGGAATTTCAAAATAAAGTGACATCAAAATCATGTATAAATGCAGTATACTGCCAATACTTTGACAAGGTCATAAAATAAAAAGTACTAGTTTCCACAGACTCATTCCACTTCTCACTAATAGTATCCCATCTAAGAATGACACTCAACAAGTTTCAGCCCAATCTGATGTGGAATTTCAAAATAAAGTGACATCAAAATCATGTATAAATCCAGTATACTGCCACTACTTTGAAATACTTGTAAAATAAAAAGTACTTGTTTCCACAGACTCATTCCACTTCTCACTAATAGTATCCCATCTGGGAATGACACTCAACAAGTTTCAGCCCAATCTGATGTGGAATTTCAAAATAAAGTGACATCAAAATCATGTATAAATCCAGTATACTGCCACTACTTTGAAATACTTATAAAATAAAAAGTACTTGTTTCCACAGACTCATTCCACTTCGGGCTAATAGTATCCCATCTGGGAATGACATTCAACAAATTTCAGCCTAATCTGATGTGGAATTTCAAAATAAAGTGACATCAAAATCATGTATAAATGCGGTACACTACCAGGACTTTGACAAGGTCATAAAATAAAAAGTACTAGTTTCCACAGACTCATTCCACTTCTCACTAATAGTATCCCATCTGGGAATGACACTCAACAAGTTTCAGCCCAATCTGATGTGGAATTTCAAAATAAAGTGACATCAAAATCATGTATAAATGCGGTACACTACCAGGACTTTGACAAGGTCATAAAATAAAAAGTACTAGTTTCCACAGACTCATTCCACTTCTCACTAATAGTATCCCATCTGGGAATGACCCTCAACAGGTTTCAGCCCAATCTGATGTGGAATTTCAAAATAAAGTGACATCAAAATCATGTATAAATGCGGTACACTACCAGGACTTTGACAAGGTCATAAAATAAAAAGTACTAGTTTCCACAGACTCATTCCACTTCTCACTAATAGTATCCCATCTGGGAATGACATTCAACAAGTTTCAGCCCAATCTGATGTGGAATTTCAAAATAAAGTGACATCAAAATCATGTATAAATCCAGTATACTGCCACTACTTTGAAAATACTTATAAAATAAAAAGTACTTGTTTCCACAGACTCATTCCACTTCTGACTAATAGTATCCCATCTGGGAATGACACTCAACAAGTTTCAGCCCAATCTGATGTGGAATTTCAAAATAGAGTGACATCAAAATCATGTATAAATGCGGTACACTACCAGGACTTTTGACAAGGTCATAAAATAAAAAAGTACTAGTTTCCACAGACTCATTCCACTTCTCACTAATAGTATCCCATCTGGGAATGACACTCAACAAGTTTCAGCCCAATCTGATGTGGAATTTCAAAATAAAGTGACATCAAAATCATGTATAAATGCAGTATACTGCCAATACTTTGACAAGGTCATAAAATAAAAAGTACTAGTTTCCACAGACTCATTCCACTTCTCACTAATAGTATCCCATCTGGGAATGACACTCAACAAGTTTCAGCCCAATCTGATGTGGAATTTCAAAATAAAGTGACATCAAAATCATATATAAATCCAGTATACTGCCACTACTTTGAAATACTTGTAAAATAAAAAGTACTTGTTTCCACAGACTCATTCCACTTCTCACTAATAGTATCCCATCTGGGAATGACACTCAACAAGTTTCAGCCCAATCTGATGTGGAATTTCAAAATAAAGTGACATCAAAATCATGTATAAATCCAGTATACTGCCACTACTTTGAAATACTTATAAAATAAAAAGTACTTGTTTCCACAGACTCATTCCACTTCGGGCTAATAGTATCCCATCTGGGAATGACATTCAACAAATTTCAGCCTAATCTGATGTGGAATTTCAAAATAAAGTGACATCAAAATCATGTATAAATGCGGTACACTACCAGGACTTTGACAAGGTCATAAAATAAAAAGTACTAGTTTCCACAGACTCATTCCACTTCTCACTAATAGTATCCCATCTGGGAATGACCCTCCACAGTCTGTGGAAACAAGTACTTTTTATTTTATGACCTTGTCAAAGTAGTGGTAATATACTGCATTTATACATGATTTTAATGTCACTTTATTTTGAAATTCCACATCAGATCAGGCTGAAACTTGTTGAGTGTCATTCCCAGATGGGATACTATTAGTCCGAAGTGGAATGAGTCTGTGGAAACAAGTACTTTTTATTTTATAAGTATTTCAAAGTAGTGGTAATATACCGCATTTATACATGATTTTAATGTCACTTTATTTTGAAATTCCACATCAGATTGGGCTTAAATTTGCTGAGTTTCATTCCCAGATGGGATGCTATTAGTGAGAAGTGGAATGAGTCTGTGGAAACAAGTACTTTTTATTTTACAAGTATTTCAAAGTAGTGGTAATATACTGCATTTATACATGATTTTAATGTCACTTTATTTTGAAATTCCACATCAGATCAGGCTGAAACTTGTTGAGTGTCATTCCCAGATGGGATACTATTAGTCCGAAGTGGAATGAGTCTGTGGAAACAAGTACTTTTTATTTTATGACATTGTCAAAGTAGTGGTAGTGTACTGCATTTATACATGATTTTGATGTCCCTTTATTTTGAAATACCACATCAGATTGGGCTGAAACTTGCTGAGTGTCATTCCCAGATGGGATACTATTAGTGAGAAGTGGAATGAGTCTGTGGAAACAAGTACTTTTTATTTTACAAGTATTTCAAAGTAGTGGTAATATACTTCATTTATACATGATTTTGATGTCACTTTATTTTGAAATTCCACATCAGATTAGGCTGAAACTTGTTGAGTGTCATTCCCAGATGGGATACTATTAGTGAGAAGTAGAATGAGTCTGTGGAAACTAGTACTTTTTATTTTATGACCTTGTCAAAGTAGTGGCAGTATACTGCATTTATACATGATTTTGATGTCACTTTATTTTGAAATTCCACATCAGATTGGGCTGAAACTTGTTGAGTGTCATTCCCAGATGGGATACTATTAGTAAGGAGTGGAATGAGTCTGTGGAAACTAGTACTTTTTATTTTATGACCTTGTCAAAGTACTGGTAGTGTACCGCATTTATTCATGATTTTGATGTCACTTTATTTTGAAATTCCACATCAGATTGGGCTGAAACTTGTTGAGTGACATTCCCAGATGGGATACTATTAGTCCAAAGTGGAATGAGTCTGTGGAAACAAGTACTTTTTATTTTACAAGTATTTCAAAGTATTGGCAGTATACTGCATTTATACATGATTTTGATGTCACTTTATTTTGAAATTCCACATCAGATTGGGCTGAAACTTGTTGAGTGTCATTCCCAGATGGGATACTATTAGTCCGAAGTGGAATGAGTCTGTGGAAACAAGTACTTTTTATTTTATAAGTATTTCAAAGTAGTGGCAGTATACTGCATTTATTCATGATTTTGATGTCACTTTATTTTGAAATTCCACATCAGATTGGGCTGAAGCTTGTTGAGTGTCATTCCCAGATGGGATACTATTAGTGAGAAGTGGAATGAGTCTGTGGAAACTAGTACTTTTTATTTTACAAGTATTTCAAAGTAGTGGCAGTATACTGCATTTATACATGATTTTGATGTCACTTTATTTTGAAATTCCACATCAGATTGGGCTGAAGCTTGTTGAGTGTCATTCCCAGATGGGATACTATTAGTGAGAAGTGGAATGAGTCTGTGGAAACAAGTACTTTTTATTTTATGACCTTGTCAAAGTATTGGCAGTATACTGCATTTATACATGATTTTGATGTCACTTTATTTTGAAATTCCACATCAGATTGAGCTGAAACTTGTTGAGTGTCATTCCCAGATGGGATACTATTGGTCCGACATGGCATGAGTCTGTGGAAACTAGTACTTTTTATTTTATGACCTTGTCAAAGTATTGGCAGTATACTGCATTTATACATGATTTTGATGTCACTTTATTTTGAAATTCCACATCAGATTGGGCTGAAGCTTGTTGAGTGTCATTCCCAGATGGGATACTATTAGTGAGAAGTGGAATGAGTCTGTGGAAACTAGTACTTTTTATTTTATGACCTTGTCAAAGTAGTGGCAGTATACTGCATTTATACATGATTTTGATGTCACTTTATTTTGAAATTCCACATCAGATTGAGCTGAAACTTGTCGAGTGTCATTCCCAGATGGGATACTATTGGTCCGACGTGGAATGAGTCTGTGGAAACTAGTACTTTTTATTTTATGACCTTGTCAAAGTATTGGCAGTATACTGCATTTATACATGATTTTGATGTCACTTTATTTTGAAATTCCACATCAGATTGGGCTGAAGCTTGTTGAGTGTCATTCCCAGATGGGATACTATTAGTGAGAAGTGGAATGAGTCTGTGGAAACAAGTACTTTTTATTTTATGACCTTGTCAAAGTATTGGCAGTATACTGCATTTATACATGATTTTGATGTCACTTTATTTTGAAATTCCACATCAGATTGGGCTGAAACTTGTTGAGTGTCATTCCCAGATGGGATACTATTAGTGAGAAGTGGAATGAGTCTGTGGAAAACTAGTACTTTTATTTTATGACCTTGTCAAAGTAGTGGCAGTATACTGCATTTATACATGATTTTGATGTCACTTTATTTTGAAATTCCACATCAGATTGAGCTGAAACTTGCTGAGTGACATTCCCAGATGGGATACTATTAGTGAGAAGTGGAATGAGTCTGTGGAAACAAGTACTTTTTATTTTATGACCTTGTCAAAGTATTGGCAGTATACTAGATTTATACATGATTTTGATGTCACTTTATTTTGAAATTCCACATCAGATTGGGCTGAAACTTGTTGAGTGTCATTCCCAGATGGGATACTATTAGTGAGAAGTGGAATGAGTCTGTGGAAACAAGTACTTTTTAATTTTATGACCTTGTCAAAGTACTGGTAGTATACTGCATTTATACATGATTTTGATGTCACTTTATTTTGAAATTCCACATCAGATTGGGCTGAAACTTGTTGAGTGTCATTCCCAGATGGGATACTATTGGTGAGAAGTGGAATGAGTCTGTGGAAACAAGTACTTTTTATTTTATAAGTATTTCAAAGTAGTGGCAGTATACTGCATTTATACATGATTTTGATGTCACTTTATTTTGAAATTCCACATCAGATTGGGCTGAAACTTGTTGAGTGTCATTCCCAGATGGGATACTATTAGTGAGAAGTGGAATGAGTCTGTGGAAAACTAGTACTTTTTATTTTATGACCTTGTCAAAGTAGTGGCAGTATACTGCATTTATACATGATTTTGATGTCACTTTATTTTGAAATTCCACATCAGATTGGGCTGAAACTTGTTGAGTGTCATTCCCAGATGGGATACTATTAGTCCGAGAAGTGGAATGAGTCTGTGGAAACAAGTACTTTTTATTTTATAAAGTATTTCAAAGTAGTGGGCAGTATACTGCATTTATACATGATTTTGATGTCACTTTATTTTGAAATTCCACATCAGATTGGGCTGAAACTTGTTGAGTGTCATTCCCAGATGGGATACTATTAGTGAGAAGTGGAATGAGTCTGTGGAAACTAGTACTTTTTATTTTATGACCTTGTCAAAGTAATGGCAGTATACTGCATTTATACATGATTTTGATGTCACTTTATTTTGAAATTCCACATCAGATTGGCTGAAACTTGTTGAGTGTCATTCCCAGATGGGATACTATTGGTGAAGTGGAATGAGTCTGTGGAAACTAGTACTGGGTAGTACTAGTACTTTTTATTTATGACCTTGTCAAAGTATTGGCAGTATACCGCATTTATACATGATTTTGATGTCACTTTATTTTGAAATTCCACATCAGATTGGGCTGAAACTTGTTGAGTGTCATTCCCAGATGGGATACTATTAGTGAGAAGTGGAATGAGTCTGTGGAAACAAGTACTTTTTATTTTATGACCTTGTCAAAGTATTGGCAGTATACTGCATTTATACATGATTTTGATGTCACTTTATTTTGAAATTCCACATCAGATTGGGCTGAAACTTGTTGAGTGTCATTCCCAGATGGGATACTATTGGTCCGACGTGGAATGAGTCTGTGGAAACAAGTACTTTTTATTTTATGACCTTGTCAAAGTATTGGCAGTATACTGCATTTATACATGATTTTGATGTCACTTTATTTTGAAATTCCACATCAGATTGGGCTGAAACTTGTTGAGTGTCATTCCCAGATGGGATACTATTAGTGAGAAGTGGAATGAGTCTGTGGAAACTAGTACTTTTTATTTTATGACCTTGTCAAAGTACTGGCAGTATACTGCATTTATACATGATTTTGATGTCACTTTATTTTGAAATTCCACATCAGATTGGGCTGAAACTTGTTGAGTGTCATTCCCAGATGGGATACTATTAGTGAGAAGTGGAATGAGTCTGTGGAAACTAGGACTTTTTATTTTATGACCTTGTCAAAGTACTGGTAGTGTACTGCATTTATTCATGATTTTGATGTCACTTTATTTTGAAATTCCACATTCCCAGATGGGATAGAATAGAATATTACTTTATGAATCCGTCACCGGGGAAATTCAGTCGTTACAGCAGCACGGGTTGGACAAATAATAATTTCAACAGGGCTTGGAGAAGTACTTGTTTAAAAAAAAAGCAAAAAAATAATATAAAATGTATATATAGCTCTCAAAAAATATTCAAAAAAAAAATTAAATTGTTAAACATAAGCTATATACACACTACTATTGGGCTGGAGTGGAATGAGTCTGTGTATAGTGGATTTTTATGCTATTCATAGCGATTACCGTAATTTCAACAGCAAAACGGCACAAATATTTCAAAGAGGGCTGGCGTGACAGTCGTTTGAGAAGAGAGGGCTGGCGTGACGGCAGTCAATTACCGGACAACGGAAACCCTGCTCCTGCCCCTGAGCTTGGGTGTATCGTGAAGACAAGGTAATCGACTGTAGTACAAGCAAGTCACAGCAACAAATACAGCTGGAAGAAAAACTGAGAAAATAAAGACCAGATGATTAAAATGTGCAGTATAAAGCATGTAAACCAATAAATGTCTGACTGGAAATCACGTGTGTTAACTATCTGCTGGTTCACTCATGTTATGACTGGACTCAAGTTAGCTGTCTTACTGAGGCAGATGTCTGGAGGAACAAACTTGACATGTTAAGTCGTGACCCCATCACTGTTTTGGCTACTGGATACAGACAGCTGTGCTTGTCATCCAGCTAAATCAAAAATCACACTGATATTAGCAAAGAGACAGCAATTCCACACAATAGTTATCCAGAATGGATAAATGTACACATAAGCTGTACGATGTACAGGCTCTTCATGATTGCAAATAATAATTAGAATTTGTATGAACAAAAAAATGGGTTTACAGCTATGTAGAGGAGTTGATGATCACAGATACTAGACTGCCATAAATCTATAAAAATAATCTTATCTCTGCAGATAGCAAACCTAAAATACAACCACACATTCCTGTCACTATTTAAAGTAGGTCTTGTTATCAGCTGAACTCTGACCCTTGCTGGGAAATCAAATGCATCTTTCAGGCAAAATCTCAGCCCAGGGCGAAACATGCAGACAGACAAACATACCCATCCAGACACTGGAAACCAGGTCACCAAGTGTGGCAAGTGCACTGACCAAGAAAACTTCATTTCTACTTCACTTGCCGTATTAAAGGCAGTATTAACCAACACATGGAATTCATCAACATGACAAGGCTGTTTTCCAAAAAAATTCCTCAAATTACACTTTGAAAATACTTTGATACGGTTTTCTTACAATACTTACATTTAATGTATATAAATGGCTCCAAAAAGTTTTTTTTTTTTAACTTTACACTCCAAGTTTTCGAAGTGATCCAGGCGTCCAGCTCTCAATCTTGTCATGAGAGTGAGACAGAGAGGAAGAGTAAAAGATAAATGTGCAAGAGAAGGCAGAGCCAGAGAGTAAAAAAGAAGATATGAGGGATGGGCCATCCACGCTGTGCTCAGGAACCAATAAAATTGTTTCCTTCATGTTTGTGCATAATTTATTGATGTAAATGTTTCACTTTAATAGCCATCTGACAGATATAGCAAACAAACAAAGACCTCCAAGGGAAAATTTTTTTTTTTCAGAAATATATATGCTGAGTATTAAGAGGTTACTCTATTCTAAACTGTTGTAGATTATTTATATTAAAGTAACAGTTCAAGATTCTTGGAAATCTACTAATTATCTTATTTGAAGGCAGTTAAATGAGGAAGAATCATTCCACCAATAATAAGTCTGGTGTAGCACCAAGCACTGACTGCAGGGGGAAACACTTACAATACAATCCATCAATCAGGATCTTTTAAGAACAGTAGCTAATACTTTCATCTAGAGTGGCTCTGATTCCGATACCAGTTTCGGAAATTGCTCCGATACCGCCAAAAATGCCAGTATCAGCGAGTACAGGAGTGCAGGCAACAACCGATATCAAGTCATTCATATTTAATGATTTATTTACTGGTTACACTACTAGCAAAAAGAAATACTTTTTAATTTTGCAATACCATTTTATACTAGTTCTACTTGGAAATAAATATAGACACAAATGGCTTGGATTTGCTGTATTCATTCATGTTTTACAACAATGATAATTATATTCCAGTCAGGCACGGTGCTATTTTTTTTTAATATCATACTCGGATCGGTAGTCTGGTATCGGCCGATACTCACAGTTCAAGAATCGGAATCAGTATCGGGAGGGAAAAAATGGTATCGGACCATCTCTACTTACATCTTATACGTCCTATTTGTTTTGAAGTTTTGTGTTATTTGTTCTCGGATACAAGTCTTTTCTTATCAGTGCATCACAGGGCTTTAACTATATCAATTGCGTAATTCATTGCTCCTTTCTCTCTTAACCACAAGACTTTAACATTGTAATGTCCAGACTACACAATACTTGTTTTGTGGTCAGTAGCTTTGAAGTCAAATGGACTCCATGACTGACCAGCTGACCTGATTCAATTCGTGATTCGAATTGAATTGTGGCATGCCTAAACATGCAACTTGGTTTTCTTTACAAAATACAGTTAGTTCTTTATGAAAAAATTGGCATGGTGCTAATGCTAACTAGGGCTGAACGATTAATTGCATTTGCGATAATCTCGCGATATCATAAAACGAGATTTTCTAACCGCAAAGGCCGCGATATTACTTGTCACGTGATCTGGCGACGTCACGTGACTTGCGAGTGAGCCCAGCTGAGCTGAGCAGAGCAGACAGGGCAAGCAGTGTTGCCAACTTAGCGACTTTCCAGACCCCCCTAGCGACTTAATTTGTAAAAAGTGACTAGCGACAAATCTAGCTACTTTTTCTGGTGATTTAGAGACTCACGCGCACTCAAACCGCTAGGTTTGAAGCCATCACTTGGCTGCTGTCCGCCTCGCGAACCGCGCTTCTCTCTCTCTGTCGGGCACAGTGCACAGCCACAAACACCCCGCCCGCCGCGCGAGACAACTCGAGCCCCCCCCCCCCCCCCCCCCCCTTTTCCTTGCAAAAAATCTGTGAGCTCCTGAGATCTATACAGAAGAATCTTTCTGGCTAACAGTGCCATACTCATTTTGCACTTCAGTATGTTGTGTGCTGCTGTTACTGAGTAAATATAATATTTCTATTAGTGTTCAAAAAGTTTTTTTTTTTTTTAAATGTCCAATTGGTTAGAGCAGATATTTGTTCTTCTTTATTTTCCTGTGTGATGTTACTGACTGGAGATCAGTAAGCTTTATTTTTTTATTATCTGTATATTTTATTTATTTATTTATACACTGTCCTGTCAATCTCAGACAGTGTTTAAGAAGTGCAGTCCACATGTTTACATAAATGTTACACATGTTTCATGAAACGTGAAAAGTTAGATGTTGAAGAGGTAAAGCCACAGATTTGTTTGCTTTATTGTTGTAATCTGCACTTTAAATAAATCTGATATTGTTTATTATGACAGTGTTTGAAAAATACATGAGAAGAGGACCTTAAAAATAATCGCATATTAAATCGCAATCGCAATTTTGAGGAAAAAAAATCGCAATTAGATTATTTTCCAAAATCGTTCAGCCCTAATGCTAACTATTCTGATGTTGCTACCGCAACTAGCTGCTGTCAAAGGACAGAAAATATTCTTTATCACAATGCATGTAGTTGTACAAGAAGCTTGTTTTTTTTAAGCCTTCTGCTTTTTCACACTGTACAAGGTACCATTACAAACTCTGAAATCCACAGCAGGAGTTGAAATTTACAATGCACACAAGACAAATAACGGGCCAAAAACATTGGAAGGAGCGGTTTCGCAGCTATATCAGAGATTACAGAGGTTGAAATACGAATGAATAGACTTCCAGACATATCATGAGTGCACAGAAGTGGAAACAATCCATTAGAGCGCTCTCCTTCAACAACTTGAACTTGTGGATGAGGCAGTAGCTCTATCATGTCCTGTACATTGTTGGGTTGTCCCGATACTATATTTTCACTTCCGATACGATACTGATATTCCAGCCTTGAATATCAGCCGATACCGATATCAATCCAATATCAGCATGCTACAGATGAAACACACTTGTATTATTTATTCTGTAGCGTTGAGTGTTAAAAGGCAGCATCAAGTGATATTACTCAGAGAATAATGGTCAACAACATTAGTATTGGACAACATACCATTTATTATTAATAATTTAAAAAAACTATGGAATAGAAAAAAATTTAAAAACAAAATCAGGAGGCCCTGAACAATGAGCTAAATAACTTATCGTGCAAAAAAATCAAAAAAAAAAGTTAACAAGTTTACTGCCGTATATTTTGAAAACAATCTGCAACATCAAGTCCGCAGTCAGACTCAAAGACAGCGGACAATCGTCTGAGCCCCGTATGTCGGTAGTGAAGCTAAGA
Source organism: Hirundichthys speculiger (assembly GCA_018398805.1). Taxonomy (NCBI): domain Eukaryota; kingdom Metazoa; phylum Chordata; class Actinopteri; order Beloniformes; family Exocoetidae; genus Hirundichthys; species Hirundichthys speculiger. Next base: position 513,431 of record JAGFBZ010000105.1, read on the forward strand.
GCATTTGCTTTCTCCATATGTGGGGCAATATACTTGTTAACTTCATTGTTAACAAGAAGTTAAAGAAGTTCTTTCTTGTTCTTAGTACATTGCCACAGTAAGAGGAGAGAAACTAAACCAAATATGGCCAACTTGCTATAGCAGTGTAACTTGGGACGTCCAGGCCGAATAACACCTAGGATCTTAAAGTTCATATCAGTGAAGCCTGTCTGTCAATGTTATTGAAATATGTTCCAAAACTAGAAGGAGCTTGTAGCCTTGTGTGAAGAGGAAAAGCTGGTATGCCAACCCGACGCTCCAAGACAGAAACTGGCTCATCTTGCAGCTTTTCTTTACTTTCTCTCTTTATTCCGCACTATGCTAACTGAACATTATAAAATGATATTGTTGTAAATGAACTGGGGATCTTCCCACATTATAAGTGCTACATTTGTGGGATTCTGGAAAATAATGTCCAAAAGCCAAGCTGAAATTAAATCTCTACCTTGTATATTTGAACAGAAGCCAAGGAAAACTCATCACTGTAAACCACACCACCACAAAATCTGACAACATAAGGACACACAGTTGTTTGCATTTTTTGTGCCTTCAGTATATCTTTCTGTCCAATCAGTTTCAATAATCCTCATGCTGCAACAAAGTGCAACATGTGTTGATAAAAGCAAAGGGTATGATGTCAGCACCTCTGAAAATCCAAAAGAAACCGGATATAACAAGAATCAGATGGTTAATAAAAACTTTGTGTGCTTTATTTGAGAGCATACATGAGTTTTTTTGTCATTTAACTTAAAGTGTTATTTGCAAACATCCATAAATACATAAATGTGCATGATACATGTGCCACTATATTTTACAATTATGGCAAAGGTTAGATAAAATTATATGCCAAAATTAAACACCACAATTTTGTTTTGTATTCCAAATTTGGACAGTTTTTCACAAAGTGAGACATTCTGCTATGTATAATAACACCGTTTTTATATATTTATTCAATCTATTTTAATGAGTTTGTTTCTCAGGAGATGGAAGTTTTTGAACCCCTGGTCTTAATAATGATTTTGCCCCCCTAAAAGGGGGCCTTCTCTCCCACATAAAAGCCTTTTTTCTCATGCTCATTCAAGAGGGATTATTTCACAACTCATCCAAATGATGACTCATGGCCTGGTATGTGATTAGATCCACCCTCACATTGAAAACTTTGAAGAACAGCCCAATCATTGAGGTGGAAAGTAACAATGCGGTACTGCGAAAAAGTTTTCCACTTGATAAGTACCAATTATTTTCAAGCTTACTGTAATACTGCACAGTCAGGGGGCAAAGGAGAGTAAAAGAGAAAGTAAATGGCAGAGAGAGCTGTATTAAAACTGAGCTGAAATGCCACTTATCCTCTTGAGCCTCCAAATTACCCCACAAAGATTTAGTCTTGGATCTTGAACATTCCTCTAATGTAACAGGCAGGTCAGGGAAACAAGGAATCCCCTTTCCTGTTGTGTAGCACTCACAAAAAAATAAGGTGGGTCACGTGAGAACATTTGGGTGGTGCTCCTGATATCCAACTGGACTCAAATGAGATGCAGATTTCAAGCAGAGAATCGCTGCAGTCACAAATACTGTGCTGATGCAAGGAAGAGCAGTGACTCACAAACCTTTGAAGTGACTTATAAGCAAAAAGTAAAGAAATCTTCAATGGATACATAAGTATGTAATATTTTCATGTCATTTTTGCAAAGTGGAATCATCCAGGAAATATTAATTGAAAAGATCTCGTAACAACAAATTCCTCTGCCCTTTTCAGCACAATACACTCGATAAGAAAAAGAAAATCCCATCTTTCATCAATGCAGGGAGGTTCTAAAAAGAAAAGACGCATCACATGACTACAATAGGCTCACATGTTAAATGGTACCAAAGTCAAAAAGAAAATAGCAGTGCAAAGAGCTGGACAGAGAGAGAGAGAGAGAAAAAAGGTGTGCTTTATAAGATTTCCCGCATCATAGGTTATAAATTTGCAGGAATCTGTGAAATTATGCGCAATCTCACACTGAAATTCAAGCCCTGCTGAGCACAAAAAAAAAAGAAAACAGAAGGTTTTCACTCCAACCTGCCAGCGGCACAGCTCATAAAACATAGAGGCAACTCTGCAGAAAACACAGGACTCTAAGTGAGAGGGAAGAAAAAAAAAAAACAGTTACCAATTCATTTCTCGATAAATTTGTAATGGATAACACGAGTATAAGACACTATTCCAATAGAAGAAAAGAAATATGATAGTATGAAATCTGAGCCTCCAATCTTTTGTGGGTTACCTTTAATTTTGAACGACTCCCTCTGTCAGTCATAAAGTAGGAGCCTGGTGTCATGAGAAGCATTTTGCTGCTAACAGAACAGACTTTTCATGCAAGGGATCTAGAGGACATATGGCTTTGATTATGAGGGCAGAGCAGAGAGAAACCAATGGAAACTGCACAGAAAGAGAGAAGTCGTCTGTGTGTGTGCATATCTGCTGGTGTGTACATCAATGTAACAAATGAGGGAGACGGGACGGCTGACTCAACAAGTGTTTTCATGGTGGACGAGCGCCTGAAAGTTAATGTACGTGAACTGTATGCATGAGTTCATTATCAAAGGCCAATGAAAGATGACTCAGACTGCTCAGCTCAAAAGAAGAGTGCTATTATGAGTTATGAGTCTGTTGTGTGTAAAGCAACATAGACTTGCAGTAAAGTAAAATACATGATGTAAACTTTTCATACCTATATAACTACCATACTTTGCATGACTTATACTTTGCATATGGTGCAGAACTCCATCTGTGGCTCTGTCATAATAATAAAATATTTTCATGTAAGAAAATGCAGGTTGCGATTGATTAAAATCTAAATAAGGTGTGTGGTTCTGTTTCAAGAGAACACTGTTTAAATACTAATTCTGTGCAGCCAACCCATCAACCAAGTACTCAAATATTGGATCTGACATAACCAAGTGAAAATATGTTAATATCAGAAAGAAGAGTGAGTTAACATAAAACCAATTTCAACAAGGCAGTATGTTGAACAGAGTCTGCCTTTAATTTATATCACTGCACAAAGTTAAAGGTAGGGTATGGGATTTCTGGATGACATCATGGCTGCTGATATTTGAAACAAAACATAAAAAAAACAGCCCCCTTCCCATCCTTTCTGTGCTCCTCACAAAACCACCCCATCACGAACACTCCCAAGCCTCTGGAACCCTTTCCTTGTCTGTGACTGACTGGAGCAATGTTTGTTATGGTTTGAGGTTGGGCTGGACAATATGACCTCAAATCAGTCTCACAATTAATTGAACACTATAACTCGATAATGATTATTGAACTTTTTTTTTTTTTGCTGTAAATATGTTCAACTATTAAAACTGGCTTTTTTTATTTTTATTTTTTTTGTGAAATGCCCCAACCCTTTTCAATGAAAGACTACATATCTTTGGGATTTTAAGATAAGTGGTGAACACACAGTGGGTAAATACTAACAGAATTAAAGCTATGATTGAAATAATTGAGATGGGCAAGATTGTGTCAGTTATAGGTTCAGAATGTTAGTTTAGATTTATTTTTAATTAACTGCCAAGCTCTTGTTTGCTGAGCAGACTGCCCCCACTGTTTCCAGTTTACAGAGGACCTTTTTTTGAGTGGTTGTTTGTTTTACAGTGTACTCAGGAGATGGGCGGCAAATGGATGATGAGGAGATAGTCACTGAATGTGTTGAAAATGTTCTGGGTTAGAAATCACTTACTCTGACTTTAATATTTTGTTCATCAATTTCCTTTAACCAACTTTTTGTTTGTGTTAAAATATGCAAGACAATATAAAGAGCTGCAATACTGCAAATAGGAAACTACTTTAAATTTGGTAACAATATTTTGACAATTAATTAGGAGATTCCAATACTTGTGTTCAAAATTTGAATGCAGAAAGTATCATTGTTAATAGTGCTGGAAAATAAATGGAGAGAAAAAAAAAACAACAAATGAGGTTAGATGGCAATCAGAAATGGTTCGATATAATTTAATTTCCATCCATCCATTATCTATACCCGTTTCATCCTCCGAAGGGTCACGGGGATCTGCTGGAGCCTATATAATTTAATTATATATACATATATATATACATGTGTATATATATATATATATATATATATTTTTTTTTTTTTTTTTTTTTTTTTTTGTCATCTCCGGTACCGATACCAATACTTAGGCTTTGGGTATCAGCCAACACTGACTGAGTACGGATGCAATACCAGCTGAAAACATAGTGCTAATGCTAGATAGCTCACTCAGTCCTATGTGCCACCTCTTCTCCACCTGTTGACTCAAAACAGGAAGTTTCAAAAGTACTGTAAAATTTCAATGCTGCCTTTTAGAGCAATAAAGAAGAGCTGGGATTCAGTTAAAAAAAATTTAAAAAAGGTATGACATCGATGTTGCAGAGAATTTGCACTTTCATATCCTGATACCCTTATTTTCGCCACAATTGGCAAGTGTTTCTGATGCAGGTATTTTAGTGGTATTTGCAGTGTTAAGAAATATGAAGAAAAAAAGCTATATTTAAAAGTCACAGTATTCTCCACAATACAAAAAGTTTTAACTCCCACACTGCTCAACTATACATGCATTCACACTCGCAAAAAAGATAAGACGGCAGGTGTCTCAGTGGAGGTAGAGGGTGGGATGAACAATGCAGTCTTTGGGATATCATATGAGTCTAAACCATTTAAAAGCTCCATTTTCTCCAAATAATACTATCTTGTTTCTGCTGATAACTCCTAACAATGATTTCCTTGTAAAACAATTTTATATTCTTCTCTCCATGTTTCCTTACTTTTAAAACTTCATGACTTGTCTCTGGATTTGTTCTTTACTCTGCACTTCAGTAACCACCAAAATGGCTGCCAAGCCTCACAATGGAATCGTCAAAAGGGTGATTGGTTGAGGGGCAATTAGGAAGATGCTCCTTTGATACACTTTCCATTTGGAAGATTTTACTTAGTTTATTAAAAGACATTTGTCTGCTGGACTATGAATCTTGCAGCCTTCATACAAACCCTTCGTGACATCAACCATAGTTTTTCTGAAGAGTCTTTTGAAGGCTCTTTTTCCTGGAATGCACGGTGCTGTGTTGCAAATGGGAAGAACAAGCAAACCCAGAAACTTGCTGGAAGACAACCACCTCATTTATTCTCTTTATTCACTGATTAGAAGCTATGCTAAAATCAAGACAAACCGAAATGCTAAATAGCAAAAGCGATGACAGCTACCCACTGGCTTTACCAGATGTCAATTCAAAGACTACCTCCCCAATTATACATAAATGTTGATGCTTTATATTATTTTACCCGATGTGGTACCAAAAGAAAAAAGAAAAAACAACCCCATACAGTTGTCACAGATGTGAAATCTAGCAACAGAGACCAAATTATTTTGAACCAGATATAGTTCAAAAAAGGTTTATTTCTGCTGTAAAGCTTAACATTATAACATGGGACTCAGTGGAGATCGACTCTCTTTTGGAGCCAGTCTCTCGTGGTCAGTTGAGGAACTGAAACTTTCCCTTTTTCCACATCAGCTTCAACCAAGAAGTTGGAATGTTGGCGTTTGCCATTTCCAGGAGCACAGAACATACCAGCACTGACTTCCAACAAGACTCAAAGTAACCAGCACTGCAGGATAAATCAGAACATATAACCATCTGACATATACCATGTTATGATGCTGTAAACGTAATAATATGCTCAACAACAAACAGAAGAAATGCAATGACAGAAAGTATTCTGCTGTAAAAGTGCCCCTGACATTTTCCCCATGTCAAATCATAATGGAAAGTGTTTAGGATTTTATGTTTTGTTTGCACTGTTCACACACAAGGACACACTTAGATACACAACCAGAGTGTAGTTCACATTCCTATCACCTGCTTGTTTCACTGAAAATTAGTTGACACTGGAACGGAAAGACGCCCCCACACCCTTAAATTAGAAAACGTAAACAAATCAGCTTTCAGCAGATGCGTGTAAAGAACAAAGAAAAAAGAATGAGTTTCTAGATTAAAGTTCTGCTGAGACCAAACTTTAACAGTTTAATAGTCAAACACGTCAAAATCCAAATGGAAAACAGCAGCTTTCTTTAGGTAATGATGCAAAGACAAAAGTGATTCCGGAAACAAGACAAACCAGTCTCCCATCCCTGTCCGCACCAGATTTTTATCTTAAGACATTAACGCCTTACTTCCACAACAACTGTCACATGTCATGATTTTTTTAAATGTGACGACCCAGCTCGTAGGGCCGCAACATAAAATGGAGACTGGACACATGACATGATAAAGTAAAAGGTTTTAATATAAATTGAAAAGCTAAAAGGTCACAAACACAGGCACCACCAACAACTAAGTAGCACCAAGAATGGCAAGGCGTCTTCATGTGAGCCACACCAGGAAACTTTTATCCAGTTTCACAGGTGCAGCCAATGAAGCAACTGGATCCACACCCAAGCACTGCTGTGGCAAAGCCTTCTTGAAAAGATGCAAAGGCGTAACAATACACATAAAATATGCTTAGTCCCAACAATTTATGAATACCTGAATGTTTAAAAATAACTGTAAAATACAACCTTAAAGCACAATATTATGACGGCATATTTTTTAAGAACAGTTTTAACTCTGACAGCAGCCGTCTGCACCGTCAGTATGTAATGTTTCACTTTTGTTAAAACTGTATTAGAGAAGTCCTGGCTCGACCTTAAGGCTCTTTTAGAGAATGTAGTTTGTGCTGCCAATGAAATTAGTTTACATTTATTTACCCACTCTTATCAATATCAAGCAAACAATTTAGGCCATGTAACAGAAACGTTCCTTTAAGTCATGTGAGACATTTCAAAAACACCACTAATGTTCCTCTAAAATAATAATAATAATAAATTAGCAAATGCCTCAGTAGTGTCTATCTTACTTCATGTTTATAGTAAATCCTGCTTATGGTCTCTCATTTCAACCAGTAAATATGGGGCTGTTGGCTGGACTGTTTATTTTCCTAAGTTGCCCATGTGTCTATGCACTTGGCACACAAAACAAAATTCCAGCCCTTTTGTTAGAAAGGATTCTGGATTTAATTAATCTGAGCAGTGTTTCTCTTTCAATTCCACTTGAAACAGATGTATCTCTTTAGTTTTCTCACATAAACATCACACACAAAAAGAGTTAAAAGGTCGCCTTCCCCTCAGGATGCTAAAGCGGACTCCAACATAAACAGTGAACTCACCTGTCAAACTAAGGTGCTAAAGATGGCTTTCCCTGCGCGCGCGCACCACCTGTTCTGTGACTGGGAACCCTAATCACATAAATTCAGTCAAATAAAATAAAAGTTTATGTTAGTTTAAGCTAAACGAAAATTATCTTAACGGTATACCCCACAGCACGTGTTTTTTTTTTTTTTTTTTTTTTTTTTTTCCTTTTCAAACGAAGGGTAGCCCATCTTCCTCGAGACTATTCTTGTTGAACAAGACGTGCATTTTGACATACATTCATCAGCCGTGAACGCGACACCGTCACTGTTGAGTTGATTGAGGTGACCTGGGGCAGCATTGGTCCTGCCTAAACTTCACAAACCAACCACTCTCCGCAACACAAGACTCGTGGAAAGCAACTCGTGAAAAGTTGCCTAAAGGTATACCGACAACACCTACTGAGGATACCGTGGCAAAACTTACCGGCCAGCGTTGTCAAGTCGGTTTAGCATCCACCAAAACACCGCGTGACGACGAGCTCAGCTCTGCTTCGTTTTCGTTCACAACTCTCGCGGAGACGGTTGACACAGCAGCTCGTGCGGCGGTGGGAAACCGCTCTCCTCTGTGTTGCCTTCAGGTGCTCTTCGGTATACAGTACAAAATTAGGTTTAACAAATGTTACCATGCAAGTTCCCCACCCAAGATCTTTAATTTAAATTCAGCAATTTACCCGACATATTAAGACCTGTATGACAAAACAGCCATCTGCACGATAACAATTAAATCATATGTAGGCCTGTGTGAGTGAAGTCTTACGTATAGTTTGATGTATTTAACAAGACACGGGATGTGTCGACGTTTATACACAATGCACACATGAAGCATCACATATCACGTAGCACAAAGTCATTTCTGAAGTCGCAGTTTTCCTGCTGTTATCATGACTGTTTGGTATTAATCCCACTATATCCGACAGCACTCAAAGGCAGCATTGCCTTCCCTTTGGGTAACCAAATGAGCCGCGGACAGGAGGACAATAAACGCTGCGGCTGTGTTTTCCCTGTGTGTGCGCGCGTGTGTGTGTGCGTGTGTGTGTGTGTGTCACTACATTGGAATGTCTGGCAACCATTCTCACCGTAGCCAACCGCTCACTGTATTTGCTGCTCGATCGACCTATACATCGTTGCCTTTGGCCTAGACTGATTATCTTCCACACATTTAATGAGTGTAAAATACATAATGCCTATTTGCTTTACCTCTAGGGACAATCAAAGAGAACATTTTGAATCATGAGACAAAGTAGTTGCCCAGTTTAGCCCATAACAAAACCAGGCTTCCCTCTACCGGGACACTTATTTCATCCTCAGTCATATACTTGCAATGGGGTATAATTCACCTTAGAGTCTGAGCTTCAAATCAGTCAATGCAGACTTATTCCTTCTTGGGTTTCAGTCCCATATTATGTAATTCATCTGACAAAAGCAATTTTTAAAGGCAGCAAAATTATGCACAAACTTGTTTCATTGCTTTATTTGCACGATTTCTTTCATTTGTTGTCGTTATTGCATGTTGTTTCACATCTCTGCTTGAGAAAGATACCCTCATCCAGCTCGTAGCTTTCACTTCATTTATTTCAGCTTGGAAAGTGAGGAGCTGTTTTCCAGTTTGCTCCCACTCCGTTGATGGGAAGTCTTATGCCATCCTAGAGGAATGTGCAACCCTTCCATTCCTTCAGCTCTCTTCCAGCCAGGAGCAAGCAAACCTTTGGGAATTCCCTTCTCCAATTTAAAAAAATAGGAGGAGTGTGTGGGGGCTTTTCCAGTGTTATCGAGTATTTTGACATGTCACCATTATCTCACAATGAGTTTTTTTTTCTTTTTTAAAATATCTTATACCCAACAATCTTTCCACTTACATTGCTGTGACATTTACTTGATGATGCTGCAGCGTTGTGGAAATTGGATAACATGCATTTAATGTTGCAACACGTTTTCTCTATAAAAGTCCCTGCAGTCTAGTGAAACCTCATGCTCTGGACAATTACATGCAAAGATGTCGCAAGGGATTAAATGTAATGCATATGTATAAGAGAATATGATTTTTAGGTTTTTAGATATACTGTCCTATCAGAAAATAGCAATAACACAGAAATATATGAATGGAATATCAAGTTTTCAGCATGATACCCACTGAGAGAAGCAGGCTTATCTGAGAAATGAGATTGCATGTCTGCAAGTGAATGAACTGGAGGAAATTGACAGGCAGTATAAATATTTCCTTATATACTGATAGCATGAACCTTGTCCAGACTTGTGTACACAGAGAGAACATTGACCTTATGAGAAGTGCAAAACAGGCAAGGCCTTTTTCCCAACTTATAGGGCTTCTTTTGCTTTTCAGTATTTGTCTCTTTACTACACACACTTCATTTTGGCTTCATCTGCATGGATCAAGTCTTAGATTTTGTTCTGATTCACCATGAAAAGCACAGACCATAGGTAGTGATGCAATGTATCTGTCATTGTTGTGACTCATATTACACATAATGCTATATTTCCAAAGTATTGAACATCTACTCCTAGTGTCCAAATGGATTCAAAATTTAAAGCTGCAGGAACAGAATGAGGCTGTAATTCATCTGTAATGTTAGACCATGCGTTTCTTCCCATAGATAACTTTTACATTTGTAACATCTCTGTTTTCTTTTTATCTTTAGTCATTGTTGAAGCAGAGGCAAAAGCACCTTTTTTTTTAAAGTAGATCCTGCCCTCTGCTGTCAGAAAATAATCATTGCAAACGTATGAAAACAGTACTGTGCTGTTCTGATCACTTGCAGACAACATGCAGGTAAAGAAATGAGAATATTTTCAGAAATTAATGCTAATGAGTATGTATAACACGACAGGAAAAAACAAACACAATTTTAGCACCGTTTTCAGCCAGTACCAAATGCTGCAGTGTGAACCCAGATGCACACAATAAGTGAAGGCCATGGACACCACTACTGAGAGACACGTAGCAAAAAGAAAGACTAATGTTTGCAGAAATGTTACTAGATGAGTCAGAGTCTCTCTGGGAGGATGTTCCATGCAGAGGAAGCCAAAGAGGAGGACTTAAGGAAAGTAGTGCATATGTTTATTAATGGGCAGAAAGAAAGCATCCAGTCTATTGAACATGGAAGAAGTATGGTCACGATGTGGTCTGCTTTTCTGCCACTGGTGCTGGTACATAAATGGCTTATTGATGGGAATTTTGGAAGATTGTCAGAGTTATGAGCTTGAATTTCAGGAATGCCACTAATTTTGACAGGAATGAATCAGTGCTGATACACTCATACAGCAGCCTGCTGCTTAAAAAAAAAAAAAAGATTATTACTGATAAGAAAAATAGATCCTGTTAGTAGTAGGGGCTCTCGATAGCACTGGTGGGAGGCAACAAACTTGTCTTAAAGCAGCACGACGGAACTTTTGCCATTTCTAGCTCAGATGGTCCCTCTATGGTCCTGGAGGTTATGTTGCTTTAATTTATTTTTTGAAGTTGGATCACAGGAAATGAATAAATAAGACTTTTTTTCCCCAAAGGCAACACTAAATTATGAACTTAAAGGAAAAATATTATGCCCTTTTGTTGACCAAATTTCTTGAGGTCTTAATGAAACATCTGCGACATTCTTCAATTTAATTACAGCTCAAAGCAGCTGAGTTCACACCTCAACTCAACTCTACTCTACCCTACTTCTGAGGGGCGTGACTCATATCAGTGTTTCTGTTACAGATTTTTGTGTGGCTCACTTCAGATATACAGCAAATATAATACATTTGTGCAACTTTGGCGCAGATTAAGATTGGGAAACTGCACAATTTTACGCTCTGCTCTCAGACTGTGCTGTCCCTGAAAGTTAGAACATCTGATCGAATAACAAAAGGAAAAAAACAAAGTGAACATGTTATTTTATATTGGAACTCTTAAGCTGTTTTCACTTTAAAAACCCAAATAAAGAATTCATTTTTTTCACAATATATTCCCTGTAAGTATTGTAAGCGAAGGCACGAGACAGTAAGCCTTATAAATTCATAATGAATTTATTCTTAAGTTGTACACTAAATACAATCCATCACTATTAAGAAATACATAGATGTCATAAGAATCTGCTGATGTAATACATATAGAAAATAAAAGGTATTAAAGCTAAGTATAAAAACCCTTAACAGCTTTATTGGGTTTATAAGGTCCTGAGAATGTTCACCTCACCGAGTGTTAAAAATACAACAGATTGGGCTGAAAACTACCAGCTTTCAAAGAAACTTAACTTATATTTCTCAGAAATATCATTGTCAAATCCAGAAATATTATTGTCCAAAAAAAAATACCTTGAATACTTTCAGTTTCTCAGTGCTTTTACTGGCAATGTGATTTCATTTTATGTTGCACTTGGATAATAAATAGATGTGCATCAATTTTTATAACACTTATACCTAAGCACTTGTCACACAAGTAATTTCAGGCGTTTACATCTTTTTTTTTTATTTTTTATTGTGGGGTGGATAAATACTTTAAAACTAAATATTTTGCATCTCAACAGTTGATATGGACAGTAAAGTACTTTAAACCACAGCAAATTAAGATAGAATTATCCCTGGTTAGTCAGATAACAGCTTTCTAACAGCATTGTTTATTCAAGTGTCCACATATGACATGAGACCACGTCCTATAGGACCAGCATATTCCAGTTTGACTTCTTAGCGAAGAGAGTGAAGGAAACAAACAACCACAGATCAAAAAGGATGGCTCACATTTCATATAAGAAGTAATATTCAGATACTTGTGATACACCATTCATCATATAAAAGGACTAATCAGAACGGGAATCAATTCTGATTGTCCACCCGTTATCGACACGTCTAAAGAGAACAAACACAGGAGAGAAAAATAGCAAAAAAGATACTTGAGGATCTTAAGGAGCAAAGTAGCTGCAATAAGTCCCTCCCTTTTATAGCTGTATTCCTTCCAGAAAACTGCAGTTTCATTTATGGTAGGGTGAAACTAGCTCCTTAGAGACAGCACCATTTGTACCTCATACAAACAGAAAACAAGTACTGCTGAGCTTGAAGCCCTCGTTCTTTGAAATAAAGGTAAACATGGGGGGTTTCTACAACCATAACTAGTAGGGCCCAATATCTCTACCCCTTTGCCCAACACCTACCAGTTCCTTGTGACACAGTGTATGTTTGTACCCGAGTGTGTTGATTATAGTGTCTGATTAGGATTATGTTATGTTATAAACCTAATCGTTCAAGAAAATGGCATTACATGCCAAACATGCGAAACATAAGGGTAGGGGTAAGGGGTAGAGATGGGAATGGACCCACTTCTGAGGACAGAAACACAAGACAATGTTTGAGAGTCAAAGGAAACATACAGCGTTACTCTAAGCACAACCCTTTTCTGAGTGCTTGCTATGCACACTGACCAAGCATCACGATATTTAACTTATCCACTTCAAATGACTGCAGACATCCTCGTGTGACACAAGGGTTAGAGATGTCACTTTTAAGTAACAGGAATTAAGACAAAAACAAAAATAGTCATTTGAGTTTGACGGTGCATAGGTCCTATCATATCAATTATATTTACGATGCTCTTTCAACCCTCAGTTTTAATGTCTCATCACTCTGCTTGAGTTCAATAATTTATTTTTGGGATTTATCATCGCACAACTGCTTGAAGCTATCCTTGTGTGCGGCTGTTTATCAGCTGGTCTGAGAAAGTATTTCAGCAGGCTACTGATACTTTCTCTACCCTGAATCAGATATAAAGTGCTAATAATAACTGACTTTGGCCAATATGAAGGTGAAATTTTAGACAGCTGAGATTGTCCAATTCTATAATTTATCTCTAAGATGACAATGCAGGTACAAGCAGCAATAACTGGAGCCCAGGCATACTGCAAGACCTCACTGAGATTTTCTAAATACACTTTCCAAGCTACACTGCTGGATTTGTAACCTAGACCTTTGTATCCACACTGCAGACAAGCAACTCGTTGCAGCTCTTGGAACAAATGATGTAACTTCTAACAATGATGCAACAACTTTCTTTGTTCAAAGCTGAAGTGTTTTGGTCTGTTTATATTAAACAAGTTTAAATCAAACACTTTTGTGATGAGATATGAAATATAGAAGATATGAAAACAGTACTGATTGTGGTTTTAAATGGATAACGCTGTAGATAAATGGTATGACATTTCAAACACCATGGAATACCTGGCGTCTAAAGAATATCTGTGTTGATTGATACACAATCATGGATCATATCAATAAATGTTTTATCAATCAATGCCGCCAATTATGCCTTGTTTGGGCCTTTCTGCTTTGGTTAATGGATGGATGGCTGGATGAATTACAATTAACTCTTTAAATGATCTTTACAGAACTTTTTTTGAAACTGGTCCTGCAGTTTCTGTCAATATATTGAAAAAAAAAAAGTATTTAAAGGAGGAAAAACTGAATTTTCTAATTTAGGGGCAAAGATGCAGATGAAATTAATTAATTAAGTGATTTAAGAACTCTGATTCCAGACTGTGCTTGGAATCAAATAAAAAAGAAAAAGGAAAAAACATTAGTTGTAGCATTATCATACATTTCAGTTCCTAGTAGAGAAGGGGACTTATTACATTATCAAGTTTCAGGTATTTAGGTCTTGTGGCTTTTGCTACACAGACCATTTCAGGGAGAAAATATCAGAACAAAAACATGAATGTTTCTGCAGCTTTGCTGCTTGGACCCCTTAACTAAGTGCTGACTAACACTTGATTCCTGGGCTGATGAAAAAACCCGCACGGCCATCGTGAGAATAAGGTTCTTAGGTAAAACATTTCATATCTTTCTCTATGTGCATTAGCACAATACTCTGAGCTGCACAGTACAAGGAAGTTGCACAGTAGATCGCACAGAACAAGGATAAAGTTCCCTGCATCAGGCACTTCAAAGGTAGTCAAAACAAAATATGTAACATAATCAGGGTGGGGTTTAAGTGTAATTGTAATTTTTGCATCGTAAATCAGGTAAGAAATCCCTGAGAGACACATAGAGAATAATCAGTTTTTTAAGTAAGAACTTGTAACAAATGGTATGATTTTCCTTTTTGCATCAATATTTGTGCTGCCTAAACTGGCTGTGATAATTAAATATGCCCTATCTCATAGGTCCTGTGGGTGTAAGGCCTTAATTTGAGTTCTCATTTAAAAGTGCCAAGCATAAGAAATAAGATTAAAGTAACTCTTCATAGCAATGCCACTTCTGACCACATGGGGGCATACAGATCTGCTCTGTTTGAAAAAAAAAAGCCACTAAAAATACTGTGGTAATGAGTGGGGATGGCCAGACATGTCCTGAAATAACACTTTGTTTTTCTCCAGGGGTGCACTCCAGGGTTGCGTCTTATACCAGGGACTGTATTGTGATATGCTGCCCCCATGTGGTCTGAAAAGGTATGATTACTTGGAGTGTCTTTAAATAAGTTAGTATTTTATAATGTTTAAGTAATCTAATGTAATATAAGTGGTCCAAGTCAATTTTTGGACTTACAATTCAGGTCAAAGCAAAACAAAAATGTGACTTTGATGTCTTTTGACAAACTGTTTCATCAGCTGGAATTTAACTTTCAGCCTGTTTTATGCTGTATGCATTTCATTGGGGTTAAATTAGTCAAGCCAACTTGCCTGCAAGACTCCAAGAAGCCGAATATGGATTAGGGCTGCAGGTTTCTTTTCCTCCTATTCCCTTCAGAGATGTGTTTTATGTGCAAAAGTAAATGCATACAAAAACTATTCAGGTTGACTCTTTACAGTCAAAACTATCACAATCTTTTGACTGACTGCTTATAAATGTAGTTTTAAAAATTCTGGTTTAAACCGTTCAAGGAGCCTTAACTCCCTTGCTGGTTTGCATTAAAATAACAAGTAAATTTCAGAGTAAATCAAGGGGAAAAAAAAGGTTGAATGGTAATATATGTTGCTACTGGCTCTCAGCTCTTGCGAGAGTTGGTGTACCACTTCCTAAACGCTACTCCACTGGTGCTCATCACTACGCACAGCGCTCCTCCGAGGCTCCACCAGGTTGGTGCACGACTGAAGAAAATGTACTGGAAGAAAAAGGCCAGCACCACGTCGACGGTCCTCATTAAGGCAACAGGTCCGGCCTTCTCAATCTGCAGTGCCTTTGTGAGGAAGGTCTGGCCAGCGATGCCCAGAATGGCTATCAATACCAGCAGCCAGCGATCACGGCCGCAGGATGGAATTTTCCATTCGCCAAGGACGGATACAGTGATGAGGCACTCGAGGAGACCAATGACAGCATAGTACCACACAGAGAGGTAGTAGTGGACGCTCTTCCCCATCTTGCGAAGTACAACAAATGTAAAAGCAGCTCCAATTGCTCCTGTTAAATCAAATAAGTGAGAGAGTGGAGAAAAAAAAAAACAACATTTATGCACAGGAGTAGCATTACCAACATGAGAATTGTAACCTTTACGCCAGATGCCTTTCCTGGGAACCATATAGGGTAGGTGACAGCAGTGCCGCTGAGCCACTGGGTCGGCCCCAAAGAAGCATAAAAGTGCCATGAAGAAACATAAAATGGCCCAAGTCACATACAGCACACCAAACAAATTAGGAAAAGCTCAACACTAAGCCTATAGGACCGTTTTCATCAAATCTAAACACAATTTAAACACCAAGCAGCTATGTGAGCACATAATAATTGGGCGTAAAAACAAATTAAACAAATAAAACAAGAAATTTCTTTGGAAATGATCACCTGCTCCACTTTTAAAAGACAGATACAAGTTGCTTCATAATCCCCATTTCTCACATTCTACACTGTACGTTTCACTTGCTGTCATTGCTGGAATGGAAAGTTTCCTGTTTCTAGAAAACACAGAAGACAGGGGAACTAACTAACACAGCCGTGGCTGCAGTGACCAGTGAAAGGATTACAGGCACACACTTCACTGCACACAATGGCCTTTGGCTGTACATGTGGTCTGAAAGCAGGACCGTTCGCAAATGAGAATAGGAAGGAAAAAGGAAAACCACTTAATTAAGAGCTCCATAGTCATTTCAGACACGATTTAGGTCAAAAAAGTGGCTCAAAAGGAAAAGCAATTAAGACATCAGTATTACTATTGACTTTCTAATGAGGTAATTACACGGGAATATTTGTTAAATTGCTTGCAAGTGAGAAACTAGTGACCAATATCTGCTAGATGGAAAATTAAAGCAGCTCCATCCACTTTCTCTGACTGCCAAGCAAACCTGATCAGATGTGTGAAGACAGTTCAGGACCATATTTCAACCTCAAAAGGTTTTTTTTTCTTGATCATTTCTAATGGTATGACAATTTGCTGATTGTGTTACCTGCAAAGGCAGCAATACTCCCCTTGACATGGTTTTTGTAGTTTCCCTCAATGCCCCCAAGGTGCTGGCCAAAGAGGAACGGTGGGCGAGCAATGAGGATGACTCCAGTGAGGGTAAAAACGGTGAAAACACAGTCCCAGATAGTACATCGCTCTTTCAGGAAAATCCAAGCCAGGAGGGAGGTAAAAACTGGATTGCTGAGGGGTCAATGGCAGATAAGAGGAGAAAATGAGATTGGAGCGAAAAAGCAATAACTTGAAGAGGTATAGTTAGAGAGAAACGATACTGAGGAGTCTCTTTCTCTATTTTATATACCACTGGCAACAATAGTTGAGAGACAGTTCCACTATTCTAAGAGGACAAAATGTATTTGTAATATTCATATAAGATGAATTAATTAATGCAGAAAAATCAAGAGAGACCCAGCTCTTACCTGAACATGATGACAGTGGCATCTGCCAGTGGCATCTGCTGGACTGCATAGAAGAGCAGGATCATTGCATTGGAACCCAGGAAACCGCGAAGCACCAGATAAATACGTTTATCTCTGGGACCAAGGAAACCTGTCCTGGAGGAGCAGATATATGAGGGTGATGGATGAATGGATGGCTGAAAGGACAGAAGACTAGACTGACTGATACAGGAACTTATGATTAAAAAAAAAAAAAAAAGTTATATGGGATAGGAAGGATGAAGAAAATTTGACAGGACTGAAGGATGAAGAGTGAAATGGCAAAAGAAATGGACAAGATAGATTCCAGTGCAGTGGAAATGGCAGTGATGGATGCAGCATGATGTGAAATTGAGAAGAGATAAGATGGGGAGGCTGAATAATTCTACTCTGATCTGGACCCGTGATGTCACACTAGCCTGTAAATCTGAACAGCTAACTGAATGAGACATTTTCAGACCCAGGCTGCACCATAACAAAGTCCCAGGATTGTGTTACGCTGGACTCTTTGATATGGGAGGGACTACAGCCACCCAAGTGTCTGCTCTCAACTTCTAAATAAATCATAACGTGAAGTAAATCAAGTCCCTGCTTGTTGAGAGTAAAAAGTATTATTGCCAGAAGCTATATTTTTTATTCCTCATTTGTAATAAACAGAGAATTGATATGTTTTAAATACAGCTGTGGGTATATTAAAAAACAAAGGCTTTAATTTCACATAAGAGGGTATAATTCAAAACCTTTCAAACACTGAGATCACACTGTATATTTATATCAACATCTTAAAGCCAATAACACACATTTCTCACAATATTTTGACAACTTAGTATTTGTGCAGGGAAGCCAGCGTATTTCCATTTAAAACTGATGAAAAGTCATCAATACAAAAGCTGCAATGCCTAGTGAAAATTACAAACAGATTTAAGTGCTACCTCACCCTAATACACTCACAGATCTGGTAGTGTACAGCATGCGAGGAGCTGTTGGTAAAGCCAGGCTTACTTGTGGTAGATGAGCAATGGCACGATGAAGAGCATCTGGAAGAAGCAGCGTATGGCGCTGATCTCGATGGCGTGCAGTCCTTGGATGGTTTTCACCAAAAGGGCAATAATGGAGAAGAAAACGGTGGCCAGGAAAGCATAGAACAAACCCAGACCTTGACATTTCTTTGGTTTTCCTGAGCATTTGAGGTAGAGAGAAAAGAAAGAGACAGTCAAATACAAGTCTGAGGGGAGAGAATGTAAACCGGGCAACCAAAAGGGGAGTGTCTACGCTCTATATATGTTTAAAACAAACCCTGCTTGAGCACTGGCCTTTTACCAAAAGAGAGCTGGAATGAGGGTACAACAGACCCCCATGACCCCATGACCCCATGACCCTGACCCCATGACCCTGAGGAGGACGAACTGGGTAGAGGGATGGATGGATGATGCATATGCTAGATAAGGCAGTAAAGTTCCAGGTATGTTGTTGAACTTAGTGCAACCTGAATAAAAATTGCAAAAACCCAAAACAAAAGGCCTGCCAAAGCCTGTGGGGAGGTGTTTGCACACCCTGCCTGTGGAGTAACAAACTAGATATGTTTTGAGAGATTAAATTTCATCCTGAGGCTACACGCTCACATATTTCTTTGTGCTCACTGTTACATTTATTGTAAATGGTGTTTGCTTTCTTAAACTTGTACTCTGGACATCAGTATTATTCATCATCCAGGTTCAGAACAGTCATGACACTGTATAAAATGTCAAGAGTATAAAATGACTTTGAATCACTTAAACCCCATATTTAATTTGAGTTATCAAGTGACAAAAGTATAGAAATTCTATTGATTTTTGAAAAATATATCATAACTTTAACTATAACACAGCTGCTCACCGGCTGGAGACCTCTTTAGTTGAATCTTGTAATGTATCAAATTTTTTTTCAGTGAGTGGCAGATCTGGAATAAACGCAGGCTGATTTAGTGCCTGGACTGTTTCACCATGAAGCCAATGCTGCTGCAGAGCATTAAGGTTGCAGTTTGCCATCACTTTGCTAAAATATGAAAGGCTTCCCCCGGCCGTCCCTGAAAAAGACATCCTCTGGGTGACAGCTAATGTTCCTCATGTTGAATATCGCGAAGAACACAGTGTCCATGATTGCAAAACATAATTTTAAGTCATATTCTGTCAAACCACAAGAAAGTTTTGTTCTTTTTCTCAGTCCATCTTTAACGAACACAGATCCATGAAGTCTTCCATAGTGGTGAGCCCTTCTCCACCTTTAACTGCTATTATTTTTTTATAGATCATTAGTTGTGATATGTTCCAGTAGTCAAGTATTTTGTTACCACTACTCTTTCCTTTTTCTTTTTTGAAACCTCAAATCAAATGTAAAATTATTAAGAAAGAAAACAGTTTCTTATCAAGTCTTAGTAACATTAAATGTGGGTTTTAAACAACAAGCAAATAGTTGGTAGCTGTTTTAATTTATATTTTTTACAGCATCTCAACTTTTCTCTTCAAGTTCCTTTTAGAGAAACAATGTAACTTGAACTTAACTTGAAACAAATGTTTCATCACTTTCAGATTTCCTGAAAGTATGCAAACAGGTGGATTTGCCCCTTTCAACTCAATACTCCATCTCACCACCGCTGTTAACTGTAACTTAATGTACTGCAAACATAGCCAGTTATATGTACGGTAAGAGAAGTTTAAAAGATGAGATAATTAAACATTATTCACTTCCTTGTAAATCAAACCTGAATAGCCTGTCTTCCCCCAAGCAAGGTACATGGGAAAAACCCTGTTTCACAGCTCTTTTGTTGTGAATCAGGGTTTTATTCAGACAGTTTTGAACAAAGTTTGAAAAAAAAAAAAAGGCAAGACAAAACCAGCTCAGCATAGTAGATGTAAGGTTGATATGCTTTCATTAAGACTCCAGACAATGTGTTATTTTTAGGAGGAATAAAAGCTTATCGGTCTTGTGACTCTGATGCTGTAAAAGTGCACAGTCATGCATCCCCTTCAAGGATGTTGGAACATTTTAAGCTGGCCAACAGAGGACTGCTAAGCTCAAGACCACACACTAAGCTGCTGATATATCAGACTTGACTGTTATGAGTGGAAGACTAAATATATTATAACTCTGGGGTTAAGGTTTGAGGATATCAGCAAAAACGCAACCAATGAGGGAATATTGAATTTATAAATTATACATTTTAGAAATTATACAAGACTAGTTTTCATGTAAAGTGAACTGTAAAAGTACCAACGCCAGAAATGTGCCTTCCACCTATTATATGCCACCTAATAGGCTAATACCACACACGTGATGTAACAGTAATCAGATACATGACGTAATAGGGTTGTATAACGTAAAGCTACGCAGGAAGACTGTGGTTGGCTGTTTATCACTTCGTTTCTACATCTTCTCCTTGTGAAGTTCACCAACAATGATAGTAAGAGTAGCGCGTGCCGTTCTCTACCTTCACGCGCGCCCTCCTCTCTTGAAGATGCCGGCTTCATTCTGGCGCAAAACGCCGGCGGACACAGCGTTTCTTCCTCGCCACCTTCCTGTGAATGTTCGGGTGTCCTCGCTTCCTCCTTATCTTCAGCATCCTCGCCGTCGAGGCAGCCGTCTCGCAGATGAACCCTCTCCTCTGTCCGCTCGTCACCGCCGCGCTCGTCTTCTTGGTGGTAGCGACTTTGTTTGTCATGGCTGACAACTTTGTGAAACACCACCGTCACGTCGTCGTCCGCGGTCACAGGCCGGTCGCGCGTACAGTGGTTGCTCTCGTTCATGGTAAGATGTGGCGGCTGAGCGGCAGCATGCCTCAGTGGGATTACTGTCTGCCGTCTACGGTGCCCAGAGAGACAGAGAAGACAAGGTTAATCACTAACCTTGTTGGCTCACTTAAAAACTCCCATGCGGTGGTTGCTTTACCCACAGGGGGGCAGAAGTGAACTCAACCCAGCTCCGCTGGAAAACTAAAACATTACCCAAGGTTCACGCCCATTTGACAAGGTGTCATGCGGATAAACAACCAAAACTCAGCTTACACACTTGTGGCAACACTTGTATTTTTTTATTTTTATTTTTTGTAAATACATGTATGTAAACTAGCGCTGAAGAGTCTCAAAACTATCGGCCAACATTTTGGCCACGTCATAGCTCAGTCATTATAATAATTAACCTATAGCTCTGTACACGACCAAGTAAGATTTATATGTGTGTGCAATTGTTTTGTCAATAAAGTTTATTGAAAAATAAAAACTAGCTTTGCAAGATTTATGTGTGCAGGCAGTGGCTGCTTCCTTGTGACAATGTTGCAAGTTACATACTTGGGCTTTTGATCCGTCTTCTGTTATCTTTTTAATTTGAAAAATAAAATCAAAATTGTTTTAAGAATTAAATGAACCAAAAATGTGTCCTTACAGTATCTATTATATTATTGTGAATACATAGACTTGGTAATATGAGGACAGAAAAAGCCTCACTGGTGATCCTATAATGAATCAATAAAAGATTCAGTGTTTGACATTTTGGTATATTTTATTACCACTGTACAGAAAATACAATGAGCAAGATGTCAAAGATATACATAGTATCTTCTACCCTTGACTAATTAGTTAAGTCTAACACAAATACATTTATAATGTTTCGCAGAAGTAGTGTTACACCCAATTTCAAGGAAGTGATGTTTGCTTTTTCACTTTCTACCCTAAATTCTAAAGAGGCTAAATTCCAAAGCGTATCTATCAAAAATAACACTGGGCCTGGTCCCCTCTACATACAAAAGTAATATAAATTACTTTACACAGTATTGTAAACACATAAACACTATATTTGGCAAATTGTTGTCAGGGAGGTTGTCAAATGTTATCAATATTCTGCTTCCTTTGTGTGAGAATAAGAGGACTGCGTGAAAGCACAGGTAACGTGTTGGCTTTTAGTTGTGGAGTAAAGACAACAATGCTTTTGTCAATGAGGGAGAAAAAGGTTAAGAGTGCAGTGAAAGAGGGGGGGTTGGGTGACACAGAGGGATGCTTCTAGTGTGTCATTCATCAGAAACCAACACCATCAGTGTCTATCCTGCACACAGTCCATACAGGGTCTTTTTTTCTCAGTTTCTCACAGTGTTCAGTGGAAGTTTCCCTACACTTCTTTAGATGTATAATAGCAATCAAAGACTGAAGGACTGCAGATTGAATAGCTGCCAAAGAATTGATATAACTTTCTAAATTCAAGTCTGTATTGTCAAGCTACAGTCTTGTGCTGACAAACCACCCTTAATGCTGCTAACTACATCACTGGTGCTGACTGGGAAAAAAAAAAAGAAAGATTCTTGAACAGGAAGCCTACATGTTAACAGGTTCAGGAGAGTAAAAAGAAGCTGAAGTGAGCCTACAGAAAGACATGGAAATGCAAAAAAGCACAGACAGTGACAAACTAAAGGAAAAACCAGAAACCTTGGCCCCAATGAAGGTAGGGATACAGTGGCACTGTTACACCCTTGGGGAGAGAGGTTAGGGTCTGCTTTTCTTATAGGAGGAAAAGGGTTCATGCAAATATGTAGTTGTTCAGAATGAATATTTTTTAATTCTATGATGAAACATCTCCTCCCACATGAGAAAATCTTCCAGGATCCCACAATGTCTGCATCCATACAGCACTAGGACAGCCACTGAATGGTATCAGGAGTGTGACAGTGATGTTAATCATGTGCTGTGGCTTTCCACAGCCACATCTCAACCCTACTTAAAACCTTTCAAAGGGTTTGGACCAGTGTGTTGGAAACTGGTCTTAACCAAACTTCAAATTATGGGTTTTCTTCAGCAGAATGGTGTTCCACACCACCAAATCTAAACCACGGTATGCCAATACCTTTTTTAAGGCATTATAAATTTGTTTTTCATTCAGTCTGTTCCACTTCTACCTATAAACTAGTTTTTTTAATGACTACATTTTTGCTGGACTTAATTTACCATATAATTTTGCCTTATAATTTTTTTTTAAAATCTTATTGAATTAAATACTTTTTAACTCCACTTTCTCTCATCCTCATTTCTTCCCAAGAAACACAGTATTTCACATTTGAAGAAGTTTTCACAGGGCATCAACACTCAAATTCCTAGACCTTTCCTATTCTCAAGTGTTATAGGAGAAATATAAACAAAGCTATGGAGTTGAACATGGGAGTATAAAGTTTATGCATGTTATAGCAGTAACACAAGAGGAACTGAGTTCTAAAAGTTATAAAAGTGTTTGTTTTTCCTGAAAGAGAGTGCAATTAATTGTTCATCAGGGCTATAAGGCATTGCAAAATGTTTAGGAGTAAGGATGACAATACTCTATCAACTAGTTAAAACAGCTTGCCAAATAATAGATATATGGTACTGTGTAAGGTAGATCATGGACATTACCATACGTAAGACTTCTCAAACAAACAACAACAAAAACAACCCTCAATGATCATTTCAAAATGAAGCTGCTGCAACTTTTAAAAGGAA
The DNA here is from genome assembly GCA_018398805.1 of Hirundichthys speculiger. NCBI lineage: Eukaryota > Metazoa > Chordata > Actinopteri > Beloniformes > Exocoetidae > Hirundichthys > Hirundichthys speculiger. Next base: position 537,042 of record JAGFBZ010000105.1, read on the forward strand.
CATTCCAGAGTTAAAACCAGCCAGCATCTATGATTAGACATTGTGGTGTGTAAAGTTTTGTGAGGAACCAAAACAACGTGAATCAAAGCAGTAGGGACTGAGGGCAGAATACGTCTTTGGAGCAAAATGGCAATTAAGCTTTTCATTTGGGGCAATGGGGCTAAGTAAAAATAAATTGCTATTTTTAAGCCTTTGAACAGATTTGAAAATGCCATTCCACTTAAGTGATAGTGTGGATTTTTTTTTTTTTTATGAAAAGGACTGTTTGTACAGGCACCTCTGTCCGGTTGCTGCCATCTTGTTTCTGTACAAATCGACTACCAATGTCACGCAAACACTGGCCAATAAATGTGAAAGGCGGAGAGCTCGTGGTCTATGTTTTTAACAATTGCCTTATATGTTTCGCAGTGATCCAGTTCTTCTTTTTAACTGCGGAATGTTCCTTTAATTTCCCTCAACTAAAGGATGTTCTGACTTTAACTGAGGCCCTGATCATATTGGTAAAATCTCTTCTGATATCTTGAGATTGATCCTGGAGGGAAATGTTTAGTGGATTCAAATACGACTGACGGGTTAAACAAAATCAAACAAGGAACCTTTTGAAAAGCGATACTTGCCAATCAAGCAACGAGTTTTAATCACTCAAATCGATCATGAGGTGCTCATATATCTGAGTTTTCCCCTTGAAGCTGGATGCAAGCAGAAAGACCCTGTTGTCAACGGCGATCACAGAGAATGATCGGGGTGCCTGGATACTCAGCTCCTGGGAAGGGATAAACTGGGCCCTCTTAGTGTCCCATTGGTAGACCTGTGTCAGTGAATAATCGCTGCCCAAGATGGCATACTGCCAGTTGCCGATGGAGACAGGCTGGAACACCATAGACCCACGGGAGGGAAATGTCTGGACCTCTTTGAACATGGCACCGTCCCAGCGCATCACCCTGGAGTCCCCGATGAATCTTGTCAGGCATATGAACAGATCACCTTTAAAAAAGGACAAAGATTCAAGGAACGGCTTAGTCTGGACATTCAGCGACTAAATGTGGATGTGAAGTGGAAAAGCTCAGATAAAACAGTTTACGTAATTCCAAAATAATGAATCACTCATTGCCAAAGGAAATCAAGTAAAGAGGTCACTCATAGTTCAGTTGCCTTTGAAAAATGAAAACATACAAGCAATATTTCACAGACAATATTTATGGGCAGGTTTTATGGCAGTGAGGTAGAACCAGCTTCAGAATGAAAGCTCTGAATATCTCAAGCAATGAATAACTAAAGTGTCATAAATTGCAGCCAGGCGTATGAGTCATCATGAAGTTCATAAAAAGAGACATAATTTAAAACGTTAGAAACATACTGTATTACTCACGTCAGCCGTATTCAGTTTGTTCATCAAAACTGAATTATGGCATCCAGAGAAAAAGTCAAAATGACTATAAATTACAATCTCAAATCAGAAAAAGCTGAAAGTGGCATGAATAAATAAGTAAAATGCAGCAATTCTTACATTTACTTTGACTTTTTATTTTTTCATAGGCAGTACGGGCCAAAGATATTTCATGGTTCTTCTCGCCAGTCTGATTTCATTTGTTAATGCACATCAGTTTTTGTATTTCAGGCCTGCATCACATTCCAAAAACAACTGGTCCCGAGGCGAGTAAGCGCGAGCAAAGAGGTTGAAAAAGAGAAGAATGTTCCTCAGAGAAAGAGCGCAAGAGATTTGCATATTTCCCCTCTTACAGTGTAATAATAGCATTAAACAATTCAAGGAATATGGAGGAGTTTCAGCACAAAAGGGCAAGAGCTCAAGGTAAAGCTGGACAGCAGTAATCTCTGATCTGTCAGCCAGGCATTGCATCAAGAACCATGCTTTTTCTACAGCTGATATAAAAACAGTCTCATGTAATTACTATCAGGAGACCCTTGCCAAACACTGAAGCATGGAGCTACATTCACAAAAGCCACTTACGAGTTTTCTGTGAGGAAAAAAGAAGCTTTTCATGACCTGTGTCCAGAGCGGGGTCAGCATCTCTGGTCTTAGAGGCATCTGGGACAGGTGCTCCAAACCAAACACAGCAGACTGTTATCTGCATCGAGTCCTAAGGTCTTCATGACAAAGGTCATTTATGCCTCTGTTATGGCAGCATTAATGCAAAAAAGTATTCTAAGATTTTAGAGCAGCATGCTGCCGTCCAGATATGTGTAAGAATTTCTATCCTGTACCATCATATACCTTAAGACCTGTCTGAAGAAAGCATAGGACAATATAAGAAGTGAAACATTTAATTACTTGATACCTTGACAGCGAGAACACCTTTAGAGTCATACAAGAAGGAATGGCAACTTTACAAAATCAAAAAGTCTTATTGTCACTGTTTTATTTTTGCGAGAGCTGCAGGCCTGAAATGCAAAAAGGGATGTTGATTAACATATAAAATTGAGCTGATGTGAAAATAAGTAAAATAAACCACTTGGGTTCATATTATCTGAAAGAAGCAAAAGACAAGGACCAAATAAATCTAAGAATTGCTTTGTTTCTTTTTTTTTTTTTATCTCCATATTGTCCCAACTCTCTTATTTTAAGTTGTACACAATACACAGTTTCTATCCAGTTTCAGTACTGAAGCTCCAACTCTCACCTTTTACTCTGAAGTGTTTGACTGAAAAGACGTCCTCCATGTCTGGTATGTCAGTCCTGCGGTCAAACTGTTTCTGGCTCCTGTTCCACTGGTACACAACGGGCCTCTGGGAGCTGCTGGACAGGATCAGGTGGGGTTTGTTGGAGATCTCCAGATACTCGACATCCGTGTCCCTGTGCCATGGATGGAGCGACTGATGGGAGTAGAAGCCGTTGCCGTTCCATTTGTACACAGTTGTGGAGCCAGCCTATGAGGACCATGTATATAAACTTATCAGCTCAGATCAGTTTAGTTTAAAACATATCCTGACTGTAACAAATTGATTTTAATGAAGTGTCAAAGAGGGACTTTAAAAGAAAAAAAAATCCATCACAAAATCTAAGCAGAAATATGAACATTTTAGATTATTCTCCCAAACATATGTGAGAAAATATGCAAACATTTTCCAAATAAGATGAATCAACATGAGCAAATGCAAGGCATGTTTCTGTTTCTCCTCCAGAACTTAAATACTTTATCAGTGGGAAAGTCAAAGTGAAGAAACAGCCCAACCTTAGAGCTGTCAGCGATGACAAAGAAAGACTCCCCGTCGAATCAGAAATGTCTCAATGTCGTTGGGTTTGCGAATCTTCAAAATGTCGATGTCCTGGATCTTGATGAACTTGTTGGCAGAAGAGTCGCGTTTGTAAATGTGTGAGCCTCCGAACAACTGAGCCACGATGACAAAGAGGTGGTTGTCAATCACCATGGGCTTGCAGACGACAGTGGAGGTGCCTTAACAATAAAAAAGTGGACAAAGCCAGAAAAAAAAGACATTAATAATGCTGGTTTGATGATATTTAAATTAGTGGTAATGGATAGATTCCTTTGAGGTTTGCATCTCTTATAGCACATCTAACCACAATTGATGGAAAAAAATATTACAATTTATTTACAATGTACATACTGAAGTTCTGATTTAACAAATTGTGGGATCATCAACAGGATAGGAAAGAACTCAAAACCAGCTTTACCGATGTGACACATTCCCCTCTCCATCTAATAATACTCAGTTAGGGTTTTTAACAACTCAGAACTAGTCAAAAAGTATTATTGACTAAATAAAGTTTTCTTTTGGGGGACTGATAAAGTTTATTGAATTGAACTGAGTTTAAATCAATTACCATAGTGTTAAAAGCATGATAGCCAACTGCAGGATTCCAAATGCTCAATAAATTGTCTCCTCCTTTTCATATTTTCTGTTTCATATCTTTAAATATTTTCAGTCAGGACAGGTTTGGACTCCAGGCAGCCCACTATAGCAGTACAGTCTTTACTATGAAGTCACGTTGTTGTAATAATGCAAAATGTGCTTGTGATAGGCTCCGGCATCCCCTGCCACCCTGCCTCGGATTGAAGCGTGCCTTCCTTTGTCCATGTCCCGACTTTTTTGAAACATTGGCTAGGCTAGTTAGTCATTATAAGCTACCCATAGGAGTGACTATGAGCATCCTGCTTGTCTATCTATATGTGGCCCTGCAATGGACCGGCGACCTGTCCAGGGTGTACCCTTGCTTTTTACCCAAAGAAAGCTGGGCTACACAGTAAATTTCCTAGAGTAAAATGTCTGTTGTCAAAATAAATTAACTCTTGATTTAACACTGCAGATTTTGCAGTGTAGCCTCCAGCAGATCCCTCTGACCCTGAATAGGAAGAACCTACTTTCAACTTACTTTCAATCGTGTCATAAGTCCTGAAGGTCATCTCCACATGATCCCACTCCAGGAAGGTGCATGTCCCGGTAAAGGGCTGGGCAAACACTACGTACTGCTCTTTATTAAAGGTGAAGGAGTCAACTGAAATCGACTCAAACTTCAGCATCTGATATGAAGCAAACTCTGAAAAGTATGACACAGCAGTTAACTTCATTCTTTCTCTGCAGTGAATACATTTCAAACTCAAAAGGTCTTGCAAAAAGGCACATATAGAACTTTGGTATCCCATTTTTGAAGTACTTAATGTCAACACCTAAGTTGTTCATAAGGGCATGGGAGCAGTGGTGAGGGAGAAAGGGTGATGCAGGAAACAGTATAGTTTGTAGGATAAAGGACACAGACACTAGGAGATGATACCTGCTGTGATGCAGTCAAAAGAACTTGGCAGCAGGTCATTGATCTTCCTTCCTTGGTGAATGGGGGGGCCACTGCAGTAGATCTGATCCAGGGTGGCATTGGTGTGATGCATCCACTCCACCAACCACTTGAGTTTGCAGTCACATATCAGATTGTTGCCTCGCAAATCCCTGCATGCACAAATGGACCACATTGAAAAAAATAGAGAAAAATGTTAAGGCATATATTTATTTAGATTTACTCCTGAAAAGAGCTATTTATGTCTTGTTATTTCCAGTTAGTGTTCAGGTTCTGCCTGCTGCTGTAATCTCTGTCTCTCTGCTGTTTGGTTGCACTTTGGCTTTAGGCCAGCAAAGCCACAACAAGTGTCCTCTCTCCTGAGTACTCTCTGCTCATCTCCCACTCTCAGTCTGAATAGCTATTATGGATGAGAGCAATGAATCCACAGGCACTGGCATTCTTCCAGTCAGTTGTGTCACTGTGGCCTAAGGTAGAATCCAGTTTATTTTTTCTTTTTACTATAGTTGAATTGTTATTGAATCTACCCAGACGTTCTGGCATCCCAACCCAAGCATTCCTTCTTTCTCCTTCATACCAGTATCCTCTTCCTGTTCTCTCAATCCTAGTGAGGAATGGCTTCTTATGGCATATGACTCATCACTGACTATAAACCATTTCTACCTTTCTCCACAAATCAATCGGGACCAAGAAAACTTATATTTATGTTGCACTCTTCTGCCATAAATCTCCAAAATTTGAACAGTACAGTTCCCAACGTTAACTTAAATAAATTCATACAGACTGAACAAACATTAAAATAACAGTAAATGTTGAAACAATAGCCTTAAATAGATGATCACATGATGGCTACGTTAAAATACAAGCGTGAATGTACAATGAGCTACCGTGAGAATTTTTCATCTGAAACGGAGACTCACACTTTGGTCAAAGCTTCCATGCCAGTGAAAACATCTTTGGGCAACGTCTCCAAGTTGTTGTAAGCCAGACTCCTAATCAAGAAATGGAGATAAAATACACACAGTGATTGACTTAGGAGTAAGACTTAACCTCTGCAGACAACAGCAGACAGATCCGTTCCACTGTACTATGTGATTTTCATTGGTTGTTCTGCAATGTTGGCTTGAAAAAGCCCAATCAACAAGGACGATGACAAGGAATAGTGCATGTGTGAAACTGTGAACTGTCTGATCAGATGTGAAGCATCTCAATCACGCTGCATGTTTTACTTGACAGGCAATGAATTGGTAAGAGAGACTTGCAGGTTCTTTCCAAATAAGAATTATAGACCATACTTCAAGGAGCTGGCTTTGAACCAGTCTCCAAAATGTTGAAACACTATGCAAAATGAAAAAAAAAAAACAACAACAAAAAAACAGGATATATGCAATTCAAATTAATGCAAAGACCACAACCAAGTCAGCATGTCCATGTGAGCCATATCTGGATTAAAAGTGAGGCTACCATGGGTTCCTTAGGAGGACTATGTGGGCCAAATACACGGGGCTCATCAGGGATACAAGTGGATTAAATAGGCATGAGCTAAGAACAGGGAAAACTGTGTGTCATATCCATATTAGAAAATGAACCAGTTAGGCCCCATCTAAACTCTAGGTAGATCTCATTCAGAGACCATATGGGCAAACACAGGTACATCACGGAACATGTGAGTAAACCCATGTAGGACCCATTTTGCAGCCCATTTTTAGCTCAAATGGGACCCACATGTAAATACTGGCTGGCATGTTAAAAAGTAAGTGAAAAATTGTAGTGCTTTCTTTAGAACTGCATTCAAATTTTTAACTCAGGTGCCAGCAGCAGGTTTTGTGTTAGAAATGAGGTAAAAGGGCAACAGAAGTGATTTGGTACATGTGCAATCAGTGTTACGGTGGGGAAACAGAAATTAGAAATGGTTCTTTGATTCCTGGATAGCATTTCATCAACATAAAGTTGCAAAGAATTTGGGTATTTCTATAGAAAATGTACAAAATATCATTAAAAGACTCAAATAAGCAGAGGAAAGGTCTAAAGGTCTAAAACCACTAATGAAGACAGATCATGTTCTGCCTTAAAACAGAAGTGCAGTGGAATCATATCTCATCACTGTCAGCCTTTATCAGTGAACATAGTTCATCATTATATATACAATTACAAGTTATGATTCTATTATTCAAGGGGGAAAAAAGGAGACGCAGAAACACTACCACAATCTGTACATTTGTAACTAACTACAATCTGTACATTTGTTTTAAAATGGCAGCAAAATATATAAAAGAAAACAATTTATTCTAAATTTCTAAATGTTCTGAATCTCAGTTTATGAAACAATCCTTTCCCCCCTGATATTAGAATCTTCCATAAGCAGTCCAACTAAACTGAACTGAAACACTCATTCTTGACACATTCATGTCATATGCCTCTTTGTCTTTAGTTTTGGTGAGAGCAGCAATGAAAAACAACCATATATCATTATCATCTCAGGAACAACAGAGGTATGCAGTCTGGGAACTGTGCTGGGAACAACTTGTTAGGAACATGTGAAAGGTCACTGGGTTTAAGGTTACAGTAAAGCTTTATTTAGACTTGAACGACAGGTCGCCTCTCTGCTGCCTTTAGTTCTGAAAAGCCATGTTATTAATGACAGTTTAACACCCAAACAGCTTCTCTCCCCTGCACTGCTGAGATATCATTTTCAATAAATTCAATAGATTTCCAATAAACTGAAACAACAGAAATATGAACATTAGTGACAATGACACAGTGGCCTCAATATGCAAAATTGTTGTTGTTTTTTTTTTACTCATTTTGAAGTCATTCAAGGAGATAATCTAAGACTGTATTTATAGTAGATGTATTTATAGAACACATAGTAAGAGAATCATTTGTTTTTACTGCCAAACGTCTGGTACACTATATGAATGAAGCATCGAGCTCGGTCCTTCTGCAACTCGATCCAGATGACACCTTCAAACAGTCACCTTGCCAGCTGAACAGCGGCACCAGCACTTCTACCTGCCTTTGCATTCCAGACAGTGACAAAGTGATACGGTGACAGAGAAGGGAAACGGATGCACAGCATTTTTAGTATATCATGAATACTATTACCTCCTTTGCCCCAAAATACAGCTCTTGAGAAATATATTTAACAGAGAGGTTGTGGAAGGAAGCAGGAGACATGGAGACTGCGAAACAAAATACTTACAGATGTACCAGTGCCTTGAGTCCTCTGAAAGCAAACGGAGATATTGATGCAATTCTGTTGTTTTCAATGAATCTGCGAACGACAAGTAGAGTCTCAAATGGTTGAACGAGAATGACACTTTGCAACCAAATCTGTCCTGTAAGAAAAAAAAAAGGGAAACATCCACACATACAGTTCTCGTTCATTCTGACATTTGATCTTATTCACTTAGTGGATGCAGAGCTGGTAGTTAGAGTGCAGCAAACTTACAATAGTATAATTCAGAAGTTACTTCAAAACCGCAGGGTCATTTTTTTTAATCTACTTCTTTCCAAAGTCTAAACATATAAACATATGATCTCCTATTTTTTTCCTCTCCAACAATAGGCCTATTAGTTATCTCAGTGTGACGGGGGCTAAAGAGCTGGGTGTTCCGCTTTCAGAAAAGATATGTGAGGACGGGCTGTTCAGTATGCAAGGCTGCTTAAAACTGCAGATATACACTGATTCAGTGTTAAGTCCTACATCAACTGTTTAACTCTTAATAAACTCTTAATAAGATATTTGACTCAATATCCGATGTGGAGTGTGAATACATGTGGTGTTGCAGACGGATCATATCACATTAATTCTGGCACTGTTCAACACTCCTTCTTGTCTTATTTTGCTGATTTTTTATAAAAGTGTTTCCTTAATATAGTTTTTTTTTGTTAATATAAGAGACTTAAAGTCATTCTATGTGGCAACAGCACTTCTGATCTCATGCGGGCAGCATATCATAATTAAGTCTGTGTGTCAGCTTCTGGGTTAAGACACAATGAAAAGCACCTCTAATGGGACAGAGTACTATGACAAGACGTGCTGGACTGTCCCCACTTATTACTCCAGCATTGTTAGTGGCTCTTTTGTCACCACAGCAGATCTGTGTGCCCCCTTGTGGTCAGACATGATGTTGTTACATAGAGTGGCTTTCATATAAAATATTACAGCTTTTTGTGTTATAATCGTGCGCTCTAAGGTCATCAATTCAGAGGCACTGAAATTTCCAAAATGTCTGTCAAATCTGCCAAGAAGATCAGTCAAACATCCAGTCAGATTCTGATGAAAAAGGTAAACTTACTCTAAACTTTTATTATTAAGTCTGCACTGTATGTATTATTTTAGTCTTTTGTGGACTGCGGAAAACCAAAAATAAGTGAAAGAAATAAAAATCAAAACACTTTTTTTTCCCTCACTTTTCATACTTTTAGATAAATATGCTGCATGTTTGCCATGACTTTCACATGAGGAATAAATATAATACTACATTTCATCAATTTATATTAAAAAAGAAAGAAATACTTACAGGTATTCAAGATGTGGCAAACCTACAAAAGCATCTTCATCTATAATATCAAAAGAGTTTGCTGTAAATAATCTGGGGAGACAAAAAAAAACAACATTACAATATTTTATTTGTTAATTGAGTTCAAAGCAGTGCTTCTTGTGTGTGTATGTGTGTGTGTGTGTTTGAAACAGTATTGTGGCAACAACCTACTTATAAAGTGTTTTTGCCCACAGTATGCTGTGAAAGATATATGAAATTATTATTATTTTTTAAAGAGAATGAGTGCTCAGACCAACATATTTTTAAGGAAATTATTGAAAGAAAAAAATGTATTCTTTTCAGTTGATAAACCACATAAAAATCACATTTAGTAAAACATTTTCTGAACCTTAACTCATTCATTCAGCATTAAAATGAATGGGATTCATCAGTGGAAGCATGGGTCCTCGGTAATACATATTTCCTTTTTAAATTTCAAACAAAGATCATAAAACAGTTAAAATTTCAATCATAAACTGTCACTGTGATAAATAGGCTAAAACTTTTGCTTTGAAATAATATATATCTCATATTACAAACTAGTTACTGAGACTCTGAGCCAAAATAAAGTCCCTTTGAATAAAAAGTGCTTCAGTGGGGGTTAGATATATATTATCTTTCTCACTTTAGATCCCTCACTTTCACAACCCTCTGATACATGATGGTCCCTCCTCACACATTTGAGAGAGTAGAGCTGTGCAGTAAGAATATGAAGCATCTGATGCCAAGAAAGATGTTTTTGGTGAGATAGTGTGATGCTTGGTGACGGCGTGATATTGTGCTCACTTTGAGCTGTAATTTAAGAACAAGTGAGCCTGACTTTGCTATCAATTTCTAAATTTGCAAAAAAAAAGTCTCAATCTATTCTATGATCTATTCTATAACGTCAATACAAAATAAAAGCATTGTTAATATTAAAAAAAAAAGTTACACAGCCACATTTGTCTCTCTATTTTTGAAAGGGGACAAAAGAAAACCCATTCATTGTTTCTCTCTCCCACTCTACCCAGCAAACACACTGCTCCTGTGTACCCAGTCCCTGCTGTTAGTTGCTTTGAACATGTGCTCTATTGCATAATCCTGACACCATTATGGAGAATCCCCCTTTAAATATGCATATCAGCCTCTAAACAAGCCCTGAGGGGGGACTCGGCCCCATTGTTCAAGCACTTTAGATAGATAGATAGATAGATAGATAGATAGATAGATAGATAGATAGACAGATAGATACTCACAGCAGTTGCAGGTTAGGTGTGTGAACAAAGCTTCCTCCAGTGATTTCATTAAATCCAGACTTGACAAAAGATCTGAAGAATGAAAATGAGAGCTTCTTAAGAGCAAATCTGACAGAAAATAAAAACTATTATAATAAGTGATTGTTATGATTAGATGAGAATTCCCCAAACACTTCTGGTAAACCATGAATTTGATGCTATTATAAACCAAGGACTGAATTATCTTCAGTGAAATCAGGTAAACATCTCACACAGACCCGGACTGAGCAGCACTCACAGTGAAACGACGTCTGACGGGAACACATGAGGCACGGAGCGGACATTCTCACACAGGGCATTCTCTTTAGTGCAGGTACATCCAGGGGGGCATCTGGGCTGCCTCACTCTCCGTCCGTCTGTCAACACCAGGCTGACAGCAGCGACCCAGACCAGGAGCTTCCATCCTCTCCATCCTTCGCCCGGGAATCCCATTTCTCCTGGCTCACTTCTGCGCGCAACTTCCAGGCAAAATGATCTCACTTCCCAAGTAGGAATCGAGATGTGGTCTATGTGTCCTTTTTTTTTTTCTTTTTGTTTCTTCTTCTTCTTTTCTGTAATGACAGAAGCTGGCGCTTTGTTGCAGGCTCGCGTCTATGCTCCTTGCGTCTCAATGGGAAGGCACCAGTCCAGCAGATTTGTTCTGCGAGGCGCAGGGGGGACACATGCGGGGCGCGAGAGCGGAAAACATCACAGATTTCTGTCATGAAAAGTACTGATCTCATCCTCAGAAGGGGACCGGATGCGGGGGAATAATAATCGTCTGTTATTAATTTACTGACTCTAAATAAGAAGTGCTGTAGACTACATGTCATAAAAAAAAAAAAAAAAAAGAAATCATCAAAGAGAAGGATGAAAGAATAAAGGGAGAGATGGAGGAGGGGAGAAGCCCTAAGGTGTGCTTTTTTTTTTTTTTTTTTAATGGCACTGCCAGCCATTATTTATGCGCGCCTGTGAGCCGTTCACTGGTAATGGGAAACGTCTATTCATGAGATTCTGTGCAAATGCACCTGCCCCGCTCATTTAAATAGCGCCTCTTTTCTTCTCTGTTTTGGCAAGATAATGGCTTGAACGGTGAAAAGACCATGGGCTTCTACCCGAACAACATAAGCAACCTACATGACACACAGCAAACACACTGCTGGATTTCATGGATATTTATTGTTTTCCTTAACACAACGACTAATAGGCATTCTTTTCTCTTCCTGTCTTTCTTTTGAATGCACATAAAGTCCTTTGTTCACTTCTGTGAAAAGACATGACACATTTGACTTTTCTTCCCACATTGTGCTGAACTTTCACCTCCGCAATATCCTAATCCACAGACTGATTTATTCTCAAACATTCAGAAGGCATAATGCCTTCTTTATTTCCCATCCACAGTTCAAAACCGCCTGCAAGCATCCCCTCAGTGGAGATGAATGATATGAGGCCAATTAGTCAGAGTGATTGAGCCATTTGTTCCTAAAATAGAGGTCAGTGTCTCTTGTTGTGCTCAGCCGTCGCCTGTCAATCTATTTCCCAAAGAACTGTGTCTTTTGGTCATATCTTGACCTCAAGTGACTATGGTTGATTGATCCTTTTTATTTTTATTTTTCAAATTATTCATCAAAATCTGAAATCAGCATTTTTTCACTCTTTTTTTTCACACATTTTTCACATTGTGTAGGCCTATATTTCACAGTTAAAACAACCCTAGGATTATTATTAGATGGAAAAAAAAAATATATATATATATATATATATATATATATATATATATATATATATATATATATATATATCTATATATATATATATATATATATATATATATATTTTAGGGACCAAAGAGATATGAGTTCTATCCATCACAAACAATGTTACCACAGGAGACAATAAAGCTATGTTAAAATAAATTGCTATTTTTCATTTCACCTAAGTGATAGTGTGAACGGGGTCCCTATATACAAGTTGAGGTAATTTGAACTTTTTATGTGTGCCAAATGTGTATAAAAAGGACTGTTTGTACAGGCATCTCTGTCCGCTCACTACCACCACAAGTTCGTACAAGTTGACTGCCGATGGGAGGCAATATATAACTTGTTTGGACTTATGACAAGGTGGCAGCAACCATGCAAACACAAAACCCTATATATATTATAACTTAAGTGGAATGACATTTCTTATTCTTGTCAGAGGCTTAAAGGTGCTCTATTGCCCCCTGTGCTAACATCAATAGAAGTTACCCAAGTGCCACAAAATGGTGCTATATCCACTAGGTGGTAGTAATACATTGCATTTGGGGCTTCTTGCAGACAGAATGACTTACGGTAAACAAAGCAATAAGCCAAAACAAGTGATGCAGATAATCCATTTCACATCATTTTCTACCGTCAAACAACCACAGTGAACTACTGCGATGCTGCGGTATATACATCCTGTAGCTCTGAAGCAAAGAAGCTACACATCTATCCCCTCATGGATGATGTGACATGGGTAAAGTGGCTGAAACGGCTTTCTGCACAGAGAAGATGGAAGGCTCTGATTTGGCATGAGAGCAAAACAGGAGAAAATGTTGATGTACTGAAACTCACAAGAAAATACAGCCTTCGTTCCTATCATTTCAACAAGGGAAAGATCAGCACTGACAGCTGCACGAGTGGTTATCCTGTCTACTTCTACTTCTACTGATGTCCTTGCAACATTTTCTAAAGGAAGGAAAATGAAGAGTATGAAATAGGAAAATACCACCAAAGAAAGCCATAAATATAGCTAAGGAAAAGTTGGAGGAGATCAGAATAATAGGAGGAAACTAGTGCAGGAAAGACTGGAAAGTCTCTATAAGCCTCTAGCCTCTATTGCCATCTTGCTGAAAACACATGCTTCATTCTAATGCAAAGCTACTTCATTTGATGTCATTTATGGACCCTAATGAAAATTTATCCTTCTGATCATCTAATAATAGAGCTAGGGTTATTTCAACTCCAAAAATCCTCTGCAGGGTCACGGGGATCACACAGTCCAAGGATTCAAGTTCTCCCTCGATCTTAAAATATTCCTCTCTAGCTTCAAAGTGCATAACTGTCAGTGGAAAATTAGAAAGAAGCAGGCTCATGAGCTACTCTTACAAAGTCTTTCACGTCCTTGTCTTTTTAGAGTGAAAGAATATAGATCTCTCTCAGGAGAAGTACATTATATTTCACACAGAGTAAAATATAGATCCAAGCACATGTATTAATTAGTTATCCAATTCATACAAACCCAAACTATTCTTATGCATTTCCAGTTTGTAACTTAAAATTCTTATCTCAACACTTAAACTTTAATCCTGACAAGGAGAGCAGAAATGAGATTCTTTCTCATGTGTGTTGTGTTTTCCACATTTTATTGTGCTTATTGTTGCTGTTTCTTATTTTCCAAGAACATTTCAATTCAAACGTTCCCTAACCAAACTGATGAACATGTAATAAGCCCAATAAGAAGACAAAGCAGCTGCCAGTAAAATGCTCACTCACCCACTCACTGTCAAATCTAAGACAGTTTGTTCGTGAGCATGTTTTCAACTAAAGTACATTCATAGGTTATATAATATTATAAATGCCAGCATAAGAAACAAGAAATGACTAAGACAAAACATTTCTATAAATGTAGAGCAGCTGCTGTAGATGTGAAAAAAAAAAAAAAGCAACGTTTTCAAAACATTGGCAGGTCTTACGACATCATCCCGCGACTTTATTACGTACGTCATCGTATGGCGTCGTACTTTTCATTTTGTAAACATTTGGAATTAGCTGCCGAGCTGAACGAAGAAACATGGAAAATCTTGTAAAGGTGAACCAGTAACTCCCAAACTGTTTTCATGTAGGAACGTCGTGGGAAGTTTTGGCGTTTCTTGTGTTCGTTGTTGGAGAGTTAGCATTAGCTTAGCGGCCTGCTAGCGTTACATTCTGGTTTGTACGCTGCTTTCCAGGATGTAAACATTGTTTAAGAAACAGGAAGCGGCGCTGAAGTAACATTGTCTTGATCAGAGTTTACTGCAGTGATGAATACCACAGTAAAACAGTTTAAGACATGGGCAAACTTACGTATATAGAGGACTTAGAGTCAGTCAAGCACCAACTGCAAAGTCAACGAGTTGAGCCGAGTTAGTTATTTTATGATATGATGTGATATGAGCCGTGGTATGCGCAGCGGCAACCCTTCGTTGTTAGTTATGTGCAGCAGAAGATGATTTTTATTCATTTATTTTCCCCACTGCCAATTTCTGCTATCTAGTAAATAGCGTTATACTAAATCTATGACAAGTTGAGACATTTGCAGAAATCTCACTAGCATCCCTATCTTGAAAGTAAAACCCATAGAATATTTCTGTAGATACAAATGAATGCGTTTTTGTGTAATATTATTATTTTAATAAAATGTCTGTGTGTTCTGATGAATTTCAACAATAGCATTGTAATTTTGTATACTAATTTAAAGAAGACTTTGAATGTTCCTTGTTTGAATATTTCAAACCATTTGTTTATCAAAGTAACTGAACTGATAAGAACGGTAAACTTATTTGTGTTTGGTCTTCAGAGTTTTCATGACTCATTTCACACACACAAAGACATATAAAGAGTTTCATGCAGCCCGGTAGGAATAGAGAAGTAATTTTAACCTATATCCTACATTGCAAACTGAAACAAGAAAGGAAACGGCCAAAGAAAATATTAGTATTGAAATAAAGACGCAAAAGGATGTGGTAATTGTTGTAAAAACATAAATAAGACAGTCTTTTGGTATGATGTTTCATGGACATGAGAAACCATTTTTTTGTTTGTTTTTTAATAGGTGACTAAATTAAGCCCTGAAGGAAAACAGAAACCTATAGTACAATAATATGGAGGTAATATCATGACATAAAGTGACCTTTCTCCCTCTGTGAATGAAAGCATTGAATATATTAAGGTATCGTGAAATCAGATGATTGCCAAGGGTGAAATGTGTTAGTTACTCAGTGTCCATCCATCCATCCATCTACCAATCTATCTATATATATATATATATACACACACCCAAAAGTGGAAGGTTTAACATCTCATTTGGTTTTTTATTTATATTTTTGGTTTGTTTGGAGGATGAGAAATAAAAGATTTTAAATGACAGCTTTAGCTTATTGAGAAAACATTTAGGTTTCAGAAGGCACTTTCAAATAAAGCCTTGGTTCTGCATTGGCTCAGTTAGGTAGGTTTTTGTCGGTAAATGCATTAAACAATTTAGAGACTCTACCAACAGAAATAGTTTCTCGTGTTGTCTCAGGTTCATGGAGGTGGCGACTATGACTCTGACTTCAGCGATGAGGATGATCAGTCTTCAGAGAGAGCCCTCAAAAGGTAAAATAAAAGACAAATCTTTTTTTTATTTTGTCAATCTAAATTTGCCTGCGTATGTTCTTAAACATCCAGGTGCAGTGTTCATAAAAGTGGAAACATGTTCTGAATAAACATGATTGCTTTCTCCGATAATTTAGATTTAAACTACTTTAGTAAGACAGCTTCATCGTTCACACTAATTCTCTTTGTTCATGTGTACGTTTGAAAGGAAACGTGAGGACGAAATCTTACGGAAGCCATTCCAGAAAGATCGGCACTCGAAGGTGGCTCACCGCAGTTTACACTTGAATGAAGTGGACAGGTACTGTTGTAGTTCAAAACTGTATCATTTGATTTCACTTAGAACTGCACCAGAGCTTCTAACAAGTTTCTGTTGCATATTGTACTATAAATAAATAAAAAAAACTTTAATTTAGTATGTTCACATTCTACTTAATGTGAGTTCTGATAAATAAGCAGCAGTTGTCTGTCAACATGATTAAAGCCCATAAAATAAACAGTTTGCTGGCAGTTTGTGTGTGCATGATTTACAACACAATAAAAAAAGGGAAAATCTCATTTGAATTTACATTTAGAAAAGATATAGAATTGTTTCTCCGAAAAAAGGACTTTCTGTCCCTCCATTGTTCTCTCTCTGCTCTCTACAGTATCTAACCTTTCATTTTTGCTCCATTTTTCAGAGAGGAAGCTATCAACAGAAGAGCCCATCTGATATCGCTGAATGCTGTATCCTTCATTCAATTACTTTGACATGCACCTCTTTACTAATTTCACAAAGAAACTAAGAGATTGCCAAAATTATAATGGTTACTTTATTAAATACAGTGAACATATTTTCCTCACATTCTCATGTTAGAAATGAATGGTTTGTTGGGTTAATTTCAAGACATTAGAACAAAGGCAGGTTGAGGATTTTAGCTGCTGTTTTTATAGTTCCCAGCATGCACAAGTGAACTTTGAAAGACAGACTGACCTTAAGAAAATGACTGCAGTTTGAGCGCCATAAGAAGTTTGTCGGTGACTACATAATGTATTATGGAGGACAGATGGCTGACTTCAGACGCTCTTCACGTAAGTCTCGTTGCATAGTCAGGCTTGAATATCAACTTGACTGGTGCAGTCGCTCAAGGCTAAATTCATGAAAATGTTTTTGCTCTGTTACACCATTGGAAGCACATTCTTTTATTCCTGTTAAACACTTGTTAGTTTTAATAGCTAGACTTATTTATCCTTTTAGAAATACTTATAAACATTTGGTTTTGTTTCCTCCAGAGCTAAAGACAAATCCGATTTGGATGTGCTGCGTGAAAACCATCGCTTCCTCTGGAGGGAAGAGGATGAAGAGGACATGACATGGTGATCATATGCATTTCATACAGGCGACTTTACCGCTTTGTTTTGGAAAATATGTGCATAAGAGCTCTGGTACTCAGGAAGTTTGTATCCAGTGACAAAAATCTACTTGCTTCAAACAGTTCTACCTCACTTGTAACTTTTTCTCCTCCAGGGAAAAAGACATTGCCAAGAAGTACTATGATAAGCTGTTTAAGGAGTACTGCATAGCTGACCTCAGCAGATACAAGGAAAACAAGGTGAAGTAAATGGAGAAGATGATAATAATTAGCTAATTTTTAACAGTAACAGAGCGGAAGATGTACTCGCCCTCAACTTCAAGGGCGCAGCAGAATGATCCATTGTTACTCTCTGATCGAGTTTTAACAAAGATTACACTTATTGTCCCAGTGGGGAAGTCGAGTGTAAAGGTTAATATTTTTCTGGCTCACACTAATCTGAATCATAACTGTATCACTTTAAGACAAATGTTGGTGGTTTAAAAATGTTTTGTCACTGTGCTCTGGGCCTCTGGGCCTCTGGGCCTCTGGGCCATTCTGGTCTAAGGCCAAGCTTAAAAACAGACAGCATGTTCAACTATAAGCCAGTCTGGACATCGCTCTTCTTTGTAGTTTCTTATATTTAGAATATTCTTTTAGTCTTATGTGATTCTTAAACTGTGCTTTAATATATTTGGTACGTTATGGAGAATATCCAGGGAACCTACAGTTATTGGTGGCAGTCATTAAATTAGAAGAAATCAGAATCTAAAATCCAGCAGTAACTAAACAAGCGACTCATTTCCCATCATGACTCTGATTGCTTCTCTCATTATTCTCATACATCAAATGATTATAAGATATGTGGTCTCTTTGGTCACCATGTCTCGCTTTGTGTGGGACTGAACTGGGCTTTTATGCCTTGTATCTCATCTCACGAGGGGAGATGATATCCTGCATTTTTATTGGCTGTGATTTTCAAAAGCCAAATTCAGTACAAGTCTGACTCAGTCCAGTTCATTCCAGTTCACTCTAAATGTATTCATACAGTTAAGTCCACAAGTATTTTGCGCAAGAATAAATGCAGAATTCATAAAAATTCTGTTATTGTTCAGATAGTTTTGGACCAGACTATATAATGTTAATTCATAAAAATTAGCCTAGCTAAGGAAAGCAGGAGATTGCATCAAGTGCTTTGGAAGATGACAAAAAGAAGAGGGAATTCAGCTACAGCCAAGACTGCCAGGGTCAGTTTTCAGTCTCACTCCAGTGGTAGTAACAGCACTGAAATAACCAGTGTCTGCTTTTTTTTCCAGACTTGGAGGAGTTAGTTTAGAAATAAAGAATACATGAACATAATCAGACTTGTTAAAGTTATATCTGTAATGTGGATCTTTGCTCCACACGTGGTTGGTTGGGATCTGGTCAACTCAGATGTCTCTGATAAATGTGTTAAATCTGCCTGTGAGGTAAAGATAAACCGTGAGAGAAACAGAAAATGTAGATAGATAGAAATAGAATAGAAAAAAGTATAGATATAGAATATTTATGTAATCACACATGTAGCAGCTCCCAACTTCAGAAGTGCTCTTACAGTGTAACTTGAATTTTTGATGGAGTGAAGTGGCTTTTTTGCAACTCCAGTCACATCTTGACACACTGAATTCTTCAGAGCGCTGCAGACAATTCTCCACACTGGATCACACTGCTGAAAGCTGATGACTGAGGAAAATGCAGAACTATGGTAGTATTATTCAAAAATTAGGTTTAGAAACAATTATTTTTTGGAAAAATTAGAATTTATTCTGCCCATCTATGTTTTATTATAAATGATTTGACTCATTAAAACAGATCTTTTGTAATCTGTGCCCAACAGTTTGGATTTCGTTGGCGGACTGAGAATGAGGTTGTGTCTGGCAAAGGTACGCCTTCTTTTCTTTTCTACTATAGAGCAGATACTTTTTTTAAAATATGCTTTTCATATTGAGGTAAACTGATAACTATTTATAATATTCATCTCCTGTACATGTCTACGTTAGAGAAACCCTGGAGAAATTCTGGTTTACTAAACAGTAGTTTTAAAGTAATTTCTTATTCAGAGCTAATATACATAGACGTTCAGTATCAGAAGTGTTTGGACAATGACGAGGCTTTTAAGATTTTAGCCTTTATAAACCACCAAGATATCAAGATATGATCAAAGTGTAGACTTGCAGCTTTAATTTAGGAGGTCTCACAAAGATATAGCATTTACCATTTAGGATTTACAGCCGTTTTAAATAAAGTACCTCCATTTAAGGGGCTCAAAAGTATTTGGACAGTTGACTGAAAAGACTTGCTCCATTTCCTCACTAATTAATACAAGACAAGTGGGGCGGATAAACTGTCTGCAGCTGATATCAGGTATTAAGTCGTTAATACCTGTGTTTGAGTGGAGATAACCAACAGGACATTTCAGTGCAAGTGAAGAAGGCCATCATTATGAATGAAAAAAAATGACATAAATCTATAAGAGAGATAGCAAATGCCTTAGGTGTGGCCAAATCAACAGTTATAATATACAATACAATATCAAATACAGTATCAAAAGATTCAAAAGAAGTGGATGATTGCAGAATCCTTTCCTCTGTGAAAAAAAAACCTCTTCAGAACATCAACAGGCAGGAGTATCATCCTCAGAATCAGCAGTCTAGAGATGCCGGCATGAATTTAAATGCAGAGGGTTTGGAACATGGTGTGCAAGCCACTGGTAACATTCAAACACAGGAAAATCAGATTAGATTTTGCTTTAAAAAAATGTCTAAAAAAGACTCCCATGTTCTGGAATCAGATTTCGTTTTGGACAGATGAAACCAAGACAAACTCAAGTCAGGGGTGTCAGGAAAAGAAAAGCATATAGCTGATGATCCAAAGCTACCCCATCATGTGTCAGACATGGAGGAGGCGGGGTTATGGCATGAGTACATGCGACGGCCAATGAAACTGACTCACTGGTGTTTATTGATGATGTGACTGCTGACGGAAGGAGCTAAATGAATTCTTAGGTGTACAGGGCAAAATGCTATAAAACTGATAGAACGCTGCCTCACAGTGCAGATGGATGACAACCCTATTACATATAAGGAAGCCAACTTCCAGACTTCTTAAGTTTCCTTGACTCAACCCAATAGATCATACTTTTAGATACAGAAGACGAGACTGAAGGCAGAAACAGCCACATACAAACAGCAACTGAAGGTGACTGCCATGAAGTCTTAAAGATAACTGAAGTTATCTGAAGTTACGTTTTAATGTTATTTCATTTGTAGATGTAGTGCAGTTCTTGTTACTACAAAGGGTTGCTTCTGTTATCTATTAACAGATAAGAAAATGTAAGACATGACAGTGAATATGTTGGACCTTTTTTTGTTGTATTACAATTTAAAATGGATTTTCCATTTGAGTTTATTTAGTCGCAGTTTTCAAAATGCACCACTAGATGGAGACCTAGCTAAAGACAGGTTACAGAGCATTATGTAACCTGGCATTGATGCCTTCTACATACCAGTTTCTCCTCATCAGAGAGTTTTGACATGACTGTGTCAATTTAGCTTTGACGTGCTTTTAATATTTCCTCTCCTGTGGGGTTTCTCTTTGTTTCCGCTTATGTTTGTTTGGTTTTTGGTTTAGTTTTGGCTTCCAGCCCTAGAGGACTCCGTCATCTGAACTTTCAACTCAGTCCAAACTGACCCAGATTTCAGTTCATATACTTCGTATAGACTTTTTTTGGAAATTAGCACAACACCTCCTCTCTGTCAACTACTTCTTTGTATGACAGGGACAGATATTTTTGGAATTGCCAGGAAGGACGGTATCTGCCGCTCAGTGAATTTAAACCTGTTGTGATGGCTCACTGATGTGTTTGAAACCCCAAAAACTCACTCACATGCATATATTTTCCATTTAAATCTCTCATCTGCCAAGGCAGAGGTACGCTTTCAGTAATTTGTCAGTAAGATTATACAAAAGCTACCATGCCAAACATCACAAAACCTGGATGGATGGAGTGCATGGTTTAAAGAAGAATTCACAGACATTTTTGTGTGGATCTAAATCAGTTTATCTTCTCTGCTCCCCCCCCCCCAAAAAAAAAGACTTTGACTGTCACCTATTTTGCTGATGTTTATACTGCTGCAACCTCACAAACATAAAGTGTGTCTGAGAAAGCTGACTAAGCCAATATATTGTTCCAGATTAAGACGGTGTAATCCTGGTCTCTGACAGTTCATCCTCTGTTGCAGTGCTCTACAGGAAGTGGGATTACACAGGTCAGACGCACTTCCCCTCGACTGTCACCTCTGTAGTTTGTGTAGAATAGTAATTCCCTGAGAAACCCTGGAGCACCGTGGGGGACGATGAACTGAAGTCTGCTGTGAAATCAACACTAAGTGGCCTCTGAATTACCATTCAGACGCGGGAAAACATTTTTGCAAACCTTAAGTGCATTAAATTTAAGGTAACATAGAATGATGAGTTTAATTTCGTTTGTAGGCCAATATTTACTTAAATGTTAAATATTACAACAATTTACAAACATTTTAAAAAAGAAATGTTGATTTGTTTGACAGCTGCTAGGTCTATCTAGACTAAATGCTTGTCCAGACTCACGCGTCGTGTTGTTGGATGGGCATGGGATTGAACTTCTATTGACAAGTAACAGTAATAGATAATAGAAAAGACTGAACTTTCCCCCAATTAGATTGATCTTAAATTTTATTATAATGTGGGCTGCACTTCAGCTCTGATTCAAACACCTTTGTACAACCTGTCCTCTTATCACCTCTGCTGTGTGTGCGCTGTAGGCCGCGGTGGTATTAGGTAATGACAATCATCCATCCAGTACAGTCACTCGCTAAGAACACTGACCCTTCTGTTCGTGACCACAGTGTGATACAGAATCAAGAAGCGTATCGTTTTGGTTAACTCTTCTTCAAGTAGGGATCACTGGTTTATATGCCCATGGTAGACAAGAGATGTACTTCTCCAACATGCTAGATCCCCCTTTTTTTTATATTACTCCAGCAAAATTTATATTTTTTTAAACTTGCATATAATAGTTTATATTGGAGTGCGAGGGATAGCCGTATTCTCTGAATAACTGGTCTACCATGAAGGGTTGTTGCTAAAAGAAAAAAAAAAAGGTATTTTAGATGTTTATACCCACATTCACTCCACTATATATATATTTTTTTTATTACAGTTGTACAGGTAATCCTTGCTGGTGCATCGCTACGCTTCTGTGAGCACTGCAGCCCTAAGAGGAAGCGCATATAATCAGTTTTAGGAATCAATATTGCACCATGCTAATATTTACCTGTGTGTAGACACATCACATATGGATGTGTATCATACAAACAGCTACTCTTAAAAACATTCCTTCTAGCATTATTGTTGGACGAAAACTCAACCTAACACACATACACATATCCTTTGCTCTATTGTTGCATTACATATCAGCATCACAGACTTAGAAAGAGATGAAATCATCTACTTTACTTAACTTTTTCTCATGGCCAAGGATAAGAGTCAGACAGAGGTTCCAGTAAAAGATTCATCAACAGAACACAGTTCCAGTAAGAGAAGAGAGCAGCTGCCTCTGCAAACACACATTCAAAAGCAGTAGTTTCAACACAGAACATATTTTAAGAAGCTCCTCGTCGCTTTATTAAATGCCTACAAGTCTTTCTAAGTTACCTCTGAATTATCTGAATGAAATTCATGTCGTGAACTTCATTACTGCTTGCTAAAGTGAGGCCTATCTTTAGTGCACTGCAGCTGACCTGAGTTATTTCTACTTCTATGGATCTTTGATTTACAGTCATTATTACAATCTCACAAGAACTGTCTTCAGTGACTACATTAGTATATAGTCTTTTGTTTATTTGCAGTCACTGCATCCTTATAGATGACACAGAGTGTACTAACGTTGGAATCAACATAATGGTATGTCTCTCAGGAAGATCGCTTACTACGTGCACTCTCACTCATGGCGTAACACATTCTCCACGTACACAGACAAACCAAAGGTTGTAGGTTTAGGTATGGATCACAGAATTGTCCTACCAGTATTTAGTCAAACTTATTTGCACGATGTTCAAATAAAGGTATATTTTTTCTAATACGTGCCAACTCATCTTCAAAGCAACCAGACTAGACATACTTGAACTTGACTGGTCAAACAAAATCATGCTTAAAGGGCATTTTTTTCTTTTCTTTTTTTTTTTTTTTTAAGATAGGAAGCGGTAGGTACTGCGTGTGCAGTTTAATTTTGTTCAACTTGTTCGCACTGTGCTCTGTGATGACATCTTGACGTGTCCAATTACAGATAATCTGACAGAGCCCAAAGATAATAGAGGAGAGTAATTGAGTGATCACCGGCCCCAGCAGCTCCAAACTGTCCCCAATCTTGTGAGTCTTAGTGCCTCTCTCCCCAGTATCAAGACCATTTACCATTCCATTACTCATCACCGATGAGGAAAATCCAAAAAGACAGTGATCTGTATTTGTCTTTACCTTCAGTCCCTTTCTTTATGGTACTGTGGCCCTTCATTGTAGATAGCTGCACATGTGCAGCACCATATGAATGCTGCCAGAGACACTATTGCTCCATTGCAAAATACAGAGATATTTACTTAGATTTAACATTTGTCACGAAATTCTGTTCAGTCGGAGCATGTTCTACTGCGGTGCGGGGCATGCAGTGCTTCATTCCAGATCATGTTTTCTCTGTGGTTTTTCCCTCTGTGTTGCTGTCAAGATGAGGGGCGAAGGTAGCAGAGGCTATGCACCTTTTACGTGAGTCTTGTAACAAAGGAAATGGAGTATGTTCTTGGTTGATGTAACTTTACCTGCTGAAAGAAATTGGTTATAAAATGCTTCCTACTACATTCTCACTTGAAAGACAAGCAAGTGTTTGCCTATCCTCTGCTGTTTGTCGGTGATTAACTTTAGATTACATTATAGTTTCAACATATTATCAATTGGGTTTAGCTTTCTTTCACTATTTTATTTAAATATTTTTTGACTAAACAAGTTAAACCTTTTTAAAATCGTTTTATCCTGAATTTCCTTCTCTCCTTTTCTGGATCTAGGTGTCTGATTTCCCTGTGCTCCATCCTCAGATTTATTTGTCAGGTTCTTATAAAGCATTTAGGTCTCCACTAAATGACTGATTTCAGCTAATGTTACATCCTGTTAGATCCTGACAGTTTTTCTTTCAAAATTCTTTTGAAGTAAAATTAAAGCGACAGGTCAATTTAAGGGTGAGACCGTTTCTCCTGCTTTAAATGATTGCTTTACCCAGAACTGTATGGTTTGTCCTTTATACTCAATATATATCCCACTGGGCTCTGTTTTGCCAGGTAAAATGCATCAGGTCCAGAGAAGTTACTGATTTTTTTTATAATTTATTTATTTATCTTTTAAGTGTTAGAAGTAGTAGTTTACTAGCACACAACTTCCAGATCGTTCAGTCACCCAGTCGAAAAGTGGAGACTGCCAGTATTTGTGGAAGCTGCCAATTGCCAGTATTTGAGTGAAAAAGTAGATCCACATTAAAATTTTGAAATGTGAGTGTTTCTTGTTGGTGTACAATGGCAACAAAAGCAGCAGCTGGCAGGCAATCCCGGTAGTTTATAATGTTGTTTTGGTTTGCAAAAAAGAGTGATTGGTAATTATGATCCAGTCTGGGACTGTATGGTTGGAGAAGCAGCTATTTGCTTGCCAGTTATTTTTCCAAAATTTAAGATGTTTGTGTGACGAGACTGCACCACAGAGTCCCATCATTCTTCTTATCACCTACTCACGTGCCAGCAATAGAAGTTGATGAATATTTATAGTAGAAATGTATTGGGCCTGACATTTAGAGCGCCAGTTCATTCGGGGAAATGTGCTTGTATGATTTCACTGAAAGTGAGATGACAGTCCGTACTTCGCTCGTGTCTCTTATAAAATCCATTTGCCATCACCTCTTAATGAAGTAATAAACATATGTTAATGTTAACCAGAGTAAACAATACAATTTGCGTTTTTATGGGTTCACTGGGTTTACTGACTGTACTCTGCTCGTTGCCCGTCAGTGTTGTGACAAGGACAAGAGACCTCCACAAATGTGGAGATGAATTCTGTCACCTTCAGACAGTCAAGACATTTTCTCCATTCGGTAGATGTACAACACTGTTTCCAAAAAACTCAGGCGCCAGCGGACATATTAATAAAACTGAATGCAGTGTTGAATAGCCTTTTGAAATTCAATATATCAATGTCCGTGAACAGTTTTTCACTGCATCCAAAAAGGTTAAGATTCAGAAATATTCTTTAGGACTTTAGCTTAAAATAATGTATGATGGACAGAAGTGAAAATTAGAAAAGTGATCTGTGATCGGAAAAAATCAAATGATCCAGTGTGAATAGGAAGGAGTACCATTCAGCTGATCTGCACACACTTCAGAAACTAATTTTGTCAACATAGTGACAGAAAATGACAAAAAAAAAACCCAAAAAAAAACATAAGGGCTCCAAGGTTCAAAGGAGACACCAGAACCAACTATACATGTTTCCTCTGGTTCTGTGTTACGCTGATAAATGCTAAGCTTGCAGGCTCAGCATTTCACATAAGCTAACATGTCTTTTTAGCTAACAGGGTAATAAGTTGGCTTAATCTTGTTCGCTTAACAATGTCATATTAGCTATCCATATCAAGATATAACATTATGTGAAGATAGCAGTTTGCTAAAGATAGTTTTTCCTTTTAGTTGATTCTCAGAATTGTTTCTAAAAAGCTTTTTCGCTATATTAGCTTGTTAAAAAAAAGCTGCTATAGCTAGCAAGTTTTTTTGTCTAACTTTCTGCATGAGAAAGACAATAGTAACATACACTCAGTGGCCCTTTTATTAGGTACACCTTCACTGGTACCGGGTTATACTCTCTTTCACCTTCAGAACTGTCTTAAAGCAGAACGAAAGGACTTTTGATCGTGTTAGAATATCAGTTTCAACTGCATTTGAAGACTTATTTTTTGCTTTTACAAAGCATTGTTGAGCTGCAGGCATAGCCCACCATGGGCTTCACCGCAGAAGGACCAGCGTAATTCTGCTTGGAAAAGTACAGGCACATAGTTTTTGTCTTACGCTATGGATTTTGGTTCATGTTGACATGACGGCATCACGCAGTTGCTGCAGATTTATCTACAGTACGTCCATGTTGCAAATCACCACATACCCAAGACTCCTCTGAGATCTGGTGACTGTTGAGGCCATTGGAGTACAGTGAACTTATTGTCATTTTCAATAAACAAATTTAAGACATTTGAACTTTGAGACAAAGTAGCCATCAGAAGATGGGTACACTGTGGTCATAAAGGGATGTGCATGGTCAGCAACAATACTCGGGTAGCCCAAAGTGTAACAGGAAAATATCCTCCCACACATACACCACCACCAGCAGCCTGAGCCATTGACACAAGGCCAGATGGATCCATGCTTTCATGTTGTTTACGCCAAATTCTGGCCCTACCATTTCAACGTTGCAGCTGAAATCAAGACTGAGAACAGCCAATGTTTTTCTAATTGTCCATTACCCCATTTTGGTGAGCCTGTGCAAATATCAGCTTCACTTTCCTCTTCTTCGCTGATATGAGTGGCACCCGGAGTGGTCTTCTGCTGCTGTTGCCCATCTGCTTCAAAGTTTGACATGTTGTGAAAGTACTTGTCGTCTCTTCTGACTTCTAACATCAACAAGGCATTTTCATCCACACACTTGCCGCTCACTAGATCATTTTTCTTTTTTTCGGACCATTCTCTGTAAACCCTAGAGATGGTTGTGTGTGAAAACCCCAGCAGATTAACAGTTTCTGAAATACTCAGACCAGTCTGTCTGGCACCAACAACCATGCCACATTTAGTCGCTTATTTCTGTGAACAATCAATTAAACAGGCAACCTTATAAAGGGGCCACTGAGTGTATAGAGTACTTAAAATGTTATTTTAAACAAAATTATTTTTGTCAATTGTTTTTAGTATTTTTGCTATTAGTGGCATATTATTGATACAACAAAATTCATCATCTGATTTAACAATGATGTTTCTCATGAATGTTTAATTGTTATTTAATAGGGATTAAATAGTAAAGACCAGCTGACTCGAGTCAAAGGCCTTTTAAGGCTGTTAATCATGAAACCATCTGTCCCGTGGTAAATATCCGTCTTGATCTTCGGCTGCTGGCTCGTGGCATTATTAACCGTTGACGTAAAAGGAAAGGAGTTTCTCCTCTTAACAAGTTTAGTCAGCCAGCCTGTTGTCAGCTTTGTTTCGTGGAGCACGTCAGCCTCACCTAACGTGATGTGTGACATTACTGAATGCTTGTCAACAAACCACAGTGGATTTATTTTTGTTCTTTTAACAGAGACCCTCAGATCACAGATGAGCTCACATTTTATTATGATATTAATCAGAAAGGCCCTTTGTGTTTTCATTTAAAGAAATAAAAGTAAAAAAAAAACTATTCTGAAGATTGAACAAGCAATTAAAGTTGTTCTTATTAGCTTTCTCATGAGACATTTTAGTACTTGGGGCTTGAAACTAACCAAAGAATTCTGGCCTCGAATATATATATTTTGGCATTTATTTTGTCATAGAAGAAAATGATGGAAATAGATACATTTTAATTCTAGACTTGATGGTCTGCATAACCTGAGGGCTCAAACTCAGTCACAGTGTTTGAAGCTCTGAATAGATGACTTTTTAAATATTAAACACTGAGCTGCTTCTCTTTGGCCACAATAGAATTTTCTCAGGTTTCTGGGCATCACTCACAAAAGCGATTGGGTTGGTTCTGACATAAGATGAAGACAATGCCCTGAGTCTCTCATTATAGGACTTAAGTGGAACAGTGTAACTAGATATAAAATTGCAGCTGCACTTCAGTTGGTCCTCTCTTGGAGTGCGTTGACCAGCTCATGATTGGTCATTTGAAGTGTAATCAACCCCATGTCGATCTCTGCCATGACTTTGATTGTCACTTAACATCGCAGAAAGCTCAAAATTGACATCTTTTGAAGGATGAATGGCTTGCCAATGTCCTCAATTAGTCTCTAACCAAATGCACTCCCCTGGTGTCCAGGTGGGACTACCATCAATGTGAAGTCCTAAACCACATAGCAGATTTTGTCATGTATGCTAACCTGGTCTCTCTAGGTTTTTGCTGTTAAGCTGCTTAATTCTGCAACCACAAGTGATAAATGTGTTCACTCTAGCAACCTGCTTGTGAACATGTTTTATTTCTTTCTCGACCCTCTAATTCTGACAGTGACCCTCAGTGTCAGCAGTGCAGGGCTGGTTGGCTGAGTAATGCATCATCACGCGGGTATCCATTGAATATATAAGCAGATAGTTTTTGTTGAAGAATTGTGATTGCTTATTGGTAACCCCTGACTGTCACTTTGGGATTAATGTTTTAATGCTTTTAGGGTCACCAAAAGCAGTTGATCTTTTGCAAAAACCTTCCAATACTGTTCCTGCTTATATACTCTGTCATGACCCAAGAAGACCCAAATGGTGAGATCGTAACCAGCAAACCAACCTTTTCCCTGTAGATTCTGCATCCATAGGCAAATATGGATGATACCATTAGATCTGCACTTTTGTGGTTTTGAGTGAAAAGAACTGATTTCTAGAAAATTTGGAGGAGACAATCCTGCTCAGTATGAGATTGTCTGATCATCTTGTGCAAATTCAGTTATTACTTTATTTTGATTTGAAGATGTAATAAATGCTTCTTGAAGGAGGTGTTAATTGAACATACCTTTCTAGTTTTACCTTTGAACTCAGAGCCCCACAGATAAATACAGTGAACCTAATTATAACCTATGGTTAGAGCCAGAAGCGTGTTTTTTTGTTCAGCTGACGTCATAGGAACTTAATCCGGCACGTGAAGAGCAAGTCTGCTTTATAGCCCAAATGGCCTGAAGCCATGATGACCAGCATGACCTTAATGTTGACGGTCTCGAGCTCAGGCAGGACAGGCATCACTTTCTTCTCACAGAGGAGCATTTTTGTCCCAGAGCCAAGGATGGACAGCTCTGACGCATTTGCTGCCTCTGTTACAATCTGGAGGAACCTCATAGACCAGATCAGTGCAACCTTAAGCTCATATAGGGATAATAAGCAGGCTGTAGGCTGGAGGGTGGACTTAGGCCATGAGGTGAGATAAAGACAGTGAGAGGAGAAAGAGAAAGGGGTGGAGAGATATTTGAAGGAAAACTGCAGGTAGATTTCATTTGAAATTCTTAGTTCTAAAATAAAACTTTCATTTGTTTCTATGCAGTTTTCTAATTGTCTTTTCTGCAGTGTTTTAATTGTCTCTGCATAATAATACTTCACACACAAAAATATCTGTTCATTCACTTTTTTCATCTTTACCTCACCGTATAATCATCTGGAGTGAATGCAAGATCAGTGGCTAAAACATGATGCAAATGTAAACACTGGTGAAATGTATTCTTTAATGTGAGCAGTATGCCATTTTTATTTTTCAGGTCAGTTCCGATGCGGAAACAAACATTGCGAGAAAGAGGAAGGTCTGAAAAGCTGGGAGGTGAATTTTGCCTACGTTGAGCATGGAGAGAAGAGAAATGCTTTGGTCAAACTCAGTAAGATGTTAAAAAAAACTGTTATTTGGAAAAATGTGTGTGTGTGCTTGGGTGTACATATGTGTGTGTGGTTTTGGCTATGCACCTGTCTAATACCCAACTCATAATAATCCTATTATAGGTATTATACTGCAGAGGATCCTTCTGGAATCATTACTCTAATTTGAGGATCTACCAGTCAGGGTGAAATCAGTAAAGCAGGGAGTGACGGCCTCTTTTGACAAGCTAGTGTGACAGGTCACCTCCAGACACGCGGTTCCTCCTCAGCTAAAATGATCCGTCAGTTTGTGGTCATTCTAAATCCTGTGACCTGGCAACCCCGCAGCTTGAACTTTGGTATGCTCCATTTTAGAAATGTGATACATAAGGAGGATGTCCCTGTCTGCTTTTGAATATTGTTCATAAATTAGATATAAACATCAATCTTTAAATCCTTATATAAAGCTTCAGAGGTCTTACCTCTGCATCTGTGAGAAGTATTTTTTTTTGTTTAAAACAAAAACAAATTTTATATCTTTTTTTTTTTTTGTATGAAAAAATAAAACAAATTGGATTTTCACAGAGCAGTTTCCTTTGGCCTCATTCTATCTTGTTAAAACACAAGTGATTTATTTAAACTGTATTACCTCAAATAAAAGCTGAGGCCTTTATTTACTTCGACTTTATTTCAAATTCTCACTGTTATTACCATGACTTGTTTTCCACTGTTATTTTGATTCAGATAGGAATTAATTTGAGTATAGTTGGATTATAATTGGACTGTATTTAATTGGACTGCATTGAAGTCTTTTTTATTCTGTGTGCAAAGTGCATTGAAATTGCCTTGGCTGTTTTACGTTATTGAATTTAATTGAACCAATCGTGACAGGGCGGGGGCGGGCTTTATGTGATGACTCCCACAGGAGCGTCCAAGAGCCATTGAACAGTCACTCACTGGTGTTCCTACTCCACTGCACGCCATTTTGTCTTTTGTCGATACTAGTCTGCTTGATCATTCATTGATTGGCTGTGAACTCATTCAGTGATGTTTCCTCTGCATCTGTTGGTATTGTTCCCAAGAAATCAAGGTCCAGACCAAAGGATCCAAACTAATTTCTTTTATTTTTCAATTGCAAGTCTTTCCTAAACTTACCACAGATTTGACAACATTCCAATAAAATTGAAAGAAGAATAACGAAAGAATTAACACTACAAATAGACTGTGATAATGAAACAATTTCGCTTCATTAATTGTTTTAATAAACTCATTTTGTTGAGTTGCGTTCAGCCCCATTTAACTCCAACAGCAACTGAGAGCTTTGATAATAAAAATAAAATCAATGAAAATCATATTCTATTTTCAAACTGTGTTTACAACTGCTCATGATGCTTTTTTTTCTGTTCCAGGACTGTGTCCTGAATGTTCCTTCAAACTCAACTACCATCACAAGTAAGAAAACCTCCATTTCATCTTTTACATTAAAAATGTAGGTCTTTTTGCTGAAAGACAGATTTGCAAGAAGCGAGTGCACTCCCTGCCAAAAGTAGGACAGATCACCGTGGACAGTGAGCATGCAGGGGTTTAGAATTCAAGCCGTGCGTCATATCTCCTGTCTGACCTTACCAGTCAGAGTATCGTGAGTTTCTTATTTTTATTGTTGTTTCATTTTCAACCTGGGCGCAGCAGTATGAAATAATGCACCTCTAGCTGGTCAAGTAAAAACAGCAACAACCAAAAATAGAGATTTATAGAACACGCAGTGCCTTTGAAAACCTCACGCGTGCTGTGATGGGTCTCGGGTTGCATTCAAAGCTGTTGCATAGCTCGGTGTTTTGTATTGTCAATACAGTTCGGGCAATTTGTGACTTTTTTTCAGGAGAAAGGAAGTGAAAGCAAAGACAAAGACGAAAAGAGGGATATCAGAGGAGAACGAGGAACCACCAAAGAAGAAGAAGAAAAGGAGGAAGAGATCTCATTCTAAGAAACACAAGAAGCGCCGAGGTAAAACTCCTCATCTCATGAGAGACGACGAACTCATCCAAGCAGCTTCGTTTACATTTTGTTCCTGGAAATGACATGATTCCATTATAAGTCCCAGATGACTTATCCTCCACAGATCGCTCCACATCTTCCAGCAGCTCAGAGTCGGAGTCACGTAACTCGGACAAAGGTAGCGTACATAATTCTCTGACTCACACAAACAAACACGCTTTTACCCATCCCCCGAAAAAGAAAAGAAAAATCAGCGTGTAATACACCGTCTCCTCCCCGAACCTTTTGGTTGTGACACTAAACGTCCAGAGCAAAAACACCCCCACGTAGCCATCTGGAGGCACACCTATAATTATTGGTAATAGACCGACAGCAGCTCTGTTTTCTTTCTCATCTCAGCACCACTTGCTGATTTTTTTTTTTTTCCTTGTCATTTGCCCTTCACTGTGAGCAGCATGAAGTGAATAATGTCTCTCCCCTCTTTGTCTGTTGCACTTATTCCACGTGTTTGATGGATGAATGGGTATGTAGGTGGAGGTGTAGCTGGAGGCAAACTTCTTTCTGTGCAGATGTTATGTCACTGAGCTCAGCATGCAACGAGAGCCAGACACAAATGCTTCTTGCCACTTGAATCTATTTCATACATATATTCGAAGCAGATACATTTATAAAAATGTACAGACTTTGAAGATTTCTTCAAAAAAAAATTATAGCTTTTAGAAAGACTGCCACTAAATATAGATTTGCTGAGGCCTCGTGCCCTTTTTGCCTGTATGTCAGCCTTCAGCTGTTCTGCATGGCTGAGCATATTCACTACTTAACTCATTATAACTCCAGGCTTCCTTTAAAAAAAAAAAAAAAAAAAACAGCTTTCTGGACTACCTGAAGCTGTCAACTAAAATCTTTAATTTCTCAGCCTCTGGAGAAATTAGCAACAGGAAATGAAAAACATTTCCAGTCATGAACTCTAGTTGGAACCGCTTTTGCTGTGATTAATGCACTTATTTGCCATGGTATTGTTTTGATAAGATTATGCAGTGTCAACATTTGTTGCCATCCAGAGCAATTATTTTACTTATACCGGTGATGAAGGAGTCAGATCAGTGCAACAAAGCCCTGCTACATTCCTAGCTTGGATCAGTTTGCAGAATGTTCTCATTGAGGTGTCAAGCTCGAGTCCCACAGGACGGAGCCAGAGATGTGCATCGACACGATCAGGCAACATGCTGTTTAGTTTCAATATCTTGACTTCTTGATTTGAACCAATATCTGACCTTTCAGAAACAGAGTCACATATGTTCACATGATGTTTTCTGAGCTTCTTATATAAGGAATGAGGAGCTCCTCACTGCATCTGTTTTTTGAAACATATTTATCACTACAGTGCTTTTCCAGTTCTTGCCAGTCTGCTTCATTAAATCCGAGAAGTAACTTTTTTTTCTAGGGCTGCATATGTTGTATGACATTATAAAGAGATAAGAACAAGTTTAAAACTAACTTGTGAACTGAAGTGAGAGGTTGAAAACATGATAAAACACCATATGGGAGACATTTGGGCTTCTGCTTTGTTTCTTTATTTTTACTGGAAATGACTGAAAATGAACTCTTAGTCTGGCATAACGGTCCCATTTCTTTGGATGTCATAGATGCACCACTTACTAAGATATGAACAGTATTTGTCTCTTAAACTCAGATATAGAAATCACATGGCTGCTGCTGAAACATTTCCTACAAACAATGAATCAAGCCTCGTTTCTGAATGAGCTTGTAGTAAGGTTGTAGACCACATCAGTTCCTTGTTATTATTATTTTTTTTCTCCCTAGAGCATCCTTTCTGAATAATAGTTGACTTTTCCAGTTACATAACTGATGGTGTTGCGAACCTCAAATTCTCCAAAGAAAAGCTGATTTGCGCTGATGAGCTCACGCTTCATGAGGCCAGCTCTGAGACTAGTTAGCAGTGATTACATGCTGACCTCATTTTCCTCCCTGGGTGTGGGACTGACAGCTCTCTCTCTCCTAACAGACAGTGAAGGGGGGGACGAGCCCGAGGGCCAATCAGAAGCTGAACACTGGCGAGGACCGGCCCCTGCGGTGGAGGAAAAATCCAGGTGAGCTTGAACAGCTAATGTTCATTTTTAAAACTCACCCAGTATGGATGACTACATTCAGTGCATCATTCAGATCACTTACATACCCGCACTAAGCTTTTTCTAAGCTGTCAAGAATAGAAATCCCTAAACTTTTAACCTTTAACAGGCATTTTTTTTTTGCCTTATTTTAACTTGTCTGTCACATACCCATTTGTCCTCTTCTATTTATTATTTGTGGCCTATCAGTGTTGGTGGACAAGATAAATGTATCATGCAGAGTACTGGGGCTGCCAGAGTTAATCAGGAATTTAAGAATTTGATTGCTTATATCAGAAGTAGACATGGCATGAGCTGACATTTCTGTGCTTTGCTTGTTTTATCGGTTTAGGGAAGAAGAGTTTGATGAATACTTTGAAGACATGTTTCTTTGAATCTTCTGGAATCCGTGGCAACCCTGCGGTGACTGCACTTCTGTTTGTATCCAGCTATCATGAAGTATGTTCTTTTTGAGTCTTGTGTGCATGAAATAAACATAATGTTTATCCTGCCTGTAGCTGTCCGTCTTTGATTTACAAGCCTGGCGTGCAGTCTTTGCACCATCAGGATGAGAAATATTGAAAAGTAGCATGGTTCCATAATTTTGGTCATGGTGAATTTACATGATTGGTGCTTTAACTTTTCAACCTCAGCCAACATCATTTGGTTCAGTCATTTCATTAACCTCTCAGGATCCCAGAAACACAGTCACTCCATGGAACGAAGTGGGAAAACCATTTGAACAATTAGGAGCAAAGACCTCCTTTTAAGCATCTGTTTAGGGTTCTAAAAATTCTAATACCTGGTATCGTTAAGGTATCAAATAGATGCTGTTTTTCCTTCCAGTTTATTCAGGTTGTGATGAGATTTTCAGAAATAGTGGAGGAAAAGTTGAGGATTTCAGAGAGAATTTCAAAATGGGTTTGTTGAAGGGCAAGTCAAAGCCCCTGTTGGACTTCAAAGGATGATCAGAGAGATTTAGACCGGGAAGTTCTGTAACTCTTAATTTGTTAACTTGCATTCATTCAATAAGATATTTTTCTGACAATTGCTGTGCTATTAAGCTGTTAAATGTATATATGACATGGTTTCCACTGGGTCTTAAAAAATTCTAAAATTTAAAAACCTAAATTTTAGGCCTCAAAAAGATTTTAAATTTGGTATTAAATAATTTGAAATAATAAACTTAAATAATTTTAAACCGGTCTTAATTTTCTGATGTCACTACCTCTAATGCTCATTTCAAAGCACTTAAAATGTTTTTTGTATGTTTCTGTGGTTTTGTAGTTCCTTCTTTTACTAGTCTCTATATAATTCACTGTATTACGACTTTAAATGAGCAAAACAAACAAAACACGCAACAGCCAGTGGACTTTCTGTCATTGGTGGGAGTCTCTCTTGGATTGTACCACAGACATAAAACAGATTTAATTTTTCAACTATGGGAAAGTGCAAGTTTAGCAATAATTACCTTGGGAAAAAAAAAAGGATTTTTGGGTTTGGTTAAGGCCAGTTGCTAACAGCGTATTTGAGGCCTACTACTTCTTCTACAAGAAAGAAATTAAACTGGGAACATGATGTGTAGGGCTCTGGAGTCTCATGCTAAAAGTGAGAGTCCAGCAGATGACAACCATCACCCAGATCTGCCAAGTATGTGGTGGCTCCACTGTGCTGACGCCAGACCCACAGAGCCAACTGGGCTGTGTGGACCCTCCCTTGACTCACGGAGCCAAAGTGAATTTGAAATGTTATTTTTAACTCTCCCAGCAAGAACATGCAGAGATATGGAGGATCTCAACTTGTTGCTGTGAGGAGCTACAGACTCAAACCTTTACACAATATAGTTCAACAATGCATCTAACCTGGTTTCAGTCCTGTGTTCAATTTGAATACATTTACCTTGCCAGTAGTTTTGATTCTGCATTTTTTTTTCTTTAGATGTTATTATATATGTGTTAAACTGCATTCTAATGGTCTTAAAGAGTCTTCAGTTCTACTTGGTGAAACCTGCAGAATGTATAAAAAAGGAGTCGAACTCTGTTCACTGATGTCAAAACGATAGCGAGGATTAGCCTGAGATCTTCCTCGGGCCAAGGGCAGATCGAAGCGCTGCCTTGTCTAATAGACAGGAAACTGTGTGAGATTGCTCTGAGATTATAGATCTTGGCTTAAATAAAGACAATTACTTTATCTCTTGCAACGCTGTTCGTCTTGTTTTCACTTTCAGCTTTGCTTTCTCAGCCTTTTACTGTGTGATTCATGGCGCCGTAACCTAATGGGTGGTTAAGTATGGTGCATTGAGCAATAACGGCGTGTTGTTTTTGTGTGAAGGTCAGGTTTGATTCGGGTTCTGGCTATAGTCGCACACTTGGATGCATTTAGGGTTGATCAATCAAGCTTGTCAACATCAGCTGTCCAGGATAAAATGTCTTCCTTGCACATTTTTTGCACAAGCCCTTACAAATGTCGGGGGAGACGTTTATACATCCCACTGTTTTGCTGGCACTTTCACGTTTAGTGAAACTTTCCACTCACTCCTGTTTAAGACCTTTAAATACTAACCCCCCTGGAAAGTACTGTACACATCACATCCAAACACATTTGGATGTGACACAACTGAAAATTTGAGCAGCTGCTGAAAAAATGTGAAGTCCATCTGCAGTGGTCTGGGGAGCCTTAAATGTCCACATTAAGTTTCTTTCTTTGTCAGATGAATGCAAAAAGAACCTTCACTCAGCAGAGGGGACTTGAGGAAAACCACTGGCCTTGTTTACCCTGAAACTGTCTGCAGAGTGAAGGATAAGTCTGCTGAAAAGCCAAACAAAATAGAAAATTATAGAGCTTGCTCTGAAAAAAAAAAAAGGAAAAAAAAGACCACCTTGTCTTGTGAGGCCACGGCTACATGCTTTCTAAATATTAAGCGTGCTGAACTGTTCAGCTGTGGCATTACTACGCCAAAAATGTTTTGTTTATTTCCCTATTATTACATTTGTTAAAAAGGATGACACCATGCGATCT
Organism: Hirundichthys speculiger; assembly: GCA_018398805.1. Lineage (NCBI taxonomy): Eukaryota > Metazoa > Chordata > Actinopteri > Beloniformes > Exocoetidae > Hirundichthys > Hirundichthys speculiger. Next base: position 574,120 of record JAGFBZ010000105.1, read on the forward strand.
CCAGCTTTCTGCATGCAGAATCTTGTATACGCGAGCCACAGGAACAGCACTGAACAGCACCGCCAGACACCATTGAATCAGGCAGGGAGGAGAATCAATCCACTGATCCTCTTTCTCCAGCGGCTCATCCAGCTTTGGAGCCTCTAAGATCCGGCACGATATCTGACTAAGAATGAGCGCTGTTGTTGCTAAGCCCGGGGATTGTTGAGTTCATGCTCCGTCTTTCTCCAAACTTCACGTGCATGAAACATCAATACAAAATAAAGCATCCCCTTTGTGCAAGACTGCTTTCATAATGAGAAAAGTGTTATTCTTTATTTTACCACTGCCATGACTTCCTATATTTGCTTATACATATTACATCTTGTCAGGTATACATGCGGTTGAGGTCATTTTATACATCAAATGACAGATTTCTAATGTCTCAATAACAATCGATGGGATAAGTGCATCATTTTGTAACTCACAGACAGTCCAAAGGGAAAGCTTGGGGCCATTTCTATCACTGGAGACAGAACTGGAACCATTCATATAAAATGTGTTGGGCAGCAGTGGTAGGGTGAGTCCATGGTAAAATGACTGGAAACACATCACCTAGGGCTTGATTCTGCAAAGGTTTTTGTGCAGTTTTGGCTCCAGTGTTTACAACAGCTCCTCTCTTCCCATCAGGCAGCAGACGAGTCATTTCCACATAGTCCCAAAGCCATGCTGATAGGAATTAACGCCTTTGATTGATGTCCCATTGATTAGAGGAGATAACATTGCATAACAGGAGGCTTAGAGCCACAGCTTGAACTGTAGGCTCAGATGCCTGACCACATCACTTTAGTTAAGTTTTACAAAGAAAGGTATTGATCGACACTGATTTAACAGTGTGAGAAGCAGAGAACTTTGCCCGTAGCATTATATAATCAATAGAACAGATGCATTTTTTACAAACATGAGTCATCTGGACGTCCATATGACAAGGTTTCAGTAGCCTGGTTTGCCTCCTCTTTAAAAAGGGTATTTAAAGAACAAAGCTGTGTGGATCTTCAACACTGGCTGGCAATCAAATCCTATCAGAGCTTCTTATAGAGGAGGCAGTGCTGCTGAACTGCTCTTGCCTGCCTGGAAGAAGCAAAAGTTGCTTTCACAGTCTTCTTATGTTATGCTCCAGTTAAGCTTATGCATTTACATTTTACAGCCTCTATGTAAATAACTAGTGTATATACATTTGCATTCATTAAAAGAATGTGGAATTGTTAGCTTGATCTAAATACTGCAGTAAATATTACATAATTCTCATGGTCAATACAGCTTGAAGGTGTTTATCAAAGCTAACGATTACGTTTCCCAAGTTCAGGCCCATTCCCCTATGCCTGAATGTGTTTCCAGCACACATCTGTTCAGTTTCACAGCATCCTTGCTCAAACCTCATCTAAAGCTCTCCATCCATAAAGTTCAAGTACAAAATGCTTCAAAGAATCAAAAAAAAAAAAAAAGTATATAGTTGAACTGAATGTTAAAATGAATAATGTACCTTCTTAGAAACTCAAATCAGTGCCTTTAAAGGTAAGAATACATCCTCATTGGTTCAGTGCTATCATTTCGTTCTAACACATTGACAGATTTCAGATTGAAATTTAAGCATCCTTTAACTGTGGAACATTAGAATTTTAGGCCCCTGTAACTACAGTATATTGGTATATTGTTTCAGACCTGCCACTGACAAAACAGCAGCAACTAAGTGAATTATTCAAGCTGCAGGACTTTTATATCGTGTTCTAATGACTGTCCATAAGAAAAAGGTCTAAATCCAATGACTCTGGCATGAATTGAACATTGAATTGAACTTAAAAAGCCAATGTATTACTAATTCACCTTTGTATAATAAGAGGTTTCAATCTTAGCACGACTAGCACATACATTTAACATGAGTTTAAATATGGGAAATCAAACCATGTGAAAAAGATTTATGTATAGGGGAAAGTCAGTTTTGATCGTACATGCTCTGCTTTTCAAATGTCCATGACCGTAGCTCAAAGTAGAAGAAGGAAGAAGTTTCATACATGTTATATCTTTGGAATCAAACGTCTTCTCTTGCAGTCCTGTCATTACTTCTTAGGGAAGTTTTTTTCCTCCCGTCTTGAAGTTGGACCAACATAATCCAGACTAGACTGCCCAGAATGCAGATCAGACCTCAGTGAACCAGACTCAACAGCGCTGGGTTGCAGAAAAGAACCAGAGAGAACTACACCAGTGCGGTACAGATGACAGCAAGGAAAGGATCCAAAAAGATGACTTGTCCGACCAGAAAAGACTAGTGTTGTCTATATCAGTCCTAAACAGACTGCATCCGTCCAAATCCAAGCATCAGAGGACCCTAACAGATGCTGCAGGTCTTTGACTTTCCTCCTTCAGGGGCACCGCCACCAGCTATATAACACACAAAAATAAGACATGTATAGATATGGAATGTTTTATCCTGCTCCTTAGACACTCATTTTTAATGTTTTTTCTTTCTTTCTTTTTATTTATTTATTTATTTACCTTTTTTGGCTTCCTCTTCTTCTAGTCTCTTCTTCTCATCCTCAATAGCCTTCATCTTTGCATTGTATACCTCAGCCAGCTCATTCCAGTGGGACCTGTTGTTGTTCAGACCATCAAACATAGGCGTGATCTCTTTGTGGAACCTGGAGAACTCCTGGGGAAACAAACCCAGGCAAGAATGGGTTAATTTATGTTGTTGGTTGTGACAGGAAAAAAAAAAAAAACAACCCAAAACCCAGTAAACAGCTTTCATGTGGAAGGCACAATGACAACTCCTAATCTACAGCTAGTCTTGGAATTACTGGAGATAATTTAACTCAGTGACTGTTTGTAATCTGTAGGACTGCACGATGAGATACGTGGTTTATATCATGTGTCATTAGACTTGAGCTTGTACTCCTCTGACAAAAATATTTAAACCCCCTAATCTCTCTTAGTAAAACCAGAGGCTGTACAGTGCAAAAAGCATTTCATTACCTTGTACACAAATGAGCACACAAAGTCGATGAAACCACACTGCATCTTGGGCAGCTGCTCTGCACAGTTTCTGTCCATCATGGGCTGTGAGACAGAAGTAAGGTTTTGAAGTGAAAAAAAGGATAAACAGACCTGTAAAGCCTACAAAGAAATAATGCGGAAAAAAAGAAGAAGAAAAAACGGCTCTGCAAGAGGGGAACAGTTCTTACAATTGGTTGCTGGTCCAAAACAGTTCTCTCCAAATCACCCTGTTCCCAGAATTCAGCAGCGACCATTAGAGCCACCTGGAGACAAAGAAACAGGGGAACAAAGCATGATACAGAGGAAAAGAAGACATTAAGCGAGAGGGGAATGACTGGAAATGAGTTGCAAAAAAAAAAAAGAAAAAAAGCCACTTTTTATGTGAGCCAGTATTGTTTGTGACGAGTATTTTCAGTCATGATGGAACTTAATGTTAGCAGGGCAAGATCTTCTACATTCCATAAATATGGTACTTGCTATTTTTAAAGCTATATTTATATAATATATTTTAAAGCCATTATATTTAAAAACAAAACTCAAATGACATGTTTTGTTTGCTCCAGTGTTTACTAAAGGCTCTTTTTGTTTCTTGTAAAATGTCACTTCAGGAGTACTCACCTTGCTCTGTACCTCCCAGGGCTTGGTGATGGCTGACAAGTCACAACCTGTCATCATCATGGCCCTGGAGGGGAGAGACGGTTGGTCAAGCAAAGGAACATGACACTCTGGCAGTGATGCTGCTGATTTTCAACGGTTTGCTGTGACAGAGATACTGTCACATGTGAACTGGTGAATTTTCTCAACAGCTGCGTTTTGGCTTAAATCGGGTACGTACATGACAATTTCCTTCCTGATGGGATTGTTGGAAACAAAAGCAGTAGCCTCCTTTTCATCTGTCATCGGCTCTGTGGCATTCACAATGTTCTGAAACATGGTTCTCTTTCTGCATGAAGACAAATAAATGAGGTGATCAAGTCATTCTGCCAGACTCAATTAAAGCAAATACACAAACTGACTTTATAAAACCTGAGTCAGACAGCAACAGTCCAGTGTACCCTTAGCCATTCACCGTTCACCGTTAGCGGTCCTGAATACTCGTGGATTTTGCTCTCAAGACCTCTAAAGACCAAGTTTTTTTTCATAATGTATTTGAATTTGTGGTAGCCCTGGCAATTTTGTGAATTTTTTAGGCCATTTTTAGCAGAAAAACGCTCACATTCACCCTAACTGGTAAATAAATTTGAAATAACAATGTCAGTTAAAATAAAATAAGGAATTAGAAAAGCGAGAGATGATACAGAACGTTATTTCTTTAATTACCTTAAATGTTTTTAATTTATCATTACTACATTATTACTGTATTAATGAGTAAGAATGTCTTTAGGAAGTGTTTGGGAAGGATATTTTAACGTATATATATCATACATAGGCCTTTTAAAACTGCATCAATAATTTGTGGATTTTTGGGATTCGCGGGGGGAGGGAGGAACGTAACCCCCAGGAAGGGTTAGGGGTCAGGTAGACGAGCACTATATAAAAAACATCGGAAATATAGAGAAACTTGTAGAGGAATAAATAAAGAAAAGTTTGGGGGAAATAAAAAATGATGAGAAGCAGATTAAATATTGAAAATTAAAAAAAGAATATGAACACTGACCAACTACATGGACATACTCAAAATAAAAAGCTGGGAGAGCCAAAGAGAGTGCGAAAGATTTACAGCATAGACAGGTAGCACTGTTCATAGAATATTCTATCAGGGAGGTGAAGATGAGGGTGTCAGGATTGCGTATAAACTGACTGAGCTCCCTACCATATCCCTCAAGGTTTGGCCCTTTAAAGAAAGCTCATTTTTACAGCCTGTATTTGCAACATCATTCTTTCATCTGACCACACCAATGAATGCATTTATAATGTGGGGTCCAAGGACACTTTGACATGTGATCTGTTAGGCCGGGAATTTGAGTCACTGAGTCTCCGAATTTGGCCACATGGGCTCAGAAGCAGCTCGGAAAACCATTGTCACTCAACACAGTCTGCTGCTACATCCAAAAACATATCCTAAAACACACAGAGGACACCATTTATTCATTCTGTGCAGGTATGCCTCTGGGATTTTATCTCAGATGGACAGAGAAGCAGTGGACACGTGTTCTGTGGTCAGATGAGTCCATATTTCAGCAACCTTCTGCCACACATTCCATTCACATTGTGACTTAAAGGCAGTTGTTAACAACATGGGACGTTGCTGCAGAGAATTTAAAACTATTTGCCGTGTAGCCAGGTTGCTCATTTATTTTAAGTTAAATGCTTCTTATCTTTTTCTGAGAAACGGCAAAACCAATAGGGAGATGGCAATGCAATGGGGAAATCCAAAGATTAGCGAAGAGGTAAAAATAAGAACAATATTAAAATTAATGTAATTAAGTAAACAATGTAAAAAAATTTATCAGAAAATGGAGTAAAATCAACAAAACATACTTAAATAATACATCAGAAAATGAATTGAAGCATTATATATCTAAACAAAATAAAGAAAGTGCATATGTGTTATTTGTCTTCTTAATATTTTTCTTATTTTCTTATTCATTTATTCTTTCTTGTATAGTTGCAGTCCTATTTTTTCTGAAAACATACTTGAAGTACAGGGCCAGATCTGTGGCAATGATGCAGACGTCAAACAAGTGCTGCACGGTCTCAAACTGACGTTTTTGAAGGTTGCAAAAGATGTTCAGACTCTGAAAGAGACAACAAGAGGAGGTTAAAATGAGTGAGCCTTTTCACAAATCACAATTTAAGTCTATTTTTTTTGACTGATGATGAGTCGTACCTCCTCTCCCATGAGTGTCTTGCTGAACTCCAAGTGGTGCCTCTCCATAATGGAAGAGCCATGAAGTTTGGCCAGAGGAGCTAGACTCCTTCAGAAAGAAACTTGAGGTTGGTAAGAAAGATCAGTTTCTAGACATATATATATATATATATATATATATATATATATATATATATATATATATATATATATACACGCATATTCTACATATACAGAAGTGTTTGACTTGCTTTGTCTGGTAGAGGTTGTTAGTTCCTCTGTGATCAATATCGTGGCAGAAAGCAGCTGCCACCATAGCAAAGGCATCTAGATCAGAGTAGTACTTCCTGAGCTTCCCTGTCTGTAGAGAAGGAATTGGTAAAATCACAGTTTAGCACAACAGAGGCAAGTATGTGGGAGCACCTACAGTAAAAAAAGAAAAGGTGTATGATTAGTCCACAATAAAAAGCTGTTACCTGCAGCAGACAGAACATAGTGTGGCCTACATTGAAGCCATGCCTCCAGTTGTGGTAGGTGATGGAACGGTAGCCCTTCCTCACAGTGTACATCCACTTTGTCAGTGTCTGAGAGGGAAAAAAAAAAGTCTTATAATAAGGAAAACATCACAGACATTGAACCATTTCAGTACCCAAGGAACACCCATCTGCTTTTACAGCTACAGTTAAAAGCAGATGGGTGAAAAAGAAAGTGAACCTGCTTTCACTTTATGTGCCAGGATGAAGAAAACATCAGGCCTTAAAATATGTTATTCTCAGATAAAGACTAATAGATGACATGCACATACACTGCACCAGTATCTGGTGAGCAAAAAAATATGCCAAAATAAGCCAAAATGAAAAAGGGACCTGAAGGTAAACTTGCTGGGACATCCACTCCTGTGAAAACTGGCAACTAGCTTTGATGTTTTCTATTCGTATATAGTTACTGTGGAATGAAATGGCCTTATAAGCTTCCCCAGAGTGAAGGGAACGAAACGATTACTTTTTAAAGACTGTTGCTGATGTGTTCCATCTTTGGCATTGTGTTAACACACTCATGTATACTTCTGAGCAGCAATCTGCTTAAATTTTTGATTCAAATGTCTTTGATTAGTAGCACCTGGCTGCTACTAACCCTGTTTATTCACAAGAAAGCAGTAAAGGGGTATTTAGTTTTTACACAGAATCTGCATAACGACTTCGTTTTTATCAAAGGAATAATCACACTGTCATTTTTTGTGATGGCTTGCAAACCATTGAAAATGAAAGAGAGCGTGTCTCCTTTCTTTGTGTAACAGCACAGGACAGAACGACACAAACTCTTGTGAAACCAAGATTTGCTTCAAAGATCATATCTGCTTCTGGAGCAGTTTGCCTGTCGTGCTGAACTTTTACAGGAAATGGTATGAGCACATCACATTCACAAGGCTGATATTTGAAATACACATATTACAGAAAAGAAATAAATCTGTTCCTTTGATGAATTCAATTATTGATCACACTTCACTTAATGGTTAGCATTCAAACGTTCACAGATATTTAATGCCAATGATAGCATGCATAGAAACTATAAATCAACAATTTCATTTAAGATTTTTTTTTTTAATCAAAATATGACCACATAACAGATTAAAGGATAAATAGAAGCAATAAAAGCAGTGATAAAAATAATTAGATCTTTTCACAGAATCTTATCTGAGAGGATGGAAGACATTTCTTAGAACGTCTTGTTAGAGCTGAATCATTGAAACAAGCGCCAGCCTACGTGACTCACCTCTGCGGGAACTTTAAACTTTTCGATAACTCCGAGCTCAAAGAACATGCGAATGCCAGCTTTGATGAGGCCGAACTCTGACACAGGAAAATCACTGAAGGCAAATGAGTATAGACTCTCTCCATCGACGTTGTCTGCTGGGGGGCAGGTTGCTCTCTGAACAAAAACACATCACACAATACAGCAATACAGATACACAGAGGGCAGGTGGGAATCATAATTTGCTTGGGAACATTTCCTGGGATGTTTCTGTCTAAAGGTTACCATACATACCAATAGTTTGTACATCTCTTTCTGGTCACAGTCTTCAGGCTCTGAATCAAACTTCTCCTTGGTGTTCTAGTTATAAAAGCGAGAACAAGCATTTAAAATTACAATTAGATTCTGTCTGTCAATGTGACGTGGTCATCTTGAGCGATTTGCAGTTAAAAAATAGTAATAGTTTACATATCAAGAGACCTCAGATGAGTGCATTCATATGTTGTAAATAAATGATTGCATGATATTTTCAATTTTTGGCTGCCAAATGTATGAATGATCCATTAGGCTTTCCATTCAGCCTCTAAAGCTGCTGATGGAGAGCTGCTATTCACACAGAACATTATTTTATATCTGCTTTAATTCCCTTCTCAGCAAATGTAGAGAGATTATGATGTGCTTCTGTGGAAAGAAAAAAAGTGGAAAAAAAGTATTATTGAGACTGACCAGAATGGACTGCAGCTCTTCTGGGGTGCATTTGGTCTGGTACATGAGCATCTCCTGAGCAATGTCTTTCCTCCACTCCATACGGTTCAGCTTGTCATAGGTATCACAGTTCAACACTGACCACCCCAGGAACTGTGTCAGGGCCTGGCACAAACAATATGAGAATGAGAAAAGAAGAACAAGAAGGCATCTGAAAACCTTTGAGAAATGTGTGCTCTGAGAAGGAGCATAAATCTATTTAGAAGAGTACAGCTACGCAAAGACAGCAACATGATGCTGTATGGAAGAAATGCTCCATGACAGAATACAAACCTCAGTGATCTGTTCATCATGTTCATCAAACGGTTTGCCATCTTTCCTGTTGAAGAAAGTGGCAATGCCCACAATTTCTTCCTTCTTGTTGACTATCGGCAGCGACAAGCAGTTTTTGATGACAAAACCCGTCTCATCCACAGCCTCTTTCTGTAAAGTACAGTCATGTGAGTCAAACCAAGGATCTGTTCTAGTTTAGTGCATGCATCAGTGTAAACCACTGGAACCAGAAGTGGTACTGTTGTGTGTTTCCTGCTGCCAAGCCCACCTGGAAAGTGAAGTAATCATCTGCAGCTACGTTCATCATGTTGCAGATCTGCAAACAATCATAAGAAAACATTTTTATTACATCATTTCAAACAAACATTTTTTTTATTCTTCCCATTAATTTGGAAAGAGTAAGTCATCACAGATTTTTAACAAACAATTCTACTTGCAGTTGGCCCCAGCAGGATAGTGAAACATCACTATTGATTAGTGGAGAAGCAGTAGGGTTAAAAAAGCTTTGCTTCCCCTACTCCTTTTCGAACATCTTGTTATTATTATTAGTATTAATAATACTAAATATAATACCCGCTGGAATAAAGCATTCATTCATCCAAAGATGTAGATTGATATACAGTACTCTGTGTTTCACAACAATTTCCAAACATTCCCAAATTATCCATTTTCCATCTTTTTATTATTTTAGGAATTCTGCAGCACTTACAAAGCCGTTCTCTGCGACATAGGTTGGTAGTCCGCTAACCAGAGCCCAGTGGTCTGCAGGTGGACCACTGAAAAATCACAGAAGAAGCAGAGCACTGTGAGCTGGAGTGTGGAACATGTTTAAATGTGCTACATTTAAAAACGTCTTGGGGTGAATTTGTGTGAATTTGTAGCATGTGGCCAGTGTTGCTCACGGTATAACTTTGATTTCTTCTTTGCCTTCTAGAAGGTAGTCAATGATCTTGTAAAAGATGACTTCCTGTATAAAAAGCAGAAGCTATTTAGAAATTACTGATCCTTTTCGAGACAGATTTAAAGAGCTGCTTGTGTAAAAATTATAATTTAATGAAGAGAAATTTAATTTGTCACCCTGCCATCTGGTGTTTTTGGTCCTTTATAGGGTTCCACGTCTCCGAGTTTCACAGGCCACTCATCATAAAATTCCTAGAGGCAAAAACATATAAAAAATATAGTTTCAATTATTTAATGGTTGCAGCTGTATGTGGAACATTTCAAAAACTTAAATCTGTTGTGTAAAACCAACCTTTTCTTTGGTCATGTCCAACAGACCCACTGAGTAACGTTCACACTGTAGATAAATTCTTACAGTGTAGAGGGCTTTGTGGAACTGTCTCTCAATGTCTGTCAACTCCTCAAATACTTTACTGGCTGACCAGAGCAACACCTGGAGTCAAAGAAAAGAATCCAGGAAATTGACACAGTATTTTTTTTCCCTATTTCCAGTAAAATTTGATCTTAAGAACATCAGGCCCTAAACATGCAAGGTGCTGCATGACATAATCTTTCCTATCCAACTTTGCCACCCACGTTCTTGACTCCAAGATACTTTTATGCTATAAATAGTTAAGGTGAAATTTACCTGACTCCTCCTGGACTCCACATTGAACATGTAGGCAGTGTGATGCTGAAGGGTAATGACTTGAGCAAAAGTCATGTACTTGTGGAAGAGCTACAGAAAAGAAAATATAACCGGTTTAAGACACATGAGAACATTTCTCAGGGCGGTTCAGTTTTGCTACATATCCAGGGTGAACTGTAAAAGAATAATATCCAGTGTGCACGCTCTGTCACGTGCACACAATGAAATGAAAAGATTTTAAAATTCTGTTGATTTATATTTTGAACATGACTGATCTTCTGAATCTATGCTTCAACTATGGTGCGAGCAGAGTCATTTTGGCTGTACATTGTAACTTCAGAAGTAAACAGCCTATTATTAAAAATTAGTCTAAGGGACACATGGCACTGTTAATCCAATAATTTATGTCCATTGACACGGCCCATGTTTTCAATGAGATGATAAAATGGATATTTGCAGCTTTAATTCTGTCTTGTCTACATTGTTCTCAGAGTTTTTCTCAGGTCAATATAAAACATGTAAGCACAATGGAAAGTATCAGTTTTATATGGTATCCATTTCATTCTATAGTCTCCCACCATCTGACTCTGCTTTCATGAACTGATGAATGACTGTGCAGCTGTTGGACTTTCCCATGTCCTCTCTCTTTGTTGACAGCCGTCGTATTAGCTCTACTGAACTCATTATTATAACAAGCAGTGTTCATGTATTTCAAGTTCTTATATCCATGGTGGTGGATTTCTCTTACCAACCTGTCAGAATATGCCAAAATCAATTTAGCTATAGCCTATAATACAATATGGGTAAGATTTTCAAGTAAAGACCAAGAACCAATGTAAAATGGCCTATTATGATTAGTTTTTCAAATGACTATTTCATAAATGTTCATTTTTACTCTTTTTATTATCTTTTAATCGCATTAAATATTAATTTAAATAACTGAAAAGGTAAATTTAACACACTAGCCCTTCTCACAGTCAATGATTATGGACCCATTGTACAAGCTAGTCCACCACCAACAACAAACAACAACAATAACACTGCTCTTGCTTCTGAGTTCACTGTTTCACTAATTCCTATATAGACTACTGTTATTTTATATATGGACTTACACAGATATGCAATAGTAATGCATATCTATTTTTAAGTATTATACATTTCAAATGTCTTTGCAGGTCAGTAAAATTCCACAAGGATTGGTATTATCATCCCATTTGATGCTTAATTAAGTGACCAAATGTCATTTTTCTTAGATACTGAAATGTAAATATTTGATGTACAATACTGTCACCCAAAAGAAATGGCATTATATTAACATAAACAGGCACTTATAGGATCTGAGCAGCAGCTCTTTCCTTAAATTTCTTAAGTGATAATTAAATTCATCTTCATCCATCTGACCTACTTATTCTAGAAGAATAATGTTCGGTGTCAGTTTTATAACTTCAGACACAGTACTAAATACATTTTGACACTGATTGTAGAGATAACATACTTCTTGTTAATGTATTTTTTACTTTTTTCATCTTAAATGCTCAAAAGCAACCACACTAAGTCGGTTCATACTGATTCAGCTGATCCAGTAATCTCTACATAACAAAGGCTGAGCAAGAGCACTTTTAAGCAAGCATCAGTGCAGGTCATCAGCTGAATTCTAGCAAAATGCAATGTGTGCTAGATTGTAAAAGAAATATTATGTATTATCCTATTAAACCTCAGCGTCTGCAAAGTGTATACATCACAGTAGTGCTCCTCAATGGACAAACCTGAATGTTTTGTACAGGTTTAAGTGTCTATTCTTACCTTCTCATCCTCTGCAGTAAAACTATCAGCTCCTATTTTGTTAAGCGCCATGACGACTCCAATACACTCCTTTTCAGCCATCATAGGGAAAGTGAGCATGCACTTGGTCTTGTATCCAGTCTGTTTGTCCACAAAGTCACTGAACTTTGGATTCTGGATGGAAATAAATATCAAAACACTTGTATTAGCTCGATCGAAAATTGAGCTAGATAGAAGATTAAGAAAAGATTCTAAGATCCAATAACAAAGCAATGACAATGATATTATCTTCAAGAGTTCACTGTTCCCTTATTGTGCTCATGAAATCCTATCAAATATTTCCTAAAGTAAACTCGTGACAATTTGTTGTAGATCAGTCATCAATATTTGATACAGGCAAAGATTTTTAAAGAAAGGGTGAGTAACTTGATCAAGTTATTTTCTGCTATGTCTATCATAAGTAGCCATGGACACTGGGCTTGGATACGGATATTATAGTTATAGTGAGGGCAAACAGACAGTCTTCAGTAAATTATCTTGTGGACATCAGTCTGTAAGGCAATGCCGAGCATATTTCCTTAACAATTGAAGGCTACTTTCAAGATTTCTACACGTATTATTTACAAACATCTTCCTTTTTTTTCCCCCTCAACATTTCTAAAACTTCTCACCTTTGAAACGTCGGGGACATTTTGCGGCTTTTTTGTATTCGCTGTGTGACCCACTATTCCCATTTCAAGAGGGAATACTATTTCTCCCTGCGGGTTGACGAGGTTCGTTTCATACTTGGACGTCGGCGTCACGTCGAAGAGGTTGGTAGATAGCTCGGGTGTACCATTCCTCGCGCGGCACTGGTAGTAACTGATCCTGTCAGCTTGTATGATCATGGCAACCCTCTGCAACACTTTATGAAGGCTCTTTTCCATGTCTCCCGGCTTCTGCAGCTCCTGCACCAGGTCGAAGATGATGGCGGCCTCCTGCACCGAGTTAGCATCCTTGAACGAAGCGGTGTCTTTGATGTCGAGAGTTGCGGAGAAGGCGGCGGTTAGAGCTTCCGCGCGCAACTTTTTATCAAAGTACTCTTTGGCGAACTGAGGGTTGTTCTCCAAGTATTTCTCCAACGCTATCCTTGTCTGCCATGTTTAACTCGAAATGTGTCCTCCTGTTGTTGTTATAATTATTACTTTTTATCTCACCAAAGCATCCCCTATTGGGAAACGTTAAAAGGAGGTGTGAGCAGTGTTGTCAGGTTTGGGCGGTCAGTAGAGTCCCTCAGAGCGGAGGTGCATTCTCCTCAGCGGACACATCCCCTGGGCACCGATAGACGGGATGAGGCAGAGTGAAGCTTAGAGGCTGAAAGGATCAAAGTGGCCGCTAATTAACGTGACGTCACGACAGTAAAACCCTTGCTTTAAGCGTCCTTAACTCACAAATCCCAACGCTGATGATTTTACATGGGGAAATCCTCTGAGAGAGTGGGATGTTGGCAGGTCAGATGCCTGGTTGGACACTTGGGCTACTTCAGGGCAGGAAGCTGTCAGCAGGGTAATAAGATGGTGGAGAGAAACATAGAAGAAACACTGTTACAACCACTCTATGGGTTTAAGTGGTACAGTATCTGCCTTCAGGGGTATGCAGCTTTAGACCATCTTCTAACTTGGTTCACAAGAACCATAGAGGCTTAAGTTCCTTCTTAAAGCATGAACTGATTATATCCCAACTGGGCTCATGTGAACTGACTAGTAAAAGGGTCCCCGCATTGTCCTAGAATCAAGACTTTTGTACTGGAAAATACACAAAGTGACTAAATTGCATGATGTTTCCTAAAGTCCCTTTGTGGCACCAGTATACCGTATTTTCCGGACTATAAGCCGCTACTTTTGTCCCACGCTTTAAACCATGAGGCTTATACAGAGATGCGGCTTCTCTATGAATTTTTCTTCAGCCCTCAGGGGGCGCTCTAGCAGGAAGTGCAAAAACCAAAAAACGACCCAAGTAGTTAAAGGCTATTCTGTTTTTGTTAAGTAGCCTATGTTGGCTATGCTACTCTACATTCATTTTGTGAGCATCAATACCTTTTATTATTGGACAAACTAATTAATCCAGGTGTGTCTGACCATTGTAGCTACTCGGACGCACCTGGATTTATCAGTTTGTCCAGTCAGTTTGTTGGTTCCCCAGTGGATTTCAGGGTTCTGAGCGGACCCGCCGCAGAGGTAAGGTTTTAATCGCAGATGCGGACCGGACACAGCGTGGAGCCAGCAGGTCCGCGATCTGGCTCCAAAACGGATCCGGCACTGAGTGCAAGTGGACTCCGATACGGGTCCATTTCGTGGGTCTGTTCCGGATGTCTTTGCTGTGTGGGGTGGTTTCAGTACACAGGAGGAGGAAAAATCAGTTCAGGTATATGAATAAACACTTATGGTACAAAATCTTTCGATGTAAATATCGTATTTCTCAGCCTGGATACCGGCGGCTTATATGTGACAAAATATATATTTCGTATATATTTTAATGGGTGCGGCTTATATTCAGGTGCAGCTTATAGTCCAGAAAATACGGTACTTATAAAAGGTGTATGACATGGAACTAACAACCCCTGCAATACACACACACACACACACACACACGGAAATCAAACCATAGTTGTCCATAAATTGATAATGTGTAATGACACAGGTAGAAAGGATTGAACATGTGCACTGAAACGTATCAAATATTTTGTACACAAGCTTTTGTTGGTAATGAAAGCCCTACGACTCCTGCATGAAGAAGTTAGTGGCATATCCTTGTTCAGCCGTGGTTCTGGCTCATTCTTCCACACACAGTCTTCAAATCTTGAAGGTTTCACAGTCTCTTCTATGAACTCTGTTCCTTAGTTCTTCCTATAGATTTTCAGTTTGATTCAAGACAGGTGGTTGGCTGGCCCATTCTGGCAGCTTTATTTTCTTTGTCTGAAACCAGTTGAGTTTCCTTGGCTGTGTGTTGCTGAAATGTCCACCCTTGTTTCATTTTCATCATCCTGGTAGATGGCAGCAAATTTATATCAAGAATGTCTTGAAGACAGGCAACTAGAGATGTTCCGATACCATTTTTTCCCTCCCGATACCGATTCCGATTCTTGTGCTGTGGGTGTCAGCCAATACTGACTACTGATCGGAGTATGATATTGAAAGATTTGCACCATGCCTGACTGTAATATAATTACTATTGTTGTAAAACATGAATAAATACAGAAAATCCAAGCCATTTATGTCTATATTTATTTCCAAATAGAACAGTATAAAACAGTATTGCAAAATTAAAAAGTTTTTTTTTTTCCTTTTAGCATAATGGAAGTAACCAGTAAATAAATCATTAAATATAAATTACTTGGTATCAGTTGGTTTGCAATAATAAAGTTGCAAAGGTCTTGAGATTGCTCTTTGCTTTTACCCATCATGAAATATTTCTTGTGTGACACCTTGGTAGTGAGACGCCATTTTATAAGCCATCAGTTGGGACTGAACCAGCTGATATTACTTTGCACTGATAAGGAGCAGGATTGCTGTCTAATTACTGATTGATTTCAGCTGGGGTCTTGGCTTTCCATGCCTTTTCCACCTCCCTTTCTTCATGTGTTCAATATGTTTTCCCTGTGTCATTTAACATTATTACGCATCACTGAATTTGTAGACATCTGTGGCTTGATTTCTTAACATGTGTGGATTGCACGGGCTGTTACGAGCATCTGGTGACAAAAGAAATATATTTACTGAGAAAATGGTGATGCAACATTTATTTCACATGCTGTATTTCTTTACATTTTCTTTTATGAGCTGTGCATTTAGTTGGTTTGCCTATGTCTTAAGTGTTATAAATAATAATTATTTATTTATTTTTAAATTAGTCTCTTGTCCTCTTTATATAGCGGCTGCATCATATCAACAGAAAATGCATGTCCAAAAGCATCAAGGAACACTCTGAACTCTCATCTGACTCAAAAAGGACTATTGTGTCCTCTGGCAATGGTGTGAATAACTGTTACTTTACATGATGTGTTTTTTAGTGCTTTCATGGTGTTAAATTTCAGCTGTTAAAAATATAGTTCTGTGGAGGGGAACAGGAAAAAAACTGAAAAGATTGAAAAAAAAGGTTTTCAAACCATTTTAATTATTCAGCCACAGGTCTTCAGAAAGACTACATTCTCCCATGCTAGTTTAACTGGTGAATCCAAACTGTCCACAGTTTGCACGGTTGTCTCTGTGTTGATGAACGAGTGGCTTGTCCACAGTGTACCTTACCTCTCGCTGAGTTACATCTTGGATAATCTTCATCAACCCTCAGCAGGATGAGATTTCAGAACAGATGCATGTGTGTACGGGTTTTAAAAGCACAATGTACTGTGCTTTTGACAGCCCGTTGGAATTTTAGGTCACAGGCTGTGGTGTTTTGGGTTGGTTATTTTATATTTGGACATCTAGTGCATGTCCTGCTTCCACGCTGAGCTGAAAACTTTTAGCAAAACTTCAGAGTTAAGTTGGAAGATGTGCTTTAGCCATGAGGTATTTTACTCACGTTTTGAGTAACTTGAGTTGCTTTTATTTTGGTCAGTTAACTCCTCAACATGTTTAATGCACTCACAAACCTAGTAGTAAAATGTGCTTTTTTTTTTAAGCTTTCAAGATTGTGAAATATTGCACATGCTCTGGTCAAATTCCATCTGCTATTGTTTATGCTCAAGATTCTTTTTAAGCTGACCAGAGCATTGGTTATGCAAGCTGCAGATGTTTGGCTCCACTGTGCTCTGAAACACCCTCAGAGGAGCTGTTATTTGATCTCAGTACAAAATAACAGCATGAATTGATGAAAAGGCTGCCAAGAAAGTCAAATGAAAAATACATAAAAAACTGGAGTGAGGGAGAGGGATTTCTCTTACCCTGCTCATACTCATTATATTTTAAATTTGTAAACTCCAAGCAACAGGTCAAAACCAGTCAGTAGACTCATACAGTGTGTTTTGACCTCCAATCTTGTGAAAATCACACCTTTAGGTGTGAGGTTCTTGAACAAAGGACATTACATCAAAAAAGAGTGGACTCTGCCCTTTTATTAAACACAGTGATGACACAGCAGCTGATGCAATTACACTGATGATGAGAGAAAGTATACATAACAATTTTACCTTGATCAGTAAAACAGAAAGTACTGAAATTATATCGTTTTAAGAAAGAAACATTGGTGAGTTCAGTCCACACTGAAACATTTCACTTATATTTATGAAGTGCAATTTTGTGTGGGGCCCCTCCAAAGAAAAGCCTCTCGTTTTTATATTCTCTTTCCAGAGACAACAGCAACTCTCCGCCTTTCCCCCTCCGAGTATATACTTTATGTGTAACATATGTGCATTTTTATGCACGCATGCATTTTATAGCTTCTTCCTGATGTTTATCTTGGTCTGGCTGCTGTCAGAAGTCAATTAATGCCTCAGCGTTAACAGAAAAACTTCAGATGCAGAGGAAGTGGTGGGTTGACCAAATGTGCAAAACATAGAAGTCAATAGAACTGGGAACTGCAGTTATGCAAGTGTTTACTCAGTGTAAAGCAGGCTAACTGGGGGGAGCAGGGGGGGGTCCAGATCCCCCCAAAGTTATTACGCAATCCTAGGCAGCTGCATATAAGGCTGAGCCCACACTGGAAAGTGAGGATTTCTGGGAGCTGAACACTTCTCGAAGATACAAGGTATGCTTAGATGATGGATTGTCTTTTGCCTTTACAATTTTTATAAAACCTTTGCGATGAATTCCTGTTTTCCATTCGAAGCATCTTAAATTCTACGGAGACAAATTTTTTTAAATGGGAGTTTGTTGCACTCTGCTTTACTTCAGTTGAGGACTTTAATGGAAATGAGTAGGCAGTGTGGCTGACAAAGCTTTCTTCTCTTCTCTCTTTCTGGTCCTTCTTCCTTCTTTTCTCAAACTCCATGCCCTAACCTTCTTCTCTTTCCTCAATTCCCTCTTTTTCTCTTCTTCCTTTGGGGTAGAATGCTGCGGTACATTCTGGCACTCTCTCTTCTGGCGTTATCCTGGGCACAGGACTGCCAGGTAGCCAATATCCAGGTCAAGCAGGACTTTGACAAAAGCAGGGTAAGTTAAAAGACATTATATATATATATATATATATATATATATATATATATATATATATATATATATATATATATATATATATATATGTATACACACATATATAATGTGTGTGTGTATTGAATTCCATCATATTAAATTCAGTGGCTTTATCTCGCAGTTTTGTGGATACAAATCACTTTGAGTAATATTATTTACATTACAAGTCTTTAAGGATTTGTTACATCAACAAAAATGTTTTTCTTGAATTGTTTTCAAGTATATTACCGTTCATTAGGATGTTGGCCATCACATGAACTGTTTTTTCACAGTATGCAGGGGTCTGGTATGCTGTAGGAAAGAAGGATCCAGAGGGTTTGTTCCTACTTGACAACGTCGTGGCCCAGTTCACGCTTGAAGAAGATGGCAAAATGACCGCCACTGCTAAGGGCAGGGTCATCATTCTCAAGTAGGTGTCTTTCTCTCCTGCAGAGGCTTTGGAGGTGCACCTCTCCTCCCCTTTAAAATTACAACATACCCATGCTTCCAGGCTCGTTACTGTGGTTTTTTTTTTCATGCTCTGTCTCAGGGCTAAAGTAATGTCTTTTTGACCTGTAGCAATTGGGAAATGTGTGCTCACATGTTTGCCACGTTTGAGGACTCTCCTGACCCTGCCAAGTTTAAAATGAAGTACTGGGGAGCTGCATCCTACCTGCAGACTGGAAGTAAGCAGGACTTGACCTTTTTCATCAGAATTTGTTCATTTCTACATTTGACAAAATGTCTGTCTACTACAGAATGACCGGGCACTCTAACTGCCAGCTGAGAGTCATCAATAATTGTTGAAGGGATTGTTGACTTGATATCAACAGCTGATATCATTGTTCTCAACTGTAGTACTCACTTTGTGTGCCCAGGCCATTCATCACACCAGATGATTACTAGAAAAAAACATGTTAAGCTCTTTTCTAGTAATCATCTGGGTTGATTAAATCTTTTGATTGTATCTTTGACACATTGAAACTAAGTAAGTTTACTTTAAAATATAATGTAAAAAACTAACTTTTAGATGGTATGATCATTGTTTGAGAAACGGGCATACATCAATACTTACAAGATTTAAATTACCTATATATATATATATATATTTTTTTTTAATTGTATTTTCACCCTTGGACTTTTTTTATACATTGTTTACATATTGAAGAAAGACAGTTTTGGGTAAAAAATCTAACTTCTCTCTCACTCTCTGCTCCCAGACGATGAACATTGGGTCATCGACACTGACTACGACAACTACGCCATCCATTACTCCTGCAGACTGCTAGACTCTGATGGCACTTGCTTAGACAGCTACTCCTTCGTATTTTCCCGTCACCCAACTGGTTTGAGGGCAGAGGACCATCATCACGCAGAGGAAGATGGAACTTTGTCTGCTGGGCAAATACAGACGTGTCGTACACAATGGTGGGTTGAGTTCCACTAAGTATTTACTGGTTTGCACCGTCCTTGATTGATCTGTAACCTTTTGTCTGTCATTCAGTGAGGTTAAAGACCAAGTGAATGATTGACTGAATCATGCTGGGTAAAACCTTGTGATCACTGCCTGACTATTGATTTCTTGATTCAAAAAGACCTTTATCAGTGATAAAAATCTCACCTGTAATTTTGCTGCTGGTTACATTTAAACTGTTACAGCACAGGGCCAGCCAGTACAGTGCTGATGGATGTATAGTGCTTTGTGTTTTTCAGGCTGTATATCGCAGTAAGCAGAATTTTTCTTCTCTTTGCAGGCTTCTGCGAGACCAGTGGATCTGAACCACAGTGATCCTTCTCAAAGCCCCCCCCCTCCCCCAGAACCATTTCCCCTCTGCTTGTCTTGGACTGAATCCCACCTCTCAGTCACATCCACTGCTGCTCTGTCTCTGTTTACTCAAGAGAGACATTGGACCTTTTTTCTTCATGCAAAAATGTGAAACTGGACTGTTGTATTCACTTATGAAACCATGATTAACTCCCACTTTCCAAATTTCTCCATCAGGCCTAAACATCTGTTGTAGTGTTTTTGTTTTTACAGGAATGGAGCAGCCCTCCATATGGAGTGCCAGCTTCCTTACAGACCTCTCTGGTTGCAGTGAGCAAACCAGACAAATCATGCGTTAAATGCTTTAAATAATCTGTTTTGGAAATCTCCCTTTAGAGAACAAAGCTTTTCAGATTAATTTCTACATCTCTGTCTTTACTTTTACACTGAACATCATGCAATATTTTATAGCACAAACGTACATATTGTTATTGATCTCTGTTATATGCACCTTAGATATTAGAAGTAGATATGCAATAGTGTTTCTGTGTTTTTTTTTAAATTCTGTAATGTAACGTCGTGCCTCAGTTTTTGAAATAAAACATTCAAACCATGCTACTTCATTAGTTTCTAAATGGTGCTTTATAGTTTCATTTTCCCTTGTGAAGTTGCTGCTTTTTGAGTCTAACTAGTCTAACTGAGTCTAACTATAGTCTGACATAATTCAGCATCAACCTTTATCACTTTAAGCTTAAAATCATGTAAAGTGTTATAGGTGGGGGGAAAAAAGATGTGTTGTAAAGTCCAGGCGGCAGCTCTGGATCAGCAACAAGAAGGCTGATTAAGTTATTTGAGTGTGTTCCATTTATCTCAATGCAGATGGTGTCAAAAACTGAATTTGTAGCAACATGCAAGCCAACAGATGGAATGCAGACGGTGATACATGTATGTCGCTCTGAATGTGTAGTATTTAAAAAAAGAAAACTGTTATAAATAGCAATATTTGCTGTGTTGTTGGTGTAGGTAAGGTCTCCAGCTTTCTTTGAAATCTCTACATGAAGGGGGTGTTTCAAGTTGGATCTTAGAAAATCAAAAATTCCAAGTTCTGGGTCCAAATAGAGCTATTATTGACAAGCCTTTACATGAACCAGTTTCTGAAACTTTCTTCTTACCGTGGTGTTTTGAGTAGTGTTGAAAAAATGAAGTCAACTTGCCAAATATAGAGCTATGCAAAACTATGAACAGCAGTGTTGGTCTAATTCTTTGTTAAAATCCATTTTTTATTCCCTCGTTGAAATATCTCAACAACCTGCAATGAATCAGTTTTAATTTCAATAAAATATCCTGAAAGCCTTCAGAAGCTAGCCACCAATATTTATGATAGTTTACACAAAGTAATTTATAACAGCTTCTCTAATCCTGTCTTTGAGACGTTGACCCTAAAAGACCCACATGTCTAGAAACTCTGAGTTTTCCCTTCGGGGCAACAAGGGGGTTAAAACTGTTGTGGATATCACAACTGCTAAAGTTAACATGAATCAAGTAAAACGTTCTCAATCTCCAAAGGTGGGGTATGTTGTTACAGCATGAGTGAAAATAAATTAGTAATCAAATAACAGAGTAAATATATATCAGTTGATACACTGACAGAAAATTAGAAGTGTAACAGAGAGAGGAGTGGTTAAAGTCTCCAGAAGTAACAATACATTAATATTGTGTTTGTAACCTGGCAACAGCTGAGCGCTAATGACATCTCATGGCATATTCCAAAAAAAAAAAAAAAAAGGTCTTGACAGCATAGCCAAAAGTCAGTCAACTGTTCAAGAGTCTGAATGCAAAGATGCTCCTTCACAGTATCATGTCCAAAATGAATCCAAATTTCTTGACCACTGCAATCTCTCCTTTAATTTTACCACACTCTACGGTCTCTATCCTGCTCAAATCTGAAAGCTGGGTAGAGGTGTTGGACTTCTATGGTCCTGCTGCTGTCAATGACACACATATTGCATTCCTCATGCTCCTACTGCGTCCTCCACAGTGGTCCAAGCTCATCCACACTGTTTGTCAGTGATCTCATATTTCCCACAAAAGGAAAAAATGGTTCCATTACTTGCTCTTCAGTTTGCCTTTTTTTGAAACTTTCCTGGATTTGGGATCTTAAACAAACTTTGTAAAGCCAATTCCACAGGATTATTCATAACACATTAAAAAGTGCCATAATGTCAGAAGAAATCAGTTAGGCAACATGGCATCTAAACCAATTGTGACACATCATTATGGCATATTTATGTCAACACAGGGTTTATGTGGTATGTGCACTTCTTTTAGGACTAAAATCAATCTGAAATTTGAATCGTCTTTCACTTTCCTTATTACCTGCTGAGCATCAGCCTCAGTTGCACTCTGTAGGCCTCATTAGCAAATGATCCCATTCCAAGCAGATAAACATACATTATACCTGCTAAACAGTAGCATGCTTTGACTGCTAACATTAACTCCAGGTCCCACTTAGGGGGGGGGGGCAGTTATATAGGAATACATTGATGTGGCGTAAGGATACAGTAAGCAGATCGACATCTTTATTGCACATTGTTGCACAGTACAGAGCACATTAAACACCTTTGGATCACATGATTAAAATAAAATAAAGACAATTTTGAAAATAAAATGCATACATGCCAATTCCAAAAAAATTCCTAGATAGCATTCTTCAAACAAACAAAAAAAACAACCCAAAAACCAAAAACAGAAAAAGTTAAAACAGCTACCTGAAAGATAAGATGTACAGGAGTGCCTGTGTGTCTTAAGACTATTTAGTCCCATTGCCAAGACTGCAGGAATAAAGACACCTTAACCCTTTTCTACCAAGGAGACCTCGAGTAATCCCTGCTGTAAATAGTTTAGCACAAGGAATTAACTAATGCAATCTCATTCCAGACTTACACGACTGCAGCCTTGAAAAGTCAAGGTGGAGATGGAAGCGAAGAATACACAGACAACCTGCCACATGTGACAGCAAAGCTTCCCACTGCTGCATGTCTGAGGTCTGGTTACGTTCAGGCAAAAATAATGAGATCTTAGTCATGGTTGCAGTCACATGATTGCCTAATTGTGTGCTGGAGAGAGGAGCGCTGCTTCACTAGGCTATACTATAAAAGAAAACAATGGAACATTACAAGAAGAGTTTTGTCATCAACATGATTGCCTATTAACATAGAAAACTCACAAGAAACAGTGGAGCATCATTACATCTTCCCTATTTTGATCTCCATGACAATACTGTCAAAAAGACAAATGATCCCTGTTACTTTGTTTCTATATTACAAACTGGAGACAATTATACAATGCCACCAAAAGGGATGTTACTAAAACATGGAGTGGAGAATTTACAGCTGCATTTACAGCTGCTAAATTCAACGGAACATGTCTAAATAAAAAGGTTTGGAAACAAACATTCAAATGAAATAAAATAAGGTATAGCTCATGATTATATAAAAAGCCACCACACATGCAGATTCAAGTACAGCAATA
Source organism: Hirundichthys speculiger (assembly GCA_018398805.1). Classification (NCBI taxonomy): domain Eukaryota; kingdom Metazoa; phylum Chordata; class Actinopteri; order Beloniformes; family Exocoetidae; genus Hirundichthys; species Hirundichthys speculiger. The sequence continues at coordinate 597,558 of JAGFBZ010000105.1, forward strand.
CACAACTCAAAAAAACATAGCTCACTTTAAAAACCCAATAATAAATACTTCTGTCAAAAAACAAGAAATAAACAATAACACTAACAAACACTAAGAGCTTCACAAACTAGAATAAAGAGGAAGGAAGACCAACAAAAAATCTAATGGAAGGTATGGGATGGTTATTTTTCTGACAGTTACAGACTCAATGGCCTGGTGAGACTGTGAGCGCAAAAATATCTGGAGTATATTGTAAGGTATGAAAGTGTAAACGAACGAATGATGCTTTTGAATGAAACTTCTCCCAATTTTAAAACATTTTATGGTAGGAAAAAGAGTCATTACATTGACTCCCGTGTATCTCGGGGACAAAAAAAAAAAAGATGTTCTTCTTTGCGTTTGGAGTGAAGATAAAATGCATAACCATGGTTTTTCTAGGCAAAACGACTTGTTAGTTACTTGGAATAAAACATCATTTACATTTCTCGCATGATTACTTGGCTTTTGGAAATTAACACACATGCACAAAGTGGTGAGCAGAGAAAAAGTCTTAAAATCTTATTCTCACCTTTTGCTGCTCACAAGAGTGCTTCATTTGTGGAATTGTCATCTAAAATGCCTATTTGCTGCTTTCAGTTTATTTATTTTTTGTTGGCTGTGTATATCAGAGGTAAAATTTACTGATTGGCTTGTCTGATCTCTTTGTGTTCCCAAATTTCATAGCTGCATTTCAGGCAACAGAAAGCACTGGTTGTTTTCACAGGCTCAGTATATACCAACGTATGCTGGCAGTGTCATCACGCTACCTGTTTGGCTCTGATTGGATTGTGCTTCATTGATACGATTTGTGAACTAAGATTTTAGGTTCTGAACCAATTTCTGTAATTTATAAGAGAGAATGATAGTAGTTTTCTACTGACTGAAAAGCTGTTACTATAGATGAGTAAGAATATCTCGTTGGCACCTTTTCATACACGTATCTGAAGCTCAGGCAAAGCAGTAGTCAATGTGTGCCAGCAGCTCCCTGTGGCGACTGGTCGGATAGGAAGCCCGACACTTGGGACACTCCAGGAAACTCTCGTCCAAGAGGTTGGTTGCTTTAGATGGGGATGTAGGACCACCATGAGAGTCATCAATAGTAAGACGCTCAAAGTCAAGCTTATTGTAGGAGCTGGGCTCTGAGAAGCGGGCATTTGGCTGCTTCTGAAACACGCAAAGACACACAGAAAAAAAAAAAAAATCACTATACATTTTCTTTAGAATGCAATACAATATTCTTTTAGTTTTCTTGGAAAAACAACACTTATTGTATGAAGTGCATTTAACTTTAAGGATATGACAGACCACTCAAGCTATTTGCATTAAAAAGAATATTCTGGAACTACATTCACTCAAAGTCTATCACAAGATGATAATGAATCTCAACTTCCGTTAGGAGCCAAACAGACGTGAATCAGAGCAGTTTGGAGTTAGAATGTTATTTAGATTTGCAGTATATGTATCTTTAACATCGGCCCAGAGGGCAAGTAGCAACATCACAATAAATTGCCATTTCAAGCCACTTACAAGACTCAAAAGTGTCATTCCACTAAAGTGAATAGGGCCCCTACCAATGAACCAAGGTAATTTTAGCTTTGTATGTGTACAGAAAGTGTATGAAAGGACTGCTCGCAGATGAATGTCCTTCTCATCCACTGCTACGAAAATGCAATATCACGAAAACACCACCAATGGAATCAAAAGGACCGTTCATGGCCTCTGCTTCCATAAAACTGGATCAGTACTAATATATTAATGACAAAATAGGCAAGTGTTAGAAGTAAAGTATTTCTGAATCTTGTCAGAAGCCTTAAATAGCTCGTAGTACTTGCCAACTGGGCTAACAGTGACTTCTATTATACTGCAAACGCATGTTCTGTTTTGCTCCCTGATAAAGTTTTACAAGCTTTACCATAGAGTAATGGACCTCAGGCTAATTTAAGTCCAAAATATTTGTATAAATAGCAAAGCTGGAATTGAAATGTTTGACCCCAGTCATTCCAAAACTGCATTAACCAATATGTTGACCTTGTGCGATTAAAAACAAGCAGCTGTGATATAGAACACTTACAGACTCCAATTTAGCAATCTGATCGCGAGCTTTGCGAAGCTCCTTCAACACCTTATGCAACTGTTGCTGCATGCTCTGACGATCAATTCTTTCATTCTCAAAATCCTTGGCAGAGAGTTGGATCTGAAGTGAGGCAGAAATGAAAGTCAAGAGCACAAGCTGAAAGATTTTGGACTGCATAACTTAATAACATAACATAATATATACTACAGAATGGCACATTTATGTGCTACATACCAGCCAACATATCTATGTGAATCTCTGCAGTGGCTAAATAACCAATGCAGTTTGCACAGATTTCTGGAAGGAATAAATGAAGTTCTACCTGTTGTTCCAGTGCTGCAATTCTCCTCTGTTCCTCATTGGTGTTTAGAAGAGATTTTTGCAACAAATTCACCTACAAAAGCAACATTGTCAAGACAAGGACATTTTATTTCTGTATATGTAGAGTAAAACAAAATGGTTCCAATAAACCTGCTTTGAAATTTGTTAATATACTGCAGTCTTGTCTTTTATTTAGAGAAACACTTTTTATTGGATGGAGTGCTTCCATTTGCAGAGTCTTTTATGCATCGTAAGCAATTCACTTTCATTAATAAATATTAGTAAAAAAGTGACTAACTATACAAGGATAAATGATAGGAGTCCGACCTGCAACAGAAGCTCAGCGGATCTCTTCCTCTCCTCCTCCAGTCTGATGCTGACGCTCTCCAGTTCTGCCCTCATCCTATCTGCTCGCTCAGATGAGACCTTTCTTTCCTCATGTGCTGCATGTCTGGATGTTTACACACTCCACATTAATCCAACTATTAACCCGTTAATGATACTTAAACGATAATACAATAATGGTTTGTGAAGATTAACGTAAATGGTTTGCTTTTACACTAAAAGTCACATTAATCACTTCAGGTTATATCATATACTTTCATTCCCATAAAAATGTCTTTCTTCCAGATTATAAACACACTCGGTAATAAATCCATCAATCAGTGTCTTATCCAAGGACAATTCAATACATACACCCAGGAGCCCTCAGATTAAATCATCAACCTTGAAACTGGCAGACAACTGCTGGACCTCCTGAATCCCTGCACCCCTTTTCTTGTAAACAGACCTTAGTAGGTGGCTTTATAGATGAGACCATGCAGATCGGACTGCTGCATCGGCCCAAGACTGACCACCACGGCAGACTTGTTTACCTGTTGTCAACTCGCTCCGCCTGCAGCTGGATCTCAGCCTTCTCCAGCTCCTTGCTCTTCTCTTCGTACTTCCTCAGAAAGACCGACAACTCGCTGCATTTGTCATCGTGCTTCCTCTGCAGCACCAACTTCTCCTCTTGGAGTCTGGTGACCTGTTGCTTTTGGCGCTGCAGCTCAGCCTGATCTTTCGAGGTCTGCAGAGCCGACAAAAACAAATTGCAAAACTGTTCATATTTTCTGTGTGTTTAGTTCTTCAATCTAACTCTGGAGATTAATTATAAAGATGTCTGAAGCCAAGGACTGTGGATATTTAGCTGCATACTGATTCAGCGCTGAATCAATCCTTTGAACTGAGGGAATATCAATGAATTTGCTCACTTTTAAGGGAGACAAGCATAAAAACCTTTACTAATGCGAACAGCACAACCAAGCAAAATATAAGCATTAGAGTAAGTCATTTTATGTTGATTTCAGTAAAAATGTGTAAATGATGTCTTTTTTCCCTCCAGATATAATGTACCTGATCCTTCTGCATGCTCAGGTCCAGCTGGGCTCTGGCAGTCTGTTCCTTTTGGCTCTCCAGGTTTTTCTGCACTCCTAAAAGCAGCTGCTCATAGTGGCTTTTCAGCTCAGATTCTTTTTCTGGGCCTGGAGAGTTAATAGCAGGTGAGATACGAAACATTATGAAGCAAATGAAAAGCCCATTAATATTAACAGTCATTCTATCACGAGAGAAACCTCAACATCGTCTTCATAGAAGCTTTAAATAAAGTTCAATTCTCAAGAGCTGATATTTTTTTTATCACTATAACTAGCGTAACATTTCTCTCTTTTTAATGAATACTGTTGTGGTAAATAAAGTAAAATATGAATTAAACTGCATACCATCTCCTACTTCTCCCTGTAGGAGGCCGGAGGCCAAAACATCTTACCTTCTGAACTACTCTCTGCTCTGGTTTGCTGCTGCTTTGCCTGAACCAGCTGCTGCTCCAACTCAGCTGACCGAGCAACAACAGACTGGACGTAGGCCTCTCTCTGCTGGTCGTAGACCAGCCAGTGCTGGTTCTTTTCTAGAGCCTGGGGACGGGATCCAAAATATTGACAATGATACTCTCTGTATGTGCACATCCAAATTCACTGACAGTTGGGGTTGGGGGTGTTGCTGTTTTTCTTTCCTGACAGGGACTAATTAATTGAAACACATTCAAGGATTAACAGGTCAGACATTTCTCCAACATTAGCTTCCCTTCATGCACTTCCTGTGAAATCTCAGCTAAATTTAAAATTCTCCTCATCACATAAAAAGCCAAACCTATAAATATTTTATTCAGACAGAGTACTCCATCCTCAGAATGCAGGCTTAAGTGTGATCTGGGCTTCTAACTATGAACTACATATGTAGGCTACGTCTACGGCCCAGTTGACTCTAGAATGACACCAAACAGCAGGTGGAGATGCAGGTCTTTTTCTGCAGCACAGTAGCTCACAGTGCTAAGATTCTTTCTTTCTTTTGTTTTGTTTTTTTTTTTACTTTATCTATGTAGTTCAGAGCAAATAAAGTTGTGAGTTGGAGCTGATAAAAAAATTGAGCAACAGTAATTTTTTACAGGAAATGCAGCCGTGTATCGTTCTGCCTGGTTTGGAGAAAAAAAAAAAAAAAGCATTACTGGCGTTAAACAAGTAGAAGAGAGTATGGTGCTACCAAGCATCGATTTAATGTGTAGTTACATTTCTGGCAATGTGCACCTCAGGTTGCTGATCTGACATAGAAGCATAAAAACCTACTGACTTGTGATTCCTGGAGTTTCCGAAGGCAGAGCCTCCAGTTATCAGGCTCCTCTCTGATGGAACCATCTCCCACTTTGTATTTGGCACACTGACGCCCTCTCTACCTTTATAATTTGGTTTCAATCTTTCCTTTTTGACAAGGCTTATACTTAAGTTACAGCTGAATCATCCCTTTAGTTATGCTGCTACAGGTCTGATTGGGAACCTGGGCACTTTAATCACTCCCCTCTTCTTTAACTCATCTGTTTGTTTGTTTTTTTTTTTTTTATAAATTTGGCATAATATAAATATGAACTGAACTAAATTGGATCTGTATTTAATGGAACTTTTAATTTTTTTTGCCTGCAAAGTTCCTTCAGATAACTTCTTGAGATTTGGCGCTACAAAAATAAACCCAACTCCAGTCCTGAGGTCTCTGCACTGGCTTCCTGTCACTCAGAGAATAGACTTTAAAACAGCTCTGCTTGTGTACAAGTCTCTTCATGGTCTAGTCCCAAAGAACATCTCTGACATGTTAGAGCCATATGAACCAACCCAGACTCTGAGGACCTCAGGGAGTGGTCTCCTGCTGGTGCCCAGAGTCAGAACAAGGACTAAACAAGGTGAAACTGCATTTCAGTTTTATGCTCCTAAAATCTGGAACAGTTTTCTAGAAGATGTGAGTCAGGCCTCAACAGGCTGAAAACAGTTCTGTTTAGCTGTGCATATGACAACTGAAAGGATTCTGCACACCTCATTTTAAATTCATTTTTAATTTAATTCATTAATGATTTTTTTTTTTTTACACTTGTATGATCTATGTAATGGTTCTGTTTGCCTTTTGTGTATCTGTAAAGCACTTTGAATTGCCTTGTCTACGAATTGTGCTCTACAAATAAACTTACCTTGCCTTGAAACTAAAGAAAACCTGGTTTAGAGAGACATTAAAATAATTGAAAAGACTCACATCTCGCAGTTGATCTTGGACCAGTGCCAACTCTGCAGGAGGTACCTGGCCATTCTGAAAAGGGAAAAAGTCCAAATAAAAAACTTAAGTCCCGATACACATGCGCACACGACTTATCCGCCCCCAAAATCTTACCTAGTCAGTTGCACTGGTGTCAAAATGGCAGGATTTCATTTGTATTAGACCAAGGATGAATAGCCCATACTCATTATTAATTAAAATATATATTTTTTTTAAATCTGTGCGTTATAAATGAAAGAGAAGTGTGCAGCTGCTTGGAGCTTCAGTCTGCGCTTCATTATGCACCCAGTAGGTAGTCTGAATACTGCCCTGTCGAGAAGAAGCATTTTAAAAATAACTTGCCATATAAAGCCAACCTTTGCTTGCAGCAAACAATGGTCACTGTCATTTTCAAGAGGTACTTCACATTCATGTTATTTCTGTTTTTAAGTTTCCAAGAGAAAAATTCAGACACAAAACTGAAGGTCTGCCACAGGCTCAAAATTAAACACAGGCTTGCTGCTTTAAATTATTCAGCCTAATTTTGAATAATGCAAGAAAAACACACTGTAGCAAGTGAGCAATTTAAGCAGAGCTTTTCAAAGACTCGACCATGTGACCAAGGGCACCAACCCTAGAGCAAGTTCCACGACATCCATCCTAGAGGACTGCAGCTCTTCTTACAAGTCTGTTACACTGACCTTGAGATCTGTGCGTTTGATCCCAACACCCACGTCCCAGCAAAACCTTCACAGCACTATCACTGTAAAGCATCTGGATAAGAGTTTATATGCTAATCCTGCCTGGTCAGATCATTTCTAGTGAGACAAAACAAGCCAAGCAAAGGGATTAGAGAGGGAAGATGGTCTCAAAAAAAAAAGAGAAAAAAAAATCCAGTTGTTTTAGTAGCTGCAAGGCAGGTTTGATACATCCAAGACACAAACTCTCTTCCATTAATCCAACTGCATTTGAAGGTGATGGTTTCATGGCTGAAAGGGGATTCTGTTCATTTATCTGTATTAAAAATCACGACTGCAACGAGTAACATTTATACATCATTTTCAAAACTGGATTTCTCAACACCATGCAGTCACGCCACAGGAAAACAATATTGCCTTGAAGAGTGCTCAAAATTGCAACACCACAAAATTAATCATAATTCCAGAACACCTGCATTTTGCTGCCATGCTAAAGTATAAAAGCTCTGACTTCATGTGTGCACTTTATGTGACATGAAGTACTATCCAATTTCAGACATAAGGTAACAATTAGATGCATAATGTAGCTCTTTGTCAAAGTCTGAAAGAGGCTGGAAGGAACATTCCTTTAAAACCAACCTAGTTAGCGACTAAGTTATTCATCAACATGACAAAATGCCAGCACTAATGTGGCATGTCCCATATCAGGAAAAGTATTCATATTCATTCATATTCATGCTCTCCACTCAATGCTTCCCATCCTTGGGTCTAGAAGTAGGCATTGCTAGAATGTCGACATTCAAAGGCAGCACCTCAAGCAATTTTCTAAACTTCAAGTAAAAGATGACGTTATATAATTAAAAATTGTATAAATCAATTAAAACAATCGGCTGCAGTCTTCTGACTAGAGTTGGTGCTATCAGATGGTACGGTGCCCAACCATCACCGGGTGTTTAGAGTCAGACATGAGGCCCTCCAGTCGGTGGGTCAGCAGTGGTGGCCAGATGACTGCCCAGACCTTAAGCCTCCCTCCTCCCCCCTTTTGTGCCAGATCCAACAAGACACCTTCCTGCTGCTTCCCCAGTCCTTCGTACTGCTGTCTTCGGCTCATTGCTTGATATTCCCAGTGCAGCGAGTCTCATCCACACAGATATGATTGTTATTTTTTTGTACAGGACCATTATTCTAAAAATAAAACATGAAATTTGAACAAAATATGCCAAGGGAAGAAAAAAAAAACAGTGTCCTCCAAACAAAAACCTAAACTGGATTGTATTTTAATTCCCCTCTTAATCCCATTTTGAAGTGATATACTTAATGATGAAGCAAAGGATTTTTTTTTTTTTTTGTCTGAAAAGCCAGACGTGAGCCATGTGAATTTTTCAAATCCTACTTTCTAGGAGCCAGGAAGAATCTTGGTGATGACTTTCTAGTGAATGCAGCAGAATTAGGTCCACAGCTGAAGGGGAAGTAGCAACTACACACACACACACCAAAGGCATGTGCACAGATTATTTTGATGAAATTACATACTTTATGCTGCACAACAGAAACATGGACACAGTAGTCATTTTATCCTGTTACTGCACTGGTAATGATAGATTAAAAAAGATTAACATGGGAAAAGATACACATTTATACCTTTTATTTTCACCCATTTTTTGCTGAAAATTTTAATTAAAATCATAACAAATGGTAAGGCTGATAAAGAAAGGTGAAAGGTGATGTCAGCAATATAAGAAAACAGAATAAACAGTGCCACCTAGTGGACAACATAAGAGCTGCACCCATATGCCCAAACATGCCTCCATTCATGCACCAGTCACTGAAAGGCATTTTATGTAAAAAGAAAAGAAAACTTTAATTCAACCCATTAAAAAACAAACTTAGTGAAAAACTGACATTAAAAGCAGCTCAACCCACTGATCTGAACAGATGCTGAAACTCGAGCCATAATCACACCAGTTATGGTTAAGGTGCTTGTTACTTTAAAACACATCTGCGCTTTGAGGAACGCAAGCCCCCAAAAAAACTCCTGAAACAGAATTTTGGCTAAAAGATTTCAGTTGAAAAGACAAGTGTCTACTGAATCAGCAGTTTAGACACAGAGGGAAAATTTTGCAGGAGGAGAATATTTGAATGGGAGGCAGAGTAAAAGCTGTTCCAAGATTTAATCCTATGCCAAAGGGGCAGAAAGCCCATCAGGAGGATATCTAATCAAGCAGCTCTGCTCCTAGGTACCACATGACCAGATGAGAAGAGAGAAAAAAAAAACCCCATAATAATAGAGGTACATTTTTCCCCTTAAAATTGCTAATAATTATCTCCCAATTCCCTTCATTTGCTCATATTTTCAAACGAAATATTTGAAACAGCTCTGGGTTATATAACCAAAGGCAGGAATGGCACAATTTAAAAGCTCTCATGACCTGTACCAGCACAAGATCATGACCATCTTTTCCATTAAGAATGTAATGATTCCCAAAGAGACAACAGATCATTTTAAAGAAGACAGTTTGGGCCCCAGATTATTTTAGAACATCTTGACAGGTACAAAGTTGTAAGGTCAAACCACCATCACCTGTGTTTCCAGGGACTGACATCGAGCTGAAACAGTGGTCAGTTTGTTTTTCAGATTCTCCGTCTCCTGTGACAAATTCTGGAACAGTGCGTCTTTCAGCTCTGCCTCTTTTTTCTGCTGCTCCAGCTGAGCCTGCAGCGATGCAACCACCTGAATTACAGAACAAAACCAGGAACTTGAGTCACCTCTGTAATGACCAATGGCTTGTTTTTTTCTTTTTTTAAACATTTGTTTAAGCAGCAACAGTATGGCAAGAAAAATTTGTGTTTGTGTCTTCGGTGCAATTATCCTTGCATAATTGACATTACATGGCTGGAAGTCTGGTGGCATTGCCCACTTGGCACTTACGTTGATGAAACTTAATGAAGAAGAGGGAAGGGGTGATTAACGTCTGTGCTAAACAAAATGCTGATATTCCATTTGCCAGCATGTCATCTCCCGAGTCTGGCCTGCTGCCATTCTGACTAGACTAAATTAGAGAGCTATTTGAGCAACAATAGAGGAGAAATTACACGAGGATAAGCAGCCGCCGCCGCTGCAAACACGTAGCATGAATTTTTACACCACTGTCAAACAGTTACAAGTCATGAAAGGCAATACATATACATCCACAACAGAAATGTCAAGTGAGCAGAATATAGCACCATGTGTAAGGGTACAGCTGCTGCTGGCTGTCAAAACTTCACTTTGCAGAGCTGCTGTCAAAATGAGCTTGATGCCATTTCCCACCAACTGTTTGTAGCAGCTCATTGGAATTCCAGTGTAATTTTATTTATTTTTTTGCTCCCTGAAAGTTGTCTGCTGCCAGCAATACAAATGCCACCAACAACAATGCCTGTAGTGCAATAAATTTTCACAAGTTGAAGAGTACCCTCGAAGGCACTGCTGTGGGTGTCCCCACAGGAGCATAGTAATGCCATGGCACATCCAAAAGTGTGTGAGAGTGTTTACAGGGGACTTTATGATGGATAGTTCTCTATAGAAGTGACTTTTGACTGTATATTTCTGCAGCGAGGTGTCAGTGTACATACCTCTCCTCCTCTAGCTGACAGCTGCTGTCTCAGGGTCACCAGCTCCTGCTCTTTAACCAGCAACTGCTGGTTGTTTCTCTCTCGCAGTGTCTCAAGAGAAAGTATCCTCTGGAAAACAAATGGGGGGGAAAAAAAGTAATAAAAACATTACAATAAAAAAAGAAAGAAAGAACAAAAAGGGATTGCAGACAGCTCCTTTACCTCCAGCAACTTGCTTTTGTCTGAGTCAGATGGTTTGATGTGTCGCTTGGCCAGTTCATCAATCTTTTTCCTCAGGTGAGCGTTCTCCTTCCTGACCCGCTCCAGCTCCCCCTCAGCCTTGGACGCAGAGCTGCTGGATTTGAAACCCAGCTTCGATACGAGTGTCTCTTTGGCACCTTTAGATGCCATGGCCTTTTTTTGATGGTATTGAAAATGTAAACTCGGGTGATCTAGGGAGACAAGTCATTTAAGAGTGTGACCTTTTTTTAATGCCAAGTTCACTAATCAACTACTGTTACAGAAAGGGTACTTAATAGTGGTCTTAATACCAGCCTTAATTTATGCAATTTTTTTCACATGTTATAAATACATATACACACACACGTTGTGTATATGTGCGTGTAAAGGCTGAGCCCACACTGGCCCAAGTTCACACGCCCAAAACCTGGCCAAAGCTTTCTATTTACTCACATCTTGAACCAACATACACTCGCTGCTCCTCCCTCAGCAGCCAGTTAACTTTAAATAAATAGATGTAGATAATTCATTCAGAAGAGTCACAACTCCCTGGTGTCATAAGAGGGAAGTCATTGTCTCTGCCACGAACATAAACTAATGCAAAAATAATGCCTCCTGTCCAAATTAAAATACAAAACAGAAGTTCCTGGCACAGATAAAAATAAAATATAAAATACTCACGGAGAAAGAAAGCAAGCTGAAAATATCCACTGAAATTAGTCTGTTTGTTACGCGTCCGTTGTTTAACCTACACTTTCATTTCCTGAAGTTTGAATTGCAGCGCGGTGACGTCATGCCCATGATGTCGCCGCGAAGTACGTCTGTTTATGTACCCCGGGGTGCACCGATATACTGAATGTTAGGCGGTGCGCTGGTAAGATTACGCAAAATTAAATCCTCCCGCAAAAGTAAATTTTTGCTATTTTATTTAATATCATGTTATGATTCATAAACTATCTTTAAATTGATTTATGCGTTACTTTTACCGCTTGGTGAAAAATTGTTATAGCGGGCCCACCGTTACCTAGAATAAATCGAGCAGATCCAGCACAGCTAACAGGTCACTTAAACCGGCTTGTATGCATATCACTGTGACAACATCATTGGGCGAGCGTGGGGCTTTCAGTATTGTTGTTTCTGCGGCACTGTCTCCAACTAGCGACATCTCCTGTGTTTACCTCACCTCTCTCCCGGTGACAGTTGGGATAGGCTCCAGCAGACCCCCGAGTTAAGAAGGCAGTTTATAGAAAATAACTAAATGAATGTATGGTCATGACAGGGCTGTCCTACACAAGTCGAGAGTCTGTGTGGTGTCACAGTAGGCTCTGCATTACAAGAACATGTTCATTCAAAAAAAAAAAAAAAAAAAATCAAATATAATTTAATGGATTCTGAAGTGTCTCAGTTTTTTTCAACAGTTAGTAGCTTATGCCTGTAATGCATTATATATTATCAGTGTTTTATGTCCAGAAGGGGAGTCGCCTAAAAAGAGCAATTTATGACTTCTATGTTCTTTCTGTGTTCTTGCAGTGTTTTCTGATTTAATTACAGTATTACAACATGCTTTATATGATGCATTTTTTAATGACTTCTATGCAGTTGTATTTCAGTAGTGTTATCAATAAAGTTTGGAGGGAGCAAAAAGAGAAAAAAAAATCAGCGTTGTAGTAATTTTTCAGAGGCTCTGTCATAATCCATTAAGCCCAAATGCTTGTGATGCGGCAGCGTGGTGGCTTGGTGGTTAGCACTGTTGCGTCACAGCAAGAGGGTTCCTGTGGAGTCTGGATGTTCTCCCTGTGCTTGTGTAGGTTTCCTCCAGGTACTCCGGCTTCCTCTCACAGTTATAACCACAGTCCAAAGACATGCATGTCAGGTTAATTGGTGGTTCTAAATTGCCCGTAGGAGTGATTGTGAGTGTGCATGGTTGTTTGTCTACATGTGACCCTGCAATGGACTGGCAACCTGTCCAGGTTGTACCCCTGCCTTTCACTCGAAGAGAGCTGGGATAGGCTCCAGCAGATCCCTGTGACCCTGCATAGGATTAAGCAGGCATAGATAATGGATGGATGGATGCCTGTGGTGCTTGATTAATATAAATGGGGATCAAAATAGCAAAATGAGTCCTTCAATATGCAGGGTCAGTGAAGATCAACTTGCTACTGGAGCCTCCGGTGGCTGGTTGAGGAACTGCAATCATCTTAATTTCTTGTTTTGTGTCAGACCAGCAAATGGGGAGTAGCCCCATACTTAAATCCAGTTAACTGAGCTAACTGATGCTTTTTGGCTGAACAATTTTCCAGAAATGTCTCTTCTTGTAATTGACAGTCTTTTGGATTTATTGGGTTGGGTTATATTTGAAAGCAACGTGTTTCAAAAAACCTGGCCCTAAAGCAAGAAAAGTTGATTGGGATTATATTTTTGTACTCAGAGTTTTGACAATGAGGCATTCCATCTCTGAAAGACAGCAAAGGCAAACAGTTCACATTTATCATTCTCAATGTAAAACTGTAAGAAGATAAAATACATTAAAAAGAGTTGGGAGTGATCATAACTTATGATAGATCGAGAAGATGGAAAAACTCTGGAATTTCTGCAGGCAATTTCGATATGTTGTCTTTGTACATTTTTGCATTGATATAATGTTTAAGTGACAGGCAAATTATTCCATTCTGCTTTATCTATGTTTTATACAGCATCTCAACTCCTTTTGAAAATGCTGTTGAACATTTGACTAAAACTAAATATAGCATGTGAATCCAGGCATGAGAATTATTAACTTTCTTACAAATGAGACAGCCTTTCTGAAATGACTTTCTGTAAATACATTGAGCATATTCTTAATATCTTCAAAAGAACTATTTTTACTGTGGTGTAAGGTTCCTTAATTAGTCATTTTTCTTACTGAAGCAGGGGCTATATTTTTCGTGGCTGGTATATTTCATTCTGTAATAACTATGGGCATTGTGTATATTTAATAACCTCAGCCAGACTATTGAACTTGATTAAAGCAGGAGTGATTTTGAAGGAGCACTCAGTGTTTCCTCTCATTCTTTTGTCAGGGGTAAACAGAAATAATGAGTCAAAGTCAGTATACAATAACTCCAGTATAAAATAAAGAGGCTTGTCTCTCATATTCAGCACTAGTTGCTGAAACTGTTTTCACATTAATCACAAGTTGATTTATTAATATGAAAAAAAGGCATCCAGCAGTAAACCCAGAGATATTAATTTTAGCCTTGAAAATATTTATGTTGCAGTAAACATTTTATACCAGTCAAAAGGGGTTTATCTAATTTTAGTGTCTGGGATCAAACTTCTTACATGTCACCTTGTTCTCCCCACTTATACAATATTCAGAAATCAAGGCATTTAAGCATATAATTAACTCCCCTAGTGGCACAAGTAATACAGTTCTAACCCAGTGCATGTCATGAATTTAATTCTCCTGCTCCTTAATGCTCATAAATTTACTTCAGTGAGCTGAGGTTCTGTTTCCAGATGAAACAACTGTAGGTTTGAAAACTTGCTGAAAAATTGTCCTCACTTTCAAGACTTCAAACTTCACTAATAGGGATTAAAAATATATGTGATAAAATCTGAAAATAAATGCACAATATTAACTTTAATTTGACTTCTTATGTGGTTGCACAAGACATGTTGAGCCTGTGTGGATCAATAAAATAGGATTTGCTTAATCTAACTTAAAATTCTTTCAAATAGCGAAGTAGAAGTGTCAAATATGAGGCCATTTGTCTGACACTAAAAACCTTTTTTTAATAGTGGTTTTCAAATGAGTTGATATTGAGTATGATTATAAATAATTGTTATAAGTAACTCAAAGCTGAGTGTGGTCTTGTCACTGCTCAGCCAGTAATAGTCTACTCTGATAAAGGTTATCCTTAGATATTTGATATCTTCTTCTTTGTTATTCAAAGGTAGGTGTCGAGTTGTGTTCCTTGGAGATGAGCAGAGGGATGGACTTGAGGAGTGGACTCCTCACTGTGGCGCTCCAGCAAGCTCTGTCATGTTATCGCTGGACAACCCTTCCCTGACTGTTTGCCTGACAAGCTAATTGAAGACTGCGGGACGACGACTGCATGACAAGAAACATGCCTCCAAATGAGGCATCTGGGCAAAATCTGTTAAAGGGTTATAATTTATCTGGACAGTGCAGTGTTAAAAATGACATTTCGTTTTCATTTGTCTCTTAGTTGATTTACAGAGCCGTCAGGTTTTTCATCTGCCACTGAATGGCCTTATCAGGGCTAGGAAGAATTCTGGCTTATGGATCAGCCTCCTGGTGAGCCATGTCAGCATCAGCAGAGTACAAGCAGCTTTGCAGCAGACCTCCTGCTGCCTGGCATCATTGACTGGCCCTGCTACTGTCGCCTGGAGATGGGTCAATGACCCATGAGGCTCATGGCAAATACCGGGACTGCACTCTACTGGCAAACCACACAGTTCATTCACTGTGAGGGATTTTCGCCCCCACAGACAACCATCATTCCTTCATTTATACATTGTCCTATTCCATTTTATCCTGTTCATGGTTATAAAAGGGCTGGACAGTCATCCTGCGCTCCTGCTGTCATCGAGTGGGAGGCAGAATACATCCTGGACAGGTCACCGGTCCATCACAGGGCCACACAGAGACAAACAATACAACCATGTGCTCTCCACTCCCCCTCCTACAGACAACTTGGAATTAACACTCAATTTACAAAGCATGTTTTGGGGGTTTTGGGACCCAGTTTATGCAGAGAAAGGTCACACATCTACAAACAACACAACACATTAAGCTTTTTTCATTTTAGAAGGCATGTATGACACAAGAATGACATGAAATAAGCACTGTACCCACAATGACGCACATTCGTGGCAGCATCAAGCTTTGGGAGCTGCTTCATTTTGGACTGGGGCTTTAAGAAGATCAGCATTCTGTAATAGGCCAGCCTGAGAGATGACCTGAATCCAAATAAAAAGCTGTATGTGGGGTGACCTGAAGAGGATTGTGCATAGGAAATGCCCTGACAGTTCGACTGATCTACAATATTTCTGGAAGGAGGCACGTGACAATGTTGCCAAGTCAAAATCTTCCCCAGAAAGATTGAGTGCTGCAAATACACCCCAAGGTGCTTGAACAGATTGCTTTTTTAAGGCTGTGCACACTGAAACAACCTGAATTTTCAGGGTTC
This sequence comes from Hirundichthys speculiger, assembly GCA_018398805.1. Classification (NCBI taxonomy): domain Eukaryota; kingdom Metazoa; phylum Chordata; class Actinopteri; order Beloniformes; family Exocoetidae; genus Hirundichthys; species Hirundichthys speculiger. The sequence goes on from JAGFBZ010000105.1 coordinate 613,304, forward strand.
TGATTTTTGTTTCCTCCTTAGTGGTTTCTGATTTGTTTCACCTTTTCGGTTGCCACCTTGCAGATAATGTTGCACAGTACAAAACATGGTTTTTCTTGCTGCGATTTTAACAGGATGGTGCAGATTTTTATAGATAGTGGATTTTCTCCAACTCTTTTATTTTGAAAGAATTTGATTGCCCACTGTGACCCTAGTTAGAAAAGAGATAATAAGCATCATCAGACTAATAAGGTCAACCTGGAAATACCCATTGGTACATGAAAGATATGTACAGAACCAAGAAATCAGCACTTATAGCAAACACAAGCCTGGAACATTAATACATAGTAATAAAATGTCATTAGACAAAGAGAGATTCAGCTCATGCTCTCAATAAATGCACTTAGATGGTGACTGTTTAAAAGGAAACATAATCACATAGCAAACCCCAGTGTACTGGAAAGAAAGAAAACAAAACTCCAAAAGACCTTTGACAAATTTCAAGTTCATTTTACCGCCGAAATGCACCTACAGATCAGCAGTTTGCCTGGGAAGGCTGGCAGCTGAAAAATGAAAACCATGATTCATTTTGTGGCAGCAAAACATTGAAGTCATTTTCAGTCTGCATGACTGAACATTCCCAACAAATCTCAGTTTGTTTGACTGCTAATTAACTTAAGTATGCGTTTATTTCTCAGTTCCAGAAGGCACCACCTTTATTCTTCTATTTTAGCTCCTGACACTGGTTGATTATCGCTGCATGAAGAAGAATAATGCAGATAGTAAATGTGATCTTAAATAAAGTAACTGATTTCAGACTTGACACAAACTGCTGCCTTGGTAACTAAAAATGATCTGAATTTGAAGACTTACAGTGAAGAAAGGTTTTTACTATGAAGACTAATGTTTTACACGAAGACGCATCTCTTTTCCTTGACAAGTGCTATTTCTGCTCTTACCGCACTAGTTTTATGTAGCATGGGTTATTTATTTCTAATCACCGGCCAGAAACTAGAACCATTTGGGCGCACAATTTGAAGAAAGTTGCATGCCTGTTTCGTTATGTACAGTAGCCACATAACTGACCTAGGTCACATGAATATATAACCTAATGACGCGTGGGTTTGTAGGCTTTAACCCCAAATGTCACAATTAGTTTTGTATATTTTGTATTATTGAACCTCAGTCCCAAAGAGGATGGGATGGCAGACTAGTTCAGCACCTGAATTCTTCTGTGAAGCCATGCTGTTGTGATGGAAGCAGTATGTGGTTTAGCATTGTCTTGCTGAAATATGCAAGGTCCTCCCTGAAAGAGACGTTGTCTTGATGGGAGCATATATTGCTCTAAAACCTCTACGTTCTCTTCAGCATTGATGGGTAAGCTACCTACACCATAGGTGATGCATCAGAGATGCAGGCTTTGAACTATCCACTGATAACAAGCTGGATGGTCCCTCTCCTCTTTAGTCTGCAGGACACGGCGTCTATGGTTTCAAAAAGAATTTCAGTTTTTGATTCATCTGACCACAGAACAGTCTTCCATTTTACCTCAGACCATTTTAGATGAGCTTTGGCCCAGAGAAGACATTGGTTTTAATGGATTGTGTTCACATACGGCTTCTTGTTTGGATGATACAGCTTTAACTTTCATTTATGGATCACAGCAAATTGTGTTCAGAAGGTGATTTCATGAGGTGTTCCTGAGCCCATGTTGTGATGTCCAGTAGAGAATCATGCCTGTTCTTAATTCTGCTGCCTGAGGGCCCAAAGATCATGTGCATCCAGTTTTGACCTTCAGCCTTGTTCCTCGAGCACAGACTCCTCCTGATTCTCTGAATCTTTTGATGATATTATGTTCTGTAGATGTTGGATCCTTCAAAGTTTTTTTTTTTTTTTTTTTTGCAATCTTCAGATGCAGTTTGCTGCACACTGGTGAACTCTGTCTATTTTTACATCTGAGAGGCTCTGCCTCTTTGAATAGCTCCTTTTATACCCAGTCATGTTACTGACCTGTTGCTAATTAACCTAATTAGATGTCATATTGCCCTCCATTTGTTTTTGATTTGTGGCAGTTGCTTTTCTAGCCTTTTGTTTGCCCTGTTCCCACTTTTTTGAAATGTTCTGCTATTACCCAAGTCAAAATGAGCTATTATTTTCCATAAAATAGCAACATTTCTCATTTTCAATACCTGATATGTTCTTTATGTTCTATTGTGAATAAAATATGGGTTTATAAGATTTGCGAATCATTGTTTTACACATTGTCCCAACTTTTTTGGGGTTGTGGTTGTAGAAAAATTATTTGGATATTTTAAGAGCTTGTCAATTTATGTTCTAAATTTCTACAAATTTTCAATGTGCCAGAAGTACTGAAATCTTTTTGGGAATGGGTGTTGAATGAAAACTGGTACAATGGTTTGAGGTGAAATGGCATGTCAAGAATGAGACCAAGGCAATACCTGCTGCCTTGGTCTCATTCTTTTCCTTGTAATAACCTTTTCAGTCAAAAATATAAGTCATTTGCTGGAGCAAAATCAATTGGCGGGGCAAAAAGGAGCCATATGATCACCTTTTTTTCAACAGTTCACTCAGTTTCCCAACGGTCTAATGAAATGTCAGTGACATGCTTGGGTCTAAATATCACTAAGATACTCTACCACAACTCACTTCTCCATCATGTCTGTACATCTCTGTTCACAGAAGCTGGTTTTAGGGGGTGGAGTCAGCCACTTTAACTCCCCTCCGCTCTTCTTTTCTATATGTTATCTTTTTTTTAAGGATTTTTTTGGTGCTAGTGGCCTCCATAGACAGGAAGGGGGGCAAAAAGAGAATGCGGAGGACATGCAGCAAAGGGTAACACAGGCCGGGAGTCGCACCTGCGACTGCTGCGTCGAGGACTGTAGCCTCTGTATGTGAGCCACCTGCGCTAACCACTGCACCACCGGCCGGCCCGTAGTCTGCGTTTGATTAATCTTTGTGCCATCCACTTCTGAGGGAAGAAAAATGCAGCATGGTGTGAAGTTGGGTGGGGGCAAAGATGGAGAGGCTGGATGATACCACTCTGATTTGGGTATGTGGTGACACAGTACCCCACAGATTTGAGCATCCTACTGAATTCAAAATTTCCAGGCCTGGGTTACCCCAAACAAAGTGACGGGGCTGTGTCATGTAGGACTGTTTCAGTTAGTAGTGACTTCAAACACCCAAATAAATGCACTCATGATTTTTTCATGATATATCACCTTTTGGTGTGCCTGCTCTAGATTTCAAAGAACTGGCTCGCTCACATGCACTAACAAGCTTGCACTGCAGGCTCACCTGTCACACTATGGAACAGAAGAAGCTTAAGTCACGACACAGAGGAAATGTGACCTCTTTCACCGCTGAGGACACAGGATAGTTTCACTGTGATATGCAAAATGAACAACTTAACAGCACATTCTGTGGCGGAGTCATATGTTGTAAAAATTTTAAAAAGTCACCACAAAAACATTATTTGTTAAGAACTCGTGCTTATCTCATACATTTCTTTAAGAATAGACAGTAACTAAACCAATTATTGTGCAATAAGATCAAACGGAAAACATTAACATTGTAAATGTCATGTTTGATTTGACTTTGATTTAACCTTGGTATTTAAATTACTCGACGTCACATTTTTGTGATGCAAGAAAAATTCAAAGAAAGAATGACTATCAGGACCAAACATTATAATTGGGTAAAGATGCATCAGAGTAAAGAGTGAAAAAGGAAAGTTAATTCTGGTTGCTTGGCAACAGTGTAAGAAATGAAAGGAAGAATAAGAGACTGCACGTGAGCAGCTTTACACCATGTGAGGAAGGCACAAAATATGAAGCAGAGTGAGTGATCTATAGGCTGCAGACAAAGAGATTTAAAAAGTTGTAGAGGGAAGACGGTCACATAAAGAGGATTACTGTATGTGACAACTATGGCAGCAAAGACTGAGGGACTGCTCCATCACTGCAGGTGGCTGCAGGTCTGTCTGCTTTGAGGTGAAACACATTTGGTTTTGTAGGTACAGGTGGAAAAATAGTGGCAATACTTCCCTTTAATCCGGAGCCAAATGGAGCCATTGTCTGATTAAAACAAATAAACACACACGCGCGCACACACACACACACCACTTTCTTGTCTGCTTAAAGCTGTTTTATCTAAAGATTGTTCCAGTAAACAGCATCTGGGAAATGCTTGAACATGACAACATGACAGCACCTTGATCTCATGTGGAGCCTTGGTGCTTTTTTCCCTAATGGTCACAGCTGGAACTGGGTTCTATTCATGACTTTTGCATCAACTGGACCGATTTCTGTCTCAATTTCAATTCTATTTATCTCCTATGCGACATCATAGTTTGTTTGTCCTTTGTGGTATTATCTAAATCGGTGTCTCTCAACTGCCGGGACACGACCCAAAATAGGGTCTCACTCTTTTTCAGCGGGCCATTACATTACCATTACATTAAAAAAAAAAAAAAAAAAGAGAGAGAGAAAATGTTAAGAAAAAAAATTGTGTTTTTATTTCGAAGGGAATTTTTCATGCAGCAGAGTGCCGTTTATTTATACTTCTTAACAGAAGGTGGCGATAATGTCCTGTAATGCTAATTAACACCCTCCATTTCACAGAGTAGAAGAAGACCTGCAGATGCTCTGACCTGTTTTTATATTCTGATTGAATGCAAGCACGACAAGTACTCTGATTTTCTATATTATCTCATGTTCAAACTGCAGGATCAAATCTGAGAAGTTGAACTTTTTCCTCAGTTTGGGTCACTGGCTTGTCATTAAGGGGTGATGGTGGGTCCCGAAGCCAGAACAATCACTGATCTAAACGATCTCCCTTGAGACAGCAGGAGGTATTGCCTCATTAGTTAAAAATGAATGGACTATAAATCTGTGCATGATCAGGGGCATGGTGCTACGAGTGACAGCTGCATTGCTGTCGATTGTGCCACATGGCTAGCTGTCATCAGTTTAGCCACTTAGAACTTGTGAGCTGTGTATAAAGACCTATGAGAGTATAAACATTCTTATTTTAAAGATAATATGGCTTTCTTAGGCTGTTATATGCATTAGGAGCTTTCCCTCTGGATTAAGTCGGGTAGGGTCTGCTGAGTTGAGTCAGCTCCAGTTAATACGCTGCCACCCAGAGCTCCAGAAATAGGCAACAAATCCACTCCACAGAAAACCTTTGGCCAACATCACAGAGAGCATGTCCATTTCTTTTTAAACAGTCTTTGCTCAAACCTAATTATAGCTTATTGACGCCTGCGTGAACAAACCTCTAGGGTTGTTTTTGGAGAGAGGACTACTTCCAGTGTTGATAACATTATTCAAACACACTGAATGAGAGGGGGCCTCTCGCTTTCACATCCACTTCACACCCAGAATGAGAAATACACACAACACATTCTTCGGTGTCGGTGACCCGACACACAAGACATATCAATATAGGAACTGCAACAAATGACGTGTGGCTTTGATAATTTCTTAAGATGGGCCACTCTTTTAATAATGCGGCTGACATGGAGGTGGTACATCGTTACAGAATTTAAAAACACAAGGCCCACCAAGAAATGGTGTCTGTGTTTTCAACTAAAAAGTATAAGTAAGTCCTATCAGTCAGTCATGGTATGGAAGGACAAAACTGAATAGGAGAGAATTGGATAGCTTCCCTGGAGAGTTTCTAACCCAAGTGGGAATTCTTTCCTATGTGAGGTAGAGACTTGGTTGTAACATAAATAATTCTTTTGTGTTTTTATCCCTCTTTCATCTTAAGAATATTTCTTTCACTCCACTCCCCTCCCTTCCCTTTCCTCTATTGTTGCACTCTCTGCCCATTTTTCTTCCTCTCCTCCATTCCTCTTCCCTTTACCCCCACCTCGCTTTCTAGTGACAGGATGCTGATTTTTTTTACCAGCTAATCATAAAAACGCCAATAATGCATCGACCGAAAATCCAGCATGAATATAAGCTCTTTTTAAATCATATAGAAATTCTGCAGCGGTGCTGATACCAGCTGACATTTGGAAAGAGGTGGGGTAAGACCTGGACAGGTCGCCAGGCAACAGAGGTTTTCATGCCTGTGGACATTTTAAAGCCATGCAACTTACCTCACATGCATGTCTTTAGATTGCGGGAGGAGGTAACACCCCCCCCCCCCCCCCCCCCCCTCCAACCCCACCGCCCCAAGCCCTCCCATGGCAAAAACATGTAAACTCTAAACAGAGAAATTGGTCCACTATTGTTCTACTCACTATTAAAGATTTAAAAAAAATCTGTGTGAACGTGACATTTGTTTATCCTTCTTCTATACTTGTATCTACGTGTGTCCTTGTGAAGTCACAGCTCTTATTTCAAATCTTCTTGGTCTAACGATTAAATTATTACTCTTCACCCTCCACAAAACCAGCCACAGCCATGCATGTTATGACCCACTGACTGTACACACCAATAAGCCAGAGGGAGAGAAAGCTGAGAGGGAAAAAAAAGATGAAAAGATTGAGATGTGATTCAGACCATGAGTTTGCAATCAATTAAGGACCTAATAGATATTCCCAGGACCTCTGTGTTTCAAGGAGAAAGAAAACTTACTTCCAAAACCCTGACAGCTTGATTAAATGTTTCATCCAATGACATTTGGAAAGGACTGATATTGGCATTTCTGTGTTGCCATGAAACAAGAAGCCTTTATCTTACTATTGTAATAATAAAATTCTAGAGTAATACTCATTACAACATGTAATTAATGAACAGTCAGATCCTGCCAAGACCCAACTCCAGCCTTGATTTCCCCAAACTGCTTCACAGCGGTGGAAATTTGACTAAGATACCTTTAATGAATTGCTTTGCCTTCTACCGCAGAACAACAAAGTGCACAGAGTTTGAGATTTTATTCCACTTTTGAGATCTTAAGAATGAATTCAGGTAAGTTGTACTGTGTCCCTGTGTATGTGTTTTAGTGCTTTGTACTCTCAACTGTAGATGAAAAAGTCCAAGTTTGTATCACCAAAAAGTCAGCCCATAATTTAAATCTGAGTTGCAAGTATTTAATGTATCCTTGATGGAATAAATTACACTTTGAGATCACTTGCGGAGATGCTTTTTTTTTTTTTTGCTAATTTGCTTTTTTAAACCTTTCTTGCATTGCAGGTGTAATCAGTGGTTTCATTTTTAGAAAATGTCCATGAAGTTTGGAATAACGAGGCGCTCGGTTTGCCTCTCTTTTACTTTAATGACTGCACACCTCTGGCTGCACGGACTCCTCAGGTTTGAACAAAATCTGACTACTGTTCATGCATCTTGCATGTTGTGTCATGCATGATAAAACAAAGCTCCAAAGAATTTCATGTAATGTCAGCCATGCTTGACTTTTCAGCTCTACAAGCGTCTCTAAAAAAGGTCGGCGAGGCTGTGGTGAAGGGATGGTTGAGGAAGGTCCATGACAGTCGGCACTCCTTTGGTGTTCTCTGTAGCTCTTGCAAAACTTTAATGTTCTTTGGATTCGTTATCCCACTGAAGTAGATTTTTACATTTTTATTTCACAAGGATGAAAACCAAAGGGCGTTTCTGAAGAATAGAGAGCTACTTCTCAGTAAGTACACTTCTCAACTTGAATATTCCTATTTCTCTGTGGTGTCTCTGCTTCCTTTTTATATCTTTGTAGATACACACGCCTTCCCCATCTGTTGGAAAGACCTCTCAAAAAGCCTGAAATTAATTGTTTGATGAAGGACATAGGAGGGCTATAAAGAGCTGTACTTTGCATGCAGAGAGCCCAGATTTGCGAGCTCTGCCACTGTGTGAAGGCCTGTGACAAAAAACATTCGAGACCAAGACATCGTAATCTCATTTGCTGATATAACCTTCCCTTTGATTCTTTGTAGCACGCATTTACAATGTTTTGACCTGATTCTTAGCATCAATGTAGAAAACTCACATTTAATTGCAAGGCTCCACTTGGTATTTATTTTTAGATCAGTGCAGATTGGAGATCAACACATACAGTCTTGACAGTTCTGGCAGTAATTGCATACATTTCCATTGTCACTCTGTGGCCATTCCTTTTGAATTACTGGCTGTTCATGGTACTTCAATGTTGCTCAGAAGTACTGAGAGCCATGTTTAAGACTCCAGCCTTGTTTTTTTAGAAGGCAAAAGCATGAATTCCTCACTTTTCACGATATCAGTGATAAAATAAGCCAAAATAGACATGATGCACGTAGGTAGCAGAGCAGAGCAGACGCTTGCCTCTGGGACGTCTCTAAAACACACCCCAGCTTGACTGGTGGGACTACTCTTGTAGACAAAAATGCCTGAAATTCACAGCAGCTGGTGCTGTGCAGCCATTAGCAACACTTCTGTGGCTGGTAGGACCCTGGGGTAAGCTGAACGTTGAATATGAGTTGAGACTAACAGCCCCATTAGAAACTGATATACAATGCATTGATGTGGAGGTTGGTACTTTTTTAAACTCAAACTCACCCGATGCTTTGATATATCTTCAGTGTGACCTGAACAGCAAATATACTTGTTTTGTGCAAGCTTTTGCATGATGTGAAACATGTAAAAACTGGAAAAGAAAAAAATACTATAAACTGGAACCATTTACATCCCTTGGTTGAACACATTCAGTAGAGAGACATGGCTGCTGTAAAGGGGCTACAGGACTATTGTTAAATACGTTGGAAACAATGCAAAGTGTTATCATTGTTACAGTTTGTGTAAAATCATTATCATTGTTACAGTTTGTGGAAAACGAGGTCATTGCAGTGGCATTGTATATCAGTGGCTGGAAACAAATTTGTGACTTTTATATATTTATTTATTTTTTCCCTTTTTTGACAAATACTCGCACTTTTTTTTCACCTTTTGCACAGGTGGCACTTTGTTGTTATTTTGAAAAGATGTGCAGTGGAGAACAGACTCACTTGCAGGCCCAGTGATGTTTTTAAATTCGAACTTTATTGGAATTCCTCTAAAAAGATGAATGAACATTTTATGTCAATTTGATTTAGTTTCGGAAAAGAACAGGCTCATGGAGAAATATAAAGTATTGATTTTTGCTCTATCAATGTGGAATTCATTTTGACTCTTATTTTTGAAAAACGAACATTCAGTATCATCAGTAACAATAACACAAACACTGTTTGATGAAAAAGCATTTTTTTTTTAATGTTGCAAAAAATTATTAAGAGAACAGTTCTGGTCCTTTGTTCAGTTGAAGGTAAACTTTACAGTGCACTATAGATTTTTTTTTCTTTATTACTAGTGCATTAGTGATATAAATTCTGAATTCATATATCCTTATATAATATTATGTTTTATACATGCGCTACATAATTATGTACCAGAATCGTATAAGTATCTACTTTGAATGTAGCTAGTTTGTTTTTCTTTATGAATGCAGGAAGAACAAATGGGTGAATCATAACCTGGAAATAATGTGTTAAATGCAATGTGTTTAACATGAACAGAGCAGAAAAATCACAGCACTTAACAACTGAAAAATCTTTAGTATTCGTTTGTTTAAAGGAAAAATGCTCAAATATGCTCACTATATAACAAAAATGGAATTAAATACGTAGCAGTGGTTATGTCATTCACAGTGCAGAGAAAAAGGGTATGTCTGAAAAATTTCTTTTCATTATGGTGATGAGTGCACTATACAATCCTCCCCATACAACCCCCAAGCTAGTCAGTACGGATTAGTCAGTGAGTGAGTGATTTTGGACATAGCAAAGGTCTGACGGTCTCCCTGCCAAACAACACTGCATTTGTGACAACTGATTAAACACGTAGCACTGACTGTGAGCAGTTAATGTTCAATGGGTATTTATTAGTGTCACTCTTATTCCTTGTTCTGTGTTCACTGAGATGTACATATTCATACTAAAGACTGAAGGCAGGGAGATGAATTTTGAAGGCACTACTGAAAATATTTGTAAAATCGGGACATCTGTGCCACACAGAATGAGCCATGATGGTGATTACATATCAAAAATCTGAGATTATAAAAAAAATGTAGTGTTACTAATGCAAAAATGAATGTTTTCATAAAAACAGCCAAGAGACCAGGCAGCATGCTTAAAAATTAAACAAGTTTAGAGTAAAATACATCACTGATAATTATTCAGTACCAGTTAATCAAGCATCCCATTTGTCTGAGTTGTGCGATAATGGCTATTTTATGTGGCAGTAAAATGAAAAATTCAGTTAAAAATGACTCATCAACAACCACAAAAGAGCATATAACAAAAAGACAACCTTCACATGATGCTGGGACTCGTCACCCAGGCAACCAGGAGAGCAGAGGAGAAGCTTGATTGTCTCTGCAGTACATACACGTGATTTCAAAACTCAGTGTTCCTCAATCATGAGATAAAGCGTTAAGAGGTCGGGGTCATTTCAAGTGTTTTTTTAGAGGCTGGGGTCTGAATGGCTGCATGATCAAGAGCCAGAAAGAGCAAAGACTCCATATCACTGCTGAGAAATATGCCTGTAGTCTTCCACAGACAGTCACACTCAGTGACCCTAATTTGAATTAAATACCTTGAAATATGACCAAAGACTAGTGATTAAATATTAAGGAAAATCTTCTTATGAGAGATTAGGCACAGAGAGTTTGCCCCCACATTTTATGCACTGCTTTTTTTTTTTTCTCTTTATCTGAGGTTAGCCAGCTTACACTTCAGGTGAACAAAAATGGGTAGCTGAATCCCCCCTCCCCCACCCCCTTGATGTTAACATCTTGCACTGAGTTTCTTTGCAAAGTCATGGTGAAAACTCAGCCATTACATGAAGGGAAATCTGCCCTACAAATTCGGAACTACTTGCTCTCTGAAGAAGATAAAAGATTTTTTTTTGTCAGATTCTTTTCTGTTGTGAAGATTTTGCCTAAGCAACTGACATCATTAGTGTAGAAAATAACCAGCAACTTTGTCAGGAAGTGTTGTCTTGAGAGCCTTCTACCAGTACTCACTCAAGTCTCTAAGATGATTTCTTCGCCAAGTCTCTCTCAATCTGAACTTTGCAGCACAGATATTGATTGTGGATTTGGATGTAATTGTGAGGAAAGAAAAAAAAAAACACTCCAAGGTCTGCCTGAACTGCAAACAGCAAAAACCACGATGATGATGCACACACAGCATTGTGCTCAATTACCAACACATGTCATGCAAATTAGGTTGTTGCAATTTTTATGCTCTCTGAGGCAAGATTGTGCTCAAAACACCTCATTAAATGGTAGAACAAAAAACGGAGCATCACAGAGAGCCTGAAAACATATGAAGAAATGTTTAGCTCATTGTGCCAAGCACGCAACTGTGCAATGAGTCAACCCTGAGCCCCGATGCAAGATGGTCAGAATGGAGCCCTCCCACCACAAAGCACCAAAATATTGAGCTCTCTATTGATTCTGCAGCTTGATTGCTTTATGCCACTTGACCTGTCAGCTGCTGATCAATATTTCAGACACCAATTCAAGCTGCATATTAACCAGCAGTGGCCTAGTGACATACACCTTGATCTCAAAATAACAAAGATAACTTTAGTAGCGGGCGAAGACAACCTCCACACACCCGAATAGAAGAACGCTCCACACATCCGACGTCTGAAGAAACCATCTATGCAAAACACACAAAGTAAACAAACCACGATGTGTGGAATCTTCACAACGAATAAAAGGATACTCTGTGACTGTGCATGACACAGATGGGAGCACAGTCAGTGAAAACACAGCTGTCTGTGCCAAGACCTTAAAAAAAGTTTAACTTTAAAGGTACACTTTCCTCTATGGAAAGTTGTCTATTCAGTCATTCACATTCAGTTGACAGCGTCTCAGCGTTCTTCCTCTTTCTCTCTCTTTTGCAGCAATCTTCTGAAATAGGCTTTTGTCATTGTATGCCGGTGCTTGTCAGTTTCTGTCGCAGTGTCTGCTGTGGGAATGTGGCTATGCATTGTGTAAAATAATAATTATAATGACCCAGCATTCCCTGAGGTACATCCTGGACAGGTCAGCAGTCCATCACAGGGTCAGCGTATTTTGTGATTGTAACGTGTACAAGTCAAAGGAGGACTAAAAAATGAATGCTATCATGAATATGCTACCATGGTGCAAAAAGATTTCAAAAACTAGTAAAACAGTCAGAGTCCAAGAACAGCATGAACACTGTTCTCTCAGAAATAACATTACACATTCTGCCTTCTTCACTAACCAATAGGCATTCATTGAACTGAAAATATGATATTATACCAGTATAAAACTAAGGCCACAATGATTCAGCTGCAGCGTTCTCATGACCCTGAATGGGATTGAAATGGTTACAAAAAGTGACTGACTGCTGATGACTCAGTCGAACTCAAACAACTTTCTCCTCATGCTGGCCCAAAGTCACCAGCATAGAAATACTGTTGCCTTGGTTGCATGAATAGCAGTTATGCCTGAGATATCAAGGGTAGTCATTTTAATAATTAAATGTACCATAAAAATATATTTTTCCTCCAGTCTGCTCTTGTCATAAAGTATGCAGTCACAGATCACAATACATTTCTGTGCATTTTTCTGCATTGATTTTATATTTTCATCCTAACCAGAAAATAAAAGATACACCCCCCCCCAAAAAAAAAGAAGAAAAGAAGAAAAGACATTGTTATGATTTTCAGTTATTAAAGGGAGGACCCAAAGTGCAGGAGTTCAAGGAGATCCAAAACTTAACTTACATCCAAAAGGGGAATCTGGATAGGAGCCGGGAGATGAGCAGGAGTCCAAACGGGTATCCACACAGGAGAACGAACAGGAATGTTGACTAATGGACCAGTAAACAGAAAAGGAAGTGACAGGACTTATAAGCACAGAGGGACAAACAAGTGGCAGATGCAAACAATCAGGATGACACAGGGAAGGAAGAAAAGCTGAATATCATGAAGACAGGACAGACCTTCAACGTACAACAGGAAACACTAGAGACAGGGAGAGATGCCAACATGACACAAAACACAGAATTTCTGCCATGGCCGACCCAGGCCATGACAGACTGTACTCATTATTTGCAATTCTGTGAAATTCAGCTTTCTCACATAATGTTATATAGTCATAATAATTCATTTTAGTGTGCCAAGCATGCAATAACTGAATAAAACATAGCAGCAGAAAATAGCTTAAATCTAATTAAATGGTAGGTGTTACTGGAAAAATGATCTGAAAATAATCAAAATACTTTTGCAGTCTCGTTTCTTAAAATGGACCTGCAATAGGCTTTACCAGAGGATTCACAGTAACTGGTAACCAATGTTCCCATTCAGATCAAATCTGTCCAACCATCCTCATTTCAGATGATGCTACCGAACTGCTGAAAAGAAATGAGGAATGGGGAGCCAGCTGTTTTAGCTGCTGCCTGTCCAAGTGGCCAACAAGCGAAAAGATGTTCATCCGTGGACAAAGGCACTTGATGAGTTAAGCTTCGTTCTTGAACCGTTCCAGTCCACTAACTAGCAGGCGACTAACTAACTGGTCATAGTGGTTGTAGTGGTTTGTACAATTAACAGTACTACAAAAAATTCATGAAGCCTTTGTAAAACCGTGATTAGATTTGCAAAAAAAAAAATTCACATCCTTACAAAAAAAATTCCCCACATTCACAAAAGGCTTGTCTAATTGATTGCAATGTGGTGAGGAGCTCACAAAGTGCATTAATAAGCATAAATCTCTGCCCAAGTACCACCATAGAAGAAGCTGCATATCAGGGCAGAGTGCCACTGCTTGTCTTCTTGACACTGTTGGTGAACTCTATGATGGCCGAGTTGCTGCATGGGTGTCTGTCAGCAGATCAATAACGAAGCTAACAAAGAGGAAAGGAATCACGGAAAGGTATCATGGACGTGCAAACTGGATAAAACAACATAAGGGAAATTACATGTTAGAAGACAGAACAATCCGGAATAGTCTGGTCTAACAAAATAAGATGTTAACAACATGGCAAGTCGATTTTTTTACAGTCGATCTCCATCCTTTACTCAGATTTATGCTTGCGAACATTTTTTTAATTCCATTAAGCAATACATAAAGCAAGATTATGAGATCTAAAAGCTCTCATAAACCTGTGGCGTGTCCTTCTCTATAAGCGAGCAGCCTTGTGTACTTCACATATTGAGATCACTCAGCATTTCAGCTTTGATTTACCCAGATCAACCATTTTCCGAGAGCTCAGCCCTGAACCAAACATTTGCTCAGATTTCATTGATTACACATTTTATTGACCATGAGAATGTGTTATGGGCAGCACCATTGAGGCTCTAGCGTAGTAATACCTAATCACCTGCTAAATCACTGCAGTTTTAGTACACTTTTGATGCTCTCTAATCACTTTCCAAACCTTTTATTTAAACTGCACAATCCTCTTCCTGGGTTTCTCTGGGCGGGATGTGTGGAAAATGACTCAGGAAGTGTTGAAGTCGTGTTTTAAATCTCTAATTATAGTCCACACAACACACATCACAGTTTATGAGAAATACCTGACACATTTAGCGGAAAAAGTGAATCACTCTGAACTGCTGAAAAGACAGCCTGACAGGTTAAAGAGTCCTTATTTACCAGAAATGCTCTTGAGAGCTTTACATCCTGCAGGAGCATGCCCAGCCTCACAATGGCCTAAAGTTATATCCGATCTCAGAAGAAGCATTTAATCCTATGTGAAATAGGGGTTTTTCTTCATTATTAACACTTCTGCTGGAAAGGTCCACTTCTGCCTCATGTAGTCTCTTCTTCAACAGCATTATTTTACATTCCTTCACCATCAGTTTCATATTGTTTGACACTTAACCTTTCCATGATGGAGAAGATCCCCTGAACATAAACACCCGGGCGCCCCTGAGAGCAATTCGGTTGTGGTAAAAACGTGACGTTGCTGAGACCTGTGGCCTTTGTTTCACGCAGTAAACTTGCACCATTTCTCATCTTGTATTTGATGTCTTTTTCTAAACAAAAGCGGAATGATTGGGGGGATAAACAGAACAGTGCATTTAAATTTGTTGCAAAACAGTCGAAGTGAAGATTCGATCATGGGTGTTTCTGTGAAGTCTGATTGTTTAAATTGCTGATCAGATTATAGCTGGATGCAATTCTATGACCAAACAGTTGGCACTAATATACATAATCCAGAATAATTTGCTTTAATGTCAGCAGCATAAGCAATGTGCACAAAAATGTGACCAAATGAAATCTCGACAAAGCTGAAACCAATTTTAATTCTTTGCTTGAAATGCCTCAACACATGCTTACTTGTAACGTCGCTACATAATGTGGCTCAGAGCCAATGTCTGATGTAATTAACTCTGTTGTTGTTGCAGCGAGGACTCCAGCAGGTGAGTGTTGTCATGTTGTGGAAATGATTAACAGCAGTGGTTGTGAATAAGCATCTTCAAATGCTGTATGCTTCTAACATCTGTGCAAACTGCAAAAGGTTCTCATTTGCGTCACATCACGCGTTGCTGCTGTTCTTGAACCTACTTTATGAAGGAACCTTAGCTCACAAGCTGGATAGGACGAAAGCAATATTAATGGTGTACAATCTTTTAAGCCACGCCACCTGCTTGGTATGTTCTTGAACTTTTGTCATTTTAAAAAGTTATGATAAATTTTAAATCATGCAGATTTGACTGAAGCATCAGGACACAGAGCTTCACAGTCACATCTTCCAGTACAGTAGATACTGAACCGGGTGAAACAGGGTGGGGGCACTCAAACTTGAGGAATGCTTTACACAGGAGTGTTTAAGAGCCGCTATTCATAACATCCAAGATGGCTGCGGAACTGCTATTAACAACTTGGATCAACAGGACCAACAGACAAATCCATTCACTGGCGTCCCTGCTCCACTACACGCCTTTTGGGATGTCTCCTGCTGATACTAGTCTGGTCGTCGCTCAGCCTAAGCCACCAGCTCCGTTTCTCTGGTTGTGAGCCTATCCAGCAGGAGGTGGACTAATACGTGAAAATAAAATATTACTGTTGGTGGTATACACACAATATACAGTGATCCCTTATTTCTTTTGCGGTTAATGGGAGATTAACCAGATTCTCGTGACCCTGAATGGGATTAAAATGGTTTTGCGCAGATTCTAGCGTGCTGGGATGTCTGCGTTTCTCGTGTAGCTTACAGGAGGCTGTGAGTCATTGTTTGACATTTCGCTGGCAGCTGCGGCCTCTCGTCTGCTGTGGAGTAGATTTTTGCAGAATTTCTGCAATTTTTTTCTTGATTTTTTTATTATTGTTATATATTTCTGAAAAATATACAAATAACTAAAACTGCGGAACTTAAAAGTGGGAATCTGCATGGGAATGATTTCAACATAGTATGGTAAAATCTTTAAATAAAATCAAAGTGGGTGCTGTCTGTTGAGGATATCTTTAAAAGTTACTGTTCTCAGACTCTTTCTTCAAGTTTGCACAACAGCCCCTTGAAATGTTTGCAAACGTCCCTGAACACACTCTTCAATTCTAGACAGCTCTCCGAATTACATCCTTTCTCAAACAAAGTGACAAGGTCATATTATGGCTGAGTTTCTGAGTTGGAAAAAGTTTTTGGAAAAAGTGCTCACTTCTCATAATGTGCTGCTTTTAATTTGCTTCATCAAATTGTGGTTATATGTGTGAAGGCTCAACAAAGATAAAGTTGATTTTTAATTTCCTGAGAGCTTTTGTTGCAACATATTCCATTCATAATGAATGATAAATAATTAACTTATCCTGGTGTCTAAATATTGGGGAATTTCCATCATAAATTGATGCAGAAAAGGTACAAATGGATGCCTAAAAATGTAACATGAAGTACATTTGCTGAAAGTTTCATGTGATTTCAATATTCAGACTGAATTCAGATTTCCTCCATGTCCCCTCCGTATCTCATTTGGAAAAAGGATACAAAAACCCTTGGAGAGACATTTAAAATTCATCAGCATCTACAAGTGCGCATGCTGTTTTGGTTCATCAGTGCACTTTGGATGGAGGCAAACGTTATAAGAGATGCTGTTGGGAAAAAAATGTGTTATTGGTTTAATCCATCTAGTTTTGTTCAACATGACACCAAAGTAAAATGCACTGTAAAACAAGCGGTGCTTTATAGTTGCTTTTAAAATGGAGCTGTTCTGAGCAATGTTAAATCATGGATTCATTTAAACTTTACCGCCGAGGGGCACTACCTCCATGCAGCTATTAGTAGTCCCTGCCACGAGGTAAAAAACACCTCCACTTGCAAATAACTCTGAATAAATGCAGTTGTGTCGGCTCTTTTATATAGGAGATTCTTAATACCAGCCCCTCTCTCATCTTGTCACCCCACCACTCCGCTCTGATTTCAGCTCTACCTTGGCAGGCATTTTCCAAACCTGTAAAGAATTCCCTGTGAAAAGTGACCAGCAAGAGGAAATTAAAGAGAGGAAGAAATCACAGGGAGAGGTGAGACAACTGCCAGAGGGGAGCAGGGCTATTCGAATTGAAGATTAGGCCGACTGGAATTTAAGCAAGAGCACACCTGAATTCTAAAGTAGGGACTTATGTGAAAACATTTTTATTTTTTTTTTTACAGACACACATGTACACGCACATGCACAGACATAAACCCAGCTGCCTTTGTCTTTGTTGCAGATTTTGTGATTATTTTCTTTTTATTCATTAAAGAGATGTTTATATTCTAACATGAGGGTACTTTGAAATCTCTCTATTATCTAATAAATTCATCCCACCGAACTGCATTTGAAAGAAGACTCTGAAGGCCCAACCTTCGGTCCAGTCCGGTGTGCTGTGCAGTGTCCTTCAGCCCTGATCCTCCTCCACAGTGGTGGCCAGCTCATGACAGACAGGAGCCAGAAGAAGCTCCTGCGCTGCCCTTCGTGTCATTTTTCTGCCCACCATCCTTGCTCAGGTGACTTTTCTCATATCAACCCCCAGCTGACTTGACAGGAAGCAGACAATGTCATTAAAAACACCCTGCATCTGCTGGGGGAGTGGGGAGGAATGCTAAGTGTCCTGAGATCTGCCACTTAATGTGACAAGGGCATTTCAACACCTGACACTCCAGCCTTAATGAAGCCACGCTGCAGGCCATGCTGTCAGCTTTACCTCTAAAAGTTCTTCAGTTGGTTTTTGCGTTTTAATCTTGCAAGCAGTGTATTCAGGCAGATGAATTAGAACCACTTTACCCCTGCAGCCTTGAGACCTGCGAGGCAGTTAAGTGCGACTGTGAAACCTTACCTATCTTTTGTAAAGAATAGATCATCGGTTTAATTATGGAATAGGGTGTGTCGCACGACTAAGAGCTAAGATATGAAATAAACATAATGGGAAAGATATATGAAACTCGGTACCATAAAACTGTCACAGCAGCTTGGCAACCTGTCACTTAAAAAATTCTTTAGTGATGTTGCAGTTATTAAAATGCTTTCAAGTATAAAGACAGTTTTCTTCCTTTTAAAGATTTCTAAACCATATCTCGTGCTTTTGACTCACATATGGTTGCACGAACATCTGCACCTGCTCTGATGAGGGTACGGTTATTTTGAGATCACGTTGACTTTACTTTCTTATCTCAAAGTTCGTCCCTGGTGTTAACGGGTTAATTCAGTGAGAAATCTACCTTTTGTTTTCTTAAGGAGAGATAAGATTAACTCGTTCATCACAAATGAGCTTATTTTTTTTTCCAAAGATGAAAGATAAGTGTCAGGTTCAGTTGATCACATCCGAGTTTCCACTTCCAAGATTGTTTGGGAAGATCCATAGTTGAAGATACAAACCTTCCCCGCCAAAAACAAAACAAAACAAAACAAAACTTTGTTTTGTTTGTTGCATTAAAGTTATGAGAGGAGGAAATATTGTCAAAGATGAGAGGTAGACCAACCCCCACCTCTCTGCTGCAGCCAGAAGCTGCTCAAATAAATGCAGAGATAACGACACAAATTAACTCGCTATCATGACAAAACAAGCTTTGTTATCTAGAGATAACAGAATAATTAATTTGTGATTTTTTTTAGATAAAGGCTTTAAATAAGAATTTCAAGCCTGGTCGTTCTCGACTTCTGTACAGAGTGAAAATACCGACTTCCACAAAACCAGTTAAATATAGCATTCACTGGCTGCAACACTACTATTTTGGTTGGTCAAAAGCAGTACATGGCCTGGGTGCCACTGTGCAGAGCGATCTAAGACATAGTTTCAGAGGTAAATGCTTGACTCCTGTTGGAGGCTTGCGTCCGTCACCAACAGGTCTAGTTCCTGATAAAGACGTCTCTCCAGCTCCAGAGACAATGATGGTTGTCTGCTGCAGCAGAGAGTTTTGTCTGCGTAGAGGAATGTAGTGTATCAAACCATTTTCACTTAACCTACTGAATGCTTTGCTTGGCAGAAGACACAGGATTTACTGCACTGGTCACCTGTTTCCTGGCCTCTGCCTCACTTATTAACGTGCACACGTTCCTACAATCAAACCTGAGTATTAAGCGGTGTTTGTGAATCTGGAGTGGGTCACTAATAAGGGTGTGATTTATGTGCAAATCTTCTCACAGAAGATTTTATGAATGAGGTCCCCTGGTATTTTAATTATGTCAGCAAGAGCAGAGAAACATCTAAAACATGGAGGGCTATTGGTCTCGAGGCCCTGGACTAAAAAACAAGTGAGCAATCAGAAGTACACCGACCTCTGCACTGTCAGCGTGGATTTCCAGCTGCACAAAGGCCAAATAACAGGCGCTCCAAAGAGTCGAGAAAAGAGAGAATCGTTGGGATCAGCCTTGCAGAGACCCCTGCGGTCTACATCTCTCCTGTGCAGAGTACATAACATCCTGAAGGACACGTCGCCTGCTCGTCCTGTTCAACCTGCTGCCTCCTGTGAAAAGATACAGAGCCATCTGTGTCAGAATCACCAGGATGGTGAACAGCAGTCAGACTGCTGAATTAACCTCCCTGCCCCTCACTCACCAAACCACACTCAACCTCAAGCCCATCTCATCTTCTGCTTCATCAACACCATAACTGAGAAGTAGACTTTCCATTGCTGCAACCTCCACACCAACACATACAGTCATGGAAAAAATTATTAGACCACCCTTGTTTTCTTCAGTTTCTTGTTCATTTTAATGCCTGATACAACTAAAGGTACATTTGTTTGGACAAACATAACGATAACCAAAAGATTGCTCATAAGAGTTTTATTTAAGAGCTGATATCTTACCATTTTCCATGGTTTTCTTGATTATAACCTAAATCACTTAAGTTTTTACATCAATAGCTATGGCGTTGTACTGCCAAAAACACTGCTTTTATGCATTCAGTGTTTTCTTTTCTGTCTGTTTTAGTCACATGATGATGTTTAGTGGTACCAGGTATTAAAATGAACAAGAAAGTGAAGAAAAAATGGTGGTCTAATAATTTTTTCCATGACTGTACTTCTTTCTGTTGCTCTATTGCCCTGCCTCTCTGTCTCAGCCTATTACAATCTAGTAACATTGTAATAACCCGCTGTACATCCTTTTTGCACAAAGATGCTCTTCTGGTATTGTGTTATTCCACAATGACATCAAAGTGTTTAAAGTTATAAAGGTATAAGATGAGTGGCAGTCAATTTTCTAAATGTAGTATCAGGTTAGTTTTGGATATCACTGCTTAATACCACACAGAATGGAAATTTGAAAGAAAATAGAAACTTGTGACAATGTTAATTTGGAAAATGAAGAATCTTTATTTACCAGAGAAGCATTCATTGTTACAGATGTTATTTCTGTAAACCTTTGAAAATGAAAATGATAAAAAAAAAAAAAAAAAAATCTGAGAATGTATCAAATAGTCCCAGGATTTCATGACTCCTCGCTGCAAATTTCAACCATGTCCATTTTATTTTCTCTTTTAGTACAGAAGACCCAACTTCAAAAACATCTTCAGAACTTTTTGTGTAAAGGTTTTACAAAGTGCCATGAACTTGAAAGAAGTTTAGACATGAAACTTTTCAAGGAAATCCATGACATGGGCTGTGAATTTTAGGTGGGTTATCACAGGATGGCTCTTTTTTCAAGTCCGTTATATAAGTGTGGTAGCGAGCCAGTCAACCCAGTTCCCTTGTTTAAATGCAGCAGGTGAGAATTTTTACTGAAACCCAAAGAGAGAATCCATATCTTCAGTATATTGCTTCCCTTTTTCATGAATATAATGTTTATATAAATAGGCATATTCACTTAGACATATCTGTCGTCACATGAAAACAGTTTGCATGATAATGTCCACATGTAACAACTTCCTTCCTGGATTAATTGAATCACTTGTGTTTCCAGAGAATCAACACATTACTGGTATCTCTTTTACCTTCCCCCCAAACATCTGGACCCAAGGCAAGTGATCAAAAAATAAATTGTGCCTGAAAGCTGAACTTCCATAAACCCCTGGATTGTTTTGTTTTCATTAAACAAACCGGCTAGAGCGTCTTAATTCTGAAGCTTTAAAGGTTTATGGAAAGAGCCGCGGCAGCTGTTTGCCTTGCTTTCATACCTTATGCTAATCTCCTTCTGTCTGTAGCTTCGTAATGGATTATATATGAAAGAAATATGCTTCAGTTCTTCACTCTACACTGTAACTCTCTACAAATAAGGGATGAGTATTTTTTCCGAATTTTGCTTGTTAAGATATACATTTGGTTAATGCTGGAGTCTTTTTTAGTTTGTATGTTATGCAAGCTCAACTTATTAGAAAAGTATCTGCAGGTAGTCATCTTGAATATATAACATCTGCAAATTTTGACCAAGAATACCTCGTAGCTGTGCACATAACTTGAGGAGGCGTACTTGCTTGATCTTATATCTTCATACCATTCACTTGTTGCCAGGGCGACCCATATGGGAGAATATCATTTAAAGATGTTGCATTCAGACACGAGGATATGTGGATTCACTGAGAAAGGATGGCTCTCTGTAGGAAGCTGACATTTGGTCTGTAGGATCTCGACATTATTCTTTAACAAACGTGCAATTTTCTCTAAAGCCCGTATCAGTAGAAGCACGCCAGTGCCATTTTCTCTCCAGATCTGATCCAGGAACCACCCATTTCCTTTTGCGGATGATCTGATGCTGAACACTGATCAGAGCATCTATTAGTCATGCTGCTGTCAGACATGGGAGCAGATTTACTGAGAGAGAAAGTCAGTATGTACAGTGGTTTATAAGGACATAGGCTCTGAACCTGTCACTGTGAAAAACCCACTGGAAAAAGGTACTCTGTGGGCAGCGTATGGGTACAACTGTTGGTATCTTTTAATTAGATCATGGATATAAATCTGTAATACCCAAACAAAACTGAAAACTCTACTTTACATAACCACCTCCACAGAAAAGTCTTCAGCTGTTGTATTTTTACAGAAGCCTCCACCCTGTGACGTCACTGACATCCCATAGTAAGCCATCTACGGAGGATGGAAGCAAGTCACACTAACAACTCATGGAATTTTACATGCGTGGGCTATCATGCTGCTATTCTGCTGGGACCATTAAGTGAAATGCCCAAATCAACTGAGCCGATTTGTGGCCATTCCAATGATGCACCATGTCCAGATGGGTACAATTTACAGAGCATATCTGCAGCATAGACCAGTCCAGCTGCTGTGAGTACCATTAAGAGAAGGAAAGCAGATTACCTTTCAAAAATGAGAGCATGAAGGTCTTGACTGCTAAATCGGTGCAGTGAGATGAACTGGGTGTGGTTTCCTCCCGTCAGCTGACATATCTCTATTTAACATTCTGCACGCTGAGTTTATTCTGGGGCTTCCTAATTTGTGCTTGAATCAGGATTAACTACAAGTAAAGATACAACATCAGCAGTCACTATTCATACCACGCATGCTTTGATGCTCCTCTCAACAGCATCGCTGTGGGACAAGAATTGAGTTTCCACTGAAAAGTAAACACATGCTGCTCCTCTTCATGTTTGTCAGCTACCCCCACAGATACTTCAGTAGCAGGATGCAGCCAATGCTAGATGGGCTACCTGGAAAAATGATGTGGATGAATAATAAAGTGTTTAACTAAGACATGAGCAGCAGCGTCACAGCTCACAAAAATTCTCTCTGATGTCCCTTCCATTCACAAAAATTAAGACGGCTGGCCAGGCTCGGTAAGTTAAAGCTGAATTTTTTTTTTCTTTGCACACAAATTTTTACGTCGACCTTACTCCAGAGAAAATCAGAACACATTAAACCCCAACATTCACCTACGGCTTTGTTTTTAAATTTTTCATGTTCAGTTTCTAAATTTCATCAGCCAGTCCCACTGTTGGTTAGCATCTGGCCGAGTAAGCTGTGTTTTAACATGGTTCTACCTAAACCACAACATTTTGGGTTTAACTTGCAGCTGAGGTAAAAATGACTGTAGTGTCACAACATGCTGGATCAGCTGGGGTCTATCTCAGAAAGGAGAATCTCTGAGGTTTTGGTTTCAAAATGCAGGTTTAGAGTAGGTTCTGTCAACTCTGCGTATGTTTACTGCAACTATACAAAGACATCATCAGTGGCTCTTCACTCGTCTTCATTAGTTAGCTTTTGTTGCAATCATGTGGCTTTCAACAGAAACCTAGTCAGCTGGAGTGGTGAAGGAAGAACAGTTGATCCGGGGAGTAATTGCAGAGTGAGAAAAAAGAGAAAAAAACAACACCCCCACCCCAAAATAAAAAAACAAAACAAAACAAAAAAACTTTGAAACAGATTGAAGATAAAGTATAACTATAACTAATAACTAGTTGTGCCACACTTAGCAGTAACAACTGATAATATGAATGAAAACACATGACTGCATTTGGCCTGCGGGGGGTTAGGGTTAGGGTTAGGGTTAGGATTGGCACTGTCCTAAGTGTCTTCTATTTCCAGCACTTCTATTTAAACCACAGAAGAGATGCCAAATGAAGCTTGAGTGTCTATAAATATGAAGTTATATTATAAACCAGCTTAAACCAACATCAGTCTCTTCAGCGAACCAGTTGGATCTCAGTTCTGCCATTTTGTATACTGATGTGAGATGTAGATGATCTATGATATGAAACGCAGGCATGTGAAGAATGATGCAGAGTCAGAGTAATCAGAATATTGGTTTGCAGAACAATGCTTCATGTAAAAGCACTCTTCGATTCCTGGCTTAGCCTTTTCACTTGATTTGGTTTAGGAAAAGAGAGTCGCTTGGGTTGAGCTACATCCCATCATAAGATTAACTGCATGTCCAAAGGCAGACAGTCCCATCTACAACAAGCTCCCCTCGTATCTGCTGGGATGCCAAGGTTATAGGCCCTATGGAGGGAGAGGTTACCACTCTTTCAGAAAAAATACAAAAGAACATCTAATTAATAACATCTAACATTCTAATGCCTTAAAAAAAAAAAAAACTTTCCTGTTTCTTTTCGGGTTGTTTGTTTCTGCTGAGGTCTGAATTTTATAATACTTGAATCTTCGATATTTCAGGCACAGTGTGGCAGAGATTTCACACATCTGGCTCCTTGTGAACACATGGATCAGACTGGATCTGGGAAGTGTGGAGGCTCAGTTACCATGTTCTGTTCAAAGGGCAGATTGAGATCAGTTTCTATATTGTGGTCGTGCGCAGTGACCTACTGCAGAAGGCCACTGGCTTCACTGAGGGCGTTTATCATGACTGGATTTGATGCTCGGACGCAGGATCTTCCAGCAAAACATTCCCGTGATGAGATGATTATTATTATTATTATTCACTTCACTTGGTTTTCAATGTTGCGGCTGACTGACGCGTCCAACATGTCATCACGTCATTGTTAAATATGTGATCGTCATGACTCATGAGACAGTAAGCAGACTTTCACTAAAGTAACCAAATGTTAACAGCTCCTTTTTAAAGTTCATTATGAGCTGAAGTTTTTGCTTCATTACTGTTGAATTACTCTTTAATTTCATTCTACTTACAAGGACCACATGTGTCTTTTTGAATCTAATTCCTCTTTGCTTGTTTTACTTGATTATTACCGACTACTGTCTCACTCGTTACTCTTGTTCTGTGGCTCATATGTCGCTCATATTGCTGCGTTTTATCACCTGTTTGTGAGACACTCACAACTCTTTAAATGTATCTCGCAGTGACTAAATGATGAGTATAGTGCTATTATCTCTCCCTGCTTCTCAGTCCGATACAGTATGAAGGGCACTAAAAGCCTGAACCTTTTGTTTCAACAACAGCTCAGAATGCTGTGTTGTTCATGTCTGATGGTCTGTGGCTATTCTGGTCGGCATTTTCTTTTGTTTTCGACGTAAACACTCACGATCCTGCACAGCAGTGAAAGAAAGCTGACTAAACCTCCTTGAAATATCTCGAGTACATGTCTTAGTTTTCTGTTAAATAGTGTGGCATTTTTACATCTAACTGGACTAAATAACAAGAACGTGGACCCTCTAAAGCAGTGTAATTATCCATCTGACAAACGTATGTACATATAGGCAAATTTTGACTCCCATTTTCTGTGATAATGTTTCAACATTGTAAGATTGGTGCTAAGTTCTCTGCTGATGTGTTTAGATCAAAAATTACACCATATTACATGCAGAAAGAACATGGTCTCTCTCATTCCTTTTTATTTTTTGTCTTAATCTGTTTTATTTATGGTTTCATTATAGATTTCATTTGCATTCTTGTGGCGTTTCGTGAATTTAATGAATCTTCTTCTGTTCTTTTCATCTTAATTCCTTTGTAAAGCACTTTGAGTTGCCTTCGTGTATGAAATGTGCTATACCAATAAACTTGCCTAATAACAGAATCACTCAACAAAATGAAAGAAATCAATATCATTTGAAAACAAAATTGTGTCCCATATTCTAGCTAGAAGCCATAATACTCCATGAAATTCACAGAAGTCAGATTCACATTCTAGGTTTTGGAAAACTAAAAAAGAAAAAATAGTGAGATCACAAGAGACCGTCTGCGGCCTTTGAAGCTGTCTGGCTTCTGACTTTGAAATAAATGAAATAAATGAGTAGATAACACAGAGGGCATAAATTTAAAGATACTTTCTTATGATCAGTTCCTGGTTCACAGAGTGTAACAACTTTAAAGTCTGTGCAGTCAGTCTGTTTAGACAAGCAGCACTACTTGCTCTGCAGTAACTTAGATAAAGTTGAGTTCAGTTAAACCCATATGTGACATGAAGAAGCCTCATGTCAAAGTCTGTTCAAGTCTGAAGTCTGAATTAAAGAACAGTAGACAAATACTTATTCATAGTATTCATTTGGCAGGCTCATTATACAGTTCAGAAACATGAACGCACGCCTACATGCGTCAATACATGATAACATGAATGGCACGACTGGATTTGGCGTGCTGAGGGAAGACTAGCACTGTCTCAAGTGTCTTCTATATTTAAGAGAAGATTCAGCAAGATCAGTGACTTTTTCCTGGATTACTCAGTCTAGAATAAGTGCTTATTTGGTCACTTTTCGCATGTGAGCGTTTAAATACTCAGTTCCCGCTGTTAAACTGGTCCACCAGTATGCACCGTACAATCTTGTGGTTGAGCAAAGCAGCTATGTCTCTTCATGTATCCTCAGTGCTTGAGGGAAGCAGTGATGAACCAAATCAAAAACAACTTGTGGATGTCGCTGTGATGTCAGCTCTCTTCCTCTTCATCAGAAATTCTCATGGTCTTTTTCCAAGAGCATTTTACGAATGCAGTAGTCAGTTAAGCTGCACCTTCTATTATGCACCAGATCTTGTAAAACACAGACTTTAATTATAGCATTATGTAAATTGTCTGACGTTTGACTGACTGAGCTAATTTCACATTCTGCTCGTGAGTGTGGGTTTGACATCATGTGCAGCTCTTGAGTCCTTGATGTCAATTTCAGCCAAAAAAATAATTATATGGTGCTGTTTGTGCGTATGACTCTTGTCCCTTTTGTTAAATCGAAATATCATGCGACAGACTTTAGAGTCACACTTGCGCAAGCCTTGCCGTACCATGTCATGAACAGGAATGATTGATCCTCCCTCCCAATTCCCCCGCTGGCTCACACTCACATTACTCCAGTCTCAATCAGGCTGGAGCACAATTTCTGCTTGCACGTACATTATCACATTGTTACATTTAGCACCTGTTTTTATGCCTAAAGCAACTGAGAGGAGAAGCACAATAGAGAGCACCGCAGAAAATGTGATATCAACGCGACCAGCTTCATGATTACTCTGACTATTCATAGTCAGATTTCAGGAATTTGTTAAATGATTGTGAGCAGGAACTGTCTCATCTACACATGTTGGTGTTTAGGTATCAAGATGCGTTGAATTATAAATACCAGGGTGGTACAAGCACTCAAATCTTTTGAACACCATAATAAATATGGCATATTGATGCAATGATTTGCTGACCTTGGAGTCTAACCCATCGTGCTTTTGTTCAGCCCATCTGTGAATGAACTGTCTTGCCAAAACTGCTGGTGCAGCAGCGCCGATGAAAATCAGATTGTACAGTTTTACAGAATTCATGAGGCTTTAAGAAAATAACAGGATCCAACCAGAGAGAACTGTTGAGTACAGCATGCATACAATATAGATATATTTTTTGAAAGGTTTAAAGAAGCCACAAGGACAAACTGACAGGCTTTTCTCTACTTCCCTTTACAACAAGACTTACTTCAGAAAAAAGATAAACAGAAGAACTCTAAATGAACCTGTAAAGTCATCACTAAACCCTGGAGGAGCGTGAACTTTCCCTCCTTTCCCACTTTCCTTAGAGCTGTCCAGGACTTGGGATTTGCTGATTATATAACCAGCGGCACCTTACTTCCAAATGAACTTGAACTGACTGGACAGTTATTTAAGTAATATCTAAGAAGTTATGACATTTTTCTTTCCACATCATGCAGCTGAATCCAGGTTACCTCTCTGATTGCTGGGAGTAGCATAATTCAACTCTGAAGGTTCTATGATAAGCAGAACCTGAGAAAAATCCACTGGTTTACATTTCTCCAGTGGAATTAAATGCCAGTATTTGTCAAACCTATGCCAAAGCATTTGATTGTCTTCTTTTTTTTCTTGAATTATATTTTGTTCCTTTTCCTCCATAGATTTATAGTAATTTCATCTACCTCTATAGCCGCTTACATACTGGTTTTTTTTTAGGAAATAGTTCTACCTTGCCTGGTTTCTGTGTGTGTACTTTCTGGAAAGGCTGAAATTCTGGATCACTCTTTTTTTCCCAACTTCCGGGGTAAAGAAGAAGGGATGTAAAAGGGGAGACGGGTTGTGTATGCAAGGTACATCTGTATTCTAGACCCGAGTGTAATTTCTGTTACAATTTTTATCAACATTCTGATGACAGTTTATGTTTGCAACACCATCAATGCTACATGGAAATGCCATCGTCTGCATGGTTTTTATGCATTTTTCTTCACTCTTGTTAAACTTCACAATGTTGAAATGGGGAAATACAGAAATAAGGGGAAGGGAAGACCAGTTCCAGTGCTCTCTAATAAGCATAAATCAGGGACCCAGGGACCATAAAATAAGAGGGTTTATAGATGTATCCTCAACCTGCAGGTTTACCTCACAGACTCTAAAAGAAGAACTGGGCAAACTCTCTGTTATGTCACCCATAGCTGTTCAACAGAGCGATTTTGAATCCTCTTTTGACTTGTAGTATGCGGCGCCATGTTGTAATTGGGCTGGATGAGCAAGGCAGAGAAGCCAGCTGGGAAATGCCCACATTATTTCAGTTACAGCTAATCATTTTAGCTTAGCTGGCTTGTCTTAGAGGTAATGTTAATTAATATTACTTTACATTTATACCAATCATATCTGTCCAAGAAGCCTCATTTCAAGTTTCACCCTGAACAAGTGCTTCCAGAGCTGAAACGAGGACTAGCAAGGCTCTGCTAGCAATCAGGTTAAGAGGCAGCTGGAGAGACTGAACAGGAACATGGCTGCAGGTCCAGATGGTGAAAGCCTGAAAGCCTGAAAGCCTGAAAACCTGAAAGCCTGTGCAGACCAGCTATGTGGATTTACAGCACCTCTTCAACATTAGCCTGAGCCATGAGAAGGCTCTAGTGCTGTTGAAGACACAATGACTATAGACCTGTTGCCCTAACATACAGCATCATGAAAGTCCTGGAGAGGCTTTTATTGGGGTGAATTCCAATTCCTCCCTTCACCCTCAATCTCAACCCTCAGTCTCAAAAATGCGCGCTCCTGCTAAGTGCAAGTGCTGTCCCAATTCTTAGAAAGTCAAATTGAGGGATGAGTTTGAGGGCTGTATCGCCCTCAAAATTGAGATTTTCTAACACCACCCTTGGAAGTAAGGGCTATCCAGAAGGCACTGGGTAATTTAGCCAAGACATCTTCGAAAATGATGGTGACAAAAAAAGATAGCTACAAACGTAAGTATCTTCGTATATCTTAAAGATATAAATGTTACGAAACCATTTTATTGTCTTTGTTTGAGATTTTTTTCATGGATTAACATCGTTGTTGTGTAACATTTATTTTTTTACTTTACGATGTTTGCTGCCGGACCGGCGGTCCTGGCCAAGGGTCCCGGTCCCGTTGGCGGTTCCGGTCGGCTTCACGTTACTTGTATACCTTGTTGGGTAGCGACGATGGACTGAATAATGTATCCTCTATTGTGTTATTTGCTAATATTATTTGGAGAATATACAGCGCTCTTTTCAATGTTATCCCTGACTAATTTCAGGTAATACAGAGACAACACAGGCTCTGATACGTTTCAGTCTGAAGACGTAACTGCACTCAAGGGGTGTCCCATTTCTAAGTCACAAGATAGCCCTTACACTTACTTTCGAGGGTTAAGATTGAGGGCCAAAAATTGAGGGTTAAGGGCGAGGGTTGAGATTGAGGGTTAAGAGAGGAATTGGAATTCACCCTTGGTCCACCTGAGCAAGAAAACAAGCATCTTTCAGTACCCACTGCAGTTTGCTTATTATCGTGGGGTTGGAGTTGATGAAACCATCATACACCTGGTTCAACGCAACCACAGTCATCTGGACAAAGCAGGCAGCACTGTGAGGATTGTGTTCATCGATTTCTCCAGTGCACTTAACACCATCCAGGCTGCTTTACTATGAAAGAAACTCCAGAAGACACAGGTGGATGCCTCCACAATCACCTGGATTACTGTCTACCCGACAAACAGATCACAGTTTGTGAGACTGAATGGATTTGTGTCTGAGCAGGTGGTCAGCAGCACAGGAGCACCACAGGGGACTGTACTCTCATCATTCCTCTTCACTCTGTACAACCAGACTTCCAGTACCAGTCAGAGTCCTGTCATCTGCTGAAATACTCAGGTGACTCTGCAGTTGTGCTTCATATCAGTGGTGGACATGAAATTGAGTACAGGGAACTGGTTGATTGCTTTGTGGTTCAATGTGGGAACAATCATTTCATCCTGAATGTGAAAAAACAAAGGAGATCATTGTGGATTTTAGGAGGACCAGGAATGAGTCAGACAGTATATCCATCATGAGAGAAGAAGTGGAGGTGGTGGAGGAGAATAAATACGTCAGTGTTCACCTGAACAACAGACTTGACTGGAGACAGAACAGTGATGCTGTTTATAAGAAGGGACAGAGCAGACTTTACTTCTCAAGAAAGCCTAAGTCCTTCAGTGTCTGCAGCAAGATGTTGCATATACTCCATAAGTCTGTTGTGGAGATTGCAATCCTTTCTGCAGTCATCTGTTGAGGGAGCAGCATCAGAGCCAGTGACTCAAAGAAATAATTAAACACTCATAAAGAAGGCCGGCTCTGTTCTGGACTGTTCTGGAGCCTCTGGAGCTGAGTGTGCAAAGGAAGATGCTTCATAGAATAAAAAAAACATCACGGACAGCCCTGAGCATCCACTACACAACACAGTGATTCAGCAAGTGTCTTCAGTCACTGGAACAATTTAATTTCCCTTTGAGGATCAACAAAATATTTTTGAATTGAACTGAACTGGAATCAAGCAAACCTTCTGCTGTCAGCCCACAAGTCATGGGACAGTTGACTAGAGGTCCAGAAGACCTCCACTTGGAAGGGTCCTGAAATGATCCGGCTTCAGCCAAGCCATCCTGGAGGAGTTGTGGAGCAATCAGCAGACATCCGCAGTGGGAACCTCCTGTTTCAAACGTTGTTACGCTGGCAACATCAGAAATGACCACTGCGCTGAGCTGATAGCACCAGCTGCCTGCTCCTTAGCTTAGCTTTGCCCTCAGATGCTTCCAGACCAACCCACAAGCAGTCAAGGCAGGTCTATTAGAACAATCAAAACAACACACAAGCACAGCAAAATGTATTCTCTTTTAATAATTTTGCTGTGTTTGGTTTTTTGTCACAGCCCAGAAGTAAATGTAATGCTAAACAACAATTAGCGAAAGGGATGACAGCTAATCTAATGGTGGCTGGCATAAATGTTGGTGCTTTATGTAATATTACCTGATGTGGTACAAAAAATGTGTCCCTCTGTACAATTATCATCATGCATGTAAAATCTAACTACAGAAACCAAAACAGCTTTTTGTACAAGGCTGCCAATATGTTTATCATTTCTGCTGCATGGGAATCAATGGAGATATGTCCTGTTTTGAACTCTTTGGAGCCCCTAGTGGTCAGTAGTGGTGAGGCATGAAAGGGTTCAACAATGCACAGGCCTGCAATCAGGTGATATATGTTTTGTCTTCTGTCTAACAAAGCATTCAAGAGGTGAAATAAACATGGATTTAAAATTCCCATCAGTTAAAATAACAGTGAAATTTTTACATCTAAAATGTGTGTTTTAAAAGCTATCTGAGAACAGTGAAAATAGACCGTGCCATGCATTGATGCTCTAAAGTCTGATAATCACAAGCAATATTTATGTGTATTCCTCATTTAGTCAATAAATATGTGTGGTCACTGGCAGGAGAAGATTTTGTTCATACCTCTCACGGTTCAGTAAAACATTTCTGTAAATGCCAAAGTACGTGTAAATGCCATTCTACTATCAGGTAAATCACAACAAGCCTTGCTGCTCATGTTCTGAACAATTACAGAATGTCAGCATGCAATTGGCTAATTTATGTGAAATGGTCAAATATATATGCAGCTTTAACTCCAGTCTATCAGCTTTAACCCATGAGATGACTGGGGGGAGGGTAACTGGTTATAGGAGCAACCAGGCAGCACAGTGGGTTAGTGTTAGGATAGGCCTTGATCTGAGGGTCTGCAAGCAGACAGAAGCTCCCTCTTGCTTCTTCTTCCAGACCTTCTCTTCTCCTCCACATCTAACCCACCAAGTAGGAACATTTCATACATGTGCCACAAAACTCTCTCCCTCAAAACTCTCTCTGTTTAAGATTCAGGGCTGGTGTTTAGAAGCTAGCCAAACAGTTTGATTCAACTTCGAGTCTGTCATTAGGTTGGCTCCAGCATCCAAGCCAATTAATTTAATCTAATTTTCTCCTATTTTTCCATTTTCATTCCTGAAGTCTGTAAGAAGCAAATTCATATTTTATCTCCCATGAAAGTTTTATCTCACTTTGATATAATTCTAATCCTCCGTGTTAATTTATTCTTCACATTTATTAATCTTATTTTGCTACTTCAGATTTCTGCTTAATGTGTAATATGTTTGTGTGTGTTTTAGATAATTAATGGACCCTTTAGGCTTGGAATTTGCATATAATGTGAGACTGATGAACTCATAACAAGTACTTTTAAGTTGTCTCTAACACTGAAAGCTAATAAAAAATTGTAACCATAACAACGGAAATTAATTCATTGTTATTGTAATATGAGGATGTGACAGGACATGCTGGTGGAGCAGGACAGACACATACAAGTTCCAACTTTTAAGAAAGTGATAAGGATATAAATGTATTGAAGCTAAAGTAAAAAGGTTGTTTAACTTACCAGCTCTTATAATTTAAAGGTCATTAATGGCCTTTACGAAGGAGAAGCAGGAGGTGCTTTATGTTCTAAATCAAAAATATGCTTCATAAGATGGATAGAAAAAACCCACACCTTCAAAGACCCTCCAGTTTTAAAAAAATATTTGTAAAATATCAGTGCTGTTCGATTGCTGTACTGAGATTTCAGTCGGTAATATCTGTTATGAAGAGTAACTATGCCAACGATTAAGTTATTTTTAGCTTTCAAAAGCCCAAGAATAAAACTCCAAATCTTAAACAAGCTGAAAATGTCACATATGGAAGGAATGGGAAGAGCAAAAGAGGAAAAGAAGAAGTTATTTAAGTTTTTTTCTCTCTCTAGGCCTTCTCATGGTAAATAAAATGGAGAACCTGCGAGTGTTGACAAGGAGGCAGCGGAAATATTGGGAATGCAGTGGCGTGTTTCAGTGAGATGTGGCTCGCGTTCTGGACTCTGGTTGTCTCTATATGGATTTCAGGTTATACAGGCAGAGAGAGAGACTGCAGGTAGAGTGGAAACAGTAAAGGGTCAGGGATTACAGTGCTGCTGAACAACAGATGGTGGAACCCCAGACTCTAAATGGATCATCTATGTGCCCTGGATTTTAAATTATATATTAGCTGCCCCCCGTGACAGTACATAGGATTAAAACGTTGTGGATAATGGATATTAGCTGCTTGCGCTACATGTGACATTACCAACTCAGTTTTTGCAAGGCTCCAAACACAACACCCCACATTCATGGTAATCATTGGAGATTTAAACTATAATTTTCTGTTTTTTCCAAATGTTTGTCAACTTATTTTTGTGTTATTTGATCTTTATCTTTCCTCAGTATTTTTATTTTTATTTTTTCTTATTATAGCAATATATTTACCCTTTGGAGATTAATAAACCATTATTTATAATTCAATGAAGTGGGTTGACAATGGCTGTCTTATTAGAGCTAGTTGCGTAAATGTTCCTCTAAGGGCTCCCGTTGCCAGCACTATTTCTATTACTTGAATTTCCCCCTTGGGGGATTAATAAAGTATTTTTGAATTTTTGAATTTGAATTTTTTTTTCTCTTCATTCTTGAATGACTGATAAGGAGAGGAAGACAGATGTAGAATAGCCCAATCAGTATGTGGTGACAGTAAACAAACAACACATGGAAATGAACAGCTCTGTTGTAGCTTTTATGTCTGCCCAAAATGCTATAAAAAGAAGCAGCAAAAGAGACTCGTCATGATTAGGGAGAAGAGGCCAGCTTGGGATTCTTATTTTTCTTTGGAATGGTGCCAGGTCGCATTAATTAAAACATAAGTTCAAGTTGCATTTTAATTGGCTAGTGCAGTGATTCTCAAACTTTTAATACTGCGTACCACCTGAGAAACTATTGAGCTCTCCGAGTACCACCATGATGACCAATTGTAAAATATAGCCATATATGCCTTCTCAATTACCTTTAAACACACAGGAGAGATGTTTATTCCTTATTGTGGTTATTTATTGTTACCTGAATTTCATTTGAAACATTGTATTTATAATGCATTGTCATGCATTGACAAGTCATGATGTTCCCCTGCGTACCACCAGAGAGCGCTTGTGTAGCACCAGTGGTACCACAGTTTGCGCACCACTAGGCTAGTGAGTAAATGGAGGCGTGTCAGGTGGTTTTTTTGGTCGCAAGATCGATGTGATGGCCATCCTTAAAATGCCCCTAGGACAGAGGACGGTCAATGTGGACAAGAGACGGAAGACATGTGACACAGTCAGGAAGGATAACGAGACACAGGAGACAACAGGAGACAACAGCAGCTCTCAGTTCCAAGTATGTAAAGTCTGGACTTGTATACTTCAAAGTACGATGTCTTGAGTCGTAATTGTCAAGTATGAACTCCTGAGGGCGGGAGGATGCAGTTTGCACTTTCTACAATTGGAACAGCAGTGAAGTTGATAGCAAGACAGATCAGCTCACAGGCTAACATATATTCATTAACATTTATGATTTAATAGAGCATAAAATAAACACTCTGAAGTTCAATGTGCGATTCAGAACGGACCATGGACCTTTGTGGCAACGCTTGAGGAAAAATCTTTAGTAGGGTCTATCTTGATCAATTAACCACACATTTGACGTTAGAAGGATTACTGTACATTCTTACATGAAAACATCTTAAAACAACATTCCAGTAAAAAACAACAAATTAATAATGTTCTGTTTTACTCCTTCTGCCTCTGCCATAACTGATGCTTGTTGATGTGAAATGCATTTGGGGATAGCATCCTCAATAAAACAGGCGGAGCAGGAAGACATCTGGGGATTTCTAATGTACTTGTCTAGCCTGTTAACAGGCGGCATCCAGACCACGGCATGCATTGATTTAGATTTGAATACAGAGCCTTATAGATTCTGCCCCATGTTTCAAATCTCAATACCACTGTCAATATTGCATAGGAATATTGACACCTCATTTGATCAACTGGGTCGATCTATGGTCTTCAGAGGCAATAAAATCCACTGCATGTCAACTGCTGTGCCTGCTCTGATGCATACAGATCGGGCCGATGACCTCTGACACTGATTCTGAATCTACAGACGTATAGCCATTTAATTTCCCTTTTCAATGACATGTGGCATTTTTTCAGACCTGGATGTGTCTGATAAAGATGCAATTTCTGTGGACTTTCAAGAATATATGTTCCTTCATGAGCAGATGCTGCCTTTGACAAGTAAATGGAAGTTCTTATATACAACTACTGTTCGTTTTCATGTTGTTAAGATGTAGATGCTTTTTAAGATGTGAGGAAATAAGTCGTGTTCTCACTATTTATGTGTGTGCGGTGTCTGTGTTGTGCTTTTACCATGTCATACCATGACAGAGTGGTTTTGTGAATGAAAACTGCATCTTTTATACATTAGGTAGATTCTCTGTATTCAGATGTATTTTAGACATAAACAGTAATGCACAAAAAGGAAGTAAATATAAATTGTAGTCTCTCGTGGTCTTTGTTTGGTTCTGTCTGGGATGTGGTGTTTTTTTACTCCGTTTATAAATTGGTTATAGAACAGAATTTCTCTTGATATCACCTTTCATTCGAGCTCTCACTGATGAGTGTGTTGAAGTGTGTTGGCATGTCCATGCATTTTCAGAAGTGTCCATTTGGACACTTCTGATAATGCATGGACATGCCCACTGAAAACATGGACAGAATAGTCCTTCTTTGTGCTATTGTTACCAAATTTAAGCTGACAATAGGTAAGACTTGATTCTACAGCCTCATTTGATTTTCCAGTCCATACCTCCATTCCTTTATGTGCCACTTTTGTTCAAGCCACTTGAACAAAAAAAAAAAAAATCAGTTATCATCAGTTATCATGATATCAGTTTTAGTTACAATGAAATTTGGAGGTAAATAATTCAGACTATTAACTTTACAGGGAGACCAAACTTTTGAATGTACTCCAAAGGGTTCAAGAAGAGCATCTGATTTGATTTGGGTATGGCTTTTACAGGCGTTTTAGGCATTTCTGGGGTGTTAAGAGGCTAGATGTAGACTTAGAAATGAAACAGTACTTTGGCTTACACAGGTACGCAAGAACACAAGTACAGACAAGTACGCATATTGAGAAACAGACAACAGGGGACGGGAGGAAGAGGGAGACAGGAGGCAGATAGAAAGGGGAGACCAGGCGCTTTCAAAGTTAAACAGGAAATACGACAAAGGTTGAAGTTTACTTAACTCTGGAAACTTCCTTTAAGTAGGAAATACTCTTATAGTTTCTGTATTTGTAGTTTGTCTACAAATAACAGTTTGATTTAGCACAACAAAAATGGCAATATACTACTAAACACACTTGGTGTAATTCAAGTATATTTTGAGTAGGTTGAAGTACATTTCATTTTTACTAGGGACACCTGGCATCTGCACGACTTCAGTGAACCAGACCCTGAAAACTGATTTGCCAAACCTACATATCACGTGATCATCACCAGAAGATAACATAGACAGCAAAATGGAGACAGAGCAGCAAGTGCTGCTAACTTTGTTGTGCTTGGCATGAGCTGTTATGCAGCCAAAGTCTGCATTTTTCAAAACTGTAGCTGCCTGTATGAGCAGGAGTGCAGACATTATCCAAGCAATGTGCAACGCAGGTTGTTTCAAGCAGAATACTAGCTTGTTTGGTTTGCTTGTGAGCATGTATGGTCGTGTGAAACAAATGTTCAGTCCCATGACAGTGTTTACAAGAGTTAAAAGAGAAATGCTGGATTTTGTTATTATTTTTTGGCACAAATAGACAACTGAACCAGCTTGTGCCTTTACCTATATATGTTATTTATGGAAAATCCTATCATCTTTTCAGCCTTATCAACGTTACAGGTAGTGTGCTATGCTAAAGGATGTATGCCTCATTCAGCAGTGAAGGAAGAAACTCCATGGGACACAGTGCTCCTGCTTGTATTCTGTAGTGCCATCCAGCTTAGGTCTGATTACACTCAGTACCTGCACAGTGGCATTCCCTGTTCCCTCTCTCGGACTGATTGATTTGCTGTGGCAGTGACTTTTGAGTCTGGTGAGGTAGTTCCAGATCTCAGCATGGATCTTGCTTTATTTATGACAGTCTATCTGATATAATGTGAGTTTTCTAATAGAATCTTTGCTTTGTATCGCTATGATGAAGAGTGTAATGAAAATATTGTGGAAGATTTTACATCCATCTGTGATATATAACTAGCATTTAGGCACTCAGCTATGTTTTTTGTTTTCTTTCTTTGTCATTTGGGCTTTTCGTGCCCATGAAAGTGATCCCAGTGTCCCATTCATCCTCACTGTTCAATTTTACCGGCTCTGAAGAAGCAACATCTGCCATATTGATCCTTCTTAAAGGGATTGAGTGAGCTCATCTCATGACATTCTATCAAGACTTGATGAGATGTGTGTTATAATGTTGACACTCTCAGAGCACAAAGAGATTGAGCAGTAGTCATAAGGGTATCTGTGCTGGATGACCTTTTGTAATAAGAATGGAAATGCTTTCCCTTCTTCTTGAGCCTTTTTGCAAACAGACTCTGCAGAATATTCACTCAGCCTCTTTGGACTTGGCTCGTCATAACTGAGGTCATCTCTCTACCAAACCAAAAAGTGGCAGACACATACTCTTGCCCACACTCTTTTCTTTTACAGGGTTAATATTGTGGGAATGAGATGATCCCTCTTTATACCACTCTAGACCTCTGTCTGACCTGCGTGTTAAGCTTGTTGAGTGCAATCGACCTCCCAGTCATATAAAACCTATTTTCAGCTGAGTCCAAATTTTTCTGAAAGTGCTTGAAAATGTGGTCAACACAGCTGAACATGGCTGATCTTTTCTTCTTTATATGTGTATATTTCTCCAGTATCTCCCGTATGCTGGAGAAATGTAGATATATAGACTGTACACTCTGCCAAAGGAGGGAGGTCAGGGATGAGTGAGCATCAAAACCAAACCATCAACCAGACTGAAGCAACAAAGATCCCGAAATACATTCAGAGGACATCTCTAAATGATGAACTGCTGAAGGAAACTCTTGAGCAGCAAGAATCCAATGAGGAGGAGGAGGAGGAGGAGGAGGAGGAGAAAAAAGTGGAACCATCACAGAAGAACAAGCCATGTAACAACAGATGAGCTGCAGCTGGGGACCCTGTGGCATAACATCTGGCATGGCAACAAATGTGATTGGTGCGCTTCAGAACATTGTATTTCCTTCCACGTATTTTGAGTAGCTAATTTTTCTTTGTCATTTTTCAAGCCCAAAAAGAAAGATATAATGCTCTAAAAAAAAAAAGTAACAATATAAGCAAAAATGACTGTTAATCAGTTCCAAGTCACATAGGATATACATTATTTGCTCTGTTGCTCTGTCTGAGGTACATAAACAAAAGGAGGCTCATCACTGCAAGCTGCAGAAAAGAACCTGCACTGAAATCCGCAATTGGGTGGTTTAATTATAGAGTAGGTTTCAACAGAAACAGCAATGAACAAGTATAAACACCAACCACGACATAGGTCCCATGTAGACGCACAAATCAATCTTAAGATGCAGGCAGATATGGCGTACATGAAACGTCGCAACCAAGTAGCTACAGTCCTGTCCTGGAACATCTGTGCTAAGTAAAGATCGTAAGTCCTAAAGTCAAGATGAGGATTTTTTTCCCATGTGTATGTGGCTTCCATTTTGAATTTGTTTGTTTCTTCCGTCCCAATTATCTCTAGCTGTTTCTAATCAGGCCCTGAGTGTTTTCATGTGCACATGCAGCCCTTTGCTCCCTTTTGCAAGTTCAGTTCATCGTGTTTCCCAGTAATGTGTGTATAGCGCCTCCTGTGCTCCCAGTCTGTCTACTTGTGCTCTCCCTCCGTCTTCCCTGCCAGCATGTGTTTGTTTGAATTTCTGGAACAGCCTGCTCTGGCAGCGTTTTGAGTTCAAATAAAGGGTATTGTTTCCTACTCCTGCCTCTTAATTCCCTACATTGTGGCTCCTACTCTGCAATCCTGACAATGTGCTTGTTCAAAAGTGATGACAAATGTCTTTTACTGTTTTCAAGTAATTCTAAACTAATAAAGACAAAGAAAAGTATCCCTATTAATGTGCATTTTTGCCAGTAGGTTAATATTACAGATTTTTACTTTAAAATACTATAGTTTACAGGTTGTGCAATACCTGATTTCAACTAACTCATACAATGCTCTTGTTTGATTATCATCCCATTTTGTTGGTAGCCTAAGTGACGTACCAACACAAGCTAAGAGTATTAAAAGATACTGAGAAATGTATTCAGCCCTTGAACACATTTGATCCTGTGTTCAAAGTGTATATAACTATAAATACATTGTTTTGCATCTAGTATTCACCAACAATTAAGCTCAAAAGGCCTCAACTTTACAACGTTTCATGATAAAATCTTACCAAAGAGATTTTCAGCATTTGTCTCAGTGACCTTTTAAGCATATTACTCTTTGAACTCAGCATGAATGTGCATCTTGACAGCTGCATAGGGAACAAAGTGATTGTTCCTCACCAGGTTTGAAAATCAGGTACATAAAACTTCAGTTAAACAACAACACACAGCATAAAGCATCTGTCATTATTTATTTGACAAAAACTAAGTTAGAATGCAAAACAAGTGTGTAAAAAAACAAAGCGGAACTTGACCAGTTAATTAACCGCTTGATCATAAAAGCAGAAATGTTGGCTTTTTCTGTAAAATTCTGCTGTTTGTTTACATAATGCCAAAGAGGAAAGGCATCAGCGGTGATCATAAAGAAGCTATTGTTGTTCCCTATCTACCTGGGAAGGGTTATAAGACCACCCCCCCAAAATAATTTTGAGTTCATCATTATCCTGTTGAAATGATTATTCTTAAGTAGAAAACACAAGACTGAATGTTCCTGCAAATTCACCCCAAAGTCAGACCATGCAATGCTCAGAAAAGCCTGCCTGACTTTACAGGCCTCAGTTACCATTTTAAATAGTTTAGTTCCTAATAGTGTAATTAGAAAATACTGAACATATTCTTTGGTCAGAGGAGGACATGACAACATGACTTAGGTTAGTGAAGGTCCATCATCCATCCATCCATCAATGTAATTTGTGGTATGGGGGTCTGCTGGAGCCTTACCCAGCTGTCATGGGGCAAGAGGCAGGGTAACCCTGGATAGGTTTCCAGTCCATCACAGAGCCACATAGAGACAAACACTACCTTCAACAGATCATTTAGAACTAGCCTATGACACAAATGTCCCTGGTCTATGGGAGAAACCCAGAGTAGTTACCTCCAACCAAGTATTTATTGTGACAGCTTTGATCAAGTTTACTTTGACAAATACACTTTCACATAGGTGCCAGTTTAACCATCTGAAGCCTGACATGAAAAAATAAACAGAAAATCTTAAAAAAAAAAAAAAAAAAAAAAAAAATCACCTCTTGCGTCAAAAGGTTCCTGGATGTTTTTTTTATTTGTTAAGAAATTTGTGCTTGCAGTGTTTTTTTGTTTATTTTTTTTTAATTTCCGGTTTCCTCCAGCCCTAGGTCTCCACACATAGGTGATTCTGCAAGTGCAAACTCGTGTGGTTGCTTATCTCTGTGGCCCTGCAGTGGACTAGCAACCTGCCCAGGGTGTACCCCTGCAGAGGGCCGAGCAGCTGCCAGAGACCCCCTTGACCCCTGAGTAAGAAGAAGTGGATAAAGATGGTTGAGTAAAAAAACAAAACCACAGGAAATTCCGAAATGTTTTGCTATAGCAGATGTTGTATGACTCCTTCTAGTCAGTTTCAAGGTGATATGAGATTTCGTCATATGTCAATAAAGAACAACATGACTTTGAAATCATATGTTTGAATAATGCATAGATTTTCACAATAGCAGTAATTTGCATCTGGGGTGTCCACACTTTTATGTCCACGCCAAAATTCATATTAGTTGACCCACTGCGACTGCATCTTTGCCTGAAAAGATCTATTGTATCAGTAACTTTTATCAAGTGGTTATTCAGGTTTTTTCTCCTCTACTTTCTGCATTATCAAGGCAATAAATGTAACCATGATAAGGTGGATTTCTCTTAGCAGGGGACTTGGGTCTTCAGACCTGATCTCCATTAACAGGAACGGCCCTCTAATTAGATCATTTCTGAATGTCTATGGGACTGAATCCAGTTCCTGCCTTGGGTCAGCGTGGCCCTGAAAAACTACAGGGTAGGACATGATGTTGAGTTGGTGCTGATTGGATCTGCTGTAGGCAGGAGATGGCATTGTTCAGCCACTTCAATGTCCCCTTCAAGAAAAAGTTGTTTTTTTCTCATTCAGGCACCACCACTGATCTTTTTTTCTTCTTTGCAGTGTTTTTTTTTTTTTTTATTTAGAGCCAATGATTGGTATAGTCACTGTAATGGAGACAAAATGAGTGAAAGGAGGAGGACGTCAGCTCTACTGCAATTCTAGCCACAAGTATACAATGTAAGTTACTGATTATTTACAATTGTCTTTTGGGGCAGTTTTTAGCATTTACAATATGAAAGAGCTCATATGTGTTTCTAACCTGTGTTACAGATGGAAAGAGTTTGGTATGATTAACCCATAAACACATTACTATTGACAGCCATCATCAAGCCACCGTGCTGACCAACAAGTCAAAAAAATTTTTTTTATAAATATGTGATGCTAAATTATGTGGCATATTTCAAAATGGATTTCAAAAGTAAATCTCACAAAAATGCTGTTTGACTTCTTACTGGTACTTGAGACTTGTCTGAAATCCAACAGATTGATGTGTGTGATACTGAAGCGTGATACTCAACAAGATGACCAAAATGATGAGATTCTTTTGTTTATCTATTTATTTTGCCTTGTCACTCTAGAAAAGCTGTTTTGCCAGCACTGAGCAATTCCTGGTCCTTGTTGTAGCAAACATTTGTCTATTGATTCGAGCCCACAATGTCTGGGCAGCATTATGGTGAGGAGGAGCACATGGATTATTGTTGTTAATACTGTTGCATCACAACAATACTGCTTCACTGATGAAGTCACTACGTGCTAACTGCTCTTCGTTGTTCTACTAATCTCTCTACATCCCTCCAGGTCGAATGCTATATAAAATTGTATTCTGCTGGCGTGTCAGATAGAAAGTCATTTCCAGGTTGTATTTGCTGCCCATTTTCACCACCTTCATTAATCACAAAGGGAAATCCCTCATATACAGGAGTGAGCACCAATGACGACATTTAGTGGACAAAAAAACTAAATAGGTGTTTGGATCCTCTTCAGCTAAAAGTGTTCAGACACTGTGAAATGCAAATCAAATAGATTGCAAAGAGTTGCAAATTATTCAAAGTTAATGTTTACCTAAAAATAATAGGATCGACTGCTTAAAGTAAGTCATTTTATTTCTTGAAATATAAAAAGAATAAAACCTGCTCATTTTGAAACTGATGCCACAAAGGTCAATTTATTGTTAATTTTTTATTTCAAAATGTAATTCTATTTACCTTTGATCACCTTCTACTGCTTTCAATAGTATCATGAATACTGTTGGACCACTTTCTGGCTTGTTTAACTGGCTGGGACCTTCACCGACGGAGCTCTGAGCTCCAGAGCTTTGGCTCCCAGCTGAGCTTCCAGTTTTCAAATCCATGGCTTGTTTGTCTTCAGCAGTTCTTCCTACGGAGCCTTTACTAACAACACGTTGTGGCTGATGTTTTCTCAGTGATACAAATTATGTCTTTGAAAACGTTTTGGCCTGAATATTGTTTTTCCACATGCTTTCTGAAGATTTAAGTTAATATTTGCACTGTGGACCCTTCTTCAAAGGTTAAGCTCTTGAATGCTCAATATACCTTTCTGGGCCAAACCCTGATCGATGCAGATCCATACGTGATTTATTTGTGCCCCGATTTGAACGCAGTTTCTAATCTTCTGCTCATCCACCTGCTTTTTGAGATCGGATCACATCTTCTTGATGGATTTAAGATTCCAGGGAATTTCCTGCCCACAGCTCAAAATTGATCAATTCAATCCAACGGTGGAATATCACATGTAGGGGGGCAGAACTCCCATTCATCTGGGTCTTTCTCTCTGATGGCATCCTTCAGTTATTCCAGTGGAAGTAGTTTTTCAATTTCAGTCAATTTTCAATTTTCACTAATATCCTCAGATCAGCTGGAAGGGGGCTTCACCGGAGAAAATAACTTTGCACCATTCTTGTGCTTATCACTTTGTTATTTTTGACAGTATATTATGTAGCTTATCTTAGCTTTTAGTTTTAAACAGAGCTTCACTGTGCATGCAAAATAGCTGGAAAGGAAGTAGTCAGAATTGGTTTTTCCAATACTTTACACGGAACAAGGACTTGATTTCTGAGGCTGGAGTTGGTGGACTGCAGATTCAAGGCAGAAATCTTCATGGACGATATCGATGGCTAATGTTGTTGTCTTGTAAGTCATCAAAAAAAACAAAACAAAAAAAAAAACCATCTTATGGACATATTCTTGAGATCACAGATACGATTTTAAATCACAAAACTGTTCCCAATGAGGCCCGTTTGTTGTGTTGCTGCTCCACTGGATATACAATGATCCTCCAGACATTTACACTGGAAGAGCATTGTTATGGTGGACCTGCTTGCATCACTGACCGCTTCACTCAATGTCACCAGCTGCCATTCAGGAACAAACAAAATTAAATGTATTTCATAAAAAAAAAAAAGAAATGGCCACTTGTAACAACACAACAGCCGGCAATGTTAAATTTCTCCTGATATGGGGGAACCACTGAGAGATGTGAGCAGACATCCACTCTGGTTCAGTGGAATTCACATGCAGGCCTGCTGTCCTCATAATCTCTACACCATCTGGAGGGGAACTTCACTGTCCCCCTGCACCCCTGGATCATCAGTATTCCTCTCACGCTGCTCAGGACA
Source organism: Hirundichthys speculiger (assembly GCA_018398805.1). Lineage (NCBI taxonomy): Eukaryota > Metazoa > Chordata > Actinopteri > Beloniformes > Exocoetidae > Hirundichthys > Hirundichthys speculiger. Next base: position 657,662 of record JAGFBZ010000105.1, read on the forward strand.
GACCAGCGTTAATGTCTCTCTGAGATATTTTTCAAAAAACATGAAAGAGTCAACATCAGTGAGGTTTAATTGAGCAGTTACGGGGCCAAACTCTTGACAAATCGGATTCATTTCCATTCAGTGATAAGACTTTCTTTGTCATCTGTTAAGTGTAGACTTAGATCTTCCAACAGCATCGAAACAAAAACTATTCCCTCAGGTGAGTCTTTCCTCACTATTTGGCTTTTTCCTTCTTCTGTTTTTTTCTTTCTATTTTAAAGACAAAGAATCCAATCAACGAATTGTGAGATTGGGACTCATTCAGTTTATGCTTCCAGCAGCGTTTCCAACATTCAGTTGTGCTATGATCAAAGACTGATTCCTTCCTTTCCAAACCCACATGGTCTCTCATTAGTGCCAAAGAGCAAAGGCACTTTTCTGACAGAATTCTCTTATACTACTATCATTTTTTGCTTTGTATTTGACTACAGTGCAGAGTAGTTAAGAAAGAATGCGCAAATTTGATTCTTTTATGAAGTCAAACAATTGGCATATAGTTTTGTCTTTTTACATGAGAAGAGAAAAACTGTTTTCGGAACTGTTATCTGGTGCTACTTCCAGCAGCTATATGTATTTGGTGACTGGTTTTATAGAGATATTTGTTTCTCTGGTTAAGACTCCATGATGGGGTTGAGTACAAAGTAGAACTGAGATTGGCCCTTAGTGTTATATACTGCAATATGTTGTATAAAATACATTATGTGAAATTGATATAAAGGGGTACAAACTGCTTCTCATAAGCGCAAGACAACTAAATTCATGCAGATTTATATATATTCATCTGAACGTTAACATCATTGCATATAGGGTAGCTGTTGCCTTAAAGACTGCTGGTGAGTCTATACTAACATCCCACACAGGCTGCTGCACTATTATATTAATATCAGGAGCTGCCACTGAAGCATTCACGTGGCGCTATATCATGAATATATACAATAACTGAACGGACAGCGATGCAGAGTAATGTACTGGGCTCCCACGAGCCTCCTGGCCGTTGGCTTGATTTGATGAATTCATGATAGCCGCTGATAGTCTTGTATTAAAATGTCTGCATTCTATTTGTTCTCTCAATCTATTTTTCAAGGTTTCATTTTTAATTTGTCACTATTTGCGCACCTGCCTCTGTAAGCCCTGCAGGATGAATACAGTATGCAAATCTGTAAACATCAGAAAAGTTTGTGAGAAGTGTGGTTAAAGCTAGCCAGCAGTCACTGTATCTGTTTAAAATGCATAATATTTTACGTTTATGGTAATTTTATCTTTGCTTTGCAGCTGCCTTAGTTGTATTTCCCCTCAAGGATCAATGAAGTTCATTTTAATCTTCACAGAAACCTTCTTGCAGACTAAAGACAGTTTTATTTAGCAGAGAAGTGATGAAGAAATCTCAGTAATACCCGTTTGTAAGTCCTGCATAACCTACCTTGCCAGCAGTGGTTGCAGACCAGAAAGGGAGGAATGGGAGATGCACTGAATGTGACATAAATGAAGCACGAATAAAGAATTGTAGTCTGCTTGTTTGCTGCTGTGCTTCACTTCCATCCACAAATCTTGTGGCTATTGTTAGATTTCAGTGAAGGTTTTCTTTTTCGTTGGTATCTTACAGATGCACTATAAGGTTTATGATGGGAAAGAATAATCTCAGGGTTTAATTCTGCTCTCAGTACCTGAGGCAGCTCTTTCTTTCACGCACACGTTAATTCCCTCACCATTGTCCTCTGCTTATTTTGTACCTCAATTGTGAGATATTTTTGTAAACTTGCACATACACGCACACACACACTTTAAACCTAAAGATATGTAAAATATCCAAAGCAAAAATATTAGTATTACTAGAAAATGACAGGCTGTTTTGCAGTGTAAGCTACAAATGTCTGTTGCCATAGAAATGTAGAGGCAACTAAGACTGACATTGGCATTTGTTTTATTTTATTTTATATGTGATTTGAACAGCATTTCTATTTATATGGATTTTTTTTTTAATTTAAGACAATTTACAAAGAGAAACACATTATCAAGACCTCTGGAATGAAATGGATTCAAATGAACAAAGCCCTTTTTTTTAACACTGTTATCTTATTCTTTATTTTCTCACAATTGTATGTCAAATATATATACGTCTATATGACATATATTATATGACATATATAATTTCATTTCTTTACAATAGCGAAACAACATAGAGATGACACACTATTTTGGTTTCTAAGTAGAAGCTCCTTTTAAATAGTCGCATTTTTTTTTCAATAAACAGTTCAATTCAAGCTCCCACTCAAGTCACGCTTCTGTTTTTCATACCAAGTCACATTTATTCACAATGAGTGTTTGTTTGTCTCTTTTTCTTTGTGATTTGCTGTCTTTTGTGTCAAGTTATTTTTTCCACTGGCAGTTCAATCTGTTCATGTTCCTTCAGAGTTGATATCCGTCTGTTACTGGTCCATGTGGCCACACAGATTGTCCCACCTGCTAACCATCCTGAGCTACCAGCAAAGGTATACAGTCAATAGAAAAGGTGTCTTTGAAGCATTACAGAGTTAATCCAATCAGCTCGGGGAGGGCTTGGCATAAGTGTTTCCAGTTCCTCTGCAGCTGGGTCCTTTGTCCAGGAAAGCAGAACACAGAAGATGTCTGACCTTGGCACTGTCCCTGGATTTCTCTTTGGCCTGCTGCCTTCAGACCTCTGGTCCCACTACTTGTGTGCTGATCTCTGGTCGAATATTGAACACTTTTCCACCCCAGTTCCCGCACAGTTCCACGCTCTAGGGTGTTTGTGCCACTGCGATGGACCTCGCCGTGAGATCCAGACATTTTCTTGGGGCTGGAAAGGCTTTTCTGCTTCAAATCCTGTGCAATTTCTGCTGTATATACAGTAGAGCCGATGGTTCCCTCAGCAGAGCCGAGGTTCTCCAATCGCAGAGAGCCACAGGTGGTGACAGGGGGGCTGATCCTGCTGGGCACAACGTCGGTCGGCAATGAAACGGTCTCAGGCTGAGAGGGAGTGTTGCTAACGGGTTGCCCCGATTTCTCAGCCAGTGCAGGGTGCCACTTGAGGAGCCCCGCTTGGTTCCGGTCACTCGTGTTCTCCTGATCTGCCTCAGGGCCACATGCTTGGAGTGATGGGATGATGGGCACAGAGCGAGTGCGCAGGGAGGGTGGAAGGAAAAGGGTTCCCTTATCAAGGCGGGTGCACGGGACCTCAGTCCATCCTTTTCTGGCAGTAAAGTGAGAAAGAGAGGTCCTGCTGAGGAGGGTGCTGATCCTTCCGCTTGAAGATTCACACCTAAAGACAGAAGACAGAACAGAAATGACAGCATGAGAATGAGAGAAAGTCACTCATTTCAAAACCTTATCATTTAAGTCGCTCATTTTCTAAGAGAAATAAAATGGTTAATGAAATGCATTCATATGGGTCTTTTCTAGACTTGTCGACCACCCAAAGGACTCGTCTGTAGTTCCGTTGGAGTATTTCCATTTAAAATACAAACTATGTCCCCTAGTGTCCCCTAGTGTCCATGTTGGCAGATGGGAAATGCTGAAGTATCATACCAGAGGCTTAAAGTTATTGTATTTTGAGGAAAATTATCGTATGACCTAACTAGCATTCTGATGTGGCCAAAGACCACCTGCATCAATAACACATCATAGACTGTGAATAATATAGCCTATAAAACAGTTTTATCATTACAAAAAAAAAAAAAAAAAAATCTAACGAACCATCTCTCACTAGTTTTTAGTGTTCAGTATAAAGAAATACATTTTTTTTGCAGGCGGATGTAAGCATATGTAAGGAAATGCTAACTTTAGCCCTTTTTAATCCCTTTTCTCATTTTATGCATAACATGGATAAAATTACCATGAGACATTTTAATTAATAATACAAGGGAAGAAGCAAGGTAGGAGGTTGTTCTGCCTGATAAGTACTCTGATTTGCAAAAGATGCAAAAAGATACCAGGCTCTATGCATGCGTTCTGTATGTTACAAACAGTGGCTTTCCATCCATCCATCCATCCATCCATCCATCCATCCATCCATCCATCCATCCATCTTTGCATTTCCAAGTTTGGGTGATGGAGTTTCCTCTTCCAGTTCCTCTTGAGGGATACTGAGCCATTCCCAGGCCAGCCAAGAGGCATAATCTCTCCAGCGAGTCCTGGGTCTGCCTGGGTCTGCCTGGGTCAGGGCCTCCTCCTGGTTGAATAATCCCATAGGGAGGAGTCCAGGAGGCATTCCGTCCTTGAATCATCACCTTATTATAGAGACGGAGCAATGTGGATGGGGCTATTTCCCCTGCCAAGGGGATCCTAGGCAAATTGGTCCTGTGGGACGCTTCAGATGTCTTTCTTCAAATAAATATATGGACAAAAAATGTCTCATATCCTTCGCTTACATGTGGGTCACCAAGGTTCCCATGGGATCAGTCAGGCTTTGGCTGAATGAGTAACATAGCTTGGCATTCCTGTGAGGGGCTGTATTGGTTGGGTACGATGTGGGCAGCAGCCAAAAGCGCCAAAGCCGTGGGCCTCGGCGATCTGTCCCCTGTTTACTAAGACTGGCTCTCATTTGAATACCTGTCGATTAAATCAAACTGTACAGTTTATACATGACCGCTTTAAAAATATGGTAATAAATTTGACTATCATGCTGATACTGTTTTCTTCGTCTATCTACCTCGCAGGAGCAAAGGCCATTCACCTCAACATCCATCGCACAAGTTAAAAATGTACCACCCACCACTGCACCATTCCCTTTTGATGTACTGAAATGAGGAATTGTAGAAAAAAATGACAAAGAAACCCGAACAGCCACAAATAATGCCCTGCCTCTAATAAAGTCCCGGTCCCTCAGGCAGTTAAAGAAAAAGACGGCCTCAGCCTTAATTTGAGAAAATATGGTAAAATATGCATTTATACCACGTATACCATTTTGTTCCACTTAAAAAAATATTGCAAGAACAAAATAATAATTATTTAGCTATTGTCTTTTTATAATCTTTGAGTAATTATTTATAATCCTCAGCATGAGCAGCCTGTGTTGCAGCATTAATGTTTAAATGTCTCTCATGACTACCTAATCTGCCTTATCAGAGTTTAAAGGCTTTAGCACCACAGCAACTAGATTCCTGACTCTTCTCACGTTGACATCTGAACATGTTATACCGATGAGATTGCCTCTTTATGCTGTGAACTAAATTTAGTTTCAGAAATTAGTCTCATTGCACTGTCTTAAAGAAAACAATTTGAACAACGGGTCTATGATGTAATATCTAGGATGAATATAAGCATTTGTGTGGGTGTGATAGTCTCATTTGAATGATGTTGAATGGATCCTGCAAACTAGCAGAGTGAAAGTTGGAAGTAATTATGTTCAGTTCGAAAAAATGATACAGCAGAGAAGGAAACTTATTAAGAGTCAAGTGGGTAAGTTTGTATATTAGCTGAATAAATGCACTCAGGAGTTAATGTCATTACTCTGGCATATGGCCTTAGGAAAGTTCTAGTGTTATTGTCAGCCGTCAGAAGCTGTTTGTAGCACAGCCAAGTCTAAATAATTGAATTGCTTTCCCCCCTCTCTTCTTCTTGGTATTAGAAGGCCAATGCAAGCTGGAGGTAAGATTAAAACTAAATATATTTCCCATGTCAAATTTGACTTCAGTTCTGTCCCTCGTGTGGTGGGTAAATGTTTTGACTCCGGATCATAAAACCTACTGCAATGATTTGTTGTCACATGAATAGAAAACATGACTACATATTCTCATGTTTATTTGCTCCCCCCTCCCCTTTATTTATTTATTTTATTCCTTTTTAAACGCCACACTCTGTTCCTCCATCTTTACTTTGTGCTCTCATCATCTCTGCCCAGTTCTCCATCTGTCCTCACTTTCCCCTCGCTCGTTCTCTCACCTCTCCTTTCCACCTCCCGTTTCTCATTTCCAGAGATGAGAGGGTGTATCCATGGCAACACGGAAGATGTGGGGGCCGGAGGAGTAGAAGGTGGGGGCTGTAAGCCTGGTGTTGCGTGGCTTGTAAGTCAGGAAATAGGTCATCACAGGCTCCTGAAGGCCAGCAAGAGACATATTTGAGCGATGGATCTGAAAGGGAATTATCAATGGCTAATGAGATCTGAACTGCTGAACTGTACAAACGCAGTCTTATCCCAAAGAGAACATCAAGCCTTATTATTTCACCTCTTCTCCTAAACACTCGAAAAATATGTGTAATGTTAATTGCGTATAGCTAACAGAGTTTACCGCTGTGATTTTTTTTTTTTTAAGAATCCTCATTAGTTTCGTTATTAGTTTGTTTGTTATTCTGTATAAGTGTAAGTGCACATTTGTGAGTGTGGGTTAAGAGGAAAACTGCTCCTGGAGGATCTCTCCTTGCACAACTGTTCGAACCCGCCCCCCCCCCCCAAAAAAAAAAACAAACAAACAACAAAAAAAAAAAAAACCCAAAAACAAAACAAAAAAAAAAAACTGCTGAGCTCCACTGAGTTTTGTTTAAAAATGTAAATTATGGAAATAGGTCACATAAAGAGTTTGGCAGCTTGCAGAGTATTTTACAAGTCAGTGAAATGCTCAGTCAGGACGGCTTGCTGATAGGAACATCGTGAGGCTCTTTTGAGTTTGGGGAGTGCACCGGGGACACTGCTGCTTCAATGACAGACGTTTCTGTTTGTGGCGCCATCGCTCGCGCTGCAGACACTGACAGCAAATTAGGCACTTTCTGTGTCACATGCTTAAAGATGCTGCCTGTCTGCTTCTGTAAATAAAACCTGAACCAAAGTCATGTTTTCACTGCTATTTTATCAAAGCAGGAAAACCAGTGGAGCTGTTAACGTTATGCATTAACCTACTTAGGAAAGCGTTCACCTTGAGGGCCGGCGAAAGTTTTCTGGATTCTGCCTCTCACGCAATCATGATTTTTTTCTTTTGTAATCAAAAAGAAACTCCTTACACTGATTTGAATTAAGGAAAATCACTTCCTGGAAAAATGTCCTCGTTGACAAAAAACCCAAGTGAGGTTTCACTGCTTGCCTGTGAGGGTGGTCAGACGGTACTTCTAAAATGGGTTTTTACATCCCTGATCGCCAACTAGTGAGACACGGCTCTGCCAAATGCCCACTTTGTTCTCTACCTCAGTCACAGCAGCTGCTGAGCTTCACTTCTGACGGCCATCAAAATAGGCCAACTGACTTGAAATGAATCCTCCTGCAGCACATAGTCTTCACCTCCGCAGCTATCCAATACATCTCTGCTGTCAGCATGTCAATCAGAGAAAATAAATGATCACACAACTTCAAATGAACGTGAACGTTATTTAGCATTGTTTTGTAGCAAACCTTGCAGTCATAACTTTGTAAAACAGAGTTTGCAAAATAACTTGTAAAGTTTACTCAGCAAATGCATATACTTTCATGAAAAAAAAAAGACTAATAACAGTAGAACGCCAGATCCAGTTTAAAGATGACAGGCTCTGAAATCTACAATGAGTTTTGTTGTTTTATCAAAGTTTTGATGATGTTTATATTTATTGACAAATGTCTTGCCACGATTCTGCTCACAAGTCCAGAATAAATGAGAGACAGTCTCTGGGTGCAGCTTACAAAAGATGCACGTACTGTCAATATACTGTTCTTTTTTTTTTTTTTTAAACCACACAACATTCAGTATAAAATGACCTTACAGGTAAAAGTCAGTGACAAGCACAGATTTAACTATCTTTAAAGTCAGTGGATGGTCTCTAGCCCTAGTTTCTGTCTGTATCTTAAAAGAGATCACAATGGGTGTCCTAAGCTGTTAGCATAGTAACTGCAACAAAAAACAAAGGTTTCCGTGCAAAGATAGCAGCATTGCATATTATAATACTGATGCATGCAGTTTTTCACCTCATTAGTTACAAAAAAGGTTATTACGGTTGACAAAAATGAACACAATAAACAACTGAAAAATAGATTTGTGAACTGTAATAAAATTAAAAAAAAAACAGAGACACCCAGAGCTGCAATAGTCACTAACCTCAAAAGGAAAGGAAAAAGGAAGTGTTTTAAGTTTTTGACTTTTCAATATTTTTGTGAGATTTAGGCTCACTGAGACTCTTGGCTCTTCATAAATGGGTTAATGTTATCATGCTTATATGTGCCTTTGATCTGTTGGCAACTTTAATTTTTATTTGGCACACTACCTGCATTTAGTCTCAGAAGCTGAATAATACATATTTACACTAAAAGCTGCAGTCATATGGACTTTTGTATTTGATGTTCAGATAGTTCTTCATTTGTCCTGATACATTTAAACAAAATATATGGTATTTTTGTATATATATATATATATATATATATATATATATATATATATATATATATATATATATATATATATATATATATATATATATATATATATAGAATAAATAGTAAATGGTATTTATTACAACAATACCTATTGTGATGTGACAAAAAACTAATAAGCATTTCTAAAAAAGAAAAAAAAAACCTGGCAAATCCATTGTGAAAAGTAACTAGATTTGGAAATAGAAAGTTCAACAAAATATAAACTAATAAAGTAATGGATGATGGAAAAACTAGCTGCCATAAACACACAAACAAAATAATTGCTTTTCAACAGTCATGAAGCTCAAAATGCTTTACCAGTACCTTGTCCAAAGTTTTTTTTTACTTTTTAAATACACTGCCCGTCCAAAAACAAACAAACAAACAAAAAAAAAAACTCAAAAACAAACACACTATTTCATTTGGACCGCCTCTAGATTTGATTACGGCTCGCATTCACAGTGGCATTATTTGATAAACTTCTTAATGTCACAACATTTATTTCTGTTCAGAGTTTCATTAATTTTTCGCCAAGATCTTGATGATGGGATGATGGGAGAGTCAGACAGCTGCTAAAAGGCCTCCTCCAGAACATCCCAAAGATTCTCAATGGGGTTAAGGTCTGGACTCTGTGGTGGTCAATCCATGTGTGAAAATGATGTCTCATGCTCCCTGAACCAGTCGCAGTCTTTCACAATCCTGGCATTGTCATCTTTGAATATGCCCGTGCCATCAGGGAAGAAAAAAATTAATTGATTGAACCTGGTTATTCAGTATATTCAGGTAGCCAACCGACATTATTCTTAGCATAACGTTGCTGAACTTAGACGTGACTCTGGATCAGGATAAATCTGGACTCATCAGACCACATGACCTTCTTCCATTGCTCAGAGTCCAATCTTTATGCTCCCTGGCAAACTGCCTTTTTTTTTTTTTTCCAGATGAGCCTCACTGATTAGTGGTTTTCTTAAGGCTACACACCTGTTTAGTCCTAATTCCCTTGAGTTCCCTTCACATTTGTGTGTAGAAATGCTCTTACTTTCACTATTAAAACATAGCCATGACCTCTACTGTTGTTTTTTTTACAATTTAATTTCATCAAACCCTTAAGTGATCGTGGATCACAATCATTCAATATTATTATTCACCACATTTCTGTCTCGAAGATGACTGCTCCCCACTCTCCTTGCAGTTTATAATAATACGTTGGACAGTTCTAAAACCTATTTTAGTAGTTTCAGCAGTCTGCTTAGTTGATTTTCTTTGCTTGATGCATGAAAATAATTTGACCCATCTGAAACAGATTAGGATGTGTCTAAGAAATGAGAAGCCACCCACTGAATCAGTTGTTGCCAGCTGAACCATAATCATCCATGCAGTAACTATCCAGCGGGAGGATCTGACCTATTTGTTCAGTTCAATCCAGGTGGAGGATTATGACTCTTTTTTTTTTGAATGGGCGGTGTATATTACAGTATATCTATCAATGTCTCTCACATGCTGATAGATAGACCAAAGATCACCATTTCTAAATGTTAATTCCCCATCCATGTAGGTTGAAACTGATGAAAATGAATAAATCTGGTGAAATTGATGAAAATCAAAAAAAATGAGCCTTGTTTTAAATGTAAGGAAAAGAAAGTGCTGATATGTCTGTAACAATGTAGCAGACAAAAGTGAAAAATAGTGAGCAGAATGACAAATACTTTACTGTATTTCTGACCTATGATGTTAAAAAGCTCAGGTAAAACTGGAGGATTTCAGGGGCGCGCGCTGGTAACGTCCACCGTGACACTGCTGACCAGCTGGAATCAAATGTGTTCTCCATATAAATTGTGACAGTCCCAGCTGAATGAGGGGACCGCAGATCTCATTTATTTCCCTCCATCAGATTTCATTGGATAGTTCACGGCTTTGAACTGATTTGAACTGAGAGTATTTCAGTCAAAAACCCATTTCGCCCCAAATCATCTCTCTGCCACCACAACTTAGCCTCAGTTAGTCCAGAGGTCTGCTCCACTGATCCACTCCGCTCCACTCTGACCCAGTATGGGAAGAGATGGGGAGAATTTCCTCCTTCAGGATCAAATACACATGAAAAAACTGACAGAACTACAGATATACCTTCTTATGGACTCCATGTCTGTGGACTCATCCTCTTGCAAGTGTTTGTAGATGTGGGCAGCCACTCTGGATCCGTCGAATGAGATTTGTTGGTATTTTATGCTTCCCTCTGGAAATGGGCGGGGTCCTGAAGTGGCTGGACTCCTTCCGCTGTAGGGCCGGACTGAGAGAAAGAGAGCTGCTCCTGCAAGCAGAAGTCAAGCAAATGTGGTGAGAAGAAATCGTCGACCGGACACGTCATTTTACAAAAGCTCTACTAGGTCAAACAGCACTAGCAAATCTATTTGTCATATCGAATTAATCTCCTCGTCCGTGTTTATTAGGGAATAATGACCTTTCTGTTTAAGGACTGGGCAGAAAACGAACAAACAAGAGAAAAACAACATTATGGTCCGCATCTGGCTAACTCTATGCATAAATGATTTTGGCTGTGAGACCCAAGCACAAGACGTTGAAGGAATTATAATTTACCAGTAGACGATTCAATTTACACAAGAATTCAACAATTTGTCACGGCTGAATCAATGGAAGAAGACCGTAAGTGCGGCTGTGCTAGTTGCTGTTTCTTTTTCTCTTCTTTTCTTTTTATTGCTAATAGAGTTACATTCGCTTTCAGGTACGTCTGGGAATATTTGTTTTTGTGTATTTTATGCATTTTAATTTTTCATTTGGGATAAGCATGCCTTGCTCATGAATTCTGACCTTCAATTAATGAGGCCCTCATGAGATAAACATGTAGCTTCCAGTGGCTGCAGAGACCTTTTCATGTCAAACACTCTTACTTGGAGTAGCAGAAAAATAACAAAACTTTTTTTTTTTTTTTTTTTAAACAATAGCTGAATCAACGGTCCCAGTAAGCCATGTCAGAGAGCATTCACAGTGTCGGTGAAAGGTGTTCTTTTTGCAGCAATTAGAGCAGGGAAACAGGGTCTGTTGTTGACAGAAGCTGCCGGGCTCTGGTGCTGGTAAGATGGATGCCGACCCTGCGTCTTCCTTGTACATCTGTGTAAGTGCAGCTGTATGTGTGGGCTCGCTGTGCCACAGGCCTCATTACAAGAAGCATTTTTTCCCCCCTAACAATACAATACTGAACAACAGTTTTGATATTAATATCAAAGACAGAAATGTATTTGGTGCAGCGTATAAAACACAACAAATAACTTTACCTCCTCCTTCTGCCTATCAATTATAATAAACCTTATAAATAAAACTACATGGTGTTCATCTCGACAACAGACTGGAAATGCAACATTGATGCTGTCTACAGGAAGAGACAGAGCAGACTTTGCTTCTTGAGGAAGCAGCAAAATGTTACATACTTTCTATAAGCCTGTTGTGGAGAGAGCAATCTCATCTGCAGTCATCTGTCGGGGGAGCAGCATCAGAGCCAGTGACTTAAAAAAAACAAAAAAAAACTGATAAAGAAGGCTGGATCTGTTCTGGGGACTGATCTGGAGACTCCAGAGCTGATTGTGCAAAGTAGGGATGCTTCATAAGGTGAAAAACACCGCGGACAACCTTGAGCATCCTGCTTATAACACAGTGATTCAGCAACAGTGTCTTCAGTCAGAGGCGTCTTCAGACCCGCTGCAGCAGACACATCCGTCCTGCCCACAGCTAGAACAGCCAGAGGCTTTAATAATCACAGGGACTGCAACTATTCATTTCCTCTTGGGGATTGATGAAGGATTATTGAATTAAACTGAACCGACTTGGGCTTTCTTCTTACTGGGTGTGTGTGACTGGAGTTGGTTGCAAAGCAAAAGAATCTATATAGTCAAGGACACACCCAAAACTGGTGCGGGTCAAAAAGGAAAGTCTGCTTATAGAGTTAATGTCGGGGTGGTTTTTACTCAGAGCTGCCTTCTTACTCTGATGAAACATGAGGAAAGAGGCTGAGCAATTTGTTTTCCAGGCATCATCGACTTCACCTTTAATACAAATTGTTGCTTGTGTCATAATGGATGCAATTTTCTGTTAGGGCTGCATTAACATAATCAACCGAAACGCAGAAATGCCAGTTTTGTGTGAAAGTCGTCTCTTTTCTTTTGCAGGTATGCATCTTTTCCTACTTGGAAAGCTGCTTTTTATAATCAAATCTAATTGTGTTAATTTATAATCACAATATATCACAATGTAAACACATACACAGCATACACTTTATGTTAAAACATAGATAGTGCTTGATCATGTCAATATGTGCTGCATTAAATGATGAGTCTTAACTGATAGTTTACCCTCTAACAGGGCACCTAAACTGTGATGATGCTGGTCTGTGACAATTCTATTAACAATTCAAATTTAATAACATGGCAGTCAATAAAGGTACAACATGCAAAGAAATTAATTTTGTGTTCCACAGACTCAACAATTATCAACACCGTTGTGACTTCAGAAGAAAAAAACTGGATTACCAGGAGGATTCATCTTTTTGAGACCGAAAGCATCTCTAAATGTCAGAGAAATGTATGTATCGGTTGACATAATTCAGTCTCACCCAAGCTGTTTAACAATTTGAGTGACATTTCTATCTAAACAGCCCCTAGTGTGTGTAATCGGCAACTGCGGTACAATGTAGAGGACCGGATGTGTAAAGCCCTGCTAAAGCTTTGCTTTCTGTGATCTTTGAATGTATTTACTGAACTATATGCGGGAACACAAAAAGCGCCCCGTATATGCTGATATCCTGCTGCCGTTAAACGATGGAAGCAGCGGCCTTCCTTTCTAGGCATACTGTTTTCAAATTTTCCCAAGCATAGTAGGCAGTCTGCTTCAAAGCAGATCCCGGCCCGGCTGCAGCAGCAGAGAAGTGACATCAAACGCGGATCAAAATTCAATTGCATTGTATTGCAAGCTCGTGTGACTTCGCTTTATTGAAACAAACAGCTCCGACAGTGCATGTCGGACCGTTATGTATTAAATAAAGAAAATATTTTGAGACTGGTTGAAAATCTTTCAGATTGGGGATCCCCAGATTATTGCATGCTACTGTTTCTTCTGCCCAGAACATAAGACGTCACGTATGGAGGAGAGAGGTGGAGGAGAGTTCAAACAAGCTGTTATGAATATAGCTGTAAAATAATTTACAAAGAAAAGCTGCTGTACTGTATCTCTAGGATGTTTTAACCAAAACATGTCACAGATCTTTCATTAATGCCTCAGGAAATTGTCCCAACGTATGAAAGAAGGGCATGAAATGTCTCCTTTAAAGAGTAGTCAAGATATCCAAACTTTAAAATGTGCTGGCCTGCTCTTAAACTAAACTTATTTTGATTCATGCAGTCCAGTGAAGCGGAAAGCTGGTTGTTAACAGATATCTGACTGGGACGCCGTGTGATGGATTCCCCGATGTCTGGGGCAGTGGAACGATAAGCATGGCTAATAGTGGTGCTAGTTTCTGTCGGCATTTTTGTATTGATTCATGTTTTAAAAAGTCAGTTCTGTTAGTTGTGCATGCTGTTTTTTTTTTTTTTTTTTTTTTTTTTTTTTACTGAAAATGGACTATAAACTAGAAAAATTGAACTCTGAATGCCAAGGGTATTTTGAAATTAATTCTTTAGAGTTCAAAATGGAAAAGCATTTGACCCAAACCATAGAGCCTCTGAAGCCTGGCTGGGAGTATAGACAGCTCCATCAATTAACTATTTGCCCTCTCAGATTGCTGTTTTTTTTTTTTTTTTTAAGAGGAGCAGAGAAGACAGGCGAAGTGTAGGAAACAGCATTTGACAAGGGATCTGGGTTACAACCAGCATGTCACGTGAACAGCTATGACGTGCATCTGCTCAGAACCAGCAGGGAACACACAGACACTCCTGATGTTCACAATGGGGACGCTTTCCTTCGCAGCATGGGAAAAATTCTGCCTCGCTGACTTGTTTTAAGCAATTGATTAGCCTACTTTTTCATGATCCAGTCACAATAAAACCAAAAAATGTTAGTGACTGATTCAATTGCAACACCGTTTGATATTTGCACTGATGGGGTTTTTTTTTTAAATGCCACTGACTTTGAACAGTACATTGATATTATTTCCATCATTATTTCCACTTTACCAGCTCAGCTGCAGTGAAATATGCCCTGTGCAAAGTGAGCTGTGTTTGATTCAAAATGACACCACCATGCATTCTGATAATAATAACGTTCTCCGACAATGAATTTATTTTGATTATTTTTACTGGACCGTAGGGTTTAGCCCCAAAGAGTCACACTAAGACTGAGCTGGAAGCTTTCTAGCAGACTGGTTAAAATCAATCAGTTCCATTTCTTTTTTTGTTTGTGAGGTGTTGGTGTTGGTTTCAAAGCAGCCATTTAAGCTGTAATGGTCGATAAATGTGTTTCTGTAAAAACAGAAAAGAAAAAAAAAAAGTGAGCCGTGGCCACTCATGTGGTTCCAACTAAACCATCATAGAAAATTAACGTGAGCACCCAAGTGTTGTGTTTCCATCAGTGCCAAACTGAGCCGGATCTGATTAATACCTGTGTCTTTTACAGTCATTTGACACGGGTCTGAAAGTTGATTAAACACTTTCTCATCACACTCAAAAGCCAGATGTTAGCGAGTGTTTTTTCTGGTTATTGGAAGCCAACACTAAAAAAGTTGCAAGCATGGATGCTTGTTTTTTTTTGGTGATAATGTTTCAGTAAGATTTCAGGTCAACAGATGCAGTCTGCTCTTAAACAAGCAGACCTATCTGCACATGGTCACACCCAGCAATAAAGCCTCGGACACACAGGTAAACATTAGCAGCAATATTGATGGGCCACGTTGACATGCTTTTATGGGGCATTTCTCCTGATAGCTCACAATGTGGTCAAGATTTCAGATCAATAGCTGAAAGCATTTCAGCATCATCCATCACAGTCTAGTTCTCCCTCGCCTCCTCACACGATGAGAACCGGCTGAACTGATGATTGACTGTCAGATGCCCTTCATGTGACACCTGCAGGACACGGTGGAGAATAAAGACGCAGAAGATGCTGGCACGGTCCCTGCAGCCACATATAACAGCTTTTTCTGAAAAAACTTCTCCCTCTGACACAGAGCTGGTCCATTAAACAGAGCACAACTGCTGCCACAGTGGGGTTTTCACTGAAGCAGTCATCATTGTCAACCAGACCCGTAAAAACTCTGTCTGTATACACACAATCTCTGAATCTGGCATTATCTCCCCAGGCACAGCTTCCTTTAATCACAGTATAGTCCGCACTCTGTAGCTCCAATGCAAAACACTGAAAACTTGCAAAAGAATAAGGGTTTACATAAATGTAGTGGAACCACAACCCGACCTTCATATTGAGCCGTTATACATCCCAGCTCTGTGCTTAATCCTTCTTAAAATGAATGTAAAACTGAACTGTTGGCGTTGTAGGAAATATATTCAATTCTGAAAGAGTTGTGCCTGGTGAGTGGCTGAATGATATTGACTGTCAAAGTATTCCTGCATCCACATCATCAAAGCAAACAAAGCTTCTCTGTAAACATTCCAGACTCCATTGTAGAAAGCTGTATACCAACATTCCTGTCTTCCTTAGAGGATTTCAAATGGCAGCATTTAATTCTGACTGCTGTGATCACAAAGCACCACTGCCCTTCAGATTCCTAGCAGCAAAATGTTGTTAATTTGGTTGAATTCTGCAGCACTGGATGAATGGCATGGGACTCCACACATCAAAATTCACTTCTTCCTTCGAGGACGTGTGTGTATCTAGTCATTTTTGAATCCTCCTAAGAACATGTTTAATAACGCAGCATTACCGGGATGGCATGTAAATAAAGGCATCTGCATTCTAAGCTGTTTAGACAGACTTTCATATTTGTTTGCTTAAACTGGCTAAACCAGTCAAGCTCCTATAAACTCCCTTAGGGGTATCCACGCTGGTATAAGTGATGGCAATGTATCTGAGAAATATATTAAAATAGTTGCTCCCATTTACAAGAAAACCTCATGAATCCTTTTAAGATGTTTTTTTTTTCTCCTTTAACAAATGAAATGTTTATTTCTTGGAGGCCCATTTATTGTATCATATTGCAGGCTGATTAAATTCCTCACATGGCTGCCTCTTATATCTTGACAGGAGCTGAGAAAGATATGAAACAGAGCTGGAAATAAGAACATGTCATATTTCACCTGAAGCGTTTCCCTTTAGAGAGCGCTTTGCTGAGAATAGGCGGGGCTGCTGTGGATGCGCCTGGTGTCACACTGCCGCCCTTAACAGATGATCCATGAGAACTGCAACTCTGCAGAAATAAAGAAAAGCAGAGCAGACAGTGATTGACAAACAGTCATACTGGCTTCAGAATGTCACCACCACCACAAATTCACTGAGAGTGTAGTATAAAATGTTGATTGTTTTGAATGTGGCTCAGTCAGGCTGAGGGTGTTCCCTCGGTGATGTATCCTCTCTCACTCAGGCACAGTATCTTTAATTACATTTTGCATTTCAAACTGCAGATTAGGAGGGGGGCACTGTGCGAGTAACCTGCACACTGGCCCTCACAGCACTCCTGCTACACTCCAGAATTAATCCAACATGAGATTACATTAATGGCTTGCTAAAGAATTTCCCCGCTCACTTCTTTCTCTTTACTCTTATCAAAATTAAAACCATTATCTTCCACCAGGCCACAGTCAGAGCTCTGGCACAGTGGCCACGAATGCCCCGAGAACCTTTCTCTGTTACACTAAGTCTTGAGATAATTCTGTTATTCCAGCTGCAGTACGTCCTGGCCTTCCTCTCCCTCCGTATGATAGCACGCCATTAAAGCAGCTGCATGTGACTTAGAGCTGATTCAGGGCTCACATTCCTGATAAGCCTCTTTTCCTCCCTTACACTGAAGACTCCCAGAGGGAGCTGTTACTGCTGTTCACTAGTTGCGCGGGAAAATTGCACGTTTTTTTTGAGCCACCCTCTCATATACCCTGCGGGTGAAGAATGCCTCCCATTCTGGGAAAATTGCGACAGCAGACTTTCCTGCGGGATTAAATCTATGTCAAAGGATAAAACAAATGGCTTGTGGTAGACAATCGTGAACC
This sequence comes from Hirundichthys speculiger, assembly GCA_018398805.1. Taxonomy (NCBI): domain Eukaryota; kingdom Metazoa; phylum Chordata; class Actinopteri; order Beloniformes; family Exocoetidae; genus Hirundichthys; species Hirundichthys speculiger. The sequence continues at coordinate 675,185 of JAGFBZ010000105.1, forward strand.
TGCATGGCATAACCCATTTCACTTGTTCAGCCACTTCTGCCTTTTTTTATGGCACTTGATTAAAAAAAAAAAAAATGTAATGTGGATGTATTTGAAGGAGAAGACAATGGGAAAATACAGGAGCCTGTGAGAGTAAGAGAAAACTCCATCAGTGCATTGACTATCACTGACATAAGGAGCAAAGAAAACCTATGCATTCAGAGCAGCTATAATCCTCCTTGGATTCCTGTCAATTCACAGCTCCTGAACTGTGCATAATAAGATATTTGTCCATTCTACACCAAGGACAGTCCTTGGCCCAGCAGCACAGACCCCCACCAGATGTAGTTTATAGCCAAAATTGAGAATAGGTATGTCAACTGTCTTGGACAAGATGGTAAATGCAATATTGACTTTACCATTATTGAAATGTTAAACAGTTCTTTCAGAATTATGTCATTGACATAGACATAGAGATTATGATATTATTCAAGTCTGGGAAGCCCTGGTTTGCTTTTAAAAACCATTTTTATACAGCACCCCAGGTAGACAAGTGGCTAATATTTACCATCCATTTAATCTGGATATTGGAAGATAAACCAGAATATGAAGCCCTCATGTAAACGTATGCATAGCTACATTTAGAATTGAACTGAACTCGGTAATCAAGAATGAATACGTTATTATCAAATTAATATCAATACCATTTCAAAATAAATAGATAAAATAAAATAAATTCACCAAACTCCACTGTGGTCGGTTATGGTGACACCAAAGACTCTTTTCATGATAAAATCAGTTTCAGTTTTAATTTAAGGAGTATTTGCCTAATTTTAGGAAGTGACATCTCATGGTCACAGGTCACAGGTGTTGGAATTTGAAATGCATTCTTACAAGCACATCTTGTTCAAACACATCAAGTAATAGCACATTTCTAATTTTTTCCACTGTGTCCTCTCCAGTGCTCCAAGTTCATCTACTTCATTTGCTAGTGATCACACATTTCCCATCAGGATCAGGGAAATATATGGTTTAAACGTTCCTCTCCTCGCTCTATGCTTTAGTTCTCCCCTCTATCCGAAATAGCTTGTTTAACCCGTCTGGATTTGGAGTTTTATTCTGGCTTCTACCTGGGCTTTGGAAGGCTCAGTCAGCTGCTATCACATGTATACAACTTTTCTGTTGTCGTGGTTACTCTTTATAACAGGGTGAAAACAGCCAGATTTATGAACAGAAGTCCCTTAAGCAGCACAACATCCAAACCAGTGAATAAAAAAAAAAACTGCTTTCAAGAAACACTTAAATAGAAAACTTCAAGAAAATACCACAAAAAGCAGAACAGAGCCATGTGGTGCCATTCATTCACAAAGTTCTGCTTCATTTAAAGAGACAAAGAGCAGCAAGTCAGTTCACTGTCAACCCTTCAATCTTTCACTGATGTTCAGTTGTCTGAAAAATACATTCCAATAATTCCACTTGATTTGACTGAAAATTAAAAATGAAAATGATATGCAGCTTATAATTACAAAATGATCAAGGACCTGGACTTTCTTGGATTTGTTGTGTCTTTGACAATGTGTTTTTAAAATATTTTTAAACTGACTTTTATAATGGCATAGTCATTAAGTGCACCAAGAATATTCTGTGGCAATATTTCAGCAGATTAGAAATCCCAGGCTCTATACTGGGGATCTTACCTTTCTCTGTTCACTCAACTGCGTGGCTCCGTAGGTTTGTTATATAACTTCAGACTATTTATCTCTATTATACTCTTCCTTTACTTTGCTGTTGAAATACAAGATCTCTTATTTCATTTTTAGAGTCCTGGTCAGTTAACATGTCTTCAGCTTCAGCTGATGGGAAGAGTGTTTTTTTTTCCTTCCAGCGTACGAGCCCATATCCCTCCATGCTGGTCCATGTTTGTTTTGGTGCAGAATCTCTCACAGTTTTATATCCTGTTTCTTTTTATTTGTGCCAGAGTTTTATTACCAAAGGCGTTGATTAAAATCTCAAAGGAGACAAGATGTGTTTAAGTGTAATTACATTTTCACTTCACTATCGATTTCCTTTCCTTTTAATGTATTTTGAAGGGATAGTGCATTTATAGTGATGTGCAGTGAGGGATAGTCATGCTGAGAATTACACATGGGGGAAAAAAAAACGTGCAGAGACAAGTTTCCCGCTGTGTGAATATGTACGAGTAATTGTTGTCACAGATGGAGCCGAGAGATGGAGCTGCAAATGCTGCATTTGCTAGAACAGGTAATGTCAGGGATAATGGCTTTATAGTACAGGTTTCTCACTAATGTCACCTCCCAGGTCATGCAATAGGTTTCCTCAAGAAAAACAATAAAAAAATAATAATAATAAGGCCGCTAGATACCTCACTCGGTTGAGCAGGTAGCACTTATAGGCTGTCGTCCCCCTGTTTCTGTCTGTAAACCTTTAATAAATGCTTAAAAAATAAAAGATTTACACTTTCAAATAATAAAAATCACAAAATGAATATGAGTAAATTAAAACAAAACAAAATCTTTTCAGCATCAAGTTAAAGACTTTAAACACTCATTTTGACAAGTGTCCATTATTATTTCAGAAATATTTAAGAATTAGCCACTTCACAACTTCTAGAAATGATATCTTAGCATCACTGACGCTGTTGTAGCAAGGGGGTCAAAATGACCCGCCTCGGCGGTTCTAAGAAGATTGGAATGTTGGCGGTTCTAGTGTTAAATCTTCTGTGTTAATGAAACAGCCACTAAAAATGCCGTGCTGACAGGCGGGGGTGGTCTGGTGGCCCAGTAATACCACTTTGTCCCAGTAGAGGTGATTTAAATCGCTGTAGGATTCACTCACATGTCAGTCATAGGGGAGTACTGCCCGGATAGAGTATTCAGGCTCAGCTCGCAGACTGGTTGGGGGCTAATCGGTGACTAGTTGGTAGCCACCAACAGATGACTGCCAACTTGGTGCGAACAACTACAAGATGCTCGTCAACGAGCCGTGTCCGACGACTGTTGGGTGTCTTGTCTTGGGGGAATCACCATATGTGCTACTGAATATGGAACCAACTTTGCTCCAAAGGGCCATAAATAAATAAATAAGGAAGTATGTGGAGTGGGTCCAGTGGTCCTCTATATGTCTATATATTTGAAGCAAATGCATGACATGAACAGAGGGGTTAGGTGAGTTGGGATGTAACCAAACGGAGGGGTCCCAGGCTTTTGTAACTTCTTAGTGGTCTGAGTTAAAGCACTGAAGTTATTCTCTCAATGGTCACTACAATACATTACACCGCACAAGTCTTTCGATTACGACCACCCAACACACCTTAAGGAAAACTGTCTTTCTCAGGAACACTTGAGTTCAGGGAGTTGAGATATTTTGGGGAACCTAAAAGAAAAATGGAGTGCTGCATCATTTTATCATGGCTGAGGCAGAAGGCAGTGATCAAAAATGGACCCTCTGCACTTGCCTCGACAGAGCCAGCCTTTTGTTTCTATTTCACTGGGCTCATCCCCCACCTCACTGCCTCAAAAACATACACACACACACATAAAAACAAAAAAAAAAATCAAAAAACATTGTGTTCTGACGCTGAGTTGCAGCACTTCCAGCCTCTTCAAAATTACTGTGCTCTGTTCTTTCTTGTAGAATATTTTTTTTTTCATTTTGTGTGTGGAACTTAAGAGGAATCCAGAAGTTGCAGGACTGAACCACCCACAGTCCGTGTTCTCTCCCCGATGGTTTCAAACTGAGGGAGTGGGAGGTAAGAAGCAGTGGACTGGGGTCGCTGTGTCAAATCTGTGGAAAGAATGGGTTTCTCTTGTTAATCTTTCTTTGGTCTGTTCAGCTCATGCCCCCTCCTCGATACTTATAGCCGGTGATCTTTCACATCCCACCTTAAACTTCCCCCCCGCTGTTCTATTATAGCTTGTGTTTCAGTGTTGCTGCGGTGTTATTGTCCTTCTTTTTTCTTTGCTTTCCTCCTGCCTTCCTTCCTGTATCTGGCCATGAAAGCACTCTGTGCTGGGAAATATGGCTGCACACTCAGACCTGATAGATTTCTGGCACCACAATCTCACAGTCCTTGTGTTAATACAATAGCTTCTTCTCGCTAGATGCCCTCATCCAACTGAAACGGACTGAATATATGCTGAGACTAGTTTGGGTTAAGGGGATAATTTGCCATGAGGTGGGATGTCAGGGCTGTTTTGAAAGTATGATACATTGCTTATTCACCTTAATCATGTACATCATATGCTGCACCTCTGCTTAGCTGTAAACTGCTCAGAGCCATGATTTTTTTAAAAGGACATCCTTAAAAAAAGCTTTTAAATTGTGCCAGCTGGGTTTCTGTGGGTGGGGTTTGCTTGAGGGGTGTTTGTTTCAGTGGGCGACACTAGACACTCTTAAAATATTTAAGAGCCCTGGTACAGGCTAAACACAGAAATGACAAAACAAGGTTCTGTTTGAAGGTGGAATTTCTTACAACAAAAACATCTGTGTACGGAAAAAGCTTTTTGATTATCGAACAAACATACACGCCTGGAAGAAAAATGTTTCTGTCATCTTGCTTGTAATCACTAAGATATGTTCTACCTTCACTCATGAATATTTAAATGGTAATTCTGGAGATTGAAAAGGGTGTAAAATATTTAGCTTGGGAGTTTCTATCTAGAATCTAAGAGTAGGTGCACTGTTGGAGAGCTATATACGGTGGAGAAGTCGTGATAAAGTACAACATCCAGAAATAAGGAAAGATAGCTAGAAAGCTTGATGATGACCTAATTCAATAAAAAAAACAAAAAAACAAAAGCAAAGACAAACATCTTTTAAAAAAATGCCAGAGACAGTAATAAATAAATAAAGAGGGTGCATACAGAAAAGTGCTAATGCATTATGATGAGTGATTGCACTCATCTGATGAGACCTTTGCAAGTGTGCATTAGAGTGCAATTACCTTTCTGCGGAGGCATCAGCCTTATCAGAGCCATCTACATCCTCCATGTGCTTTGGAGGTCAGTTCACCGTCTGCAGTGTCTACTTCCACAGACACTGGTGCCTTTTAATTCATTTTAAACCACTTTTTCTTTTTCCTGGAACTCAACTCCAGTGTTGGTTTCTACTCAACCAAGAAACTCCTTTTTCAGTTATGCTGTTTGGCTCCAAAATCTCTTGGTCCCTAATTATTTTCTTAACCTTTCAATTTCTGATTTGGCTGAGGGTTATATTTTGTGCACAGTACTTGCTTCTACTTCAGATTTGTGTCTCTTGTAAATTGAATACGGCATGTGCACGCTTCATTCTTTGTTGCTATCCTTGCATAGGATTTCTGTTACCATCGCTGGTTATAAATTCCAATCTGCGCTTTGTTGCGGGAATCTGTCATTGTGAGCATGACAAGCAGATTTTTCCTGGATAATTACTATTCCCCGGTGCCTCTCATACCATGTCAGACATGAATGTGAACAAAAGGCTTGAGCCAGGACAGATAATATTAGGGCATTCATCATACGTCACTCCGTTAAGCACTTTGAGCTTTTCACTGTATATATAAAGCGCAAAGATGAAACAGCATTAATGAAGCTTAGGATGTGACTGAAAATAAAATCGGTAAAAGCTAAAAACATACCTTTTGGAGATGAAGGCTGTATTGAAGCCTAGGAGAGGATTTGGACATGAGGCCAGAGGCGTTGACACTGCAGTCTCTCAAGCTGCGGCTGCTGGAGAACTGAGCCTGGAGTTTTTCCCGGTGTTTCCTTTTGAGCATGCACACAGAGAGAAACAATATTAGAAAAATTATGATGCACAGTTATGTCTAAATTTATCAATACAGCACAATGTGGTGGTTTGTTCTCCAGTCAACCAACCAAAATGCTTCCACAAAGTAAATAAACAAAAAACACAGAAAAAGAAAAGCCAATGACGTACTTCTGTTTTGATCCCAGTTTTATACAATAGACTGTGTAAAGAGAACTGGATGAAGCTTTCTGTGACGTCACCTTGTGTTTCTGAAGCGTAGCTTTGAAACCTGTCTTTTTTTTTTTTTTAGATTTATGCTTGATGCCATTTTTTGACGAGAGCTGTCTCTGCCAGCCTCTGGGTAATTTGGGGAATTTGCCCCAACAAAGGGCAAATTCCCAAAAAGGGCAATTCATTCTCTGACGCTGGTAAGCATTAGGCTCATCCAGCCATCCTTGCTTCAGATGTTGATGCCAAAACAAGTGAAATGAGGACTACCAGAGCTCTGCTGGAGCAACTGCAGCCACAGCAGATGGACAGCTGAGGCTAGAGGCGGTCCAGCTAGGTCATTCGGTCAGAGCAGCTGGGGGCAGCGGCAGGGCTCAGACTGTAGCTGCAGACCCAGACTCAAAAACACCAGGCCCCTAATAATGCATCAATATATTATTACATACTGAGGTAAATAAAAATTCACTCCTGTACAGTACAAGTCTTGTTTGATACTTATGACAAAGTGATTATATTTACTGACTTAACTTTAAATCCTGATACATCCAGCTATAACATTTGCTTATTATAGGCTGACTTTTTCTACATAAGTCTTTGTATTGTAAAAAGACATATGTGTAAGAAATGGAACAAAGATGGTCCCATAAAATAGCCTTAGTCATGTAGTTTCTTTTTTATGCTTTGGCTTGTCATGTTACACCATGTAAGCTTGAACTTTGTTTACTTTTATCCTGAACCTAGCCATTTACTGCTATAAAATCAAACATGAAAAGTGTAGTTTACAATAAAAACGTGCCTCGTGTGTTGTGCTATTTAAACGCAACACCATGAGATCGCGCCTTTCATGCCACTTGGCGGTGAGTCCCACATTTTCAAAATCACAGGTTATCACAGAAAATGCTCGAAATCTAAGAGCGTCTTGAAAGGTCAACGTTTTAAAAGCCAACGCTCGTCAATATGTAAGCTCATGCACAGGATTTCCTTTGACAAAAGCTGTAGCTGAAGGTTTGATGGCAGTAAAAATGTTCACAAAAGGGACAGACTGCACTAAAAAGAGGAGATGTCTAACACTAGTGAAAATTTAATCAAGTAAAGCCCCGTTAAACATTCATTACATACATCTGTGATGATATTTAAATAAGAAAGAAAGACGAAGCCTTTCTATAAATGCCACCAAGGAAACCAGTTTGGAACATTACTTTGTGGCAATAACATCATTGAAAGTGTGATGATGTAGACGTAGTCTAAGCAACTGAAGCGTAACCTTATTGGCAATAACGGTTAAGTGTTATTTGATCCATTTGCAAAAGCCTTGTATAGGGGATGACGTGTTAAAATTTATTACTGGCAATGTTTATAGTACTTGCCATTATGAGATGTTAACTGAGGCTCGGTGGGGCTCCTTCTATGAGGGACATCAGATACTGGGGTTTCCATCTGTTTTCACTGACCCGGTAACATACCACATTAGCTAATGTGCTCCTGCAGCCTACAATAACATGCAGTGCAAGCTAAGCTTTGATTCATTAAAAAAAAAGAGAAAAATTAAGATCTAAATGTTGGCTATTTTAGCTCCAGATGTTACTGTTTAAGTTAATTCACTTGCATTATCTCTTATTTGCTTTAATCTGACTTTTTTAATTAAAAAAAAAAAAAAATCATAATTTTGCTGTCTTTATATCTGATCAAGATCAATCTGATCCAAGCTTATTAGTTGTGTGCCTACATCTTTGCTGGGACTGTTGCATGGATCTACTCTTAAAAAGCTAATTAAATTGCAGCACTTAAAGGCAGAAAACGTAACAGTAGAAGCAGTAAAATATATTTTCTTTGCTGTATGTATGGGAACAGACATGCTCAAGAAGTAAATAAATTTACAAGTCACACTGCATAACATAACAAACTGCTTATTTCTAAATAATGTCTGCTTAACTATTAAATCCAGCAGGCTACCAAATTTTTTTTTGGTTAAGAATCATCTTATTGCTGTGGTTCATGATTCACACATACAGTAGTTATGAAAACCTTACTAAAGGTTAATCTTTGTGAAGAGTTAATACAAATTAAATGTGTCTTTACAAAAGAAAAGGAAAGAAAAAAAACAAGAACAAGAGAAGATATTTATCTGAGCTGCACTGTCAAATAGCATTTGGGGAAAAGAGACTCACAGTTAAACAAGATATGGAGGTTTAGATAGTTTTCGGTACATTTGCTTTCCCATGAGCCAGGACTCTGGTCACACTGACCGACAGGCACCGTACTACTTAGAGCACTACAGTGCTGAAAAACAAAAGCCATTTTTGTGTATCAAGAGCAATTTAAACAGCACAACCTCTATTAACTCCTCCTTTACTCCCTGCCATTACTTTTCTTTGTCTACATTACTTCTTTTCCTTCCTACCTGCAAACAAGTAATTGACTTTGGTGTTTTGCTTTTTTTCCGCCTGGTACACTTTTACACACACACACACACAGATACACACACGCACCCACACACTTAGGCTCTGATGTTTTTGATCGTGCAGTATTTGTGCATTTTGTTTCTTGAAATAGTTTGCGACACAGCTCCTTCTTAAAACCACTTAAAACCACAACCAAATAAATCTTACATGAGTATCTGTCCCAAATGCATCCAGACGCAATTTAGGTTTGATGCCTTGCTAACTCACACTTTCATTGGGCCTCGTGCCATGATAGTAAAGTGCTGCTCCTGCACAGGCGGAGGCTTACTCTACTAATGTGGTTCTGGTTGGCATCACTCACTTGTTGCGGCGGTAGAGAGCCATACATGCCACTCCAAGAAGACAGATCCCCGAGGCGATGCTGAAGATGGACAGCACCTGCCTCTGGTAGGTGTCACCGCTCTCTGCAGAGGAGAGAATACCATTCAGGACAATGAATTTCTACTGAGACACAAAGGATGCGCACTGTGGTTGTGACGGGATACATGGTGAGTTCGCGCACCAAAAACACATAAACAGCACATGACTGACATTAACACACGGATATCCACCCACAATCTGGATTAGCATAAAGCAGCCAACGCTGCTGTCAGAAAATGTCAGTGTTTGAACATGGGACGAGGACATGGCAGACACAGGCAGGGCTCAGTGACATGTGCTAACTGAAGTGTGATAATCATTTTGTTCAGACAAACCCAGCAGGCAATACCAATGAACTGTCTACATGGAAGGGGCCACACTCAGTGTGTGTGTGTGTGTTGTGTGTGTGTGGTCTGCATGCGCACTTCAGCATTCGTAGACTGATGGTGACAGGGAATTAGTAGCAAATGAATGCCCCCAGAGCTTCTTGTCAAACCTCTGCACATCAACAGCAGAGACTAAGGTCACCAGCAGCTGGGACAAGGAGCAGATGATCCCTGCAGATATGTCTGTGACCAAGCAGCTGGATTGTAGCGCTGCGCTGCTCACTGTACTGCATATTGTGAGGTGGAAGCCAATATATGCACTGGGCTTATCAAGAACTCTCACGACAGCACCGTCCTGCGATAAGAATGCGTGCAATCTATAACCTGCAGCTCGCTTTAACACAGATCTACCGGCACTGCTGACAGTTAGAAAAACTTCTCCATCCCACTGTAATTCATGACCTTCAGCTCAACCTCCCGTGGCTTTACTCATCACCAAAATAGAAAAACACACACACACAAAAAAAAACACAAAACAAAAAAAAACCCAACAAAACCTCTCATCTCTGATTTCACCAACTTGACAACTTGAAGGGAAAAAGAGCAGAAAACTACTTGAAATCTGCACATGACCTTTGAGGACTTGTCTAAGGCTTTTGTTGCTGTCAACAGAAAACTGTCCTGGGAAGTCCTCTTCATCAATACTTGTCTGCCTAGCTTTATCAACTTCCTCACCCCGAAGCCAGCAGTGGGATGATATCAAACAATGTGTTTTTTCAGCCACACTTCTCATTTTCTTTCTAAAGCTTTCTTCCTTTGCATGACATTGGCCCTGCATCAACACACCTAAAGTATTGCATTGTGGGAAAAACCTATTTTACATTAGAGTGCTTCTGGAGAAAGATAAATATAGTATCCGAGGACTTCCAGGAGTGAGAATATATGTATAGTGACAATACATATATACTCATCACAGGTCCAAAGGACTGACTCAGCTGCTGCAGAGGGGAATCTGGATGGCTGTGAATTTAAATAGAGGGAATCCAAAAGGCCTCTGCAGCAGTGGCCAGCTGTGACACACTAGAAAAGCAAAAAACTCCTGGGTGGATGATTGTGAGTTTAATAGAGAAAGTCTACAGTGCCATATGATGAATATATATACTACAAATCCAGAAACAGAAAAAGCTGTAATGTTATGGAAAATGCAAATTTAAAGGAACAGGCACTGTAGGGATTCCTAGATTCACTTTGAATTTTGTAACATTGCAGTATGTATGAAAGCAAAACATTGTGTATGGTCAACTACATTTCATGTGTTAAGATACAACAATTTTTTGTATTTTTCACAGTGTCACATGGTCTTCTGATTTGGGGTTTTGTTTTTATATACACTATATTGCCAAAAATATTCGCTCACCTGTCTTGACTCACATATGAGCTTTAGTGACATCCCATTCCTAAGCGACCCATTCTTTCACAAATGTTTGTAGAAACAGTCTGCATGCCTAGGTGCTTAATTTTATACACCTGTGGGCATGAAAGTGACTGGAACACCTGATTCTGATCATTTGGATGGGTGAGCAAATACTTTTGGCAGTATAGTGTATTACACATTTCCTTATACATGGAAACGGTCACACATGCATGACCGCTGTATCCCAGAGGTCATGCATGGTGACGACACTGTCATCACCATGCATGACCTCTGGAATGATGTTAAACAGGCGATACTCAGTGTCCCGATTGCCTCCCAGCTCTCTGCTATGAAATGTGGCCAAATAGTTCAAACTCTTCTTCACCAGATGCATTACAGAGCCTAAGAGCAACTCCAGTACCTTTTATCAAACTCACAGCACACTGTCATTTACCGTTAAGTGAGCAATGGACTCCTTCTGTCGACTCTATCATATGTGCCTGACTGGTGGAGGGCAGTATTTATGGTTGTCCTGCTGTGTTCTCACAAGGAAACTGAATCACATTCTGAGATCACTGTGTTACTGGTTACCTGTCCAAACAAGGCCGTGCACTTTCAGCTCCTGAAATTTGACCAGGCAGCCAGGATAATGCAGAGTACTGGGCTTTTCTGTCTTTAAATGCTTTATAAATGTTCTTATGGGTCTTTTCTACAGCACGACTCAGTTAACGTTTAGTTATTTAGTCATTGGTCAATGGTGTTGGCAAACTGATACTTTGTCCAGATATTGAACTTCTATTCCTCTATTAGTATCTAATTGTGTGCATCCTTTTGTGAATATACTGTACAAGGTTCACTGATATGCTACTGAAAACGCTTTCTGGATATTCCAATTTCATAGTAACACGAGTACATTACTGACATTCAAATGATAGAGATTACAGACTTGAACAGATTTAAACATTTCCTTCATCTCAAGAAGTGTTAAACAAAATAAGATATTTGAATCTTCATATTCTTGGGCTTCTTAAGACTATGTTATTTTTTTCTTTTCTTTTCTCAAAAAATATATTTAGAAAAAATAGCTAGTACATAAAGCTACAAAAAGAATGAAGGTAAAGAGTGAAGAGTTTTCTTCTGAGGTATTGTAAAGTTGAAGGAATTAGGTATATTTAGGTGAGGACAGGCGCTTCAACTGGATGTTATCTCAATTTAAGCACAATTTTTTTTTAGATTTTTTTTTCTTCTTATATGCCTCATCCTCTGCTTGAACCACCCGTCGGCACTGATCAAGAACACTGTTAGGATGCAGAAGAGGCTAAGCTGCAGGGGGCCATAAAATTTTTATATAAATGGAATACGTTTTTTTTTTTTTTTCAAACTAACAAAACTGATTTACTTATTCTGTGAAGATGAATGTGAGAAGAACTTATTTCAAGATGAGACAAAACAAACTCTTGATATGATCTGAATAGTTTGCTTTGGCTCTGTAAATATACCCGTTATTCCTCTATACCCACCCACTTATAAAGTATTGACTTTGATTTATTATAATTTGATCAGTTAAGAGCAAAAGAGAGTCCAGTTGGCATATTTTCAAACTAAACATTTATTTACTGTGTGATGAAACATATATTTGTATCGGTATAAGTTCGCAATGTAATGGATAAATTCATTTCTGAGGTAACCTCGTGAAAAATCTGTTCGATTCTGTTGTGCATGCTTCAAATGTACTCAACATATTCTTCCCCTGTGTCTCAGGAACAGCAGTTTCTTTAAGCCATATGTCAAAAATGAACATCAGAAGTTTTCTGTGATACTCACATATCAGTACCCCTGTAAAGCTTTCAGCTTTCACCTCAATAAAATAACCTATGAATGGTGGCATTTTTGACTCATGGGGAATTTCTATCCCTACCACTGCATCACCAGCTCTCATGTGGAGGACCACCTGAGACCAGCCCCTGCATTTTCTTATGGATGAAATAGGCTTTTCTCTATAATCGAAACATAAAAACAGCTGTCTGCACAGCTCTGCTGAATGGCTGCAATGAAAAAAAGAAACCAACATGCACTCTGTACATAAAACCATTACAGTCCTTTCACGTTGAATGCCTACAAGGCACTCTTGAAATTAGATGCAAGAGCATGTTAGTAAATAGAACCAAAATCAACAGCCTCATCTATGCAGGCTAAGCCCTGTTATATTGTCACAAATAGAAGACAATCCCGTATGACCATCTATACCATAACAGCTCATCTACACTTGTGGGGTAAAATGCTATAATGCAGACTATGTAACCAAACAAAATGTGATTTTGAGTCTGAAAACATCAGAGTTTACCACTGAGACATGCGAGGTTTCATCTTCTAGACGAAAGAGTGCAAAGAAATCAGATTTAGAGCACTCAATCCTCCATCAAACACGGCTTTGCGGCATCCTGACTAGTTTCACACTGTCACACATGAGACTTACATAACAATTACCAAAAGATTCATTGACAAAGCAGGAGAGGAAGTCACAATGGAACGCAGTGAACGATTGGGTCAGGATGCACGGCGCTTACCTCGGAGGCAAAACAATCTATCTGTGCTACTGTCTGTCATCTGTCCAGCCACCAATCGATCAGTCCTGCTCTCATTTTCTCTAATGCATCTGCCCACCTGCTGTTGCATTCAGAACTAATTTAGTCCCCAGATTAAAATCGCTGAACTGGGAAATGTTGTGAGCAGGGCAGGCTTCTCTTCCTGAGTGCCTTCTCCACCTTTCTATTTCTTGGAGGAAGCGTGTGATGTGACAGCAGTTTATGAAGACATGATTAAAGGAAAAACTTCCTGGCTTTTATGCATGCACAAAAGCAAGGCAAGGAGCTGAGAAGAGATAGCAAAGGTGAAAATGAATAAACAGTACGAGTGTGGGGTGAGACTGTAAATTCCTTAAATGGACATGGACGATTGAAAAGTGACATAAATACAAAGAGTTTTATCATGTGTATTCAATGATTCTCCTTTCACTGGTTCGACTTGATGTGCAACAACAAACCAGTAGATAGCCAGTTTTTAAGATGTCCAAACTGGCGTATAAAGGCTAATGCAAACATCTGGAAGGGAGGTAAATAAGCACTGCTGCCATTTACTTGTGCTCCACATTCATTACATCACTCTCCTGGAACAGTGCTGGTCTTCATGCGGACAGAATACACCTAATTCACCACAGTGTTTCCATGGCGACTGGCACACATTAATTTCTCCAAGGTGAGTGGCCTTGTTGTGCTGCATTGTGTGTTTGGTATGCAGCACTTCACGGATGTGAGGCACATGAAAGATTGAGTGAGCAACAAAGTCAATGAAAAGTTGCCTTACCCATGAACTCGATCCCAAGTTCGTCCGCTGTTCCATTCAAGGCCAGGGAGAGGGGGAGAAGGGGGGGAGACGTGGGCAAACGGAGACATGGAGAAGGGGAAGGACGGAGAGAATAAAACAGTTACTACATGACAGACCTCTACCTTATTCAGAATTCACCTCATGGGGAGAGACGCATGCTGCAACCACATCGTAAAGTTGTTTTGAATGCTTTCTCAGACACGAGTCCCATTTTGCACCATGTAATGAGCCAGCTGGCCCCAGACACTCGGAACGCTTTACCATAGTGATCTGATATCAGTCAGCCAGCAGTGGCTTCAAATAAAGACAAACTAACAAAGATATGGGGGGGCTGAGGAGATTAGAGGACGGATCATGAAAATAAAAGTGTAAGATGACATATCATGCAGCTTTATGCCACTAATGTTGCATTGCGCAGGGCTTTTGTATTGATTTGAGCCCGAGGCATTCAAGTAATTGTTCTCCTGAAAGCTGGTTGCTTGAAGATGTTTCATGCTACACACACGTTTGTATGCATGTGCACCAATACTGCATGGTGCACCCTTGCCTATTATTCTTTGTTTCATTTTGACATTATACTTTCTCTCTCTCTCTCTCTCACACACACACACACATACATGCACACAGCCAGCCTTTGTTCATGCGGTTAAGTCTTGTCCCACTCTCCCAGTGCTGGGGAAGCAGATAAAAAAAAAAAAAAAAAAAAGAGCACTCGTGTTCTTCCCATCCTGACAGTGCCCCCTTTTCGTGTCACTGTAATGTAATCTTATTTAAATTAAAATGAAGCCCTCAGCAGTAATTGCTTTTCTGACAGAGGTGGTCTGAGTTTAAAAAAAAAAAAAAAAAAGCATGACTTGCCAAGCCCTGACAGATTATGTGGTGGACATTCTTAAAAAAAAAAAAAAAAAAAAAAAAAAAATCTATGAAGCCAAAATAACAGGCATTTTGATTGCACTATGTGGGAATCTGTGCTGCGGCTATTATTTTGAGCAGAAAAACAGAAGAGAAGTGAAATACATGCAGAAAATGTAAAAAAGACAAGTGAACATTTGGCACAGTAATTGTGCAGAGTTGTTTCCTTTTTTTTGAAGCGTGCATGTAGATGTTCTGTTTAACAGCTGTTTACAATGTGACACCTTAAATCCTGAAGTTCACTTCATTGACAGTGAAGGAAAATTCAGCCCCCCTGAGTAAAACAAATCAAAATCCTCTGTTCTGTAGAGCACCAGGTTTGTTTTGGTGGGAGCTTGCAGTGTTTCTGAGAGAACAACCACAGAAATGTCTGCCTTTTCTCAAAAAGTGATGTCGATAGCGCTGAAGCTGTTGGGCTCAGAGAGTCAAAGATAAAAGGTAAAGCATGTATTTATACATTATTAAGCAATATCTTTCCTCAAAAACCCAGACCTGGTTACTCAAGGAAATCCTCAAGTATAGTTGTGAATAACCTTAGGTTGGAAATATCAACGATCACACTACAGGCACAAATCCCTTCACCGCGTGTGTGTTGACCCACGACCCAGGTTTGTGTGACTGATGTAAACAAGGATGGTGTCTTCAGGTGAACTGTAACATTAGCAGAGGTAGTCAAGGACCAGTCACACCAGAAAAACGTGCCCAAGAGTGTAAGGGCAACGCAGCATTTTTGTGCAGGGCAGCTCTCTGGGGATTTGACAGGAACAGCAACCAAAGGAATGATAAAATGTGTCGGGCTCAACCATCCGCTGCTTTCTGGCCCGAACAATACATTTTCTTACACGGTTACCAAATCATACTTATTAACTGTAATTTGAACCGTTTTCAGTTTGCTTAATCATTTGTGAATGTGAGCAAAGTAGAAAATGGTGGAAAACATTGCTGTAATGGGCCAACAAATTGGGAACAACTGCATTTTTTCCCTCAGTATCTAAAAGAAAATATACTGTATACCTTAAAGGACAAGACGAACGGGTCGAATACTAAAGGCAGCATCTTACTGATCTGTATTATCCATTCAACTGCTTCATTGGGATTGCCAATAGCAACAGCCAGTACTTTTGCACTGAAAATTGCCCTGACTGTCACAGCCTGTGCAGATGATGTCATTACAACAGTGATACACTTCCCCTCCTCTGCCATAGCCTTGTCTGGAGAAATTCACCAATCATAATATGTGTAGGCTCCCAAATCCGAGTTGAGAAAACTGGCATCTCAATGCACCCTGGGAAATCATTTATGACGTCTTGTGGGAGCCTTGAGCAAGCTTGGAGAATACCTGTGCATCATGTCAGGCGCTTTTGGCCTGATTAAGAAGCAGCAATCTGGCAGGTGGGAGAGACAATGGCAGGAGTGAATCAAATCCTTAATCCCTTCCTTCACTTGGGGGAGCAAGGACGGGAGAAGCCAATGAGTGTGCGCATGTGTGTGCATGTGAGAATGTGTGTTATTGAACTCAATATCCTGTATAGATGCTTACTGCAGGCTCATATAGGAGATAAATGTTTCAAATTAGAGGAATGCTTTCTTCTTCTTTTTTGAACTAGCTGAGTTAAACTAAAAATCGCCCCATCTTCCTTTTCCCTCCTCCTGTCTGTAGTCTCAAAGGTGCCACTTATCCAAATGAGCGCCGCCAGTGGCATGCCCTAAACTCTCCCCATAAAAAGAAACTTGTTCAGGTAGTTCACTAAGTAAAAACTATAACTGGCATCTTCTTACTGTGCCATGACTCCAGTTTAAGACCCCGCCACTTCCTCCCCGTGCACCAATGTGTCAGACTCCTGAATCCTCTCCCCACCTCATTTCAAAAGCGTTCAGAGTTCAAAGCAGTAGAGCTGGAGTGCTTGGCGGGGAGTCTCTTTCTCCTTTTGTCCCCGTGCTTATGTGATGTGCACCAGTCTCCGCTTCTCTTCCACCCTCTGTAAAGATGTGAGAATGATGGAGTGGCACGATGTGCAAGCCAGCCCAAACTGCTCTTTTGAGTCCTTTGCCAGTCAATAACAAGACAAAAGATGAGGGGCAAAGAAAGATCATTGCCTTCAAGGTGCACACAGATTGATTTAGAAAAAAAAAAAAGAAGAAAGAAAAGTATGCATGGCAGATAAAACTTTTTCCTCACCCCAGGGAGTGATTTGTGTCTAATGCTGTTCTGTCAATAAATACATGCAGTGAATTGGATTTCGGTGCAGTTTGTTTTCTATTTGTTTTGTGTATGTTATTATATGATTTGGCTTAAGAAAACCCAGTGATCCTTTTTGTGTTTACCCAAGATTACTTTTGAAAATCTGGATACATTTTGGATCAGTGTCCATTAGCAGAGATCAAAATAGACTTCATTCCCTCCTAAATTCTTTCTGGGATATCTATGGTCCTTCAGCGAGTGTATATAAAACTGTGGTTCACTCCTACATGTGGAACTGCACTCTCTCAGGGCTGTTTCACTAAGAAATTCTATTTGAAAAGAACTGTATGACGAAAACATGAAAGGAAGTATATAATGATTCTCCAACCAAACAAAAGCAAACTCTACATGAACAAGTTTGATGTTGGCCCTTGAAGCTGACAAATCCTTCAGTTAGATAGAAGTGAAAGGTACAGCCAGGTCTATAAGATGACAGTCAAAGATTGCCATGACATTCACTGAAAATCCTGAGCCTCAACGCTCACTGAGGAGCTTAAAGAAAAATGAAAAGCATGAATACAGCTACTGTATACACCCTTCTTTGTTTGCTACCGGCACAGCTGCCCTCTCTGAAAATACTACTGGAATAACATACACTACATGGACAAAAGTAGTCCGATACCTGACAATTACACCAACAGGACCTGGACGACAGTGTTTTCAAATACATATACTTTAACATGATGTTGGTCCTCCTTCTGCAACTATAGTTTTTTGAGTATTTCTGTAGAAACTGTTGCCTTTTCATTCTAATGAGCATTTATGAGGCCTTTCAGCAGGCATGAAATTGAAATGAAAGGTGGCATCCATCCTTGAAGTCATCAAACTCTTAAAAACGACCTGTTTTATTCCACAAATACAAATGAGGACTGCATGGTGAGGTGGACAGGTGAAGCCAAATACTTTTGTCCATATAGCGTATATCGGTGTTGAACCAATAATTTTATATTCATATACCTTTATTATATAGTATTCAATCACATTTGATACCAAAGAAAGGGATTTTTTCTATCAGGTCAAACAATTTTAACATTTTCCACATTTCCTACATTAAACCATAATCCATAATGACACTAAATCAAAGAGTCCAAAATTATTTTTAAACTTTATGCATTTTTTTTCTGTTATTGTCAGTGAATTACAGGTTGCTAAACGTAAATGCTCACTAAAGCACAAGGAAAAAGGGAAGAAAAACATATTATTTTCTCTTATTGGCCACACCTCATTAACATGAATGAGTGCCTGCTTAGCTGATGCTTTTGTTTCAAGAGGCCACAAGGTGAAAAGGCAGGCAATCACTCAACCCAACTAATGTGGCTGCAGCACACCCCTATTATTACAGTGTGTGTGGCAACTGTGCAAATACAGCAATCCAGCTTTGTAGCTTAGGGGCTCCAGCCATAGCCAAGGAGATTCTGGCTCTAAAGTGTTGCTCTTCCCACATGCTGATCAAACTGATTTATACGTTTCCTAGAGCTACTGTAAATTATGGTGGCCCTTAAAAAATGCCTCGTTTCTAAATAGTAATGTGTTGCTTTCTGGGGCTTATTGACAAATCATTTGCATATATCAACATTCATTACAAATAATTTGTAATCCGTTTGAGTTCCTTTTTTTTGGGTAAAGCATGATAAGATCGGGCTTATTTCAAAGAACAACATAAAAGTCCCCTGAGCAGGACGCACAGGAAAATTGATGTCTGCCTATAGAAGATAAAATAAATCCCAGTGTGAAAACTGCGTGCCATGTGAGAGCATAAAACACGCTTCATGGCACTGGCTTGTGACCCTATTAATGGACTCTTGGAGGGCCTGGTGGAATCACAAGGCAATAGGAGTTAAGTTTTTTTTTTTTTCTCCCCTAACTCTTGGAACAGAGGAGCCAAATCACTCCCTGAAATAGTGGAAATTTGTAAAGCCACAGCCTCTTGAGAAAGGCTTGGGGCCTCCAATTTCTCTTCCTGTACCTCTGACTTTTGTTTTATTTTTCTAACTAAACCACAAAGCTGTCATGGGGACGCAAAGGCTCCAGGGGAATTCTTTTTAATGCAGTAGGAAACTGAAAACCTCCCTTTTTTTTTAAGTCAAAGTAAAGAAAAAGATTGAAGACCATAATTAAAGATATTGGAGGTTTTCTTCACAGGGTTCTAAATGTGTTATGTGTGAGGTGGATTCCCTGCAGAATAAGAAACCATATCTTGTCCGGTAACTAAATAATGGTGTTTTATAGCTTTAATAATTGGATTCATTCATATTCAAATGAAACCTCCACTGATGATGATATTAATCAATAAGTGATTACATGTGGGAATATTAAGCCTGTAAGCCTGTAGAATCTAATATCTATGCACTTAAAATATCATAACAGAACCATTTCAACTATACACTGTAAATATTTGGCTCAAGCAAGTCACACTTTTTTTTTTTATCAATCTTGCCAACAAGTAAAGGGCAGATTTCCTCAAAGGTGTGTAGAATGTGTTTGTTCTGAAAGTGCAAAATCAATACAGCAAGACTGTAGAAAAGAGAATGAATGAACAAAGAGCATACTTGGATCAGACAAGATAGCGTCTGTCTTGGGTACAAACTGGTCACAGCGTAGTCCATGGTAGCCCTCCTTACACCTGTGAGGAGAGAGACAGAGGGAAAAGAAAAGAGGCAAAGAGCCAAATTTAACATCAGGTTTGATACAATCCAAGTGGAAAGTACAAAGTCCAGCATGGACCATCAACTGAGACTTACAGATAAGGAAGGTTATAAGAACAGGAAACCCAGACAGAGGAATGGATGAATGGTACAGAGTGGAGTGATTGCTGTGTACTGGGGATGGTGGAGGGAGATACAACAACACTGTTGAGAGAGGTGGAGTGAGAAGGAAAGAGAATAGAGGGAAAGGGAATATAGCTGGGAAGGCCAAGGCAGTGCCTGCAGCCTCACTGATAGTGCATGACTGACGGGAATGCCAGGTCCCAGTAGAATAAATGAGGCTAGGGGGTTCTTGGCGTGATGCAAACAACGGCAAGATCTACAGCGGAGGAGAAGCTGCCATTGCTGGAACACTCATATAAACAAAGTCATAACATGTCCAGATATTCCCCTTTGTCACCAAATAAATAGACAAGCATTGCTGATGCCTCAGACATCTCTTTGCAGCCATCATATACAGAAAAAATGGAATTATCATTCAATACTTGCTGACTCAAGTGTCTGTATTTTAACTTTTTACACATGTAGTAAATGGTTTTTAGCCCTCAGTCTCATCCTGCAAACTAAATAGTGTACATATAAATTACACATTTAATTTTGTCATACAAGTTGCTCACAAAATTACTGGGGAAAAAAAAACTGACCACTGTGTTTGAGAAGATCCTTGGTAGTTCTTGTTATAAAGAGACTAAGCATTTTTATTTTGTTCTTCAGCAGTGGCAATAAAATGAGCACATCCACTGGGATCATCAAAATCCCTCTGCACGTTCAAAGCTCAGGCAAGACACGTAGAGGATTTGCATTTGCTGTTTTAATGTGTGTTTAATCAACCAACATGCACATGAGTAAGCAATTTGTCAAAATTCTCTAGATTTTATTTTTCACTTGCATCACCTCATGCTATATTGTTGGTAAACTGCAGAAACTTACTGTAACTCTCTCATGCATCAGTTAATATAGACTATATTGCCAAAAGTATTTGCTCATCCATCCAAACTATTGGAATCAGGTGTTCCAATCACTTCCATGGCCACAGGTGTAGAAAATTAAGCACCAAGACATTACTGTTTGCATGACAGCACCAAGACTGTTTCTACAAACATTTGTGAAAGAATGGGTCGCTCTCAGGAGCTCAGTGAATTCCAGCGTGGAACTGTGATAGGATGACACCTGTGCAACAAATCTAGTCATGAAATTTCCTCGCTCCTAAATATTCCACAGTCAACTGTCAGCTGTATTATGAGGAAATGGAAGTGTTTGGGAATGACAGCAAACTCAGCCATGAAGTGGTAGTAAAGTAGTAGAACATGTCAACTGAGGGGGCGGGGTCAGCGGATGCTGAATAACAGTGCAAAGACGTCGCCAACTTTCTGCAGAGTTCAATCACTACAGACCTCCAAACTTCATGTGGCCTTCAGATTAGCAGAGAGAGCTTCATGAATGGGTTTCCATGGTGGAGCAGCTGCATCCAAGTCATACATCACCAAGTGCAATGCAAAGCGTCAGATGCAGTGGTGTAAAGCAGCCACCACTGGACTCTAAAGCAGTGGAGGAACGTTCTTTGGAGTGATGAATCATGGTTCTCCATCTGGTAATCTGATGGAAGAGTCTGGGTTTGGTGGTTGCCAGGAGAACGGTACTTGTCTGACTGAATTGATTCAAGTGTAAAATTGAATGGAGGGGGGATTATGGTGGTGGGTTGTTTTCAGGAGCTGACCCTGAACAAATCATTTTTGCTTTAATTTTAAACAAGCTCAACGAATGTAAAATGTGTTAATTGGACTCTTTTTTTAATCTGCACATGCTGGGGACACACTTCTTTGTTTCTGATGTATCTACTCTTACAACAGCCAGATGTTTCATATTTAAAAGTTATTGTTTTTGCTGTAACGTAAACTCTGATGCACCAGATGGTTGTTTCCAGGGAACCATGTGGGAAAAGATTACTCTCAAAATGACTGTAGTAGATGATTGGATGAAGCACGTTTGTATAAGTTTCTGAGTGAAACCAGTCAGATCAGTGATGCCCAAGACGCAGAGCAAATTGGCATCCAGAACCCATCATTGCTGGCTTTTACATTTAGGGCTTGCTGCCTGAACAGGATTCAAAGCCATGAAACTAAACATTTTTTCAGAAAATGTTCCTGTGCTTCTGAGCTGAAAGCTGAAACGTAGGGTTTTTTAGAAAATGTAATGTAGTTCTTTTTGTGCAAAGCATTGTAGGTTGTTTATGTGTAACATTAGTGTTGGGCATTAGTGGGCAGAAGCATTAGTTTAAAATTAGCTGAAACTTCTGTAAAAGCAGTTAGGAAACCTGAGAGAGAAGGACCCACATGCAGGACACCAAAGAGGCAGTGATATTCAAACAATGTCCTTTCAAAATGATTTACAGTGGAGTTTCTGTTTCAGAAAACATGGTTATGTGCAAACTCGGAAGCTGAAATTAGGGCAATTTGGTTTCCTGTTTCACAAAGTTTGGTAACTTAACCCAAAGAAACAGGATTGAGTTAAGCTTGTTTCAGAGGTAACTTAAACTCAAAGTCTCTAACCATGGTAGCTTACTTTGTGAACATAACCTGGTCAAAAGTAGGTTTTGTTCCATATAAAAGGTTTCTCTCAGTCTTCTCCCCATCATAAAGCTAAAATAGGTTTGATTTCTGATTTCTTTAGACAACTAATCTTAGAACGTGTTTTTTGAGAAGTCTGAACTATGACATGTCCTTTTATTGAGTGAAGAGGCTGAACTGGTCTGTCTTTGTGTTTGTTAAGAATATTGAGGATCCAAATACATAGTTTGACATAGCCTACCCTGATGAAATTTGTCAGGTATACTGATTTCCTGTAGGTACATAACCTGACACATCTTCACTACTTGTATATTTCACCACTTGTCTCTGACACTGTAATATAATGCCGATTTGCAAACGGAAAATCCAAGGGTTTGTCAATTCTTCATTAGTTTTTTCACTCAGAGTAAAAACCAGAAGTTGATAAATTAACAGGACAACAAAAAAATCTGCAAGTGATTAAGTCTGAGAAATTCAATGAAGCAGCTAAAGAGGAATGAGAAAGAAGAGATATAAGGACACTGGTAAACTTTCAGGAGATAACTAGGCACAGGTACAGACAACTACAACAGGACTCAAGAGCAGAAGTCGTACACGAGGGAAAGTGCTTTCGAAATAAAACAGGGAATAAAGCTAAATACATAAGAATCCAAACCCAGGCAACAATCATCCCACTTCTGGGTTGAAGCCGACAAGGAAGTAGACTTTGTTACAGTTCCTTGACTGACAGCTACGTGCTGGCTCCAAATGAGAGCAAATCCTATTGACTCTCATGCTAAAATGCCCCATTTTGCAGCGGAAATACACATTCAGCCTAGTACAAAAAACAGCTGTGGTTTCTTTAGTTCAATTTGACATCCATAATGACTGTACCTGTGATTTCTTATTTTTCATAACACATCAGGTAAGAGTGTATAAAGCAATTAAGCTGACTAATCAGATGGCCAGATGTCAGGTGGGCAGACACCTATCCACTGGTGTCCTCATTAGCAACATTAGCAACAGAGCACTTAGCATTATATTGACTTCTGAGCCGTGAATAAAAACCTAACAGAGCATGGTCATATTTTAAATATATCGCTGAATTAGTTTTGGAATGGATTACTGGGTTACCAACCAAGTGGTTCGCAATCATGAACAAATGTAGCTAAAAAAAATAGCTAATTTTCAAGTAGGTCTACGTGACAAAAAAAGTTAGGCATTGTTAATATAAAACTGACAGTGAACTAAACTGAAGCATAGCGATGCACTTCTGTTAGAAGCATCTGCGCTAATGTGAGAGTACAAGTGAATAAATATGACACTCATTTAAACATCATCAACATTCATCATGTTCAATAGTCAACAGGCCTACCTTAAAACACTAGAAAGGCTAATGCTGTGAAAAAAAATCTGAAAATCTTTTGAAACTCTGTCCTTCGTGCAGGGTAGCACATGAGGCAGGCTGCAGGGTGTGATTGTTGAAATAACCATTTTGTGTTATATAGCAGTAAAAATCTCTTTAACTGCACCTTTAAATTGTGAGGCTCATCACTGTTCAAATTTGTGTGTGGAAAAAAATAACAACCCAGAATTAAACTCTTAATCCTAAACCTCAATCTCTGTAATAAGCAAAAATAAATGGACTGTTTGTAACTCTTTGCTCAAGGAACAAAATGGAGATAAAGATCCTGATTTTCTTTTACAGTCTGAAAAATAACTAATGCAAAATTATGCAAGATTTTTTCAAACTCTCCTTCAAGTCTTTCATATACACAAATATACACACATATACGTTGTTTCATATTTTGTAGAACAGCAAGAGACTTTATAGTTTAAAATTTCCTGTGCTAAAATGCATCAGCTGGATTCTCATGATCATTGTTCCTAATGATCTCTGAACCACTGAAATATGGGTAAAAATACGTTTTTTTTCAAAGTGATTTGAAAACAAATAATATCCATCCGAATTTTAACATTAATCACAACAGACATAGACCGTTCAGTTTAATCGAGCATTTCACAGTGGAATATGCAAATGAACATGCCATGTGGTGCATAAAGCTCCAGTCCAAATGACTGCTGCAGAGGTATCGCATTAACTATCAAATGCAAAACTGCTTTGCATGGGAGAGAATAAGTCAGAGCCATGGTGGGAGAAGTTTAAGATGAGGAGATGGTGGCGGCATAATTTCATTTTTGTGTCCTCAATATTTCTGCGGAGAAATGTTCAAAAGTAAAGGGAACTAAATTCTCAGTGGCTGGATGTGAATTTGGGGCCTTCCTATGCTCCTACTTGAAAATTGAAATCTTAATTAAAACACACACAAACACATACTGTCCCTTTTATCTTTGTACATGAAAACCGGAAAACAGCCAGTGATGTGCCACAAAATTTAGGCACTTAAGTAAGATTTCAAGGGTAAGTCGTCCCTCCTTCGGCTCTACCCCACATCACATCACACCTTTTATCCTTCGGTGTGAGCTGAGATGCCTTGTTAGTATTCTGAATCACAAACCCGAAGGCAAGAACGCCTGTCTGGCTATCTGTTTACATTTGGGCTTGCTTTCTGTTTATCTACGTCTCCGACGTCCCTCCTCCCTTCTCTACCTTTGTGCCGCTGTGAAATAAGCTCAGCCGTCACTCAATGAGATGCAAACAATGCTTTGTAAACGTGTTTGCATGAACATGGCACCGAATGCCTGAATGGGTGATAAACAGTTAGAGATAGAGACATGCTTTGGAGTGTTCGATTTGTGACTACAAAGAGAGTAACAGGAGAAAGCTCATGTTGCAGCGTGTGTTGGTGTGTTCAAAGGGTGGAAATATATCAAAGTGAACCCGGATATGTGTGTGGATCGGGGCACATATATGACAGCTTTCGCTCATGTGTGGGTTTATATCCTGTCGCGTGTTTTCCCCCTTATGTTCCCGAGCTGTCTGTGACTATTCAGCCGCTTTTAACACATGCTCCAGTCATGGCAAAACACACCTCTGAGTCTGGAGGATGATGGAGGGGTGGGGAGCTCTGCTCATAACTAATCACCATCTTTCCTGTTAATTAGCAGGAAGAAAAATGGAGGATAGCTTGAGTGGAAGGGGGTGGGGAAAAAAAGGTTGAAGGAGGAGACGAGGGAAGGAAACGTGATCATGTAGACCAAACTTTCATTTACCTTCTGACATGTATTCATATTAACATCCAATGTGCTATAAAATAACTCCATATGGTATAGCTGCTGCAGCAGAAGGGAGCTGCCACTGCTGAGTAGAAATGTTGAACACTCACTTGACGTGAGTCATTTGATGCATTTAACCTGTATTTGATGAAGGATCTGTCAATAACAATTTTAAATAGACAATTTCTGAAAAACTTCAAAGAAGGGAACAACTTATTATGTCAGTTTATACCAGGATTGAGAGGACAGGAGCCAACTCTGTCCTATAGTTTACAGGGGCCTTTAAACTGAAATTTAAGGTTGGTTTGTAAAGGTGCAACCAGCTGCTACAGTTTTTTTCTTTTTTCTGAACAGAAAAAAGAGGAAAAGAGGCACGCCAACTGTGCCCTACTGAAAATTAATGTTAGATGTGAAATAAAAAAAAAATCTAATACTCAGATGCATCTTGTTCTTGATGTGTTCCTCTAGGTATTTCATCCAAAGAAAGAAGAAAAAAATCCAAGACAAATGGATTTTCAACTGAAAGTCCCAACTAGAAAGTTACATGCAATTTAGAAAAAGACACTGACACTCCCCCCATATTTGATGTCTTTTTTTTTTTTTACCCAAAATTTCAGATAAAAGATTTAGATTTTTTCCTTCTAATTACTTTCGTGCCTTTAAACTGATAAACTTTATCCAAATGTTTTGTATTGACACTTATAGCCTTTTAAAATTCCCCATTCCTCCTGACCGAAATTGGTGGAGAACTGAGTAAAGTTCGTGGCCCTTCTTGCTTTCACACGCCTTTTTAGTGATTCCCACACATTTTCAAAAGTAGAGAGGTCAGGGGTTTGTAACAGCCACTCCATTACTTTCACTTTTGTTATCCTTAAGCCATTTTGCAACTAAATTGGACGTATTCTGAGGGTTATTGTTTATTTGGAAGACCCATCCACATCCGAGCTTTAACCTTTTGGCTGATGTATTGAGATATTGATTCAATATATACATATAACCTTCTTTCCTTACGACGCCATCTATTTAGTGAAGTGCAACAGTCCATCCTGCAGCCCCACAACAAGATTTCTGAAGCCTGCATGCTTTCCCCTCCTTTTCCTCCAGACATAATGATGATCATTATGAACAAACAGTTCAATTTTAGTCTCAGCGGACCAGGGGAAATTACTCCAAAAATTAAGATCTTTGTTCTTATTTGCAGCTGTAAAACTGTAATCTGGCTTTTTAAATGGTGTTTTTGGAGCAGTGGCTTTTTTTTTCCTCTCTGTGTGGTCTTTAAGCTTATATCACTTCAAAATCAATTTTTACTGTAGATAATGACACTTTCTTCCTGGTTTCAAGCCAGCACATTTACAAGGTCTTTCATTGTTGTTTGGGGGTTATTATCATACCAAAGCATGTTCATCTCTGGGACACAGAAGCCATCTCCTTCCTAATCCGTGTGATGGCTATGTGCTCCCATGTTGTTTATACTTCCTTATTATTATCTTAACAGGTGAACATGGGATCTTCAGGCAGCTGGAAAATGTGCCCAAGGATGAATCTGACTTATGAAGGTCACCAGACATTTTTTTTCTGATGTCTTTGATGGTTAGTTTTTTGTAGTTTGCCATGATGTCAGGTAATGAGGCTCTTGTATTTGAAGGTGTGAATTAAAATACAAATTAAAATACATCCACATCCACTCTAATAAACTCAAATGATGTCAGTTAACCTATCAGAAGCTTTTAATATCCAAAATGTCAACAAGCGAAATCCCCAAAGCTGTTTTTAGACACCATCAACTTATGTAAACCTATGCATTTGTACATTTTGGGAGTTTGAAGAAAGCAATAAAATAGGGGGAAAGAAAAACAAGAAAACAGGAATCCAGCCGTTATCTATAACCACTTACGTCTGGTTTATACTCAGAAATCAGGTTGTCTCTCTGTGTGACGCAGATAATGCAGATATGCCCCCCCCATGCCTCCGCAGACACTCTGGTGCACCCCCCCAAAATTGTAGGTGACCGCAGACAGTGCCGCAGCTAGTGTCACAGGGAGGAGAGAAAGGAGGCCGCTGATTGGTCAATTCTACATCCACGTAGACAAAAGAGCGCGTCATCGAAAAAATGAGGAAGTACCCACATCTGTACGATTCTTGTTCTCCACACTATAAAGACAGCACATATTCTAGTAATTCATGAGGGAGATAGCGATGAATGTGGGTCTGGATACGGCCGAGACGGTCAGGAAGTGGAAAAACACAAGAGATAAGTTTAGTAACTTTAGTTAGTTCGTGATTGTCCTTCTTGAGTTGTGGCGTGGAATAATATAGCGCAGACCGCGCTTCAAAATTGGGCATACATCAAAAAAATCAAAAATAACTGCGGCATACCTGCGACACTGATTGCTACGAGAGTATACACAGTGACCCTTTAATCCTCTGCAGGGTCACGGGGATCTGCTGGAGCCTATCCTAGCGCTCCTCGGGTGAAAGGCAGGGGTACACCCTGGACAGGTCGCCAGTCCATCACAGGGCCACATGCACATTAACAATCACTCCTACAGGCAACTTAGAACCACCAGTTAACCTGACATGCATGTCTTTGGACTGTAGGGGGAAGCTGGATGAAACATGCAACATGCAAACTCTACACCTCTGCCGAACCAGGAACCCTCTTACTGTGAGGCAACAGCGCTAAACACCAAGCCACCGTGCTGCCCCTAAATCCTTTTTGGCCTAAACCAGTTTTCACAGCCTCAAAGTCAGCCAAAGTGAACAAAAATGTCATTTTATTAGCAGTATGCAATCTTCTGATTGCAATTGTGTTCTTCTGAAGCACAGGCTCCAAATGAACCATGTAGTCCACCCTTCCTTAGTGATACATGGAGACACAGAAGCATGTAAGAAATAATATGCAACACTTAAGACGAAATAGTGAAAAAAGTCAGAAAAAAATTGATGCAGATAAAGTTAGATGTTGATAAAATTACCTATGTAGAAATAGAATATGTAAACCAATACACAAGTGCTATGATTGTTCTGTTGTTAACAATTTATAGTCCAATGTATTTAGCTTCATTGACTATTTATGAGGAATTTCTTAGCCCCTGTATATCTTTATTGCTTTTAAATAATGATTAATAGAGACCAACTATTTGAGGCATTAAAACTGCTGTTATGTGAGCTGAACTGCATTTTGCAGCTTGTAACATTACAGTGTTCTGTTGGGAAAATCACACACGGTCCACCACCAAACAACATACTCACAATTTTAGACATATTTATCCGACTGTGACGGGCTGGCAACCTGTAAAGAGCGTACCCTGCTTTTTATGTGTTGACAGCTGGTATAGGCACCAGCACACCCCTGTGACCCAGAATAGGATTGAAGTGGGTATAGATAATGGTTGGATGGATGTATTCATCCAGAGTGAGACATGAAGGCAATGTGAAAGTGCCCCAGGTGTGACACCATTGACTGCTTGGCTGCTTGGCCAATGGTTCTCCAAGGACTTCTGATTCCAGAAGATTCCCATTCAAAACAATTTGTGTAACGAAGTACTAAGTCAATGCATTTTCCCAACAATGCATTAATCTTTTTAATAGCTGAAATTCCCTTCTAATGAAGACTTGGTCACTTTTAAAATAATTTCATAATGAAATAGATGCTAGTCTCTAATGATGTAAATTTCTTTCCTACCAGGTTTCAAAGGCAATCTCTTTGAAACCTGGTAGGAAATCAATCTCTGACCCTCTCTTCCAAATACAATCACTTCTGCCTCTAAATTCACCGAGACAGAAAAAGCCTCACATCAAGACTTCAAAAAAGTAATCTTTAAAAAACATCTTGATGGCTATGCTTATCTCTTATTAATGAGGACACTCCAAGAGGGAAGCAAAAGGTGCCGGGTCAAGAGATGACTGAAAGCTGCAGACAGCATGGTGTTCAAGTGGGCAGGCAGGAGGGAGGGGGATCTGAGAATACTGACAACTGTGTAAGTTATGAAGGACAGACAGTGCTTTTTACTGAAATGTAGCACTTGATCTCATCTATTCCCAATAATTGGGACACTGACTGAAAGTATCTACAGATAAATTGAAAATTAATGTTGGACTAAACCAGTTTTTCCCTTAATTACTTCAGTTCTCGGTCGTGACGCTTATAAGTCCTACTATCAAATGCAATCAGTTTTTGGCAGCAGGACTTCTCTCCAAACTCAACAGACACAATTATCACACTGCACCAAGTCTTTTGACTCACTGCCACATTTCATATGACACGCCAACTGGCGCAGCTCATGTTGTCAAGTATCACTGAACTGGGTGTTACCACTCATTTTCAAAACGTGACCTACAAGTCACGCATGATAAAAATCAAGATTTGCATATGTACTGAAGCAAAAAAGCAATATGGCACTATATTAATACTGAAAGATATAATCTAGATTCCATTTGACTGTGGCACTGGTAATTATTATCACAATTATTGTAATTTGCTCATATTTTAGATACAGCATCTGCTAAAGTCCATAATATATTCCTGCTTTCCACAACAGTCTAATTTTTAATCCCTGCGAAGGTTTAGATGACTGACTAAAATCAATTCGATATGAGGAGAAAAAGTAAACCCCCAGTAAACTTTCTTTAATTTAAGAAATAAATACAGCCATTGCATGCGCCCACTATGCCGTGTATGCACATTTACTTAGCCATCGATGCCTAACTCTCAGGATCAAACCCCTTTCTCATTGTTATTGATAAGGCAAGAGCAGGTGGGAGTTGGCTGCATTATTCCCAGAAAAGAGAAGATTAAATAAATCATAAAATAAGGTACAAGCCAAGGCCAAATACCGCCAATCAAGGCAAAACTTCTACACTTAATGCAAAGTTATACAAACTCATATCTGTCTTTTGCAGCAGTGCAGGAGTGAAGCTAGTGTTTACATGATTTACACCTTAAGCTAGTTTGATGGATGCCTTGTAGTGGTCCATGTCAGAAAAACACACAAAAATGATAAGCATATGCCAGCAAAGAAAGTGGGACGGCTGTTACAGAGGAACTTTTAGAATGACTTTAGTAACAAACTGGATGTAAAAACAATGGTGGCCAAGAAGTTGAATATTTGACATAGTGAAGTTTACTTTGATGACAAAACAGACAATTAAAAGGCTATTTTGTTTGCTGAGAATGGTAATGTTTGTTGAAAAATGCTGAAATGCTGTGATTAAAGTGACACTACAGAACATTTTCAACTTAAAAATCATATTTTCAAAATCGTTCTGACGTTTCACAGGACATATATTAGGATGAATGAACCCCCTGTCACTGACAGTGTCCAACCCAGATCAGTTTTACAAGCACACAGACTGTGTTCCTGAAACCCATCACACACCAACATCGCGCCTAGCTGCTAGCTGCCTCCGTTAGCCAAAAGTTAACCGAATCAGTATTCTTGGTATGTTCACCATGTCAGAGGTTCCGAAGAAGCCAAAGAGGACCAGGTTAGAGGAATAAGAGAAATATTGGATTGGTTTTCAATCTTTGGCAAATGCTACGAGAAGAAATGACATATGTGGTGTCTGAGCAAGGGACTGGAGAAGAGTCAGTTGTGGACTGATTTTTACTCACTGGTGAAAGTTACAAGAAAAAATGGAGTGCAGACATGGGATGCCGCCTGTCGTTGCTGTGGTTTCTTGTTTTGATGTGTCAATAAAATCTTTGCGGTTTGTAATTTTGTCAATCATGACCCATTTTGCAAACATGCTGAATCACTTGGAATAATGTACGACCTTGAAGTATGACATGCTCTACCAAAATTAGTCCTTTCTGTTCCCTGTCAAGCTGTCACACACAGCTTGGCAATATTGGGATGAACTATATCCCTGAGCTTTGCTTTTTTTTGCCAGTCAGCTTGTAAACAAATATACATGTACCTTGTACGATAGATTGTCAGAGTATGAGAGGGTTTACACATACAAACACAACTACTGTTAAGTGGGAGGTTCATTACGGTTGTCACTTAAGAGCCTATTTACTGTAAGGACACGGGTAATAAAGTTAAGTGAGGTAACAGTATCCTCCTTTCTTTACATATACATCTTTAACTGGATCTTATTTTTAATACATTTTGCATTCGCAGTAAATACTACTTACAGTACATTGCATTATCTTAGGCTGTACCCTGATGCAACAGCTGCTGAGATGTCCCCATTTTGCTGCAGGGATCATTAGATTTGCATCAGCTAAGACAGTAAACAGCCCTGCTGCAGCCATTTCATTCATCAATGAACCACACATACACACACGATGTCACTATCAAATGTCATGCGAGCAAACTAGACAAATAAAATATCTCAGTGGGTGCTTGGCACAAAACCCAGCAGGCAATGTTCTGGTCTCGTGTGCGCTAAGCACAATGTTCCGAGATATCATTAAGCTCAGAGGACTTGGAGGATGAATATGTCCTGGCTTATTTGCGTAGCAAATCAGCAAGGCTGAATGGAAAACCGGGAGCCGGCACTGTAATACGCAGACGTGTGCACTGCATCTTGACAGAGCTGCCAGCGATGTGAGTCTGTTACAGGTGCTGTTTCAAAGTGTGAGAGATAAGAGAGAGGAAGAAGAGGCTGAGGGGAGACGTACGCAGCCAGAGAACCAGGACCTCGGCAAAACGCAAATCTTCCTCTTTATCATCCGTTTCCTTTGGGGTTTCTCTCACTGGATGTGTATATGCAGTTAGGTCCAGAAGTATCTGGACAATAACAGAGTTTATGATTTTACCTATGTTCAAAGTATATATTTTCAGCTTTGGTTTAAGAGATTTCACCAAAATGTGGAAATTTACCTTTTGGCGTAAAAGTCTTTAGTTGCTTTTCCAGTATAATTAGGATAATAATCTATTTGCGCTTCAAAGTGTCACTCTCTCAGTTTAGTAGCATTTTGCTGAGTCATAAAACTACCTCCACCGTGTTTAAAGATGCGGTTTGCTTGAATCATGAGCTATTAATTCCGTGGCCATACCTGTCTCTTCCCATCATCCTGATAAAATATCATGGTTTAATCTGCCCACAGAATCTGATCTCAGAATGTGGAAAACTTTTTAAAGATATTTTTGAGAAAGTCTAATGAGAGAAAGTCTGTTTTTTCTGTTCTTTAATGTAACCACTGCTTTGCACCTTGTTGAAAACCCTTTGTGCTGACATTCATGGAGGCATCTGTTATTGTACGTTTTAACAGACTCAATTACACACCTATGTTTTCTGCAGGATTCTTTACTTCTGTTAGTGTTGTGAAGGGGCTTTTCTTCACCAAGGAAAAGATTCAGCAAACATCCACGTTAGTTTCTTCTGTCTTCCATGATTTTCCAGGCCTTTGATGTTGTTTAGCTCATAAGTACATTCTTTCTTTTTAAGAATGTACTTTTGTGACCGTGGAAAAATGCTATATGCCAAGTTATGTTAAAGCTGGAAGTCTGCACTTTGATCACATCTTGAATTTTTTATTTCAACTACTGTGATGGTGGAGGCAAAATCATAGATTCTCTGTCATTGTTCTAATACACTGTTGCCCATAAAGTTGGAATTAAACCTTTTTTTAAATCTCTTCTCATGGAAATGAATGTGACAGTGGGATTTATTCTTGATAGATTGCTTGTATGAAAACAAAATTATTCCAACTTTATGAGCAACAGTGTACTAACTGTAGCTACATGCTTTGACACATTAAAAAAAAACCAAACCCACAGGAAATCTGTTGTTAATGATTTAAGACTTTGATTAGTGTTGACACATCTTACCTGCATTACAATTAGTTTCTACGCTCTACAGGCACATTTTGTTATGCATCTAGTGATTTGTAAAGCTGAAAGTTAACCAGGAGCCCTTCTCATGCTGTGCAAAAAGGAAAATAAGTGGAAAGGCAACAGTCAACATTCATTACAGGTTAAAAGGAGTCTTCAGTGGTTGCGGGTATCAGCTCTAACTAAAAACAAAAGTGACATCTAGATACATGAGACCCGAGGTTTTCACTGAATGTGCTGTTCTGAGCTGTAAAAGGCTGTCTCTGACAACTGGAGAGTCAGTTCATTTATTTAAAAATCCCCCCCACACATGGTAGTTTTGGCGCAAAGGACTATTTAAAAATATTTCGAAAAGTCCAAGGTCAGCTTCGTTATGACATCAATGTATTCCACAAATACACTTTCTAGCTGTTATTTAAAACTTCAACTCACGATCAGATAAGTCCCCAGATACCAAATCATGTTTGACCCAAACTTGGCTCATATCTGCTTTTTCTATTTTTTTGTATTTTTTTGGACCACATTTGACTTTGCCTGGCAGTATTGCGGTGAGTCTGGCTGCCTAAAAGTGTAATAGCAGCAGAAAAAAAGAAAGAAAGGGCTGCATTTCTGGGCCATAGTTAACTCTGAGGGAAGAGGGCAAAAGTGTAAAGCTTTTATATCCATTTATTAAGTTTTAAGATGACTGTCTTGCTTTAAAGCTGAACCACTGCCTCTACAAATGGTTTAATAGTAGTTCTGCCTGTATGGCAAAATACGTTTCTAAGTGGATACATTAAGAAAGACGCCTATGAGAATATTTTCACTTGAGAGCTTTCTTGCCATTTTAAAGATACCAAAGAGCTTATGGGAGCCATCATAACAATATCTTCCTGAACCACCTGAGACGTTTCTGTGACTTGTATTATTCATTAGACTTCTCCTTGAAAGCAACTGCCAGCAGCAGACAACACATTCTGCCGGCTGCCTCCGCCATGATGCAGTACATTACAAATTTAGCAGGGGTGTTTGAACTGTACCTTGAGAGGACATAATGTGAGTTATGAAAGATGACAACGGAGACGAAAAATAACCCCCACTGGAGCCCCTGTTTGTCAACGAAGTGTGTAAAAGCTCATCCTCCTTGATATTATTTACATGGTCCTTCAGGACCGATGCTGATGAAAAAGTAATTGCGTCAAACTATTATTTGAAACCCTGCCAATAGATGGAAGAAAATGACATCACCTGTCACTTGTGAGTTAAATTTTTATACGTGAACAACCCATCTGACACGACTTCACTAAAAATGCCATGAACTGAGGCGGCATCTCCACGGTGGGAGTGAGAGTTACCTAAATAATTCACCTCCCTGTGGTAGTGGGGAGGTGAGGAAGGATGTACTGTAACATCATGGTGTTATCTGGACACATCACAGAAAATGGGACTTTTGTCTTTGGGTCAGTTATCCTCACAGAGCGGTGCAGATCTCTTGCATGCCGTGTGGAAGAAATGTGGCTTGAGTGCTTCTAAATCTTGAATGTGCTGAGAAACATGTGATGTGTTATTGAGATGAAAACATATGTACATTTTCATGTTTTACACGCGTTCAATCACACATAAGGTGCAACAATCGTGATGTGTTGCAGGCTTAGAAGGTAAAAATGGAGTTTTAGCTTGGATTCACTGTGACCTTCAAAGTCAAACAAAAGTCAAAGTAAACGTGACAATCAAACGTGCTTCTGTTTTTTTTTTTTGTGCATCTTCCATATCGTTCCTTTCTATGATGTGGGGTTGTTTCTTCATCTTATTGTCTCTGCATTTCTTGAATAAGGATGGTAAAGGTGCTGTTGACAAATAACTGAATAAAAATAGACATTTAAATAGACACATCCTTAGACATTTGTTTTCTAAAAACCACCACTTTAAAATTCATTCAGTCACATATCCAGAGTTTTAAAGCCAAGCTAAACAGCCACAGATATAGCTATAGATATGAGGCACTCGCAGGTATTATTCATAATCAAGTATCAGTTGAAGTCTCAGCGTGTGATTTGTTGTTTTTTTATTTATAATATTACAGGAAAATAGCAACAAAAACATCTGAGATGAATCGGATCGTCGATTGGTATGTTTTTTTTCCCCCTGCTGGCTGAATTATCTAATAAATAACTGCACAGAACTGAATCACGCTGTTTTTTGGGGATACCCACTAACCCTAACCCTAACTCCTGGCCAACAAATTCTTTCGATTCTATTCAAGATAAGTTCTTCCTCCTTTGCTGCCTATCATTACATTGTACTTGGTTGCATGTGGGAGTTTATGAGTTTCAAGTTGAAAGTTTCAACTACAATGCCTCATGAAGTTGGAATTCCAGCTCGGAAAGTCGGAGGCACCTCACCTAAACCAACTTCAGAATCCAACATGGCTTCCAGTCACGTCATTAAATAAACACTCAGCCAGTTTTACCATTTCTAACAGTCCTTCCTCATCTTATTCACATTTAGACAGACATACTGTACACACAGTACTGTTTGCCAGGCTGCCGGCATGTGCTAACTGCTGCATCCAGCGTTGTAATGAATTAGTATTACTAACAAAGGCTACCCTGACTTTTGGAGGTTCATTTTCTGTCTTTGCACCACGGTCAGCTCATGTGTGGTGTCACTTTGAGATCCAACCTCTGATTCCTGAGTTGAATGAAACACACCATCTGCAAATTTCTCTTTGAGATGAATAAAGTATCTATGTATCTATCTATCACTGGTCGAGTGTTCATGTATCACTTGAGAGAAAGTTGAAGGAGTTGAAACTTCAAACACAAAAGCTTGCAAAAAAAAAGATCATGTCTCCTTGTGATGGTTTTTTTTAAAGGAAAATATAAAGACTGCAGCGCAGAAAGGAAAAGGAGAATGTAAACATTTATCTGTTTGTGAGTCTGCTGTCCACATGACTGATCAACTGGTCACTTAAGAAACGTCACTCATTGACAATACAGTATAAGCCAGAATGAACAATTAAAAAAAAAAAAAAAAAAAAATCTCTCCATATATATATTTATATATTTTCATTCACTTTCTACATGTTTTTGTTTCCACTAATTGGCAACCTTTGTTTATGACAGCTGTGAGTAACAAAGCTCATACCACCACCTGCTGTAAACATGAGACATTCTAGTATATTCCTTTCCAATTAGGCGATGGAAATGAGTGCGATGCATATTTTCAGTAAAGTTTGCTTCAAATTAAAAGCATGGAAATCCATCTAACAACAGCTCTCAATGATAGGAATTTTGCTTTATTTTGCTAAAAATTTGCAGCCACATGTTTACCGAATCTGTTGCAACAAGAACGATGGAAAAAAAAAACAACAACATCTGGAATAACATGTTTTCCATATAATAGGATGAGAGATGTGTTTTGCCACCAATTTTGTTTTAAAAGAGAGGCTTTTTTGATTAAAATAAGTTACTAATCTCTTATTCCACAATTAACTCTTCATTTGCCAATTTGTAACACAGCGGGGAAGAGAAAATGTGACTATTCAAACATACACCATATTGCCAAAAGTGCTCACTCACCTGCCTTGACTCACATATGAGCTTCAGTAACATCCCATTCCTAATCAATATGATGTGTGTTTATGGGGATTTTTGACTATTCTTGTGATTTCATTTTATTGATCATTTGCCATTTGCTTCAGGGGATCTGTCTTTTGTGAAGCGTTTTTGTAGCTTCAATACAAGGCCTCATATATTGAGAGCCAAAAACCAAGAGGCAAAACTCCGTAACCAAACAATCAAACCCAGTTCATGGTCGCTTTCAGTTACACTCGGTTTCTTTCTCTGACATTTAGTTCTAAAACCATTTCCACTTTTCAAATGTTCTTCCCCAATTACGCCTCTGCGTCACTCGATTTTAGTTGAAAAAAAAGATTCTCTCTTCAGAATCTGCAGCTGGGGGAGGTGGGGCATCAGCCCACCAAATATTGGTTCTATTAAATTGAACTGGTGGTTCAATGGTTTTTGCCATAGAAAGAAAAATGTACCCAAGAAAGACCACTGTGCTCCTGTTTACAGAGTTTGATTGGTTATGGTTTCTAAGTTTTGATTCTTTGATTCTGGGTTTTGGTTCACAGATTTTGGATTTTGATTATATATATATACATATATATATATATATATATATATATATATATATATATATATATATATATATATATATATATGTATGTATGTATACTTGATCTCACTGTCATCCCACTTTCCTACCAGACCAAATTTGCTGTATTGCTGGTAAGAGTGGCATGTTCTTCCATGCCTACTTGCTCTAACACACACCGCTCATCTGTCAGGGTGAGTAATACAAATATTTTATTTATTTTTTTAAACTGAAGAACAAAATCCACTTCCAAAGTAGATGATAATTAACGCCATTAAAACTGCAACAAAAATGACAGGGAAACAGAAGAAGAGTGTGAGGGAGCAGACGGGGGACACAGAAAGCATAATAGGGATATGACAAACAAACTGG
The DNA here is from genome assembly GCA_018398805.1 of Hirundichthys speculiger. Classification (NCBI taxonomy): domain Eukaryota; kingdom Metazoa; phylum Chordata; class Actinopteri; order Beloniformes; family Exocoetidae; genus Hirundichthys; species Hirundichthys speculiger. The sequence goes on from JAGFBZ010000105.1 coordinate 712,961, forward strand.
CAAGAAAAGGAGGGAACGCACAGGACCATACACAAACACACACAAACACACAAAGGGAAGTGACAAACCTGGGGAAGATCATTTCAAAATAAGAGAGGAAATCAAGCAAAATACAAAACTGAAGTTTAAAACAAAAAGAAAATCAGCAAACTGAGACTAAAACTTAACAAAACACGAGAACAAGGATTTCAAAAAGATAAAAAAAAAAAAAAAAATCCCAGAAACATTACATCATTTCCACTCCTCTGTTCCTCCTCTGCTACTAGCTCCTGAGGTGAAACAGAGATGCTCCAAAGATGCCCTGCTTTTCAGCCTTGGAGACTTTCAAATCGAGAATGAAGCAGGATATCTGTTAAAATGTCCCTCCTGGGTTTTGTTTAATTTAATTAAATTTATCATACTATGGGAATCGCGGGTTGTGACCTGCCTGCTTTAATGTTCTGGAGGAAGTCAGATTAACCACCTTAAGTACCATATTAGTGGCTTCTGCCATCTGTCTGAAAAAAGTAAGAGATATGAACTTATTAAAGTTAGTAAAACATTTTTAATTTAAAGTTCAAATAGCCCTGATTCACTGGTGTTTTGATCATACTGGAAATCCTCAGCATCAAATACAATTAGTTCATTTTCTGTTGTTTTGGTTGAGCTGATCACAGCTGCCTCGATAATACTTGAGGCACTTGAAAACTGAGACACAAAATCAAACAACTTCTCACTGAATCCATAGAAAAAATCAGCAGAATATGTATAATGAATATATTTTTTATGAAATGAACAGACTTTTCACCATTAGGACAACATAGTAAATGTCGAAGCACATTTATCATCCAGTAATTTTAAGTTTTTTAAGTTTAATTACATCCTTATGCAGCAGCTGAGCTTATGCGTGTTTAACATTTACTTCCAAACTGCATTCATTTGAATTCCAATACATAAATGTAAATGTGAATGCACAATATGTCTCTTTGTTGTTCCTAATCCCTGCAGAGTACTCATACTCACATACACAGTGACACTTTCAGTCAGTAGGTATAAATGTTACCAGCATCATGTTCCAAACTGTGATTTTTACGTAAAAAAAAAAAAAAAAAAAAAATGGATGGAAATATCTGACATTGTAAATGCCTTCAAGAGTTGCAATTGAATAATACTATTCTGCGCACCAGATTATGCTGTGGTTTTCTCCATAAACATCAATGAAATTAGTCATGCCTATTTTCTCGTTTCTCGCCTTGCCCTACATTTGACAAATCCGGCACTGGTTTTTATGCATCTGGGGGATCACTTTGCTCTTTGATGCATGACAGAGTGCAAAAGCCATGATGCCAAATAGCTCCAGGTGTTAACACTGATCAGTATTCATATCAGGAGCTCATCAAAGAGGTCGAATTGAGTTAACTTTTCGTCTGGCAAAAGATGAGCTACTCCTCCTTCAGCATGAATGCGGGCTCACTTGCTCTGGAGCTGCTGCATCGCAGTTTTTTTTGCTGTTAATTTTTTAAATTCAAATTAAATTTAAAGAGGCAACTGTTGTCTTTTTTTTGCCAAGTTGTTTTTTTTTTTAATTTTTTTTTGCAACATCTGCCTGTACAACCTTAATCCCCTTGGCTACACATGGCATGACTGCAAATGTTAATGAACTCAAAAGGATCTACATATGGAAATGTGCAAATACATACCTGTGCCCAATTACAAAAAAGTGAACAAGACAGACAAGGCAGAGCCTTCTATGTAACTACGTAACTGTCTTTAAGCCAAACCCTCTGGCTGAGCTACATCATCAGCTGTAAAAGATGGATTGGGGTCTTCGATAACTACTCTCTGCTGAAGCACAATGTAATAAGGTGAATGTGTGTGGGTGTGCTAGACAAAAGAGGGCACATGTTAAACTGACTACGCACTTCTACTGTGCCTCCTGTGTGTCAGATGTGGTATGTTTGCTTTAGAAAGTTTCCCATAAGTGTGAGAGATTTAGAGGAGTGCTTTGATAGAGACAACTTGAACAGCTTACACTGCTTTCCAGCAGAACCCAAGTGAGTGTCAGGGGGAAAAAGAGATTGCTCCCATTGTGATCAATCCAACTGCCTTAGCCAACCAGGATTGAATAGATGGTCGCATTTCTTTAGCCTACAGGCACACGCCTCAATACACTAGACTGTCATACACAGAGAATGATATCCTCGTTCAGCTTTAAATCTGTCATTTATAGTCTTATTGTGCTTGGTGCCTTTTTAATTATGTCATTAAAGGATATTGTCATATAATACAGACTGGATGCATGCTAAATACTGCTAAAATGCATGCAGTATGTGTGTAACTAAAGTGCACATTGTTTATAAGGCTTGGAATTTGCTAGTTTGTTTAGCACACCTGCAGTTACCTGAATAACAGCCTTATACAGATGGATGCAAATGGGAAATGCTGTCAGACTCAGGTGATTGATTGCTGCAGTCCTGCAGCGAGAATTATGGTTATCACAAACTGAGACCCTTCAGTGGCGCACTGGAACTTTATGAGCCCTAGCAACAAGAAAACTACTGGCAGTTTAAGACGAACAAGAGTGTATCAGAGGAATAAAGAAAAGCTCTGCGTAAATGAATTTTTTTGAGATTGCAGACTATAAAGGTAGAAAAGTTTTCACTTTCAGAAGAGTGAGATGTGTGCAAGAATGAAGGTTAAAGCACACAGAAACTAAATAAAAGGAGCCTTCTTAATTAAAAAATACAGAGTATGAATATTCAAACATAATGAGCACATTGACTCATCCTTCACGGGAAACTGCTGCCAGACTTTACTGCAATGATAAGAAAGTAAGACACATGGTAGTCTGAGTGTATTCAATGCACACATCACTGTGTAATACTATTGATGAATTCCCCAATCAAGCCACAGTTCTGTAGACAAATTGATTTCTTTAAAGCTCCCATTTATTCTATTTCATGCCAGTGTTAGCCAGCAGTTAAGCCAGTTAACGCAACCACCTGAACAGAAAATACAGGAACATTGCCTCGACATGTTCAGTGTGCTTTCCATGTAGCCGCTAAAATCTTATTCTGATTGTATCAATTTGAATCTGGTCCATTTTTAAGAATTTTGACGGTTCATTCAGCTCACAGATTGCCTTCTTGAAAAGCAGATTCCAACAATACAGTTTATGGCTACACTTGTGTGGTTAAAATTAAGCACACTATAAGGAGGTCATTGCTTTGGCACAGAGCAGATCTGAGCCTTTGAGATCCGGTTGAAACACATAACAAATATAGTCCTTAGGCAGTAAGATAACAAAATCCCCACAAAAAAGATTTAAGAAATGGATTTAGAAATGAAAAAGAAGGCAAAAGAATAAAGTTAGAGCCACAATGTTAATTGGAACAGAATCCAAGCTGAAGAAATATTCTCACGGTCTCACTGCTGATGGCAACCATATCGATTTCTTGTGTAGACATTGATCTATATTTACTATGCATTCTAAATACACAAATATTTTATGATTTAACTACTGGAGTGAGTTTTGTTGTTTGAGGAAAAGCCATTCTTTAACTTGTAGACAGCTATGAATTGGTATTGATTAAATTCTAATTCAATTCCTCTAGTTTCACTGTTCTTGCCAGCAGGGGTGGAGATGCACCGGCTGTCTCGACCAGTGTAGCTCGAGTACAGAAATAGATGACCTTTGTTGCTTTAATTATCCTCGATCCCACGTTGCTCGGTCAGTCTGATCTTTCTGAATCGCTACAGTTAATCATTAACAGTTGTTAATATTAAAGTGGACATCAGTTGCCCATTTTCAGCCATTTTTGTTCTTATCTAGTGTACTTCTACATTAGCTTTGCACTGTCGTACCGTCAAAGAATTTGTAATATCTTAGGAGCAAAAAAGGAAAAAATTCAAAAATAATACAATTTCTTTTTAAAGCAGCAAAAAGGAGTTGACTCCATGTTAAAATATCAGTTTCAGTTACCATTTGGGGGAATATTTGTTTACTTTCAGGAAACATCATCTTGCTCTTACAGTCTCCGATCTCTTGCTATCAGCAAAAAACAGTCAAAGTAACGTTGGACTCTCGTCCTGGTTATCTCTTGCATCAACTGCATATCGCTTTATGGCACTATGGTGCACACCAACAATGCTAAAATGAGCTCAGAAAGCTACAGTGGACATGAAGGCAAAGGCAACTGAGTGAGTCAAGAAAGTAATGATGAAAGTAAAAATAAGAGAGTGACAGAGGAAGAGGCCAAAAAAGAGTAAATCTTGGACCTGGAGACGTGCTATGCTAAACATGGCAAAGGTTTCTTCAAGATGTTTTTCCTTACAGCCAAGCCTTTCGATAAAATTGCTATGAAATGTCTCATGCTGTGAACTTTGGTCTCACCAGAGGCGCTGCAGAGCAGTTTAGATGCGTTCCAGAAATGGCCGTCCATTCTACTCCACTAGAAATACATGTTGAGGCTATTATGCCACTGGACCACTGCTAAGCGCCATCAAATTACACAGAGCAGTTTGAGCTAGCAGGGAAATCAGACATAAGAATGGTATAGATAGAGCATTTGTTGACTTTTGAAAAAAAAGAGGACAACAACAACAATAAACACATGTGTACTTTGACCTGGACATTGAAAATACTGTATGCTAACCGTGACTGGGCAAACAATTTAGAGGATTTTAGAAGAGATTTGGACCACGTATGAGGAGAGGTCCAGTTTGGAAGTTGAAAAATGCAATCTATTTGATGCCAATAATCCCTTTTATATATAAAATTCCAGATAGAAAATAATTCAAATAATGATCTGCTTATGAAAGCAGATGACAGGATGCCAAGAGACAAGAGAGGAGCTCTGGTCTTGTATGAGGAAATCTGGAGTTGCAGAGATGTATGTTAGAGTGGTGCAGGACATGAATGAGAGCTGTAAGACAATGGTAAGGTGTGCCGTAGGTTTGACAGAGGAGTTCAAGGTGGAGGTGGGAGTGCATCAAGGATCAGCTCTGAGCCCCTTCTTGTTTGCTATAGTGATGGAGAGACTGACAGATGAGGTTAGACAGGAATCTCGATGGACTATGATGATTACAGATGACATTGTGATCTGTAGTGAGAGAAGGGGGGAGGTGAAGGGAAATATGGAGAGGTGGAGGTATGCCCTGGAAAGGAGAGGAATGAAGGTTAGCCGCAGCAATACAGAATACATGTGTGTTAATGAGAGGAACCCAAGTGGAACGGAGAGTCTACAGGGAGCAGAGATAAAGAAGGTGGAGGGATTTTAAGTGCTAGGGGTCAACAGTCCAGAGCAATGGAGAATGTGGAAAAGAGGTGAAAAAGTGTGTGGAAGCAGATTGGAACAGTTGGAGAAAGGTGTCTGGTGTGATGTTTGACAAAAGAGTTTCAGCAAGAATGAAAGGAAAGTGTCACTGAGGAAAAAATACGAGGCAGAGTTGGGGTAGCAGAGGTTAAAATGTTGAGGTTCTCTTTGGGAGTGACAAGGATGGATAAGGATCAGGAATGAGTATCAGAGGGACAGCAGCATGTTAGATGTTTTGGAGAGAAAGTCAGGGAGGCCAGACTAAGATGGTTTGGACATGTACAGAGGAGAGATAGAGAATATATCAGTAGAATGATGATGAGGTTGGAACTACCAGGCAGGAGGCTGAGACGGAGACCAAAGAGGAGATTTATGGATGTCGTGAAAGAGGATGTAGAGAATAGAGGTTAGACGGAGGCAGATGATCAGCTGTTGCAACAGTGGAACAGCTGAAAGGAAAACAAGAATTCCAGATAGAAAAAAAACATATTTCTTTAAATGAGTGGGCTACCTTGTAATTCTCACGTGAAACTCATAATCTGACAAATCCAGCAGGCAGCACTCACAAGTGCTCTGCCTTTGAAATAACCCTGGTGGTTCCTAAGGATGGAGCAAAGCCTCTGTAAAACCAACCACAGAGCTTCCATGATCCTTGAGACCCAGGCTTTAGGTGTTTTCTGACTGGTCAAATGCCTGGAGGGTCTTACGTCTCTTCTGATTGGTGGAATTTCTGCAAGCTTTCTGTGAAGAGTGGGGGTGCATGATGAGCCTGCATAACTACTGTTGCGGGTCAGTAACACAGATCTCCAAACCAAGCTATGACTTAAAAAACGTTGAGTAGTTACTCACGTTTTCAACAATAAAAAATCCAGAAATTCATTCACATGTTTTTGAGCCAGAATTGAATTTGGAGTATGACAATTGTCAACTGGAAGAACCAAAACAACAAAGTCTTGTACTAAAGATTCTATAAGATTTGGATATACCATGCTTTTATGCATAGAAATTAGGGCTGGACCTGAATGTTGCAGATCTCAACTCTGGCACACTTTAAAGTGTTGACAAGGTGGCGAATTAGAAACTCAAAAAATATGATTTTTGACTGAAGGACTACTTTAACTGAAGAAAGTTAAAGTAAGGTTTCAAGGAGGAAATGCTGGCATAAAGGTTACTTTCTAATGTGCTTCTGTTGCGCAGTCTGCAGTTGCAGTTTTGCACACATTAATAACTTGCTTGCTTTCACGCTCTCAGGCTACACTCCTCCAATGTTGTGTTGCCAGCTTCTGCTGAAGCTTCGCAGCAGATAAAATGGTATCCCTGTCAGCCCGAGCAGAAATACAACATGCCATACATTTTTTTGAGCTTATGATGAAGTCCATGGAAGAGAATTCATCATTGCAACATTTTAGATGAGTCCAGTAACACAGAAAAACATGTCATGTCCACTGATAACCACTAATTTAACCACAAAAAGCAATGCTGTGGATGTTACACTGCTGATTTGTGCTTTCTTTTCAGTAATACTTCAGTATTTTAGAAGCATAATCCTACAATGACACTCAGATTATTCTCTTTATTTCGCTGTCCAAAAGTAAAAGCTAAGTAAACCTAAATAAAACCTAAATAAACCCTGCATCTGTCTGAGGCTAGCAGAGCTCTAACAATAAAGTTGTCAGAGGACAAGCTTCCACATTTAGCTTTTAATTAAATTCAGCATAGCCATCTCTGTCACAGTTTAGAATCATGGCTAAGAGGATGAACATGGAAGTGATGGACAAAAGAAATTAAAATAAAGGGTGGGTGAGTTTGGGAATTAGAAAAAGAAAATTGTCAATATAGAGTGCATTTATGTCACTCAAGCCCCATCCCAAATGATTGTAGCTAATTAGATTTCCCTGTGCTCTACAAATCATGCTGATAGGAAGAAACATTTTGCAACTCAATAGCCAGCTGACAAGTAGTGATAGCATTGTCAACAGTCAGCTCCACTGCCTGCTAATTTGGTTTGAGTGGAGGGTTATGGATAATATTACAGATTTGTGTTTTGTTTACATGAAATGACAGCTTCTGCGAATGGAAAAATCAGATTGTTGTGGCTTACATGCACTCATCAATATTACAAATATCATGGTAATTTTGGGCTTTGAGTGGTTTCTGTTCTTTCTCTAAGGCAGAATTTACAGCATACATCTTTAATAGAAAGAAAAAAAACTGAGTGATTTGCTTAAAATTTTATGAAAGCAACACAAATTCAAATTTGGACATAGAAGCTGGAAAATGTCAAAAAACAAAGAAAAAAACAAAACAAAAACCACCCACCTATTTATAATTTATGTTATTAGTCAAGAGTTGCTGAAGGTTTCATATTTTCTGCCAAGGGTTTTTACATTTCCATTGGATCTTGAATGACTGCAGCTGGTTGTTTCCGTCTGCCAGTGTGAAAAAAGGGCTTTTTGACAGCACACATTGGATTGATCAACACATTGTACACTGGGAAAGCCTCAGGAGCTGCAGAGCTGAGAATGAAAAGCATTATAAATCTGCACAAGTTGGAAGTGTTTCTTGTATCTTTTTCAAAATAAATGAACATAAATTTGAGTTATTGGGAAGTGAAACCACTTTGCCAAGGTCTGGGAGAAGACCATGTCACATTCAGCTGAGAGGTAATTGGTTTTGGTCAAGACCAACCAAAAACGACTGAGGTCTGCCATGAATGGAAGTTGCTGGAACACTGCTTATAGTCGAGTCATGCTCGCATCAACACTGAGGCGAGAAAAAGCCTTTTATAGACCGGTAGAGACAAAGAATTAAGATATTTGGCTACATTGACCACAAATGTGCTGCTCAGTAGTAAAGAAGGGATAAATGGCTCCAGATACACGGCACTGTCTTTAAGTCATGTTGGTGGTAGTCTCATTCTCTTTGGTCCGCTTTGCTGTCAGTGCAACTTGCATATTTCAGAAAGTGAGTGAAAAAAAAAAGAATAAGGAGGAGCACTTAACAAGTTTTCAGAAGAAATGTACACTGTCAACTGGGTGTTTAATCTTTCTTTTGATTTTTGAATGCATAAAGCTAGATAACATTAAGCTCTGGAGTAGAGCTAAATGTAGAGAGTACAGAACATTTGTGGAAGATGATTTAACATCACTTTCATCCCTCAAAAAACCAACAAAGTCTTATAATTAAAATTGTCTCATAAAAAAATATTTGTTGCATATTCAGTTGCAGTGCAGATGTTTTTTGAGTGTTTATTTTGAGTGTTTATTTTGCTCTTTATGAGAGTGATCTGATCTACACCCATTTCTACCAGTAGGAGGAAATGGGTGTAGACCTTGGGAGTCTTTTAGAGCCTTTCCCTGGCAGGGCCACACATACACAAGCAAATATCTTCATATTCTTTCATTTGACCAGTTTTAGAATCAACAATCAACCGAACAGGCATCTGTTGGGACTGCAGCTGCAGTAACCAGAGAAATCCAAGCAGGGAAAGACTGCACAGCAATGTTCCAGCCTAACTGTCAGGAAACAGTGCTGCCATCATGCCACCATGCTGCAATGATCTAGAACTTTCTAAGAGACATTTACCAGAACCAAACATAAACATTAATAGTGCTCTATGTTCACCTTTAAGTTTGTATTCAGACATTTTATCTGAATTTCTTCATTTTTTTTTTCACAGATGAAATCTGCAAGTCATTCTGGTCCAGAAAAAGTGAAGTTCAGAAAGAACAGAAGAAACCTGATATGTTTATGACCATGGGAACTGACAAACCTACAAAAATACAAAAAAAAAGGCTATTTCTAAATTCATCCATCCATCTTGCTAAACAGCTGCTGTTTATCCCAAATTATTCATCTCCTCACTAATCATGTCCTTGCTTGACCTTGATGTTACAGACTGTGTTTTTAACGTTTTAGGGGAATTTAGTTAAAAATGAGCTCCAAAGCTTTTAATAATCTGTCATGTCGGATGCACCACATGCTGTTGCTCACAGCCTCTCTTTCAGTCCTCCAACCAATCAGCAGCAGTGCAGTGAGGTGTGGCAGAAATCTTTACTTGCAGTCCTCTTGGCAGGATCACATTCTCACTCTGCAACACACAGCAGTTATTTGGCTTCATCTTTATAGTTTTATATTGAGACAAATAAAAATGACAGAGAGTGAAATGCTGGAATGTATATGAATCACATAAAGAGGAAATTATAGAACGGATATGTTAAAAATATGTCCTGTGCATGGGCTTATTTTGGCAGCGTTGACAGTTTGTAGAAAAGCATTTTAACTCTGTTTTAATTTTCATCTGCTACTATCAATATTACAAACATATTTTCTCTTCCAACTGGTTCATCTTGCATGTGAAGTGCTACTTTAGCTAATTACTTTATAACGTATTGCTGATTAGCTTTGCCTGAAGCCCAAGGCTCCGAGTCTCTCTCTCTCTCTCTCTCTCTCTCTTCCTCTTTCTCTGTGAGTGAGTATAAATATGCAAGGTTCCTAATCACTTCTGTTTCCACTAAAATGCCAGCACCTCTACAAAAATCTATTTGATTGCAGTCTGTAAATAATTTTTCATGAGGATGAAGAGAAATCAAGTATGTGTTATCAGCTAAGATCTTCGATGCAGCAATCTTTTATGTATAACTACAGGTCATTTTGGGGAAAAGTGATCATGCCTGCTGAATTAGGAATAGCTGGCTCACAATCTCCCACTCTGTCCTTTAACTTTGAAGTGGCAGAGATGAGATTACATCATGGAGTGATCAAGGATAACCTTCACTGTTTTATCTCTGCAGATCCACCTGCTCGTCTGCATCTCTGACAGCGACTTGCTCACCTGCAACAGAGCACTGCCAGATGTCTGAGCTTATTAGCACCCAAATCATTTCCAAGTGCCTAATTCTTTTGGTTTAATGTTTATATTCTTATATAATTAAAGTTATTTCCTGCTTTACATCTGGCGGCGCATTTGCTGCTCGCACCTTCTGTCACGAATGGCTGCCACATCACAATTTTTTACTTTATTTTCTCAACTTTGCACATATAAGTAATAACGATGCTGTTCTTTGTTATCCTCCTTCGTCGACTTTTCATGTTTATGAGTTGGCCTTTTACAAACATTAACTAAACTGTGTAAGCGAAAAAAATCTTCCGTCATTATCGCATGATATGAGAAAACATTTACCATTTACCACATGTTGTATGAGCGAGGCAATACAAATACTAAGAAATGAGCTCAAAGTTGGTGTTTGTAGATCCCCCCCCCCCCAGAACAACTTTAACCTGTCAGGTTGTGGACATGGGAGCTCTGGTGAAGGCATCTTATAGACTGTATGTAAATGTGAGGTTGATCCATATAGTGACTGGATTAAACGGGAAGCTTGAGGCAGAGATTAGCAGCACACCCAACTGGTCTTAATTCACACTGAACAAACAACATGACACAGTTTAAAGACCCCAGTCCCAGCGGTAGCACGAGCTCTTAGTCGCAGAATCCTCTCTTATTAACTGGCAGTCTTTCATCAGCTACCACTAACCTCATTGCTCCAGCCAGAATGTCATAAAAATCAGACACTAATGAAAACAGCTTCAGTAGAAGCCCATCACCCACTTCACCAGCTTCTGAATCCAACATATGGTATCACCCAGAACCTTCAAACAGTGTTCAGAAACCCAAGGATGGAAATGGAGAAAAATAGCAGAGATGAGCAATATGTAATGCTTGGCACCTTGCAAACACACAAACACACATTCAAATATCAGTCTTTTAATGACTCATTTCAGAGATTGCATCAAATCTTAGTCACTCTTACATATAACCAAACTTTCCCTCCAAATATGTGCTACATTCACAGAGCAGGCCTTCATCAGTGCAAGCTGAGACACAGCCACCAAAGCACATTACATTAACAGAAATGTGGAAAGAAACAGAAAAAAGAAAAAGGAAATCAATGTGTACTGATTTCATATTTTATACAATATTGATGGTAAAGTGCAAATCAACTTTTTATGTGCTTTCAATGGGAGTAATGACCTTCACCTTCACCTTGGGCCTGTCTAGGAGACATGAAAAAAAGACAACAAAAAACAAACAAAAAAACTCCATAATTTAAATTTTACAATTTTAACTGTTAATGAAAGAAAAGTATAGTTTGTGTGAATGGTTGTCTTTTGGAGCCTTTGGTTGGGCTGTGTGGCGGGTGGGGTGGGGTTTCTGTGGTGCTGGCTCGTTCCACTGCAGCAGATAAATGCTTGATCAGATTGGGATCTGGAACATTTGCAGGGTTGGTCAATTAGCTCAGGGGAAGGTAATGTCATGTTGCGAGAGCTTGCTGCTGCTGCAGATGTAAATCTCATACACGTGTCGCATTTTCCGGAGTACACTGGAACAGTCGGTGGCTGCTGTAACCAAGGAAGCAGGCTACGGACACGCGTACACGCAGCCCAGACATAGATGTATCTAGCTTTAGGATCAATGTTATTCTAAGATCAGTCAAATGATAAAAGACTCTGAACAATGTATGCACAATTCTGACCTACAGACCCAACACAATTATCATTTGGCCTAGGTATTTAAAATACCATTGTCAACATATAAACTCCAAAATAGGTGACATGAAAATCCAAATAAGTGATTACATAACATAAGCAGCGGTGATTTAACCCACCAATTCAACCTGAGTGTGTGAAGGAAAAAGTAATGCATCAGGCTGCAGCAAGTCAGTGGAACAGAGGAAAAAAAACAACAGTGATTAAGTTACCTGTAGAAGTCCAGCTTCCTTTAATCTCTCTAACTGCTTTTGTAAAACTTACTTCAGAGAAATGGTCATCAGATTTATCTATCAGACACAAAACCTATTTATTTTACAGTCTGCAACGCGGCGGGAGAGAGAACACATCACTGTTCAAGACAGGCTTTCAGGTACCGTTTAAATAATGCTCGCCGACTTTGTACTAAATGGGATACTTCAGAACCTCTAGCTTCTTCTTCATTGTCCACCGACTGGCTGCTAATGTCACCTGTCTCTTGCATTCCTGATTCTATATAGGAGATGTGAGGCTGTTTTACTGGTTGCTGCCCTCTCGCCCACTCCTGTCCAGCCTCTGAACCAACAGAGGCTCCTACAGAATCCACTCGGTACTTTCTGGTAACCACTGGACTCATCTGCGAGGGTCAGCGGTGTTAACCAGCTGTGCCTGATCTGCAGGGTTCGTTGCCCCACAGGGAACTCTCTTTGCTTTGGTGACGACGATCACTGCAGTCATGATTTTTTTTTTTTAAAAGTGATTTCAATTCATCAATCATTGCAACCTGCTTGTGCAGGTGCCTTTGCAGAGTGTGAAGAATTCTACTGTAGATAACTCCATCCTGTACAGCGCCACTAATCTTTAAAGAAATGTCATCCTCCACGCACGCAGCCAGCAGTTCCTTGAATATGTCGTCATTTCATTTTCTTGCCACTTTTCGTAATCTATTGCATGCTTGGATGAGCGCTCTGTAATGTGTTGTGTCTTACAGCTCGGGTTCAGAGTTAAATTGGTGAAGAACCGCGACTGCGTTCCCCTCCATTGATTAGTCTTCTGTTGAACCCGCATGACAAACATTCACTGTGATCAGTTCAAAGGGAAGGTGAGACAACACTGATTTTTTTTTTTCACATTATGAACAAATCACAGAGTTTCAGCAACAACAGGGAAGAAACTGAATCCTGATTGATTATTTTGATTATTTGTTATTTCTTAAAGAAACTACCAGCCATGTGGCGACATTTTGATATCCTGAACAAAATGGCAATATCTTTATTGAATATATACACAGGAAATGTCAAACTAATGTATGCTTCAGTTTTATCACACTCTTTTTACTCTTTTTTTTCCTTCAGAAAAGTCAGAGGAGGCTTTACCTCTCTTGCCTCTTCTGGGGAACTGCTGATCATAGTCATAATCATAATCCAAAGGCAGGTTTCCTTACAAACATTAAAATTACTTCATTGAACAGAAATCAAATATAATTTGATGAAAATAGACCGTCTTTGAAATTAATTAAAGTGTTTAATTTGACTTTAGCTTGTTTGAATCATTGAGATTGCTATTTAAATATGTTGCTCCCATAAAGAAATGCCATCAGCTCCAAAAAAAATCATCATAGCAACTCTAATGAATATGGGAGAGATGATGGAGTATAATGCTGATGAACAAGATTTTAAATAGGTTTTATGAGTTGTTTAAGATGGCCTGCGCACATCAAAGATAAAATTAAATTAAGGAAGGAAATCATCCAAAACAAGGTCACAAAGGAAAAGAAAAATCCCGATCACTTAGATGTATCATTATCTCAGACTGCATCCAACCTTGGGATTTCTTACACGGCTTAAAATAAACAGGTAAGCACAATAACAAAGAATGAGATTTTATCAAGGCAATTATCTGAGCAGAACTGTGCTGGTAAATGCATTCCACTCTTGACTTCCCTTTGATGAAAGCAGCAGGAGCCTTCTCACTCCTTCCCTCTTATCACACTGTCGATCCAGCTTGCCTGCTCCCACACTGCGCTTGCCAGCAGAAAGGGCACTGCTCGTTAATGCCAGTGAGCTGGAAATGAGTCACAGCACCTTGTCACGTGTCTGAGCTGTGCTCCGACGGTGCCCCTCTGTACAGGAGCTAAAGAACATGGCTTTCCCCACTCGTTTGACATTCAGCGCTGCTATCATGAAAGCTGTTCTCGTCAAATTGAAGGAAAAGAGCAAATGCGCACATGGAGTAGGACGTGAAATTGAAGTGCAGGCTTTATGTTGCGGGCCATAGATCATCTGGCTGGTGGTTGTATGGTTATATTTTTATGTCATTCTGTTTAAAATTGTTTTCTGCAATGCTATTTTTACTCTACCGCCATTATTTGGGTTACTGTGATTTAACAGTTTGTAAAAAGCCTTTAGATTCAAGCAGTAAAATTATGGTCATGTGCTTGAATCCTGAAAATAGTTTTATGTAGTCCTCGAAGAAGCCCTCCATTGCTGATTTGTTTGCTCTAGTTATCAAGGCCTAAAAATGTTTTCTTCTTTACAATTATTGTAAAGAACACACACACACACACTTTCTGTGGTTTGTCCTACTTAACTTCACCCAACTGCATATAATTCTGCTGATCATTATTGGTAATCTGGGCAGCCTGCATTACCATAAAACAAGAAAAAAAATCTTTGAACCATGCACTATAATACTGTATCTCATGTTAAATGACAGTCACTTGACACCTTGGTGGAAATTTGACTGTTTGCATTATTAATATAGATTGCTTCCCCAAAGCTCTTATCCATCTGCTGTAGCACAAAACTAACTTTATACTGCTCAAGCTTTACACGGCAGAAACTGAGGACTTTATTCTTCTCTCGGTGTCTGAGCATGTCTGAGCCTTTACCTCAGCAAATGAAGGTTTGTTTGCATTGAAAAACACTGAAAAAAAAACACATTAAGCACCTGTTACTGTTTTAGCAATGCTCCACATTTCTTCCTTTTTGTGTTTGCAGATTTCTTCAGATAACACTTTCATGAACTCAGACACCTTTACTGAAATGAGCAGGTGATGAGTCATGAGATGACTGTTAATTAGTGACAATGTGTGACAAAACCATTGACATTTTTTTGAAAGAAAGATAGAAAGGATTTGCATGTTTTGTTATTCTGGAGTCCATGCCATTAAAACATTTAAGGACTCTGGAGGGAATTTCAAAACATAAAAGACGAGGAAGAAAGCTAAACCTGACACCCGTGATCTCTGAACCCTGCTTCAGCAATCATCATACAACAATAGCTCGTATCATCACATGATCATCACATTAATTTTTTGGACACTTTGTAGTCTAGACCAAAGACAAAAAAGACCATCAAGACAGTTATCAGCAAAAAAGCTAAAAAGCTAGGGTCCGTGATGGTCTGGGGTTGCATCAGTGCAGTTGGCAAAGGTTATATCCTTTTCACTTTTATGATGGGAGCATTAATGTCCTGGACCTGGGACTTGTTTTTGGATTTATCTGATTCTTTCTGCAAAGTCTTGGTGTTAGGTTCCATGTACTCTTTTGCTTTTGGGCCTTCTGTGTAAGTTCTTGTTTGACATCCTTTGTTGGCCCTCTCTTTCCTGATTGTCAGCATTTGCATCTTGTTAGCCTACAAATGTCTATCAGTGTGTTTGCCTATATATTGTCCACTATCACCTCTCCTTGCAAGAATTTCCTTTTTGTTTCTCCGTGTGCTTTCCTCCTGTCACCTCCCTGATGTTTTTGCCCCTGCAATTTTGGGCTTTGGCAAAAGGACACTGTTAATTACTGCTCCGTCATGGTCTCCTGCATTTGGGTTCAACATCTCCTGACAACTAATGCACAAAAGCACATTAAATACCATTTAACAAGACAATGCAAAACCACATTCTGCACATACGGCAATGGCATGGCGGATGAAGAAGACTGTTAAGGTAGTGGATTGGTCTGTCTACAGACCTGGCATGTCTCCAAAATAGGATGTCTGGATAATTTTGGAAATGTTGACAACACACCAATGAAAATAACAACTTCATGTGTTCAAATAATGAACAATAAGACTTTACGAGTTGATATGTTGTACAATACTTCTTTTTCGGTTTCTCCCTGTTCAGGGTCGCCACAGCGATGTGATCTGCATGACTGATTTACACTGGATGCTCTTCCTGACACAACCGGAATTCAAACCTGGAACCTCCTAAATGGTAGGTGACAGCGCTACCAAATTACATGTCAAGATTTAACAACTACCTTTTTTAAAGTTAAGGATTAGTGCTGAAACATTGTTAAAATTCACTGTCTTAAATCTGAAGATGAGAAACTTGACACTTATCTTTCAGTAAATTACAACGACTGACGTGAAGCACCACTCGAACAGATACCTGAACACTAAGATTACCACAAAGGAGGTGACAAGGTTTACAGCTCTTCAGTTTATTCTGTGGTAAATTTGTTCAGGGAAATAGCTGGCCTAAATACCATGATGTCATGTTACCGTGACAAGTCTAATGGGAGATTTGAGACACTAGCACATTAATAGTGAATGAATGCTTTTTAGAAATAATACATTACAACATACGCCACCTTTTAATCAGGACTAGGAGCAAGATGATGCTGAAACAGTCTCATGCATCAGTTGCTTTGAGCTAAATGTTTAAAAGAGCATGTTCAACGAGGAATACTTTTAAGTTTAGCATGGTAAAATTGCAATTTAGCACTAATCTCAAAATAAATGAAGCTGTAGGGAAAGTCAGATTTCTTAAAATTTGGTCTTAAAACTTTTTTTTTTTTTAAACTTCATGTCAATGTCAAAATTAAATGCATTTATTCTGTGTTAGACATGATGAGCTATTAATAATTCATCCAGCAGAAAATGGAAGACTTAGTCTGGAGCAGGATGATGGACAGCAGACCATCAGTCTGACAGATCATCCTTGCAGCAGTCCAAGCAGCTTGGCTAAAATAATCTGGGTAAATCTTAGGGAAAATCTCTGTTTTCCCAGCTTCTTGGTGGTTCAAACGTGTGTCCTCAAACTCTGTCTGTGTTTTAGCACAGCTTGCTAAAACTGTCATGGTAGACTTGTGTCTTTCTGTTCTTCCCCTGTTGTTTTTATTTCAGATAACCTCACTGCTTGAAGAAGATAAAATACAGAAAACTCAGTAGGCTTACTGTCAGAAACAAAACAAACATGTGAATCATAATAGCTCATTTAGTCACCCAGGTGTTTCTAAAAAGCATTAGAAGAAAGCAACTGGACTACCTGTCTTGCTTCTTGGTGACATTTTACTTCTTATCCAAAAGGCTTTTTCAGTTATCAAACTGAAGTGAAGAAGACTTTTAGAGGTTATCAACCCCACTGTACAAGATACTCACACGAAGAGACTTAAATAAAAGTCTTTTTAGGTCTGTATACAAAATAGAAACTTTCATAGGAGAAATTTTATGATCAGAATAATGTCATATATATTATTATATGAGTTGAATCAAAGTATCTGCTTGGGCTCAGAGAAATAGTTGATAATCTTTCATTGTTGTCTGTTTAGTTTACTGCTTTAACAACATACTTTTTCAATTCAGTTGTCTGTTTAATTTCATGTTAAATTCAGATGCCATTTTTTTTTTCCATTTCAACTTCATCAAGACATTTATACCACTCTAAAAATGTGCCTGCTTTGTGTCCAGAATCTGTGAGCTACATACATTCTCACTACACATTCTTCCTTTAAAGAAAACCTGTTTGTGTGCATATGTACGAGTTAGGGTTAGGGTTATTCCTCAACGCAGACGCTCTCATGAAGCTGTGTGTCCTCAGCGAGGTCTGTTGGACACATCTTAAGGAAGACTGAAATCTAAAAAGAAACTTTCATGGAACATTTTATGTGTTATAAAGAAAGCTAATTGGCACAATTATGGCTCTCCAGTACTTAAAAAAAAAAATACTAATGTTTGAATAATGGTTTGCACTAAAACTTTGAAATGTGCGCTATGAATAGTTCTATCAAAACTAATAGGCTGTGCAACACTCTATTCATTGCTACAAATTTGCATATTACTTATGGAAAATTAAAGCCATCACAGTGTCTGTTGGCTTTTTTTTTTTAGTGATGAATTAATTGTATGCCAGAACCTGAAAATGAGTCAGCCTTTAGCTCTTTCTAAAATGCCCATTTGGTCGTCATGAAGTCTGTGTTTTATCCTTGTGTTCTTTTACTGATTCTTACATTTACTCTGACTTTTACATCTTTGCACGCAGCATGAACCCAAGATATTTAATGCCCTTATCTCATCTGTGTAATTTCATTTCTGCATGACGGGTCCACAACACATTCCAAAAAATGTAAAAAAAAAAAAAAAAAAAAAAGTTTGTACAATAAAACTTTGGAATTTTGTGAGGTTTCCATTTTTCTTTTTTGTCTCAGCACTGAAGAGATTCTGGCATCGACCACTTTATTAGGTCCACCTGTCCAACTGCTTAACAGAAATTTCTAATCATCCAATCACATGGCAGCAACTCAATACATTTAGGCATGTAGACATGGTCAGGATGATCTGCTGCAGTTCAAACCAGCATCAGAATGGTGAAGAAAGGAGAATTAAGTGACTTTGAACGTGGGATGGTTGCTGGTGCCAGACGGGCTGGTCTGAGGTAGTGGTGTAATGGTGTGGGGGATATTTTCCTGACACACTTTGGGCCCATTAGTACCAGTTGAGCATCGTGTCAACGTCACGCAGCCCACCTAAGTATTGTTGCTGACCATGTCCATCCCTTTATGACCACAGTGGACCGATCTTCTGATGGATACTTCCAGTAAGATAATGCGCCATGTCATAAAGCACGAATCATCTCAGACTGGTTTCTTGAACATGACAATAAGTTCACTGTACTCAAATAGCCTCCTGTAATAGTGGTACGGGAGATTTGCATCATGGATGTGCAGCCGACAAATCTGCAGCAACTCTGTGATGCTATCATGTCGATATGGACCAAACTCTCTGAGGAATGTTTCCAGTACCTTGTTGAATCTATGCCATGAAGGATTAAGATATATATATATACTCCTTGTATCATTTAAGGATATTGCTCTCTAAAGGAAAAATATATTAACTGCTTCCCATCTTTTTTTTTGTTTTTAATCCTTTCAATGTCTTTCTCAAATTTATTGACTAACAGCAGATCGTCTTTCCATCTTCGCTCATCAAGACTAAGTCTTGTTGACACACTTTTTTTTTTGTTAACCAAACTGGGATTAGTTCTTTTCAACATCAGTCACTCGAAATTACATCATTTGTTGAGAGCTAGTTCAGGTTGACGTCTCAAGCGAATGTTTTGTGCTTCCTGTCACCCCTCTGCGTGGTTTATTCATTGACTTCATTTCGGTTCGTGTGTCTATTTAAGGAGCTAGAGGTACATGCCGTCCCTCACATGCCTTCTGATGCCTCTTGCCTGCCAAGCTCTTCTGCTCCTAAAATCCTGCCTTCTTCCCTGCTTCTATCTGATGACTCTACAGAGGAGGAGTTATGTTCATCACCCCAATAAGTGGGGAGCGATTATATCAGAGGGCGTGATTAAAAAGAAATCAATTGATGTCTTCATTGCGAGAGTTAACTGACTGAAATCCAAATAAGGGGATTGTTTTTAGGGATAAATGCTTTGCTCACACTGTTCTTCAGGCACTGTGGAAACCTTACACATTTAATCAACATACAGTGCATATTTACTAACATGTACTGCTGGATCGAGCAGTTATGTAGTGTGAATAGATTTCTCTAATAATTGTGTTTCCAGACAAGAGCTGAAAAACTGAGAAAGGAGCAAAGTCCACAATTAGCAACATGGGTTGCTTACCGCTAACCGTATGGCTAAGACACAGGATTTCCTCAGCTTAGATAATTATGGTCTACTGTATGTACTGTACACGCCTTTATGCATAAATAAGTGACTTGAAATAGAAAATAACATGAACATGTTAATGATGCCACACACATCATTAACAGTGCTGAGCTTTAACAGCCTACAACTCTGTTTACACAGCAACTACATAAATCCCTGAGGCACCCACATTTGCATTCACCACGCAAGACATCAAATCTAAAGTTTAATTGGTGAGTGAACAAAATAGATCTGTGTTGAGTAATCGCAGCAGGTATCATTCTTTTACACTGCCACTTAAGTATGTACTTCTAAAGTGGATCCAGAAGCATGCACTGGCATTCATTACCAGCAAATTGTGTGACCCAAAAACTGAAAAGTAATATTTGCAGTGTTTTTGCAACTATGACATGCCAACAATACCCATCCTAAATGCTGAAAGTTAAGTAAAACGTTTAGTTTACATCAGATCCATACCAAAGGGGTATCAGAGATTATGCATTGATTAGCCAAGGGAAAGTATGAGTTTATTAGTAATTTCATTTAATGGAAATGAGCTTTGTGCAAATTAGTAGTGAATTTGCTGAGCTGCTAATGATCAGATTAATGGATGCAAACTGGGGATGCCTGTGGCATGGATTGAAACGTTGGGATTGGTGGTATGAAAGTAGATTAAACCTCATTTAAGCCAAGAAGAGATTATTCATGGGTTAACTTAGTTTAATGCAATGCAAGCAAATGATGTTTATACTTTGAGCTAATTTTGAGGGACCAACATACTGTATGCTCAAACACACATAGGAATTACATTCAAAAAGAAAACCAGACAATGTGATAAAGCCATCTATGATCAATCTCTTACTCTCTGCATTTCAAGATTTTGGAGGAAACCAATCATAAGCACTGAATAATTATGAATTGAATTATTTGAATTTTGCAGTTAAAATATTTCCAGCCTGTGGACTTTAATGTGGTGAAGCCAGATGAGGATGTGATGTGTGTGTTTTCCTCTTCTTAACTTCATGTGTTTTCTAGCGGTTGTCGTCAAACCCAGTGGCAGTACCAGTGAGAAGCTGTTTGAGAGTGAAAGTCCTTGTAATAACAGATGTGTACCACCTGTTCAACACAAAACAGCTGGAAACCAATATCAGCGACGCAGTGGTGAATAGTACAGTCTTAAGAACCAGACGCTTGTCTTGGTAGTTGGAGAGGATGGTAGAGACCAAAACTGGAACTGAAAAAAACCAAACTATTCTTATAATATACTCACACTATTTCTTCCAGCTTTAAAGAGTTATTCAGCTTTGATTCTTAATATTTGTCCTCGTATTTGTCATGGCATTTAAAGACAAACAACTATGGAAGCTTCCTGTGGTACAAAACATCCCATCTGATAATTAAGTCGGAGTTGTCATGACGACTCTAAGATCCACTGCAGGTATCTCTAATCTGAGTCTGCACAGGTGACAGCCAATGAAACAGTTATGCAAATTCAGTTCTGCAACACCCAGCACACTAATTTTCTATGCCCCTGACCAAGCCAAAAAGACTGCATCCTGGCTGTGGTAGACCAGTGAAGAAGAAAACATCATTTCTGAGAAGAGCAGCCGAGGAAATTGTTTTGGAGCAAAGTGGTGATAGAAAATGAGCAGAGGAAGTTATTTGTGTTTGTGTGAAAAACAGGTTCAAAATACCAAAACAAATAGTAGACAATGTTTAATTTCAAAGATGAAGAAAGCGCTGAAAAGGAAAACTTTTAATTACAAAGATGATTTAGGTTGGAAGATGTGATGGAAAGTTAATGAGATAAAAACCTTATTAGACACAGAGGGAAGTGTCAACGGGTCGCACAGGGCCCCCGCAAAAATATTAATTCCATGTGTTCAGGTCACAGCTGTAAAGGTCTAGTTTTTCTCCAAACAGAGTGACTAGCATTTATGTGATATTGGTGTTTTGAAGCAGGACTTGATTTTTCTAAATTTGTCTTGCAGGGAGAATGTAGCCAAGACTGAAAATAACTCCTTGCTGTCCAGCAGTTGACATAAATGCCTACTCCATCAGCTGAATGTTCAGAGGATGTCCCAGGTAGCTCTTATCAGCACTCTAACACATCCTCTTGCCAGACTGCTCTATTGATACAAACCCTTCAGTCAGCTCCATGAGCATGGCGCGCTGCCCAAAGTGCCACTGGACGACCTGACGAGCACTCGACTCGCAGAATAAACAAACAAGCCAAAAATGTGTTAGTTTTGCTGATAAATGAAGGCAAATGGGCCAGATTAATGCTGATCCTCTAGTGCAGGACTTTTTTAAACATTTCTTTTATTGCACATTTAGTACTTAATACATAACATACAAATATTGTGAGGGGAAGCAAATGGAAAAAATGGGAGGAGCCAGTGGTTTCTTTATCTGCTATGTTAAGAACAATTATACTTCTAGAATATATTCTTAGACGTAGATATCGTTGCTGTAGCCATGACACATGTTGATGCGAAAATGGGAAAATAGCACATGAAGTAAAACACGCAGAATGGAAAATTACCTACTTCCTTTTGAAAACACTATATGTTTGGAACCAATTTTCACAGAAGAGGAAATGAGGAAGAAAACATATGACCAGAAGTCAAGTGACAGGAAAAGGGAAGCAAATTTTGAAAGGTGAAGATCATTTTAATCTAACTGTTTGACAGGAATGAAAATCTAAAAGGACAGCGCACAAGATATGAACAAAATTGAATGCATTAAGCAGTAATAAATATGACATGCAACAGCAAAAAAGCTAGTAGTTATACACGATTAAGTGATGAAATAACAACAAAACCACTTCCAAACCATGTCATTTAGATTAAATCTAACTCAAACATTACAAGCAAAGGAGTAACACGTGACAAAAGATGTTCCAGCCCCGGTATTCTAGGTGTGACTGTGGCTGAAAGTCGTATGTACAGATGTGACTTTCTGCATGTGTGCTCCCATGTGCTGTCATGCCCATACCCGTCATGAGTGATCTCTTCCTTTTTTCATAACCTCCCCTTCACAGGCAGACGACCTGCTAATGAATAATTTACGCTGCTGCTAACGTCCTCAGATTAGACAGAGAAAATTGTTTCAGGAACACATGAATGTTTAAAGGCGAGTCACTGAACCTCTTTGGTGTCTGGAGGGGCCTCACTGGTGTCATTAATTTGTGCCCAAACTGCTATCAGAAGGCTGAAGCGACAGCAGGAAGCTCTATGCAAATTCAGCAAGAATAAAAAAAAAATTAAAAAAACTTCATTTGATTTGATGTGAGGAATCGTTTGTTCCTGTGCTGATACCTTTCTAGAACAGATACAAATGACAGAGCTCTACATTGCGGTACAAAACAGCACGCTGCTGTCATATTTAGGGGGTAGTGAGGTAGTGAGGGAGTTTTAAGCCACCTCTTAGCATTGTTGGCAGTGCATCAGTATAGCAACATTCCCTGCAAGCTCAACATTACCAGGATTCACGAATGCTCGTCTGTAAAATACAAACTTCTGCATTTGCGTCAGAGCTGCAGAGTATTGATGTCATTATCAAAATGAAACGAAAGATTAAAATGAGAATAAAAAATGCTTCTCTGAATGTTTTCGCATCATTCATATCCTGACGTCGTGCTTAAATTGATAATGAATAAGGGCATTTTTTATAGAATTGTACATCTGCTAATGTAGACTATATTTTATTGCAAACAAAAAAAAACTCAAAAAAAAAAAATCAAATACCTCATTTTCTACTCATTTATATGAACAAATGTATTTATTCTTTTTTTAATATTTCAATTTTTGGTCCCCTTTTTAAGTTTTTTCACTTAATCCTTGTGTTTCCTGCTTTCATATTGTGTTTAATCACTCACTTTGGCCTTTTTTAAAACTGCACATGCACTGCGCATATTGTAGTGTACAATCTGTAATGTACACTGGTGCCGCAAGAACATATTATACCAGTTTGAAAATGGCCTTTCAGTAAACCCTCCCGGATGTTGTTGATTCTCCTTCTCATTGTGTTTGTTCTTTGAGGAGAAGCAGAGTCTCCCAGAAGTAAAAATGAGCAAAAGTTTGCCAATATGAAAAACTGCATCTGCTATTTGTGAAACAATTTCAGAATAATTATCCTCAGCACTAATTTTTTTTCTTTTTTTTTTTTTTTTTTATCTCATCAACCACTGTTCATGATAACTTCAAAAGATTCTGATAAATCTCTGGAATCACAGGGGACAGGACCGAAAATCAATTTTGGATACCTGTGATCTCTGGGCCTTCGTTTTGTAGGCACTTTACTGCCATTCTGTAATGCAAAACACTGTACGTGCTCTGAAGCACTTCTGGAAATCACTGTCTGTGAATACAGTTTGCTGTGTCATCCACAAATGCAGGTTAAAGCTCTGTCATGAAAATAATACGATCTAGAAATACTTCTTTCTCTTCTGGGACAAAGCTCATTTAAAATTAACTGCGGCATAGAAGAAAACTGTCCTGTAGTTTGACAAACTAAAATTTAAAAATTCCTTATCCCCTGGATCAAAGAGGAGGGAGAACTGTCTAGCTTAATACCTTCTAAGCATTATCTGGATGCCTTCTTCTGGTTCTAAACTGCAGACGCCACCCTTTAAAAAAGCATGGCTTCGTAGTAAAAGAATCCAGGTGCTGAACTGACCTGCCAGCAGTCCAGACCTTTCACTCACTGAAAATATTTGGCACATGATTAAACAGAAAATGTGTGAAAACAAACCCGGGACTGTGGCTCAAATACATGCAGACTGCAGCATTACAAATGGATTGTACTGGTCATGATGGAGGGAGCAAAGTTGCTCCTGAAACATATCCCCATACACAGATACTACGCTGGAGAGTGTGGAGATGACCATCTGCTTTCTAGAAAAATGTCCAAAAACACATTTTGGCCGAAAAATGGAGGATGTACAAGCTGTCAACTGAAGGATGTTAATTAGCGTTACCTTTCCCTCATCTCATTTTGAAAATGCAGCAAATCTGGTTTCCCTGGAACGTGGTACATCATTGAGGAGTAGTTTGAAAGATGAGATGTGGCATGAATTCCAAATAGTTGCAGCAATTTACACAATAATCCCAGCAACCAAAGATCTATATTGTGTGTTATATATTGTTGTGTGTTTGAAGAAGTCACTGAGCATAAACCGGGAATAAGCTTCACTGAAATACAGATGCATCATTACATCATACTGTAATTTGATTAGCCCTCCATGAATGTTATATTATGTTTTCAATAGGATACCTCAAACTAAACAGGTAACTTATGTGGGGGAGTCTTCCACCTTATTATAGTACTTCCAGCTGCAGTCAGCAGTTCATGGTGCATCAGCATCAAAATGAATGTCTTGTCAGTCCCACTCCAGGGAAGAGGCTGAAAGAGGCAGACTACAGGACAGGGATAAGTGGGCTCCAGGAAGGAGGCTTCTGCCAGATTACATAACAACAGAGGATGACCTAAGGCAAGGATATTATGTGATAAGATGTATCCTCGATGATAATTTCTCCTGCTCTTGATGATTTTTGGTATTTTCTAACATCAGAACATCTTAGGTGCATTAATCCTTATGGTCCCATCCTTACTATTGGAGGAGAAAACAAGCAGAGCATCCTTGCAGCAGAGATGTGCTCCTTACAGATTCTGCTCAGTTGCAAAACAAAGGGATCCTGTATCAAATGTGACTTTGGAGCTATGGATTTTTGGGGTCAATTAGTCCAGTCGGAAACTCTGCTCTACTTTAATACTTCCTTGGAGAAGATTAAGATAAGCATCCTCGTTAGTGTCCTAAATTCAATGAAGTGACAACCTCTGCTTTGCCCCTTTTTTTTTCCCAGACAAGAGTGAGAATCAGAGCTGTGATATGTCTTAAGCAAACGGCGCTGGATTTGCAATGGATTTGAACTGGGTCAGACATTACGAAGAAGCCTAACCTCAGACTTTAAAGCGCCGAGATAAAAACCCAGACGGATGAGGAGAAAAAGAGTGAGGGAAATTTGAATGAGTGTTTTCACAAGGCTGTAAGTTATAGAGTTCCTTCTCTCACATAGTCATGCCAGGATACATTCATTGACAAAGGGGCATAAAATCAGATATTGCTTGCAGTTTTACTCCAATGTCAATATCAGAAATGATTGAAACCAGCTGAGGATTCTGATTAGGCTCCGGTGCTATCTACTTCATACCAGCAGCACAATTTATAAGCTTATACACGGTGGTAAAGACACCACAAGGTATATCATGTAAAAATAATAAAAGCACAGATCTAAAGCCACATTGCCAGTGAAATGTGAATGAATGAATTGTACAAAACCATATAGAGTTATCTCCAGAATTTCTTTTTTTCTTTTTAATGATTTTGTCTTTAAATACCACCAAATGGATTTCAAATAAAACAACTAAAGTATGACCAAAGACAAGAAAGTCAGTTCTAATCTTTAAAGGCTTCACAAACAATACAGCATTTACCATTTAGGAATTACAGCCATTTTATGAAAAGCACCTTTATTTTCAGGCGTTCACAGCTTGATCGTTTTATTTCAAATCTATTGTTCTTGTGGTGTGTAAAGGCACATCACTCAAACTCTGTCAATGTCCAAATACGTCTGGAGCTCGCTGTATAATGAACAGTGGTGCAATTGGACGTTAACACACAACCAACTCGGCGTCATCCAAATATTATTTTCCGTTTACTTTTATTGTGAGCACAAAAGGGGCCGAAGGTGGCACACCCTGGTTGAAGTTCGGCTGCTCATTTTGTGGACACAGTAAACACTGTCGACCTTTTCACGTCACACAAAGTTTATAGCAAGAATCAAGGAGCTCTCTGTGGCCAATTCAAACTCCCCTGCATTGTATTGATCCGTCACTGACGTGGCTGTAATGCATGACGCTGCTGCTAATGGTGGGTGATAAAGTAACTATAAACCTGCTGCAACTTGCCAGTGCAACACTGTAAATATTGCAGCAAAGGAAAGCAGCAGAAGCAGAAGACTAGCAAATAGGATTTCTAAATTTTTATTTTATACTCCCTTCTTACACACAAAGACACCATTAATGGATTCTTTGTGAGGATGACAATAAGAAAGAATCTCACC
Source organism: Hirundichthys speculiger (assembly GCA_018398805.1). NCBI lineage: Eukaryota > Metazoa > Chordata > Actinopteri > Beloniformes > Exocoetidae > Hirundichthys > Hirundichthys speculiger. The sequence goes on from JAGFBZ010000105.1 coordinate 739,783, forward strand.
GCGGAGAGCAACAAATGTAAAGTGCACTATTTGGGACTCTTCTGGGATTGTACGCTCAATATAGGCGGTGCTTTCCACTTGAGCCTTAAATATGCATGCGCTGAGAGCTTAGTTGGGCGAAAATAGTTGGCCTTTTTGTTTGTTTACCATGTCTCAGGGGAATTTTCGTAAAATGGTTGAAGAGAGCTAATTGCTTTTTTTGTTACTCCTAACCTTTCACATTTGAATGCATGTAACTTCCTGCGATTACATTGTGCCAAAGGATATGTGGTTTTTCCCTTCAGATTTCAGTAATCTTTTCCCTTTAGAGTAAACCCGTTTAAGTGTGCAGTACAAAAGCCCCAGCAGTATAATACTAATAAAGACACATATGGGAGGAATTTCTCTTTTTAGAGCATCTTATTGCTGTTAGAATTTAGTTATCATCACCTACTGAATACGCCACCTACAACATACAACAGTAGGATAATTATCATCCAGTGATTGTTCCCTACAGACGAAGTCAAACTTTAAATGCATTCTCTTGCTCCAGGGATGGAGTTTTTAATTATTATTTCAAGGATGCATCACGTCTTGTTATAAAGCTAATACATTTCTTGGACCAGTCAAACGTCTGGACACACCTTCTCATTTAGGATGAATGGGCCTGTATGTCCATTACGAAGAGACAGATGCTGTAAATGTTTTGTTCCTTCAGATCCTGTTGATGGAGGTGTCGCAGTAATTCAGTTCAATGCTGTTCTGGGTGATTTGACAATTGTGATGGTCTTCTAGAACCGTAACCTAAATGAACACCTATGAGTGATTATTGTACACAGGGCTCTTCATCACCATCGATGAAAACACTAAAGGAGGGGATGTCTTTGAAGTAATCTAACCCCTCAAAATATGAGAACAATTTTCTACCTGTCTTCAGTGCAAGGCCTCTTTTTTTTTTATCGCTGGGCTTTTCTCACAGGAAACACTCAGTAAAGGCCAAGCTCCATTATCAGCGTTTCCCCTACCGTTCTATTAGGGCGACACCTCCCACTCCCCTTTGAAGGTCAAGTTAATTTGATTTAATTTTGTTTTTATATCATACCAAATTACAACTGAAGTCATTTAAGGTTATCTTTTTCAATAGAACAGGTCTTAACCTTATTCTTAATTAAATAGCCATACGGTACTGTCTTTTTTACAAGGCGGCATGTCATTTCTGTCACTACATTGTCGTTTTGGTTCTCCTTTCTGTTTCGTGCACGGCGGAAAGTGCACTTCGGAAAATATGTTAACCACCTAAAAAGCTATCAGCTACCACTTCTAAAAAGCCTAAAGTTGAAGTCCTGCAGTCTACAAAAAACACGAAACAGCAAAAAATCTCAACAACCTTTGACCGTTTGATGTGGGTGTTTATTACCTTATGATTTGGATGCTTTCTATTTATGGAATTACTTTTTTCGGGCATTAAGTTGATTAACCTTTCCTGTTCCTTTCACCTTGAGTTGCCTTTGTGTATGAATTGTTCTATACAAATAAAATTGCCAGGCCTTTAACTATTACCTGTAAACCTAACATGCAATCTACCTGTGACTCCAAACAGAAAAGACAGCTGGATATCTAACCAGGAAAATGCTAAAAATCTCTGTTCCAAGTCAAAGATGACATTTCTAATTAGCAGTGAATCTCTCCTTATGATGAATAAAGTGAACATCATGTGTGCGATAGGGGACTCTTCTTGGGCTCTTTAAAACCCCATAATATGTACTGAAACATTAACATGAGGCCATTACTCAAGGATAATTACACTGCATCAGCTGGCACGCATATGTGTTCATTAGTTAAAGTTTCATCAATAGACGCACACTTCTCTTACTTCTGGAAAAACAAAAATATTTTCTGGGGGGGTTTAAGAGGGAGGACGCATATAACAGATGTGTTTGAAGACAAAATGGATAATTAAGAAATTATTCCAAACGGGATAAAATCACAGTTGCTTTCACATCATGCATCCATTTGAAGTAGTTAATGAAAGACGTACAAATGAATACTGTATTTAAAGGCTGTTTTCACTAAACATGTAGTACAATTTGTTCTTAAATGAGCTTTAATTTCTTCAGGGTAACCTCCAATTATTAAAAGGTTAGAGCCATTCGGATTGCATTCATGCAACAGTAATGAGTGGTGTCCTTGAATCATAGCTCTTGACAGGAAGGGTCCTGTGTACTAACAAGAATTTCATCATGAGTGGCAGCTGGGTTAGAATTAGCGCTGTCGCCGTTTGGGCGTAGTGGATCCTTGAGAGCTTTACCACAAGTGTCATGCATCTGCACTAGCTTGCAGCGCAAAAACAACATCTGAGTGAAACATATGCTCGGTACGCATAATACACATGTCAAAAATAAACACCCTATGGCTGTATACTATTATCCTGTCTGTGCATTGGGGGAGACAGGCAGGTTTGTTCCATGAACCTCTTAAAATCAGTTTATGTAAAATACAGAGAAGATCCACCTCTTCCAGTTAAATAACTTTGATTTAATTTTATTTCTATACTGATTGGCCAGATTGTGCAGAGGACATATTTTAATTTCATTTCCAACTGTGCAATTGACTGTTAAGCAGGAAATGGTATTTTCCCACATATGCATCGCCCCAGGGCCACTGCTGCTTGATGGCGTCATCCACCGTCTCAGACATAAGTTTTGAACAAATGCCTCAGTTGTCTCGGTTTTCTCAGTGTCACTACATGGTTACACTGCAGTTGATGCTGAAAAATGAAATAATGTGAAATAATAACACTGAGTACAGAAATAACACACAACATACTGTCAATTTTCTGAGGATCTATTGACAGCTCTTGGTTTTTTTTTTTGTAGACTTTCTTTACTGCTAAATCCATTGCTGATATGGATTTCTGTTAAGATGGTGTAGTAAATCAAGCTCTTTCACAGCATGCTCAGCAGTGTTTTTTTTTTTTTTTCCACTTAACCTCCAGGATACTCAGGTAACAATATCTGGTGCTTCACACTATCACCACCTCGCAAAATATGCATCTTATCATCTGTCTTAGCTCTTGTTCATCCCACTTTCACTTCCTCCACTTAATGCTCTTTGTGAACTGACAACATTAAATCCATATCGGCTCTACCATCTCCACTGACCTTCTCTGTTCATTTTCTTCTCATCTTCCCTGTCAATCCACCTGTCTCTTTCCTGTCTGAAGCCTTGCAAATAGAGTGAACATAGGTTCAGCTAGGTGGAAGAAAGTGGCTCAAATCTGGCTTGTCTGATAACCTGTCTCAGTAGCTGTCTCTTATCAACATTTAATTCAGATGCTACCTCAACACTGTTTGGCTAATTCCCTCCCTGTGCTTTTAACCTCAGCTAATAATTCTCGGTGAGTCCCACCTCACCCCATTCTTCTCATAATTCTCACCTCTCCTAATCCGAATGGATCTGTCATCTGCCTTCAAAAGAAGTTAGACAGTTTACAAGGCTCTTTCTCTGCACCACTTGCTGCTTCTATTTTCAACAAGAATCCAACTATTTCCTCCGGTGCTTCATTGACTTATGTTTGAATTATCTAGCTCCTTTCTCCACAGCAAGGTCCGGAAATTCATCCACCATCTTTTCACTTTTTCCTGATTGCTATTATCGGCACGTCTCTGATGGTAGACTGATTACAATCTGCCTTGAAGTTGGGTTAAGCATTGTGACAATGCTTCACAGTAATAAAACTTTACAAGCTTTGAGAAAGTTAACCAATATCCATGATACACTCATACTGTGATGACGTTTGTGGAACAGTTTTACAGATAACGCTAATTTTTATGTGTCAAAAGATGTGAAAATGATTGATTGTATATAATTTACACTGCTTACCAAAATTTAGTCTTACTTAGACTTATTATTCCACTATATTGCCTTTAAATTGTCCTTGACTAGCAGAGAGACTCAAGGAAATAGGCTTCTTTTCTTAAGACTGATATTATCCCTGAGTCTGATTTTTCGTGCTGGTGCCTTTTTAAATTAAACAACACTGTCCTCACAAAAATGATGCATTCACTATAACCGGGTGTTAACGTAACATCAAGTAAATGTTTAATCATTGTGAAATATTACATAATACATCCACACAATCAAGAGTCCTTTCAGTCCAGTGTTCAAAACACTGGGTACCCTTCATCATAAATTACGGATGCACAGGACACTGCTCTGCTTTACTTTCTGCCAGTTATCTTCCTGCAGCCCGAAACCAATGCATTAGTTAGACTAATAATTCTAAAGTTCTCACCTGACCAGCAACTACAGCCTTAAATTATAAAAAGCTGGGATTTCAATTTCAAAGAGATGACTGGAGGGGATTTGCATATTATTTCCTCGACAGTGGAAAATATATTTTTTAAGAAATTTCAAGGCTTTTGGAGGAATTTCAGTGCGTAAAGGTCGGCAAGGGTACAAGCTTAAGCTGGACACTTCTGGTCCATTCTGGCACTGCATTAAAAACTAACAGCTGCTGTCATCACATGGGCAAGGGGTTACTTTGGGAAACCTTTGTCAAACTCCACACTGTGGTTCCATGCACGGATACCACTTAAAATGTAACTGCTAAAACAAACAAACAAACAAAAAAAAAAGAATGAAAAACAAATAAAGCATTGCATTAACAGGATGACATCTCCGGGCTTGGAGGCACCTGAGAGGAATAATCAAACAGTGGAAATGCTTAGTGTGATCAGACAAATCAGCATTCTCTTCTTTGGCCAAAAGTGAAAAGGATCATCCAGACTTATCAGCAACAAATCCAAAAGCCTGGCTCTGCATTGGCATGGAGCTGTATCAGTGCTCTTGGCAGAGGCAATTTACACTTCTGTGATGGCGGCATTTATGCAGAGAGGTAAATAGAGATTTTAAAGCAACATATGCTGCCTTGAAGCTGACATCTTTTCCAGGGGCATCCATTAATTTTTCAGCAACCAATGCGAAATCATCTTCTGCACACGTTCCAGTGCAGATGCCTAAAATGGCTATGGCTGAGCAACACCAAAGACATGCTTCTGATTTTTCCATTCCTATTATCACGCTGATGGCCTATCCTACACTTGATGGCACAATTTTTTATTTTTATGTCAGATAAAATGCTTGTTTTTTTTTTTTTTTCATTTCATGTTCTATGTCATATATACATTGGAAAAAAAGAAAGAAAAAAGGTGTCTGATCAGGCTTTTAGGGCAGACCAAAGTGAACAGAGCAGGTTTTTGAGCAGAGGTGTGTCCCGAGCTTCCTTTTGGAAAAATTATGGGATGGAATTTCCAGGTGGCATTTATTGTAAGGATTTTGAATTAGACTGCACTATACAATACATTCAATCAATCAATCAATCAGACTTCATTTATATGGCACTTATTTCTACAAAATAAATGCAGCACAAAATGCTTAACAAGGGAAAAAAAACAAATAAAAACAGAATCCCCTCACCCCAGTTCCCCCCATCCCTCATGCCTAATCCCTTTCAACAATAAAACATCATGGGGGATAAATATAAATTATAGCATGGATAACATGGCTGAGCACAGAGGAACCGGAGAGGGATCACAGTATCACAGGGAGCCATCTGCATCGCTAGATGTGTGCATGAGGATTTGCTTTTCTTACCTGAGTTTTTTTTCAGGTTAATAGCCTCATTCTGTCAAACACTGATGAAATTCCACTTTAATTAATCACTAGTTATCCATCTTTCCTTCCATCCATCCATCCCGCTATCCATTTCTGCTCATCCAAGCTCGGAGTCATGGTAGTAGCAGCCAAAACAGATAATCCCTGACATCCCTCTCCTCATCCACCACCTACAGCTCCTCCAGGAGAACACCGAAAGTGTTCCCTGGCCAGCCAAGACATGTAATCTCTCCAGTGTGTCCTGGGTCCTTCCAGTTGGACATGCCCCAAACAGCTCCCCAGGGAAGTGAACAAGAAGCATCCTACCTATGGGCACAATTGAGGAACTTCAGTTGTCTCCACTTGATGTGGAGGTGGAGAGGCTCTTCTCCAAGTTCCACCCAGAGGACTGAGTTTCTCACCCTTTCCATTTATTGGTTTATTTGAAAGACCATAATAGCAATTTGTTGCAGAACATGCTGAAAAGATATCATTAACCACTACATAGCTATCTAAATGCAGATATAATAGAAAATAGCTACATTTTAAGAACCACCTTAAAAGTATAGAAGGTCCTCTGCTCCTGTTAGTCCCTCTCAAAAAAACAAGTGACCTCACCTTGTGAAATGCCTCAAAGAAAAAGAAATAGGCATTACACAGTAAAGCAAAGCATACACCCATCCAAGCAGAAATCTACTGGAAATGACAGTAGCCTACGGTGACCATGGACCATACCATAGTCAACTAACTCTAACAGGCAACACCTGGAGCAACTGGTTCCGATTAACAGTGACTCAGCATTTTTTTCTCTCACGCATTTCCGTATTTGGCTACATGGAAAAATTACAAAAATCAGGAGCAAAGAATATAGAAATGCAAAAAGCACTGGCTGCAGCCGTTCATAGGCGTGAAACATGCAACACGATTTTGGATGCATTCCTATTGGGTTTTTTTGTTTTTTTTTATAGTCAGCTGTTACTGAATTGTTTCTCATCACAGTCTCCATATTTCCATATTCATTGGAAATAATCCTCAGAAGATAAATCGGGTGCAAAAGTTTATTTTTTGATGCTTCACTTCCTGAACTCTAAAACTCTTGGAAAACACTGCTGTCACGTGCATAAAAATGGGACATGTGACAAATGCAGAAGAGCTAGCAAACTGAGTCATAAGCAAATGTCTGTACATAAGTATGCACTGCACTGTGCAGCTGTAGAAACAACCGAAAGACACTGCAAGGCAGTAGATGAAAGCGACAGCCTTAGAAGGTGGGAGTTAAAGCGGGTTGTGTGCTGTGCTGAATAAATACAGTCTGGTCTTAAATACTGAGACAGCGTCTCGTTTCCTGACACTGGTAGGAAGCTTGTTCACATAAAAGAGTTATTTTTGTTTTTTTTTTCTAAAAAGGTCTTTGCTCTTCAATTATGTAATCCTGAAAGGTCATAACTGATGTATTTGCATATAGTTCATCACGAGAAGAGCAAACTAGAATATAGTTGTGGTGTCGTGTTTCTTTAGATGATACACATACGATGTTAATATACCTTTTTGGATAATCAGTGCAGCACGTAAAAAGTCACTTTTTATGGTATTGTTCACTGCCCCGCCAACTTATAATAAGTTACTTAATAAGTTTTTGCCACCATATGAGAGAAAAATATATATTTATTGCACTGCATATAAAATCAAATTCGTTTAGCTGAAGATGAGAATTGAATAAAAGTGGAATGAAAATAAACTTTTTGAATTGCTGAAAGCAATTTGAATTTTAATCTGTAGCCCATAAATAAAAATGATCTATTAGTCAGCTGAGGGAAGTAGGATAGATGCCAACAAACTAAAGGTTGCTGAGAAGTTCAGCATCAGAGGCTGCACTTGAGTCAGAGAAAATAAGGACTAATGCAGAGCCCTGGTCAAAATAGCAAGTCATTTGTTACTTTCATTATAAGCTGTCTCACAGCTACTGTGCAGTCTGAGGTAGATTCATGGAGGCTATAGATACTTAAAGAGTAAGGGCGCTTAAGACAGAAAATTGGTCTGTCATTTTTCAGACTTCAGTGCTGCTGAGGAGCTTTTTTTAAGGGTCGCCTGAGAACTGATACTTCGTCAGATAAGAGATACAAAATAGAGAGGAAAGAGAGGTATCCGGGACACTGTGTATGAATTTTTGCTGGATCAGGGGTATCTTTTTTTTCTCTCTTGGTTACTGGAAACATGTTTGCTCCTTTACAAAGCAAACTTTCATGTGGAGCAGAATTGTGATATTTTACTTATTTAGTGTCATCCTGCTCTCATGGTCTTCCACCCACACCATTGGTGAAAATCCCCCAACGTAACTTTGGACTCCCATCCCAGTCGTCTCTTACGATGACTATGTATTACATCAACAATGACAGAGCTAGCTCACAAAGCTAAAGTGGCCATAAATGTAGAGGCAGCTGAAAGCTGGCCTTACACACAGTGGCTTTAAAAACAATTTCAAGTTGGCAGATGCATTTCTTGCTTGAGCTGGGTTGTCTCGCTGTGAAGTTGGTTATTAGATGCAAGGTAGCAGTTCGGAAGCAGTTCCAAATTTTGGCATTGCAACAGAATCAAACATGTCAATATTGTCCTTTAATTCACAAAGAAATCTGGTTGTATTCACATACATCATGATGCCACAAGACCCTCAGTCTTTGCAAAAATCTCCAGTCTGCATTAGTGTTTCTAATTTTTTTTTTCGTTTTTTGTGTTGACTAAGTGGTGTAAAAGTGATTTGTGCCTCCATGCCTGTAGGGGGACCCTCTGAGCTAAAAACGCTCCTTTATGCACATTAACTGCATTGTGCTTTTCTGCTGGTTTCTCTCTTCATTGCAGGGCTGCCAACTGTGATTAGGTCTATGTGCTCACTAGTCCTCTGTTCTCCTGTTGTGAGGTGGTTTGCATTTATGTCCCATGGTCTTGACCTTAGCCTACTGAAATTTTAACTTTGTGGCTTAACTTAGTTTTTTGATTATTTATGGGTCTGTGGCCTGCTGCTTTGCTGCCCTGGACTGTGCTTCCATCAGTTTTAAATGAAGCTTAATTGTCTTTTGTTCCTGTGCTTTGCCAAAACAGTGTTTTTTAAGAAAAGAATCAAAATAAATACCAGCTGTGAACAACACACACGAGGCATGTAAGTGTTCAGCTTTATTTACTGTTATTTTTCTTTTTACAAAGTTCACTTTCATCAGTGGTTTAATTGAACTGAATTTTCTTTTTTTTTTTTGTTTATATCTGTGTGTGTATTCAGCACACATGTCTCTGTGTATAAACAAGGTTATTTGGAGGATTATCCACTGTTGGTATTCCAGTGGGAAATGACCACTGGTTCTGTGTGTTGTGTATATAATGCAGAGAGGTTCAATTAATAATTTTTTTCAGAGAAAACAGTTTAGACTGCACCAGTAAATGATAGAAACAGCTAAATCAAAATACTTGCTGAATAACAGCTACAGTAAATAAATCCATATTTAAAGATGTCATAGAAACTTTTGATAGATTGTGACCTTTTCATAAATACCTGAGAAGCTCCTTACTGCCAACTGACAGCTAACTTACAGTTTCTGCACGTGCTCGTACTTGTAAGTTTCATCGAATGATCAGTCTGCAAACAGCCCGGCCAACCAAACACAAACGCTCCCTGAAAATTATCCCGTGAAATGGGCCTGGTACACTACCCATTCACAGCCATTTCCACCAGTAGAGAAAGTCCCAAACCAGTCACAACAGAGTGGTTTATGTGATGAGTCATACAGGAGTGTTCAAGAGCCAGCATTCAAAACAATCAAGATGGTTGCAGAATAACACTTTGGATTTTTACTGGAAAACTGAGAACTTATTTACCTGTATTCCTGTGATGCCTTTGTTTGATACTAGTTTGGATGTTGGTCTGTCTATGTCACTTGCTTAATTACTCTGAATGCTTGTGTCCCTGTCTAACATTGTCCGGAGGCAGCTTCTTGTAACATCCATATCGACGCGTTGAACCTCACAGTCAGTGTTGATATGTTCTTTGCTGGACTGACGGGAAAATAGATTGGAACTTCTCGTGAGGTTCAACGCGTCAATATTCTTCCTTGTTTTGTTCTTACCCCTAAGCTAAATCAGCGCCTTCCAAACCAGTGGGAGTTTGCACTTTCACTTTCAAATCCAGATGTTTATGTATCTTGCAAAAGCCCCAAATGCAGTGGTAACGACCCATTTTGACCGGTGCTGCCACCCAGTGGATGCTGTTTTCGTGATACTCGAGAAGCCCCTATTAAACACAGGCCTAAAACTTTGTAATAGTACAGCCATTACCATAGTACTGCCAACAATTCACTTTGAATGTGGGTCGATCAGTTCACCTTTCAGACAAAGAAAAAAAAAAACAACTGACCAGACGAAGAAGATGGGCAGCAGAAGAACAACATGGATATTGCTTAGAGAAGACTTTATCCACACATATACAATATTTTAAAGAGAGATTACATACTCAATCATGGAAAGCTTCAGGTTTCAATCGGTTGACAAATATAAATGTATCCACACAGGAAGCTTGCAAAGATTGCTTTTGTCTTCCCAATGACATTACAGCTCCAGAAATCCACATGAATTTAACCATTAACTCCAGCTGGGCACTAACTGGAGCCTCATTGTGTCAACCTCCATCAGATTCATCCATCCTAACAATCAAATGTGAAATCCCCATTAGAAGCTCTGTTGGGAATGATGGTTAGGACAGATTATCTCGTAGAATGAAAGCATTACAGATTTATCAATCCATCTTAATCATTCTAATTGACCTGTGGACAGTTCTGAGCAATCTTGATAATATGAAAACGGTTGAGTCTCAGCACATCAGAGAGCTCTTTAAAGAGGATAAATGTTTCTCACCTGCCACCGCAAATTCTGTTGCGTTGGTTTCTTGTTTCTCTCTGCATATTAATTTTTGACATCCCAATGTGCATATCAACCCATATGTGATCACGTGGGGTGGTGTGAGATCGGATAACTCGCCGTCAGTGAGTCAGTGACAGATCAGGAGTCAGAATGGATCATCTCCCGTTCAAACTACTTTTCCTGATAATATACTCACAAGGCCCCAGCATTCGAAAAGCATCCATTGTCTTTTTTTTCCTGGATCTGCCATGAAATTCCTCCTGTCCCTCATCTTGTGTGGCACAGTAATTAATCGTATCACTTAGTTTTCCCCATGGTTGCTAATTGTTTTGCTTTACAAGGAAAGTTCTTTTAAAGCTGTTAACTGCTGCAAAAATGGATTAGTTTGCCACATTTCACTACACTGTTCATGGATCTGTGTGTCAGCTAAGTTGATGGGATCATCGATCCGTTCATTCATCCCTTTATTTGCCTTGGTACATGGCAAAAAAAACGGATTGCTCTGGAGTTTTGCTTGCATCACACAGTCTATTTTGTACTATTAACTCTCAAGCCGAGATTGTCAGTAAACTCTGAACTTTATGCTTTCGTAACATGTTGCTCATATTTGTTTATTTATTTAGTTTTTACAGTACATTTGATGACATACTGTTTATCTAATCTTAATCCCAACAGTGAGTCACAAAATCTCCTAACGGTTTCTGAACAGAGCCATGAAGAGACTTCCTGTAGTTTCACCGATTTGGACTTCATGTGTGTTAAAACACTCAAACTTGCTTAAGCTCTCACTATTTATAGACCAACAGCAGTTTGAAATTTCGCTTGGCTTAGAGTGTTCAGTGAGAGTTTTAGGGGGTGGGTGCATACTTGTTTGTGCACATTTGCATGTCATTAGCACTTCAAACCTACAAACTTGAAAGGCTTTCCTTGTGAAGACACTCTAATCTTCATCTCTCGCTCTCTTAGTCTCTTCTTTCTCTCTTTTACTTTCTCCCAGGTCTCCTGTCTCTCTCCCCAATAAGCTCAACACTTTGATTAGAAAATTTAACCTTTTGCTCAGATTTGAAACTTTCTGGAGTATCGGACTTCTGTGATGTGCTTGTGTGTTTGAGTTTACAGCTTGTGCCAGACAAAACTGTAGCTGATCTAACCAACAGAGCACTAAAAAGGTTACTCCTGATGAATTTTACAGTATGACTTTGTTATTCCATTTCAATATGACGCACTGAGACAAAAGAGTTAATTGTATAACTATCCCCAAATGAAAAGCTCACTACAGCAGCAGTGTCTATCTGGCTGGTTTTGTGTCTTGTTTTCTTACGAAATGTGCGTTTCTCTCTATGAATGTGCATATTATTTGATGGAGACAAAATTGTCTCTCGTACGGTTTGTGTGAGAGAGAGAAAAAGAGGCACATTATTGTAATATGACTCCACAATCAGGCACTCAAGGTGGCGTAATTATAATTAATTTCTTGGATTCAGCAGGCACATGCAACCCTGATTAACTCCATCTACAGTGGTAAGGCGATACTAATTTAACAATGCCAAGTTAGGACAAAAGAAACAAAAGACTGGAAGAGTGGGTGAATACCAAATACCAGGTATCAAATCTTGCCGCTAATTAGCTTAATTGGAAATACATCTGAAAAATGATTAACCATGAAAGAGCATCCAAGAGAGGCTGGATCTTTCAGAAGCAAGGAAGGGTGTGTGTGTGCGTGTGTGTGTGTGTGTGGGGGGGTCATAATTGAGAGAAACTGCATGGTCAAAAGGTGCAACTACTTATCGTTTATCAGTGTGAGGGTGGTTCTATTACTATTTAATATCAAATAAGCAATTACATACAGTATCTGGTAGTGTTTAGTGTCAGTTATTGTATTTTGATGAAGGTAAGATCTGAAAGATTTATTTATTTTTTTCTTGATCATTATGTCATACAGGAAGGCAAATGTCATGTTGATACTGGGAAATTCCATGTGAGTATTTTTCATTGCCATCTGTTTTCGGGTTGAAATCTTTCCAGGTGGAAGAGTGAGTCGCTGTGATGTTGAGGCATGGATTTCTTTCTTTCCAGATTAGGAGCATTGTTTTTTACAGTTCAGTGGCAGTTCAAGTAGAGGTATCCCTGCAGACACAGATCTGGGGAGGGGGAAATACTGCTGCTTATGTTTGTGTGATGCTTTGCTGAATGTTTGAATGGCGGTCAAAGCCAGATGGCATGAAGATCTATGACATTTATTTTGGAGCATGTGCATATGTTGTTGTTTATGTGTCTTATTTTTAGCATGTTGGTGATCCCGGTATACAGCTTTCTATTGAGTCATTTCTCTTGCTTGTAAGAAATTTGGAAGATGTTGTTGCATATGTCTAATAGTTGTCACAATGGAAAAGTCTTTTTCCAAGTCTTCAATTAGAATTTTTTAAAACATATTTTTGACAATGTGAGATTTTTTTTTTGTTAAATTGTGTCCTCGTGAATATTATAAATAAATTATTTTAAAATATTTTGCAGTTTACATATATCTGTTTTTGTATTTCATAGAATATAAGTAAGTTGTGGTGGAACAAATGATGGTGATGGTGATGGTACAGTGATGGAAATATTGTTTTCAAGTAAAAAAAACCTAATACTTTTGGTGTCACAGCAGATTTATAAGCCCCCATCTGGTCAGGAAGTGGTACTACTACCTAGAGTGGCTTTAATTATGGAGTTTTTTTTTCCTTCCACAGTTACCTTGTGCATGCTCAGGATAAGGGATTTGAATTGCAAAAATTATGCTTTTTTTGTGAATTGGAATTTTTATGAATTTGAATTAATAAAAATGTTAAGTGGAAAAAATTCATTATAACAAATTTGGTTAAATTAGAATACATTATTTGGACTGAATTAGACTGTATTTAATTGGATTAAATCAAACTTCTAAGTGCCCAAAGACTACTTTTGTTATGGACTAACTATACAAAAGATTATAACTGAACTTAAAGTGAGGAGGATGTTGGATGTGTGAAGTGAAGTATGAGTAGTTTGTGACATATAGAAGTCCTGCTGCTGTGCAGTAATATTATTATAAGCTTTGGTTCTAGTCACAGTGGCGGCATGAAATGATCTGACGAGAGATTGCAGGACCTTTGATACCTTACTGACTTGAGTAGAAGAATATAGCAGCAGCAGGATGACCCACTTACAAAATTATCAACAACGCTTTAACTCTTTCGGCACCCAAAAACCCAGGGGCCTTCCATGACATGTAATCACTCACGTGCACTCCCACGAAATGTTCATATCCACTAAACTGTCGCGTTTTGACAGCAAAACTTGATTTCTTGTCATGAGTTTAGACAGCTTCCTCAGCTAAAAACAACATGTTGGCACAGATGAAAAGCAACTTTCAGTGGTATTCCCTTAAAAGAGGAACATTTACATTTATCGAATTCAGTCTTCTTGAAGGGTTTTCAAGCATTCTCTTGAGATTCTGTAGTTTCTTTAAATTATAATGTGCTTTGATTTAATTTCTAACTGAATTAAGAAGGTAACTAACATGTAGCCTGTGCTGAGATGACAAAACATTAGAGCCAGTGGCTACAGGTTGTGTCTGTTTACATATACAGTCATGGAAAAAATTATTAGACCACCCTTGTTTTCTTCAGTTTCTTGTTCATTTTAATGCCTGGTACAACTAAAGGTACATTTGTTTGGACAAACATAATGATAACCACAAAGATTGCTCATAAGAGTTTTATTTAAGAGCTGATATCTTACCATTTTCCATGGTTTTCTTGATTATAACCTTAATCACTTAAGTTTTTACATCAATAGCTATGGCGTTGTACTGCCAAAAACACTGCTTTTATGCATTCAGTGTTTTCTTTTCTGTCTGTTTTAGTCACATGATGACGTTTAGTGGTACCAGGTATTAAAATGAACAAGAAAGTGAAGAAAAAATGGTGGTCTAATAATTTTTTCCATGACTGTAGTTTCAGGAAATTTGGTCGACATTCAGTGAAAGATGCAGAAGTATTCCCAAAGCAATGAAAGCAAGCTTGCAGCAACCCACACATATTAAATGAAGCTGAAGTAACACAAGTGCCCATAAAAAACCAAAAACATATTGACCGAGATGCAAAGGCAATGCCTCACTTCATTATTTACCGTGTGCAGAGGTCAAGTAGAACAGATCATTATTATCAGTGTTCATTCATCATTAGGAACAGTTAACTTCATTCAAAGTAGTTCAGTCTCTTTATATTGATGAGGTCATGCTCGGAACAGGTATTCTTAAAATAAATGCCTGAAGTTAAACTCATCACAGAATCGAGCCGTGCTTCTGTTTTAACATCAGTAGGTTTGTAATTTAAACTCCTGCGTGCTCATGAGTGTTGCATCAAGTGTAGCTAATGTTGTTCCACTTGCCAAAAGGCACTTCTTTGCAATGGAAAACTGGATGTTAGTGTCCATATCCTACATGAATCAGATCAGGATGCTGGTCTTTTTCATTGGAACATGACTTTAATCACCGTCCTTAAGCACAATGTTGTGTGTATAGTCATAAAGTGACTATTAATGCTTCTTTTCATAAGACAAGGCAGTCATTTTAAAATGACTCGGCTTGCAGGGGCATTTTCAGTTAATGGTATCTTAATTACCTTTACCTGATTACATCTGCTGCTGGGTGCTGGTAAAATCGACAGCTTACCAGCTGAAAAGAGAGTTATGCTATTGTCTTAGGTCCGTCTAAAATCAAGGACACAACATTTCAAATACAACTTGTGTTGAAACTAACACTGTTAAAATGCACTGTACTTCTTTTGTACTGTGTTAAAATGGAAAGCTTGACAGCAAGAGTGATGTGTTCAAAGGACGCTTAGAATTTGTGTTTCAAGCCAATGTTTTTGCGACTGTGATAGTCCCACTGTGACAACAATGGTATGACCTTTTACTCTCTGTATATGGCTTTTCTTTAGCTAAGTTGACTCACAATATTTCTCTTATATAAGAAATCATTACACTTTCTTTTTTAAAAAATATGACAATACAGAAGAGGATGAGGATGAGGATGGGACTGTTTGCGCCTCCACTGAGTCTACAATGTCAGCCTGGGATGAACAAACGGCAGCTGGTGAGCCCCACCACCACAAAATAAATAAAAAAAATAACTTATAAGCCATAATGCTGACAGTCTGTTGCTGCCTTACACCAGGCCTGTGGCCACCAGACCAAACAGCTTTCCTGGTCAAAAACCCTCATGCTTCAATGCAGCATGAAACAGCGCACTTAAAATGACATGCCTCACTACACTCTCCCACCTCGGTTGAGAACTCTGTCAGGACACACGGAAAGATTCATTTATTGTATTGCTTTCTAGGATGGGCTCCCTGAAAGTCAGTGACATGGCTTTAAAAACTGATACGATGGCTGGGTTTCAAACTAGGCGAACGACAGGCTGATCCATTTCATTCAAACTCAGCACATCAAATCCACAGTATATCAGACATGTCTGAATCAGGCACTCCTGGCTGCGTTTAGTGAGGCCTATGTAATTACTATAATGCATGGATAATGCTTTCTATTGGATACCTGTTTGTTTTAGAGTTGATTTTAAGACTTAAATGTTTATTTTTAAGGCCATTGATGGTCTGGCCCCAGTTTATCTGGCCGAGATTTTAAAATTCCATGAATATAACAGGTCACTACAATCAACATAGGTCAGGATACAAACAAGGTCAAGATCCAGTTTGGTGAGACTTTGTTACCACCTGACATTCACAGTGCAGAAAACATTGCTCTTTATAAACCCAATCTCAAAGCGTATCCTTCTATATCGCCTTTTATGCATCTTTTAATCATTTTTTTCTCTTAATATTTCTTCTGTATTTTTGTTGCTTTGGACACCTACTGGTTTATGTATATAAATACATGTAGACTGATTGAGAGTTAAAATGTATCAACATAACATTATAACTATGACTTAATAGTGATAGTTAATATAAATATCTTGAAACTTATTTTATGTGGTTGAATTGTGTTAGTTTGTCATTTCTTCATAGCCGACAAGGCAAGACAATCCATCCTTCTCGTTTAGACAATTCACATCATCTTAGATGTATTTAGCTGCTCATGTAGTGATGAGATAATCCCATTCTCCACATCGACGGCATCTATTTGTGGTGCCAAGCACATGTTTTATTCCCATAACATGCATTCAACTGTCTGTTGGCTGATTGCTGATCTGAGCCTGAGATGGGCTCAGGTGGAATGAAGGGATTTGTTTCGCTCACTGTTTCTTTTCAATTTGTGACTTAACCTAATGGAATTAAAAGTCAGATCAGAAATGTTCAATCTATAAATCTGGATAGTTGTCCATGTGCAATGCCAAAGCAAAGGCTCAAGTGAAAAAGGAGAAAGAAAACACAAAAACACTTTTTGTTTTAATTTATTCTGCTGTAACCATCCATGTGGAAATATCACTAATTTTGCTTTAGGGAAACTCATACCAATAACGTCAAAGACAGAGGACAGTGGAGTTTTCTCATGACATCTTTACCTGCAGCGATAAAATCAGTGAAGCCCCCCCCCCGGTGGAGCCAGATAACAAACTTTTCCACAGTTTCAGAGCGTATTTTGTGGTCTTCACTGCGCATGAATACTGATCTAGGAGAGTGTCCCATCTAACCCCTAACGACGGAAAAAGCCTCTTTCTATATTGCTTCCAAAAATGTGACACATATAATCACATATCACATAAGCCGATGTTCCTCCTCTGAATGGTTATGTGATCCTAATGACAGAGCAACACACACACACACACACACACACACATACACACACAGGAGAAAATCTCCAGAGAGGCTCCATCTGCATATGGTGGCTACAGAGATATTAAAGTGTTGCTTTGTGCTTCAACTTGTTGATGTAGTTGTATGTCCACTTGCTGAAAATAATTTATTATCAACAATGGTAATAAGAAGCAGCTGTTTTCTTCTACCAGCTGAGCTCACAATGAAATGAGCGCTGCCGGCAACTAACTGGGGCTCTGCTGCTGCCTTCAAGTCCAATACCATCTCTTCATAGTGGTTACGATCAAATGTTTACTTTAGGTGCTGTGATGAGGCACAGAGAAAGTAGAGGGAGATTCTGCACTGATCGTCATCTTGTTTGTGAGTCACTTAGGCTTTGCAAACACGGTCTTTGCACAGCTCTTCCCAATCTATAAATATCCATCCACCCATTTTCTATACTCACTGTCCTGTTTAGAGTCACAAGGGGCCTGGAGCGTTTTATAGCTGTCATCGTACACCCCGGACAGGCTGCCAGTCCATCAAAGGGCCACGTAGATGCAAGCTCCTACAGAGTAACCAATTACTCTAACATGAGGTTGGACAATGGGAGAGAGCTTCAGCACTCAGAAAACCACGAAGAAAAAAAAAAACAAAGCTGTTGCTGTCATTGTTCAGAGGCAAAAAAAAAAAAGAAAACCCAAACAAACTGTCATGACTGCTTTAAAGCATTGCTGGATAACATGTCCCATGCTCATTTAGTCTTCAGTCTTTGTTTGGAGCATATGGACATCCATCTGCAGTGTTTCAGTTATGGGTCTGTGTGATTCAAAATTGCTAAAAAAAAAAAAAAAAAAAAAGAAAAGCGTAAGTGGAAGGCGTGTGGGGAAAACTCCATAAACCCTGACTGCTTCTGTGACAGATGTGATGGTAAGAAGCAGTCAGGTTCTAATAATGAAATTAACTTGATTCATTTATTATCAGCAAGTGTGACCACCTCTATAAAAGCAGAAGATTAGGCAGTTCACTGGTCTGGAGCGTTTAGTTGTGTGATAACACAATGCCAAGGAGGAATGTAGGAGAAGTGACTGAAGCTTTTCCTCAATCAGTCAATGTCAAAAGCATCATTCCTTTGCTTAATCTCTGAAAAATGCTTGATTCAGTTGCTCCTCCCAGGAGTGGAAATTCCAGCAAGTTCATCTCGGGGGCTGAGAAAATTACAGAAAACACAGAGAGCTGCATCTCAGACTCTACAGGCCTCAGTTAGCATGTTAAATGTGAAATTACATGATAGTGTGACTAAGAAAAAAGGCTGAATGAGTACGGCTTGTTTGGAAGGGTTGCCAGGAAAAAGCCCCCTCTCTCGAAAAGAAACAATGGAAGCACAGTTGCAAAGTTTCATCTGGACAAACCACAAAACTTCTGGAACAATGTATGTTGGACAGACAGGACCAAAGACAAGATGTTTGACTATAATGAACAGCTCTATATTTAGCCAGACTAAACAGACGGTTTCAGCACCAACACTTCATGCCAGTGTGGTGGTTGAGGGGTGATGGTGAACTTGTTTTGCAGCCACTGAGTTAACCATAAACTCCTCATGATACAAAGGTATTCTTTATTTAAATCTGAAGCCATCTGCCATGGCAGCTAATGCCTACTTGAACGAATCGATGGACACTGTCTTCCATTAACAAGGTACAATGACAGTGGATCAGGACAAGGATCCCAAACACCGCAGCAAATCTAGAACAGAATGTTTAGAAATAAAATAATCAAGTTGTTGTAATGGCCTACTAAATTGAGACTTTCTGATTAAAATGCTGTGGTGAGACCTTAAGAGAGCTGTTGCAAGCAAATTTCTACAAATCTCAATGAAGTAAAGTATTTTACTTTATATAGCTGAGGGGTAAAAAATCCTCCATAACCATGTCAGGGCTGATAATATTGCATTAAAAAATAAATTATTTGGGTTATTTCTGCTAAAGGTGGTTTTGCAAGCTAATAAATCATGCAGTGAATGTAGGCTTTTCACATTCTACATTTTGAATTTTTTTTTTTATGATGATAATGACAGTTTAATATCCCTGCAGTTTTGTTTATCTGGCATTGTACTTACCTTAATTGAAGACCTATTAAGGACCTATTTTGTTCTTTTTAAATGAATTAACTTGTTTTTAGCCTAAATATTGAAAGAGAGTGTCCTTTTTGTTTTATCATGACGGTGTACACCTTTGCCATCTCCCTGAAGAAGTTGGAAGAGGTGGTCAGAGGGGAAGGGGGTCTGTGCCTTTCTGCTTGGGCTTCTGAGATATTCTTGTTAGAATATTAAAGAGAAAAAAATATATATATAACCATAGAGTGCATATATAGATTTAGCTACTTATAACTCTCTCTGCCAGCCAAAGGCCATCCAGTTTTTCTGGTTAATTTCCAACCAGTGAGAGTCTCTTGAGTGAAGAAGGGAATTGGTGTTTCACTGCTGTGTAAGATACCCCTGAGTGTGAAAAAAGAACCTGATGCAAAAGTGCCAAACTGGCTTTTTTTTTTCTAATGCCCAGCAGGGAACAATTCATCCAGTTCTAAATGGTTGTGTTACTCTAAAGTACTGTGAGAAAATGGCCCTGCTTCTCACTTGAGTATTTACAATCTAAATCACATTTTATAAGACAGAATGATGTACATTATGTTAATTGTATTGTTGTTTGGGATAATAATGACGATAAGAAAAAGATAAGGAGGACATTCTTTTCTGTGTCAGATCTTAGTTTCTCTTAATTCTCTGATTATGAGGGGGAAAAAAAAATCATCACTTATACCAATCCTTCATGTATTTGCACTTATTGCAGTTTGCCTGTCAGTCACATTCTAATCTGTAATTTGATGCTTCGTCAGGAGCCCCGGGTGACTCATTGTAACAGAGTAAGCCTTTACAATCATTTTTCAGGGAGCGGGGTGGTGACCTACATTTGCATCTTGCTAGATGATGAAAGAAAAGAAAAGAAAAAAAATCTGGCAAAGTCAGCAATCGGATGTCAGAGGGATGATGCAGGATTAAAATTAGAACTTTCCCTCAGAATGCAGCATTTTTTTTTTCACCCCCGTGGAACTGTTGCTGTATTTTTGCTGTCATTTCCCTCTTTCTGTCCTTTATTCAGTTTCAGTCGCTGTTTGGTTGGGTTTAGGCAACAAAACCCAGTCATGATCTGGATTAAAATACACTCTTTTCTCCACATTGTGTATTACATATCAGAAGGCACACTTTGCCCTCCTGTAACAAGCTTTCTCCATTTGCTTGGCGATATGAGCTTTGACAGTGACATCAACAGAAGAAAATGTGAGGCTACTTCCTCGTGGTGTCTGTTGAGGTTTCCCTGACTATCCTGCAGCCTGAAACATGAGGATTACCCTGGGACCAGCTTATGTCTGTCTCTCAGCAAGATTACTTAAAACTACTCAGTCAAATTTTATATAACTTGGTGATAAGTTGGAGCACGGGCAAAGGAAAAAAAAGTTACAACTTTAGTGTGGATCTGAATGGCTTCAGTTATAAAAATGAAAAAGGATCGCCGTGGCAGCAAATGTGCTCTTAAAGTACCCTTACTTGTTCATGGCTGTGTTTTAAGCTTCATCATGTGGTCACACAGTTCATGGATGGGGGAGTTGACTGAGAAACAGATTTGAGTCAAGCATCTTCCTGAAAGACAATTTGAGCCCACGTCTCTGAGGACTGATCTCCACCTGAATCAGAAGCAGAACGTGGTGATTAAACTAAGACCTGAGGCCAGATGTTGTGTTAGCCGGAGACCAGGTAATTCAGCTCCCACGATTACAGTGTGGCCTCCATACGGCAGCTGGGTGGGAAAGCGAGGGACATGGCCCATTGGCTTTAGCAGCATGGATCAGCAGAGGAGCGACAGCGTCGTGGATTAGTGCAGCCTGTCAAGGTCTGACGGTGCAGTGACAATTTAATCGCTGAACTGGCTCTCCATAGTGAAAGGAGATATGTGTGAGAGAAGAACAGGAAGGGAAAGTTAAGAGGCTGGGGTCTTCATTTATATGGTACAATTTGTCATATCAGATTCTGTTAATACTACTGTCAACGTCTTCTCGGTAGTAGGAAAAAAAATTACAACAACAAAGCAAACCAAAAAAAAAAAAAAAAAAAACTGTACAGGCTGAAGGAGTCTGACAAACACACACAAGGTCTCTCAGCTTATCCTTAAGCCCACAGCAAACCATCAACAATCCAAATAGCTCCCTTCCTCATGGGGATGAGTCAGTTTCAGAACCTTTTTGTTTTCTTTTGCAGGAAATCTTGCATTTCGTCATCACGAGCATGGCATTGAGGCAGACGCATTCACATGTACGGCTCTTGTGAAATAGTAATACTAAACATCATCCACCCACACAGATGGAGTTTGGAAGAAAAAACATGAAGCAAATCAATGACCTATTGTCTCACGTCAGCATGGCTTCAACAGAAATAATCAAATGTGCAAATTTTGTCATGAATTATTCACAGTTGCAGTCATTCATGCCATTAGGTGGCAGTTATTTTAATGTTTGATCAATCAGAATCGATGCAGAAAATATAACGCAAATGAAATATCATTTGATGAATACCCACTGCAGCAGTCTCACTATAAATGAGTCAACAAATATATATTTTCTTCAGCTTCTGGCACCACATTAATGAGGAAAGGAGTTGCCATGGTAATAGAAGACACGACCTACCTTTTCTTGCCAGGGTTTTAATGCACACACCAAAGCAAAAAGACACACACAGTGATAATGAGTTCACCTGCAAAAATAATAAAAATGAAATATACACCAATTTTAAAAGGCTTTGCAGTACATCTTTTTGTCTACTTATTCTTTATCAATTTTATTTAAACTAAATAATGATATGATTGAACAGATAAGCTTTTTCATCTGATCAAAAGTCAACCCACGTAATTCATCTGCATTTGAATTGTTCTGGTTGGATGTCTAAGACATCCTTTTTTTTTCTGATTCTAAACCACTAAATCCTTGATATGTGTTATTCCGCCACATTAAAACAGAGGTGTTAAAAATGGCAAACTGCCATTGTTTAAATCACCTATTAAAATGCAAAATGCTTCCTGCTTAATTCCCTCATCTCAACCAAGTCTGGCGTAGCAATTTTCCTTTTTTATTTTATCACCAAGGATTAGCATATCAGTCAAAATGAACATATTCAAAACTCATAAAAATGAAAAACTAATGTAAAAGAGAGAGAGAGAGAGAGAGAGAGAGAGAGAGAAATAGTAACAGTGCACACAATGCAACATTTGGTTCATGTATTTTCTCTTCACTTTTGGCAAGATGGTAACATCAGGCTGTTTCAACTTTACAGCACACTTGCAGCAGCTTTGCATCATCTGTGCAACTGCTCAATCTGTGCAGTCTGTTGTTGGTACAATGTTTGTGCAAGTTAGGAAACATTATGTTAAAATTGAATAGAGACCATTTTGTTTCCTGATTTTTGCAGGAGTGGTCTTCCTTTTAGTCAGAACAAAAATAAACAAAAACATTTTAAATAACAGTTAGAGAATAATGAACAAAGACTACTGGTATTCTTTTAAACTTCATAAAGCTGGTGTTTAAGTATCCATCCAGCTACTGTTGCATGTGCTGAGCAGAGCAAGCACTTAATGCCTGACCTCTATTCCTACTGCATGTGCTACAAAAATGAAAAGATGCTTTGTGTGCTGGCCAGAGAGCTTATCTAAATGTATTATTACTGTCTAGACCAATGGGTTTCCTCTAGCTCTATATGACATTCACACATGGCACGAGGACAATATGCAAAATTGCATTCCCTCATTTTTATACACTGTCACAATGGGATTATTTGAAAAGTGCCGTGAAGGACATTAATCTGAATTAGCGTTCACACACATATGAAACCGAACTCTCTCATACTGAAAACCTTACGCACATACAAGTGAAATCTTATACACATACATGTGAAATGCTCTTATACATACAACTGGACATTTATTAACTCGCATACACTTGTGAAATCCTCTCATACTTACATGAGAATCTTCCTATACATACATGTGAAATCCTCCTATACATACATGTGAAATCCTTTTATACATACATGTGAAATCCTCTCTTACATACATGTGAAATCTTCCTATACATACATGTGCAGTCCTCCTATACATACATGTGTAATCCTCTCATACATACATGTGGAATCCTCTTATACATACATGTGGAATCCTCTCATACATGTGGAATCCTCTCATACATACATTTGAAATCTTCCTATACATACATGTGGAATCCTCTCATACATACATGTGTAATATTCTCATACATACATGTGGAATCTCATATATACAACTGGGAATTTCAGTTGAAAAGGAAACGATTTCAGTTGAAACTGAAGTTGTTTGGTTA
The DNA here is from genome assembly GCA_018398805.1 of Hirundichthys speculiger. NCBI lineage: Eukaryota > Metazoa > Chordata > Actinopteri > Beloniformes > Exocoetidae > Hirundichthys > Hirundichthys speculiger. The sequence goes on from JAGFBZ010000105.1 coordinate 763,533, forward strand.
GCGAAGTAGCGTGACTTCAGACTACAGTTAACGGAAGGAAATTTGTGATGTCACGTCAGCAGCAAAAAACCAGTCTGACTGAAGCAACGGACTTAATTTACAGTATACACTGGCTCCAGCAGAGAGCACCTGCACACTCGGAAATGTTTCAACTAGAAAAACAAGGAGTATTGAAAGAATACGCATCGCTACTAGAAGGTCTGATCGTATCTAATTGCTGACGGTGGTGATGGGATGCTGTCACGCTGATGGGAGAGGAGACGAGAGGCGATTGTCCAGTATCCATATTTGGAGTCATGGGGGTCATTAAGAGCCCAGTCGTAGTAACATTTCTGAGTGTGATGGTCTCTGACATGACATGACATCACAAATTTCCTGCCGTTACCTGTCTTCTAAAGCTGCGCTACTTAGCTAACCAACCAACTTCCGTCTCAACTGAAATTCCCAGTTGTGTGTGAGAGGATTTCACATGTATGAGAGGATTTCCAGTTGTATATATGGGAAGATTTCACAAGAGTATGTGAGTGAATACATTTCCAGTTTCATGTATATGAGCATTTCACATGTATGTGTATAAGATTTCACCTGTATGTGTGTAAGGTTTTCAGTATAGTATGTGAGGGAGTTCGGTTTCACGTGTGTGAATGCTAATTCAGAATAATGTTCCTCATGGCACCTCATCTCAAACCATTGTAGGCTGTAGCTAAATACCTTTGTGACTGCAGGTTGTGAATGTTATAAAACCTAGAGCACTTAGGAATAACTGAAAGAGTTAGAAAGGGAAGAAAAACAAGTGCTATTTTCAACCACAGCATGTGAAATGAACACAGGTTAAACAAAAGATTTTATTTAAGATCTTGCTATCCATAGCCTTCTTAGAGGCCAGGAAAGGATCAGGCATATTTTAAAGCACAAAAGAAATGCTGACCTGCATTTATGTCATTCACCATCATCATTTTGTCAAAGACATTCAAGTTGCTTTAACAGGCAAAAACTGGTCTGCTTTGCTAAATGTTTGTTTTTGATTCATATCCGATTTATTTTCCTCATATACATGATACCTGAAACTGATCGGAGAGTACTCAAATCCATGTGCTTTTTCACTGCTTATACATTCACTGTTGATAGGGTTAGGATTTAGATTAAGAAAAGAAAATTGGGTAATTTGAGCATGCTTAATACCAAAACTAACAAATTTAAAAGTCCACTTTATTGTTACCGCTCTACCTTTGACAATCACTTGGTGTCACGCCAGTGCAACACAAGTCTCAGTCCAAAACAAGGGTAAAGCTGACAGTGAAATCTAGAATTACAGACAGCTTAAAGAACTGACTGCCTGCCACCAAAGAGCTAGGAACTGAGATTTTAAAATCAAAAAAGGCCTATAAAGACAAACTGGAGGAGAACATGGCAGCTAATAAGCTGGGCTCTGTGTGGTCAAGCATGAAAACCATTGTAGGCTTCCAGATGTAATTTATCTACTAGTGAAAATAAAGGAACCTGAACCTGATGTTGGTCTTGGCAGGATGAGCTGCTACATCACAGAACACATGAGCGGGATCATTTGTGAGAGGGGTAGAATCTGCATAATAAGGAATGAACTTCCATTGCACTTCATTGATATATTGAAGACACATTCTACTGACCCTTAAATGAAGGGTCAATTGCACATGGAGAAGGTATGGTTCAACTGGTAGAGCAGGCCATTAACTAACATAGCTAGTGGTTTGATCCCTACGACCTCCCTTTCTTTGCTTTGTAGCTCACGAATGCAACCGAACCCCAACTACAAAGGGCTGACAAGTCTTTCCTTCAAAGAACTCTTGTTACGTAAGGTTATGAATACGTATGAAGAATATGTATGAATAAAGGCCCTTGCTACTTTGTTACTTCCTTATATGACGGCAAGGATTTTAAGGCTTAACAAAAAAAAAAAAAAAGTAACCTACAGCCGTAGCTATGTAGCGCTGGTTTTATTATCGGGGCACCATTCCAATCCGCCTAAGTGCTGTGGCGCTGATGCAGTCAGATCTCCCACGCTGCTTGATCACGTTCTCTTCCAGGATCTTTTATTTATTTATTTTTTGAATTTCATTGAATATATATTTCTATTTATGTGCGCCTGGTGAACATCTCACTCCCAATTCAAACCATGTTGCAAAATCATGTTTGTCTCTTTCTGAGGACAGATGTGCATACTAGAACATTTTAATCACGCTCTCCGTGTGTGATTGCCCACTTCTAATATATGCTTTATTTCTCAAATACTAAGTGTCTTTACTTTAGGTTTATTTAAATCAAGTAGACCTTGAAATGACCAAATATTTCAATAGGAACTTGACAAATGTTGACCACTTTAGTGGCTGTAAATACATACAACCTTACAACCATACAACCTTTTTTTTAGGTTTAATTTATTATATAAGAAGTTTTAAAAAATGTTGTTTTTTTTTTTAATGTAATGCATGCTCATATTTCTATATGAAAAAAATATTATGTGTGACAAGTATATTTAGCACCTAAATGTGTTTAATTGCCTTGTAATGGATGGTCGACTTGTCCATGGAGTACCCGGCCTCTTACTCGATGATGGTTCTAATTAGCTGCAGCCCCTTAATGATCCTGAACTGGCAGGTATAGAAAATCAACAGATACTGTACATTTATTTCTTGATCCACTCACTAAAACAAACATTAACAATCATGGTGCCATTCAAAGCCCTTAGCTGGCATCCCCTAAAGTGGAAAAACGAGTGTTAAAACTACTCTGTAGCAAAACCGCCTTCTGACCACATGGAGGCATAAAAATCTGCTGTGTTGTCAAAAGAACCACTGACAACACTGTGCTAATAATTGGAGAGGGTCCGGCATAGTGCGAATTACAGGGGGGTTTGGGGGGGTTTGACCCCCCCAATTACAACTTCGACCCCCCTAAAGAAGGGACAAATTGTCATTTTTGTAATCTCTAGAAATGTTGACCCCCCCAATTGTCATTGTATAATTCGCACTCTGGGGTCCGGCATGTGTTGTAATACCACTTCGTCCCACTAGAGGTGCAGTGTTGTCGTGTCTCTCACATAAACGTTCTTGTGATATGCTGCCCTCATGTGGTCAGGAGTGATCTTAAATAGTGTGATCTAGACTGTTTCTAATAAATCAGTGGTGCGCAAACTGTGGTACGCAAACCACCAGTGGTACGCAAGCGCTCTCTAGTGGTACGTGGGGGAACATCATAGCTTTCTTTTTTTTTTGTCCAGTACTTTTTTTTTTTTTATCGGAAACATACACAGTGCATTATAAATACAACATTTCTAACGATATTCAGGTAATTATAAGTAACCACAATAAGAAATAAACATCTCTGCTGTGTTTAAAGCTAATTGAGAAGGCATATATGGCTATATTTTATAGTTGGTCATCAAGGTGGTACTCAGAGAGCTGAATAGTTTCTCAGGCGGTACGCATTAGTAAAAGTTTGAGAACCACTGTAAGAAACCAATACAACCAATAATTAGATTTTCAAATGATCTTTGAAGCAAAAGTTTGTAAATAGAGAAAAATTAAATTACTATGTACAAATGACTTCAGTCTACTACCAGTTTAAAGGGAGCTTTTAAAAGTTCCTGTTTAAAGAAATTCAAATGTATTCTAACTTAATTTGTATGAAACCTGCTGATCATGTCTGAAACATCCAAAATTAAGAATTAAAATATATATTTGCTTTGGATATTTCATTATATCTACAATTTGAATTGGCATTAAATAATTCATAGTCAGCTTTAAATGATAAAAAAAATATGAGCGTAATTAAATGTTTTTTGAAGGAAATGAATGAACATGATTTGTATACAGTCTTAAAGAAAACTGTATTGATTTCTCGAGAATGCAAACACTTGTGTAAGAGGAGAACAACAACGTCACACACTTCAAAGTAGAGAAATCATGTACATTACAAAGCAGAAAGTTGCTTAACTTTTAGACGCTGACACTGTGATGGTTCTTTAGGAAAAAAAAATACAATTATACAGTTGATGACTCCTTTTTATCTTGATGCTAATGAAGTTGTATAAGACGTCAAGTTCTGGAGTGACATCCTAGCTGATTTGACTCTGACCTGCTATGTTGAAGCAGCATCGGTGGTTCCCAGGATGGCTGCTGACATTGCCCAAAGGAAAGACTGGCACATGGTTTGATATAATCTACGTGATTTATGTTGTGACCTAAAATAAAATCAACCTTTCAGTGGATCGAATTACTGCCGTTTCAAAACCATAATTAGCAGGGTTGTGTAAATTCCTGTTATCTGCACAGTGATAATTTCCGTGTGTGACTGGGCCATCGTTTGTTGAGCTCGACGTGTTTCAAGATCTTTGAAATCTTTAACACTTACTGTTCAACAGCCAAGGCGCTGATGAAAAAGTAGGTCTTAAGCTCACATTAGCATGTTTATTTTGGGCGCCTGATTAGCATTGGCAAACATGAGCGGTGGGCAGGAGGGAGGTGGGAGGGTGTTCACAACAAAATAAAAGGATTTCCAAGCCTAAGACAATGTCCTTTAATTTAAAAGTTCAAGTGTTTCCTGAAGATTCTGACACATTTATATGTAGGAAAACGGTGAAAATATATAACTTATGGGGCTTCAGTGTTCTTCAGGAGAAGGTGACATTTAAAAAGAAAAGGCCAAACATGAATCCTTTTGCTTTCTGTACTTCAGAACAGGACTGAAGAGGTCAGCAGTTCTCAGATCAGAGCATTGATCCAGACTTAAAGGGGCGATTGATCAATACCAGCATCACTGGCGCCCAAACACCCGACTGTTAGTCATGTGCTTTCTATTAAATCTTCTTCAATATTTGAATTTACTTTCAAGCAAAAATAAATGATAGGATATGTGCAAAACATAACACAGTGCATGGATCGTAGACCGACGCAGCAGCATGTCTCCAGACATGTGGACTTAACTTGCTGTTTTGATTTCTCAGTCCATATGTTTGAATCTATCCAAAAATAAAACTGTGGGAGCCAACCTCACACAAACTGATTGTACCCAATTCAAACCATTCTGCAGTGAGCTTGTTTGGTGAAAATTGTGAATATTTGATGTAAACAACTATTTTTCACAGGAAATGGTGCACCAAAGAATAGTGAAAATATGAATTCAAGTTTGTGTGGTCCTCTGGAAATCTTAAGATACATTTCTATTCACTATTTAGGTTGTCAATTAAATAAGTGACCCTCAACAAATCTTTGAAATGTATTTTTACCCTTGTTACATTAGTATTTTCTATTAAAATAACACTGTCATGAAAACTCAGTCTTATTAACGACCACGTGTTGGGTATTTTTGAGTTAAATGATCACATTCTTCTGTGTTAGAATCAGGATTTCACCAAAACAAACAGCCCTGTCAGAAGTATTCACCAACTAGTACTCTTTCTTTGACATTACAGCTCCTCACCTTAATAGAAACGATCAGACGGAGTCTCTATGTTGGGCCCTCCTCTCCTGAGGCCCAGTTTCAGTCATTCAGCTGTTTCTATTTGTAGTGTGTATCGAGTGCGATTGCTTCAGGGCTTTTTCGATGCCATCTTAAAGGTGACACATTTAAAATCCCTGCTTCTTGTCTCCACAATATGAGATAAAACACTACTTTACTTTTTTTAAAATAAGATACTTAATTTATCAAATCAGTCGTATCTGATTAATAAACGAGTGTGTTGATGTTTTTAATCAGAGCCACGATTTCAGCTTTTTTTTTTTTGTTCAACATCCACCCCAGAGGAGCTTGACGCATATTCAAGTGTCATTTCTCATGCATTATTTATTGTTTTTTTTGTCTTTTATTTAATGAAATTTAAAGCTGTGTAATTCTAGGAAGGTGTGTTAATGAGCTCTTTTTTTTTATTCAACACACTTCTAATACAACTCTTCAAGCAGTGAAAATTTCTCACCATGTATTTTTAAAGAGATATATGAGTGAGATTTCAGGATTGAAGTGGATGCCACATCAGGATGTGAGAGCAGGCAGACAAGCGGCAACTTATTAAGAAAACAAAAATCGAAAGCCCAGAGAACAGGAGAACATAAATCTGTAAAGCACACACATTTGAATTTGTTTTCAGAAGGTTTCACAATTACATTGAATATCCAGGAGTCTTTCTTTTCTTTTATACTATTTCATGTTATTTTATTTTATTTCTGAATGAATAAGACTGACATTGAGAAGTTTGAGTGGCCTTGGTGAAATATTTAATCACTGTAATTAGCTATGTGAATGAAAAATGACCTGAATTCTAAGAAGCATAGAATTAAAGTTGACACATTTATTTAATATTTTAAGCAATATTTCCCTTCTTCCCTGCTAAGTAGCCCCAGTGCTCACTGAACCGCCCTTTGGCAAGTATCACAACCTGTAAATGCTTTTTTTTTTTCTGAGAGCCTTTCAAATATATATCAAGGTCTATACATAGATATTAATAGATTTCCAATTACAATTAGGCTGAGGACTGTGAAGGCTGCAGAAAAACCTTCAGCTTGCACCTCATTAGGTTTTCTATTGGGTCTTAAAACTTTCATAGAAACCACAGTTTCTTTGTTTTATCTTCACATTTTTCACAGTATGATATTTGCTCTCAGAAAGTGCGAGTATTTAATTGAATCATATTTTTCCTTTTCCTTTAGTTTATTTTATCTGACAGGGACAGACAAAAATTGCACAATAATGAACACTGTTGTCAATCAGAATTAAGAAAAAGGACATTTTGAAAAAAATTGAGTCACTAAAAACGAAATATAAAATCTAAACAGATGAATTTAAATAGATCCATTCAATTTTGTTAAAGGCTCTTTCTGACACTGATCAGCATTGACTGATCCACCTTGGTGCTTAACAGCTGGACAAAAATTTTGCTTTCATTCAATTCTGCACCATTTTTTCTTCAAAATAATTTTCTTATTGCAGTCAAAAAGTTTTATTTTAACTTTGTAGGTCCACAGAACTTTTCCTCACAATATAACAGCCTTGTTTAGATGTTAATTCACAAACCTCTGAAAGCTTTCTTTTTTTTTTGGACATCAATTTGACTTCCATCATTCCTGCTAACAGCCATTTCCTAATTGCATTGAGGGAATGGCTGAAAAGGGAAACACTTTGCTATCTCCTGATAGGCTTCTCCTGCTTTGAGGGCAGCAATTATTTCGATGTCAGGTGGTAAACCATGGCAGGTGATTGTTGAGGAGGCGTTTGAGTTTTTATAAAGCTCAGAAACTGGCATTATCTCCCCGTTCCAACAGCCGTAACAAGCCAGTTCAGATCTTAGGAGAAAAGTGTCTAAAGATGCTGTATACTCATAGAAAAGACTATTTTATATTGCTCATTTCAAACTGTTTATTTATTTATTCATCTTCTTTATTGTGAAATAAATTCTATCTTGTGTTCTCAGTCACTTTTAAAGAAGTAGAGCCCTCTTTCTATCATAGATGAAACATAATTAGATGTCATGTTAGAGGAGTGAAATAGGCTTGCTGATGCAGTTGTCACAGACATGAAATATGGCAGCTAATGCAATTACCTTCCCGATGAATTTAATTGGCAGCATTTAAGGTTTTACCTTCTGCATTGCAAGGTAAGTCAAGATACACTGAAGATCTATTTACTGGAGTCATTTGTTCACCTGGGCTGTTATAGAGCGAGTGACACTCCAAGTTTAAAATAAGAGGAATGAAAAGAAAAAAATGTTTAAATGGATCAAAAAAAAAAAAAAAAAAAAAGGATCTCATATGAATGGATCTTTCATGAGCTCCTGTTTTATACCTTCCATTAAAATATTCTACAGATTTTAGAGAATACTTAGGACAGAAGTAGAGAGCCATTTCTTAAAAAAAGCAATTATCAAAAGTTTTGTCAGAGCAAAGTGAAGTCAGTGCTTACATCAAAGTTTCTCCTGCAGCTGGATCTGTATGGAAATACTTCCTTTCAGTTGCCCCTTTTAGTTTTACAAATCAGAGAACTGGTTGAGTGTGATTCAAACAAACCTTCAATATACTTTAGATGCACTTGAGGAACAATTTCATGTGTTACTTTAAAATAAATAAAAAAAAAAAACAAAGTTTTTTGAATGAAAATGTTCCAAGGTTAGTGGTTGAAGGGCAGAGAGAGGAAATGAGAATGTCGAGAAAGAAACAAAATGCCTGGCAACAAATACAATCAAACATCCCACTTACCTGCAGTGTCTGTGAACCCCAGCCACGGTTTCGATAATGGAACATTCTCCTTCATTCAGACAAAAGGCCAGGTCTTTGTCCTCCACACATGGCTTGAAGACCTCGGAACGAACACTGGGAAGTGTCGGGGCAAGTGCTGTTGAAACAAACAAACAAAAAGATGATTTTCATTAGTTGTGGACAACTCTACTCATTCTTTTGTAATTTAAATTTTAGCTAATGAAACATGAACCTTTCTCATATTTCAGAGGTGTCTTATGTAAAACTTTTCATGCTGAAATGATCACTCCCTCATTCACTCCCGATTTATAAAACTCAGTGGGTTAAACACAGGACTCCTGGGGATGAATCTATTTATGATGGTGAGTATTTCCAACTGACTTTACAGAAGACTTATTTATCTGCAATAAAATGCCTTAGTATCAGTCGTTATAATTTATGATTTATACATTGATTTCAGTGTTTGCTGCTTGCTACAATGGCAGCAGTTTAACTGCAGCTCCTCAGTCAAATTTCTGGTTGCTGCTTCAGTGAGCAGTTTAAATAATAAAAAAAAAAAGAAAAAGAAACAAGAATGGCACAGAGGTAAAAGGTAAAGCAGAGAGCGATTGGCCAGCTGAAGCACCTTTAATTCTCTTCTTCTAGTCTGACCCTGAGCTCCTCTCACATAAAGAGCATGGCTGCCATGTACAAGCACTGCAATGCAGGGTTCTCCACCCAGTGAAATATGCACAGCTGTCAGCCAAGTTATCACAGCAACATAAATATAGTCTGCGCGTGTGTGACTGCAAACTAACGAATCAAAATCACCCATACACTAGTGCACACATGCGTACACACACACTTGTGTGGAGCTTACGCAGGAATGATCCCACAGGAGTTCTCTTACTTCATCATGTAGTTAAGCACTGAAAATGGGATTGACTGGTATTATGCCCAGTACGATGCCAGCACAATTGGATTACACACGATTCTCCTTTGATCCATTTATATCACGCACCCAAAGACACCTTTCTGAACGTGCGTTCATTCACAAACCATGTTCTGGAAATCGTCATTCAGTTTGTGTGAATCTGCCACGTCTGTAACGCTTGATCTGCTCTGCAGGCCGGCGGCCTTCACCACCTGATGTTTTAGTGACCAACTCCACCAGGGGAAAGAAAATCTATAAGAATCCGTTTGTTGTGCCTCAGTGTCAGCTCAATCTATGTTTTGTTTATGGCTATTGATCGATAAATCTGGGGGTCTTGATGTAAGACCCAGGAGATGATGAGAGATCAGAGAGAACACAAAAAGAGAAATGTGTTGCTCCTGGGGCCAACCAGACACCACTCTGTCAGGGTAAAAACTTTGGAACATATTGTTTATTGTTGCTACCATACTGGCTTCAATAGTGGCTCTTTTGGTATAATGGGAATTGTCTCTTTCTTATAACAAAATGCTTACAAATGTAATTAAAAGTGTAAAGAGGTAAGGCATTTAGGGGTTCTATCTGTTGCAGTGTTAACTTCACAAATTCCCACAGCGAAGTGCTCAAAAGGTTATCTATTCCAAGATGCAGCTTTATTAATAGAAATTAGAGCACAGCATCCCCTGTGGTGCGCACGTCCCTGGCAATAACTGTCACCGCCTTCAAAGTCCCATGTAGCTTTCGTTCAGAAAGCAGCAGCAACCATAGGTGCACGTGGAAAGCAGGAGAACTGACATTCGGAGACAACCCTCACTACGTTTGGTCAGTGGTTCACAATTAAGCATTAGGAGGAACAGACTACCCGACAAATTGGGAAATTGATTTTGTTATGCAAGTCCTTGATTAACTTACATTAGACTAACCTGCATCACATGAAATAAACCTCTTGGGGCTTTTTAAATGTGGCTCTAGGATCCACAACACAACAGCAGAATCTACAAAGTAAAATGTTGGCAATCGCATATCAGAGAAGTCAGAACAACTGTTTCATGAAATAGACACATGCACATACAACATTTTGTAATCCTAGACGTTTTTTTTAAGTCAGCAGGATTCATGGATTTTTATTTTTATCATGTTAAATTAGAGGACCACTAATTTCGATGAATTACAAAAAAAAAAAAAAAAAAAAGCCTTTAATTGCACCTTTCTCCTGGCACAGCGGTAACGCTGATGAACCAACTCCAGCTCAGTAGGTGGCAGTAATGCGCCCAAAGTTACTTTACCAGTAGCGAAGAAGCAGTGTTGCCAATTTAGGACTTTGTCGCTATATTTAGTGACTATTCAGAACCCTCTAACGACGTTTTTTTTTTTTTTTTTTTTTTTTTTTTTCAAAAATGCGACAGTGTCAAATTTAGCGACTTTTTCTGGTGTTACTGGAGACTTTTGGAGACCTTGACTTAAAAGCAGGTGTCTCTACTCTTCTCAACCAGCAGCCAGCAGTAGCAGCGCTAGCAGCGCTAGCAGCGGTGGGTCCCCTCCCCATCCACAAGCACTCACAGGCGGCAGCAGGTGCAGATGTTCAGGCTCCGAGACCAGACTGCAAATCGCACATTAGTTTGTGCCCGATTTTACAAACAATCTTAAACTGCTGAATATAATAGCTATAATTGGACTTTGAGTTTGCACTATCATCTGTGAAAGTAGTAGTCAGATAAAAAAAAACGCACAGATAACTATAGATGATGTTCACGTGATCACACGATTCATTGATTCAGTCCTCAACCAAAATTTACTTGAACTGAAAAAATCCTCTAATTCTAGATATTTTTTAGATCACGTTTAGTTAAAATGGGATCTCGGACATCGGGATCTCGTTTCCCTACCACAAAAACCACCTGAAAGTAACTTTAGAGTTGTCACATATGAACAGCACTACAGTGGACATCCATGGCAGAGACAACAAAGAGACACATGAAAGTAAGACAGAAGAGACAGTCAGAGAGAGACTGAGCAAGGGACCAAACAAGAACAAATCTTGGGCAATGTTAAAAAAGGGACTTAACTTCCAAACCTATTGGGGGACCCTGTGAGATAAAAATTGCAAAAGCTCCTTTGTGCTGCTCTGTTGCGTTTTGTCAAATGTTCCTGTTTTGTTAAGAAAAAAAAAACACTAGTGCATTTGTTTTTCTTTGTTGCATTTTACTTAACAGTTTTCTGAAATGTTTTGCAATATATACTTTTTGTTTAGTTGTTGTGTTTTCTGAGATGGTGTTCTCTTTTGCCGTTCTTTCAAAGTTCTTTCACACCACAGGGACCGCGGTACTTTATTCACCACTGGCAGTGAAGGCCGGCAGGGAATGGTGTAAGAGACTACTTGAAATAACACGCTGTTAATGATCTGACCAAACGCTGCTTGGGGCATACGCACCCGTGCAGCTTTAGGTCTGAACACAGACCCATCACAAATTCCATGTGTTTTTATAATGCAGCTAAACAAGCCCCCATTAATTCATTTGACCTATAAAATCTGTGAAAGTAAATGCCCACATTTCAGCATTCTCCCCGTTGCTGCCCTTAAAACAGAGTATAAGCCGTGTCTTTGTTTAAAATGAAGGTTCTGCTCGTCTTTACTGAGTGAAAGGTCTACAAACAAACAAACCAGAGGGACTGCATAAAATCTGCATAAACCTAGAAGATTCCCCGAATGTTTTAGCACCGTCGCTGCATCAAGTCATCTTCAGATATGTTTGTCCTTGAGCAGTACAGGCTGTCAATTTGTTATGGGTTTTCATTTCATCACTCTGACAGCAAAGAAATGGTAAAAAATCTGCAGCGTAACAAGCACAACTCAGGCACGTTTGAACGAGTACCTGTCAAACAGGAGTTATGTGAAAAATCTGCATTCTTTAAACATTGTCCTCCATTTCATTGCAACAATTACAGTTTCCAGATTGTATCAGAGGAGAAAAGAGGTAATGTGTGTGTTTGATGATTTTTTTTTGTATTGACTGTATATAACTCAGTAAAAAAATCTTCAGTCAAACCAGATGAAGCTGTTTTTAAATTATTCTTTTATAAAGCAAACCAGCAGTAAAAGCATATCACACTTTTCAAATTAATCTTCATCTTCATTACAGAAGTAGCAGCTGATAAACGACGTGTCCCCTGCTTTGAGGTTTTATTAAGATGTAGTGTCAGGATTAATTATGAAAAACATACGAATTACTATTAAGTTCATTTATCAACACTTTTACTGAAGCCTTTCACAAAATAAAGCCCTCAAAATGCCAGCCTCAAGCAAACTATATGAAACCGACTGTGTTAGGTAGCTGTAAAAATCAGTGGAAAATGTGCTAATAAATGGCAACTGCAGTGGGAGTGCGATTCATCCTGGACTCTTTGAAATCATTTTCACGTCTTTCACTCTCTCGGCTGCACAAAAGCAATCCAGCCTGCCGATTCCCTCGGTAACTTTCAAGGAATCTGCTGGCTGGGGATCATGGATTCAGATGATGCTTGAGAGATCAGGGTTGTCTGAGAGGAATACCAAGGATGGTATGTTCTCCTTCTGAATTCTTTGCAATCAATATCTGCTCTCAAGTTCCACATCTTAAATGAAATATGGGAGCTTTTTTTTATTTTATTTTTTTTTAAACCTTTTTTTAATTTAAACTTATGTATTTATTATCAAATGATGATTAAAGAGCGCCACAACAAAAGTAAATATGCGTGGTCATACTACAGGATAATTAGCGCAGAAAATTACAGAAAGATACTGAGAAGCTTTCATTAAATAAAAAGGGAAGACATTTCAGTATTACATGTTTTCTATAAATGCATACAAGTCAATCAAAGTGCAGCAGAAGTAGGGCAGTGTCTGCAGTCAGATGTGATGCTGCACAGAGCACCATCTATGTGACTTAATGTTGATTGCTGGTGCGCACAGTTCCCAAATGCATTTTTTACAGCAAACACACAGTCCTACTCATACATAATGGAACCTTGGGATTCCTCCATTGAAAAGAATTTTAAAGCAAAGTGTTTATCAAGAATGAATGATTGCTATGCATTGCTTCTTCAAGACCTATGATTTTGTTTTTGGTGTTTGCTGCTCTTATGCTTAGGTTCATCCCAAATCCAATTTTTTTAGCATCACCAGATTGTATCTTTTATGACAGTCTGAACAGCTAAAAAGCACATGAAATGCATTTTTTTTTTCCAAATCAGATTTGAAGCCTCAAAAGGAGGTGTTTTTCAAATATGATCCCAGTCTTTCAATCTGTACAATCTAGTCCGTCAAATAGGACTTCAAAAAGTCTTTTGTGTGATTCCCTACAGCACACGTACAATGACAACCAATCGTCCACCAGAGCTTACTGAAGTGGTATGGGATTTCTCTGTTAGCATACCTCTGTCAGTTAGCAGCTAACCTCCCTGGACCATGCATCCCGCTGCCCGAAAATGAAGTAGTACACAGAAGCATCTCTCCCTCTCTGGTTGCTTTCTTGTGACTGGTAGAAAATTTGCATCCCCACTCCATTGTGGTTTGTCTACATCCATTCCATTACATGTAGGCATACACACATATGCTATAGTATCCTACACCACACGGTGGCTGGAAGCTGTAATTATGGGTTTTCAACCTCTATCCAAATCCATTTTGTTAATTTTACAAAAAATAAAAATATTATTGTGGCACCCACTTCAGTAGATATCCCCTGTGCATGTTTGCACACGTACACAAACAAATGCATGCTTTTATTGTAGGCTAAGCATTCTTGCCACAGATAACACAAATGACAATTCCATTTACAATGTGGCAGTTTCCTTTTATGGCTTCCTTCTAATGTGCTCATTAGTGTTCTTGTGCTGAGCCGTACCCCTCAGGAGACTGTGGTAGGGAGAGAACCGGCGGTGTTTACTGCAGCACACATCAAAAAGAGCCTGACAATGTATAGGGAAAGTCCTGGGAGAGCCTGATTGGTTACCCATCATGCACCACTGCTTTTTGGACAGAACCATATTCAGAGAAGTACCAAGTGCTGTAACTATGGACAGCCCATAGGCCCACGAAATGCTGTCTGTGGGATTTAAACTTGGATTTTTTTTTTCTTCTCTCAAGCAGCACTTTAGCCTCTTGAGCAGGATGAGGAAATTGTTAATTGCTGCTTTTTAAAAAATGAAGAGCTGCACCATATTTCAAGGACTGACAAAAATCCTGCTCACAGCACATCAAATAGAAAAAAAAAAGAGCCCAACAGATGGTTTTCATATGCCAAATCTAAAAGCTCATGTAAAATGTAAAGACAGCTGAAGCTCTGCTAACAGTAATGTAGACAATAATTATCCTCCATGCTTGATCAAGGCGCCATCCAACTGACAAGTAATATTTCAAAACCAGCTGTAGCACTGAGAATTCAACGTGGGTCATCAGACCTTGTCCCAGAGAGAATACTGTTCCTCTCCTATATTATGTACTATTTTTATTTTGATCTGCTTGCTACTTGATTAAAAATTTGGCATCATAACTACTGTGTTATTGGCTTAAGAATAAAGAAGTGGGCCGACACATATTGAAAGTACTAGACTTTGTAAACTTCTTCTCATACAGTAACTGGGGCTTTAAAAAAAACATTAAGATGTTCAAATATTCAAAATATAAAGTCAAATAAAGAGGTTGAAATAACAGGAATTTCAACTGCTCAGTGGTATTTAGATCAAGTGTATTGTGTATTACTACAAAGAAACATGAACGGCTCCTCGTAAAATATGAAACAAATCCTAACAAATCTGGGTAATGTAGTTCCTTATTTAAATAGTCTGCATTTATACTGTGCCTTTATAACCTGCTTGTTTTATTCCTGCATGTTAATATTCGACTGGACTGAAACTGGCTGAAGTGCTCTGTGCATTCCCCACAGATCCCCACAGCTCCTGCTCCAGGCTTTGACATGGATGTAAGAGAAGTCAGAGAAGTTACAAAAATCTACAGAGTACAGGGCGTAAGAAATGTAGAGTTGTAAGTCTGTCCAGCTATCAAGCTGGAAAAAGGCGCCACTTATTGTCGTGGAGTGTAACAAACTTCGGCTGGTCAAACTGACTCCTCTAACATGCATGGACTTTGGGACAAAGAAAGGAGTCCAATTAAATGAACCAACTTATACCTGCCCTCTTATACATCATATTTGGGTAGCCTCTGTTTGAGTCATATTTGCCATGCAGACAACACATTATGTTATTTTAGGACGCCAAGTGCCCACTATCTATGACAAACATAGTGATAGCAGATGAAACCAGTTTACTAGTGAGGATTTAATTGTACCAGAATTTAAATATACTTGAGAAATAAAAGAGGTATTTTACTTCACCTGAAGACAGCCAACAGTTTGTGGGCTAATCTACAGTTACAGTTTTCTTATAACGACTTTGTTTTGATTTTAAAACAAATTATATCAATCTAAGAATTGCACTCTACCGTACTAAATAAAATGGTGTTGGGTGGGAGCATTTGAAAATATTGAAATATAATCAGACGGAGAGTAGAACCTTCAGGTGCAGCTCAAATGTTTTCATACAATTTCTCCTTATTTTCCTCAGGTGTTTCCTCAACTAACTATCCACCCTTGTGTTTCCTGTACCCACTTCATCTTGTACATGTTCACAAAGGTGCCACAGCCTGTTCCAAGTGTCATCCGGCGTGAGGCAGGATACACCCTGGACAGGTCACCAGGCCCATGACAGAGCTAGTGAGTAAAACCATGGAGCAGAAAAGTTTGGACATCTGGACTGTCAAATGAACCCAACGCTACAGTGCATGCCCCCTGTTAGTCAATTGTGTGTCATGTTCAAAAGTGATAGGTATATGTGTTACCAGGTCCAATTTTGCGATGGTTGCTTTTGCAGATTTTACAGATAAGCACCAGGGAGCTCATTCAGATGTGACGCCGGCACATTCAGTTGTTACCTGATTCATGGAAAACATTGCATGTCTGAAAGGGCCTTAATAGTGGTGTGAACAGCATACATGAATATTAAAACTGGGAAAAAAAAAAATGAAAAAAAAAAACACAGAGCTGGTAACAATGAATAAATGATTCTAAAAGACAAAGCTGTGAGCAGTGCGAACGAGAGAGAAAGGAAGAGAACGAGTCTCCAACATCCAGCAGTGTGTGAGTAAACCGTGACCAAGTTGTCCCGTATGGACCTATAGTTCTATACATGTAGCTCAACCTTGTTAGACCGGTATGTCCAGTGACGTTTATTTCTCTCTTTCCCACACACACACACACACACATTCAAATGCCTTTGTGTCTTGTGTGAATATCAAGACAGTGAGCCTTGGAAGGGCCTATATCTCTGACATGACACAAACAAATAGTAGCTGACATGCAGGATGATAAGTTAGAGGTGACCATCGCTGCCTGTGAGCAGGGTTAAAGAACACATGACCTTGGTCACCATGACAGCCTTGTTATAGGCAGTTAGGGGGACATTTTTGTCACATGAGCTGTAGGTCTTCGATACCAGTTGATCTTCCAGGCTTCTAAAGTTAATGTAGACCAGTCCTTCTCAAATAGTGGGGCGCGACAACCCTTAGGGGGGCGTGGTGCGATGCCAGGGGAGGCGTGTGTGACCCCGGGGGAATAAGCCTTTTTTTTTTTTTGCCGTACTGGAATAAAGTGTAATTGCACATGTACTCCAGTAGGGGGCAGTGGCTCTGTCATTATCACAGTGATGGGAGTATTAGCAGTGTTGTGTCCGTTTTTTTTTGCACGGACATGCGCACACACAGCACAGAGCAGGCGATAAGACGTGAAAAATTCCTCAAGAGACACCACGGAAAAATATTTAACAGGGATGAAGAGAAAGCCGGAGAGAGACGAAGATAATGAGACAAACAAAAGTCTACCAGAAAGTTAAGACGAGGAAATATGACGAATGCTGATGTAGCGCTTGGCTTCAATGTGACTACGGTGGGATTGATGCACTTTAAATCTTTACAGACTAAAAAACAATTTTAATAAAGTTATTGTTTGTTATCAGTTATATATATTTATATTACAATGTTACAAATACAATGAAATGTTTTCTTCTTCCAAAGGGGGGACACAGCAGAAAAAAAATGAGAAGCACTGATGTAGACCATCTTATCCTCGAGTAAATATGTATTTTGCAATGTAAACATAAATTTCAATTAGATTTTCCATGGTGGGGAGCATTCGAGTGTTGAAAGTGCTGCGTTTCTTCCTGGTCACTGAGACCCCCCCCCCCAGAGTCAAGTAATTATCTAATTACATAATTATTAGCTAAACTAAACTGGCTTTACACAGTTTTCACAGTGACAAACTCAAAGCAGAGGGTTAATAAGATAGACCCCTGCAGACATCACACACAAAATAAACCTTAAGGGAACAATTTACTCCCTGATGAAACATTTTAATTATATGCATTATCTTTTTAACCTGGTTCAGATGCCGCTTGATTAAAGTATGGATGGCCACTGTACACACAGTGAGTCAGCCCGTGCATCCTAATACTCCTCCTTCCCCAGCCGTCACATACAGATCATGAAGCGTTCACAAAATCTCTGACTCCCCCCCCACCCCCCCCCCCCGCCCCAAGAATATAAAACACCCCCACAACAAAGCCAAGAAACTGCACTGAGTCCAAATAGTTTTTAATGTGCCGTAGCAGAAGGCTCAGATCGCTTGCTGTGTGGTGTGCAGAATGTCTGTGCAGCCGTTAACACAATCTGCATGTACAGTAACAGAGGTTGTGTAAACATCAGGGGCGTTAGGCCAGCCATAGTAGAAATTAAGAGATTTTGGGGGGCAGATTTTCTCAAAGGGGCATTTTGTATTGTTTTAAGAGAGGTTGTGTGAAGTACTTGTAAGTAGTTAATGTCTCCTCTGCAGCAGACAGCGGCCACATTGCTCTCAGTTTGGAGAGTTAGAGATAATTTTTAATGTGCGAGCAAAACTAACAGCCACTCAGAATGGGGTCACCAGAAGAGCAAACTTTTCATCATTTCAAGCAACTCAAACTTCAAAAAATTAATAGCAGTTTCAGTAAGTGCCATGTAGAAAGAGAACTGGGTAAAGACTTGAGATTCGAAACCTACCTATGGAGACTAAGTTTGTATTTTTTACCAGTGTGTAAAGGTGTATTTGTGCTGTAAAGTTGGATATTTTAACATGGGGATCAATGGAAATTGACCCATTTTTAGAGACAGCCCCTACTGGTCGTTTGAAAAACTGCACTTGTGCATTGGTTTCAAAAAAGAAAGCTGAAGTTTGGGTCATCACAAGGACAGCAGACCACGTTGTAACATGAATGTTTTCCAGAAAATGTCGACATAAATAACTGACACAGAACACAGTGTCAAAATCCCCACTACAGAGTTCATGTCGAGCGCTACTGAATTTTTTTGGACTTGAATTGTTGAGATGGTAAAATTTTTTGCTCTTCTGCATTCTCAGAAGATAAGCAGCTGTTAGCTTAGCTAAACCCTGTCTGACTCTCAAAACTGAGAGTGCTCTGACTGTTAAAAACACATCAATTCAATCCAAAAGTCACCTGCTAAGGGAAAGCTCTGAAAGAGGTTGCTTCCTCCTATATAAAGCTTTAGGAGCACTGAAATCACATCGCAACTAAACATCATGCATTGACAAACTGAAACTGGGTTATTATTATTGCTCTGGCTATGTTAAACTAAGCTTTAGCGGTATCTTGAGAGAATGTCAAAGATAATTTGCCAACTCTGTTGAACAATTCTATGGGTGTGTGGATAAAATGCAACCAGAAAATGTGCATAATCACTTTGACGGCATCATTTTTGACTTGCAGAACTTCGTGTGTCAGTTTATAAATGCAATCTGCCAAATGTTATTGAGTCCCTGTGTAAGGCTGGGATTAGTAACGATGTTTATAAGAATGCTCAAAGACAGACCAACATTATTAGATGCAATTTCTCCTGTACTAATTTGTCTTCACAACCCACACTCCATAATATGGGACAAGACAGATAATTTATCCTGATAAATTGATTGTAATTTCTGGTGTAATTAACATAATATACCACCAGGAGGGACAAAATGATGTAAGTGTTTATGATCTCACAAAATGAAACAAACATGCAATTTGCCGTATTGTTTCAGGTGGCTATCATTATACGTTGCCATTTTCCTAGATCATCTTCCAAATTTTCCTATACACAGATTTATATGTTTTTGGGTGGATTTATCTCTGTTAATGGCCCATGTTACAACAGTGTGTCACATTAGCACAAGTAATTTGATGTAAGTCATTCACTCCAAGGAAAACACAGGCTATCAAGAAAGAGAGGAGTGCATCTTCCTTACATTTAACAATAGAGAGAAGCACTTTAATGTCGTTATCTCCATTACTTACAGAGCAAGTAACAGAATAACCAGCAGAGGGATAAATCTGAATCTATGAAATGTATATTTAATGAGAAGGATTGTTTTAGTGCTTTCGCCACAGCAATGACATTAAATTTAGATGTAGGTTCTTGGATAAAACATGCAAAAATAAATAAAAAAGAGATAGAGAGAGAAATTAAAGCAAACTTGAGTTTTGTTGAACTATAGATACATGTATAACAATAACTAATAATCACTCTTCATGCAGAGTATGATAGGTCAGAACAGAAGATAGGCTTTTGTAACCAAAACGATGCATGCACATTAGCAGGAGCTGCATTTTCATTTAAAAAAGTATTGTAACTCTTAATATGATGTATACATAACATTTTTTTTGTGTGTGTGCATAGTATGTTTTCATATGTAGTTTGCCTGTTAATTTGCAGTTAACTGTAACCACAACGTGCTCACAGTACCTACCCTAAAAAAATAAAGAAATAAAAGATGAGATAAAATATTAATCCCAAGGATCCTTGAAATTTTTGCTACGCCAGCACATGCTGGCAGAGAGAAAGGGGGGGAGGGAGAGAGCGAGAGAGAGGGGGAGAGAGAAAGAGGTGCATCAGACGGGCTCTAAATTGTGTCTTCATTTGCTTAATGTAACATCTTCACTGACATGATGACTGCAGCTAGAAAAAAAAAAGCAATGAGGCATTTGTTTTTTCCATGGTGATGAGTGAAGATGTTGGGTGATCAGTTTTATGCTACTTTGAGAGAAAAATGTATTTTCTCTCAAAGGGTATAGCACATGCAGTCAATTGAAGATGCTTTTGCACTTGCAGATGGATTTACCAGCAATGGAAAGTGGGGAAGAAAAAAAAAAGAAGCAGAATCTGATCCTCCTTACAGCTATACTTTGTGTAACTGTTCTTGTTTTTTTCTTCTTTGTCTTCCTGTTTAATCCAACAGTATGCAGGCAATTACTGGGACCTTTGAGGATTACAGGACATGAGGGGCTGTGCTCCAACTATATTAATTTGATAAGAAAATCAGCCAAACTTAATTGGAAATGACCCCGTTCTGAAGGCACAGAAGTATTTTTCTACCTCTCTTCTCCTTCCCTGCCACTCAACCACCTCGCAGGAACGCAGGGATGCTGAAGAAATGCAACATCAAGATGAAACTTCATCTCAGCAGGAATGGGAATAAGAGGGGAGGAGTTGAATGATTCACTTACGTGGACGGAAGAGTGGCTTCCTGTCAGTGCAGTTGATTAAAATTCCTGGGACCAAGAATGCAGGGTGTGATGTACGACAAGCAGGTGGTGTGGCTTTAATATGCATGAGCAGACAGCTCCTGCATCTGCAGATTGGCAGTCACTGAGCTCGCCTGTCCACTCTCTTGGCAGCTCTCTGGGCATATGAAGCTATTGAGGGCATACATGAGCAAAGTGAGGGGGATGGTCTTAGCACCCTCTGACAGAGGTTTCTCTTTTTCTCCTCTTGAGCCATCCCATTGACTCCTAAGATCAGTGGGATGGCTGCTAATTCTTTGTGTAGGGTGTGGATTGTTCCAAGTAGCCAAGTTGAAAGTAGAGGAGGGAATTTTCCCCTCCTATATTTCATTGATTTTATACAAACTGCATGAAGCATCAAAATGGAGAATGGCTGAGAATGCAGTTGGGGACTGCGGCTTACTTTAGTGGAGGGTGCAATTAGTCCCTACAACACCTAAACCCGTGAAGCTGTTGATATGAAAATACAAGCATAATTATGTGTCAAATCTTGAAAAAGAGAACCTTAGCAAGTATTTCACGCAGCTGCCCGATTCACAGGGTGTTGGAATCAGGTATTGCTCTGATGAGTTTCCCTTGTTTTTTTTTTTGTTTTTATCTGGGCTCGTGTTTTATTTATTTATGTATTCTTCTATTCTTCTTCTTATTATTATTTTTTGGTGATTTGCTGTGTGCTCCAGAGGGAGAAGAAGTGTAGCAGGGGTTGTATCTCACGCAATCCAGCGATATACAGAGGTACCTCTACTTACGAATGTATCTATTAACAAAATTTCCAGCTAAGGAAAGGCCTCTTTGGAAAAATATAGAAAAAAAAACTTCCAGGTTACGAAGGCAAAAAATTCATAATACGCACTGCTAATCACAGCTCCCAGAGTTTACCGAACGTAAACATACTCGTCGGCTCTGTATCTCAGTTTGAAAGCTGTGCGTCTGAGCTGCTCTGCCATTGGCTATCGCTCAGCATCTTCCTGGCATCCCATTGGCTAGGAGGGCCCCTTGTCTATATGAGCGTAACCCAGCAACCCAGGTAAATGAACAATTTTTATTCTTCAATGTACTTTATTCTTTACATTAGTAGAATTGTGCAATAATCTAATTCTAACATGTATTTCTTACAGGTTTTTATGTCATTTCATGTATTATTTATAATTTATAAAAAAAATTATGTCCCACTTTTGGGACGCCTTGGAACGGATTTGACCATTTATGGGGCAAAATACATTTCTAATTACGAAATTTTCCTTTTTACAAAACGACTTTCAGAACAAATTAATTTCGTAAGTTGAGGTACCACTGCACTGATTTTGATGTCAAGTTTGTGTCATCGGCCCTCAGCCTGCAGGGTCAGCAGGGCACCAGACAAGCCACATCCATATCTTCTTTTCTATTTTCTACCTTTATTAAATTAGTAGGTTGAAGAGTAGCTTCATAGACCACTTCAAAGTCTCAACATCTAACCAAAACTCTTTTATTCATGCTTCCTTAACTGCTACACTTCTTTTTGTGTGTGCAGTGGTGTACAGCAGCTACATTGTGGCTACAATGCAAGGCAGCAAACACAAAATGATGGACTGAATACATTCCTCCGAAGCATTTTTCTTCTGTCAATATTATGAAACTAAAACATCTGGCGAAGATTTTTATTTACACTTATCACTTTAAAGCAGCCATGGCTTTCAATCTTCCTGTGATGACAGGGTGAACGATGGGTGCCGTGATGCTGTAGTTTGTGGAGTTTTTGTGTGAAAAGGGACATTGTTGCAAAGTTATAATCTAACTCGAGCACTTCCAGAGCACTTGGCATAATGTGCAGCTATTTTTTCCTTTCTGATCAACGTTCACCATCAATCTGCAGCAGCTAGTGAATTTCACTGGTACGCAATCTGAATTATGAGTACTTGTCAAAGCACGATTCAGCCTATATCTGTGGTGGTTCCTGCACTTGCATGTTATTTCCATTAACAGCAACAAAAATCTCTGTATTGTTGTCTTGTTTGGGGTACATGCATGTTGATATGTTTTCATTTTGAGAAGATTAATAAAGTTTTCCAACATTTCAGAAACTCTGCGCTGGCGTTTTACTCCAGACAAGAAGAAGAGGATTTTTCTTTTTAATGCAAGCACACCGCATCACTTCATGACTGGGCTTTATCAGTTGCTACTTATCTTTTCATGATTTGTTGCACCCCTATTCTCCCCAAAAATAAAAAACAAAGACATCAGCTGTAAGCACTTTGATTGATTTAACAAATCACAGGTGTTGCTGACTTTGTTGTCTGTGCTAACAGCTGTTGTGGATAGAAATTTTGCACATTATTGTGTCTACTTGCCGTACACGCAAAGGAGGTAAGAAATAATTACAGCAATTAAGACAAATGTTGTGCCCAGTGCTGTAAGAGGGAAATACCATGATATGGATGGGTATTATATCTGAAACTGCTAAAATACTTGTTCGGATCTAATCTCTTCTGCAACTAAAATCACATTTTTGTTAACAAATTCATAAGATGTTGTATATGTGCCAGAGTATTACTATCAAATATCACCACAGTATTACCATTAACCAAACAAACAATTACAAATAAAGCAAAGTTTTTTTTGTGGCTCAGGTATGCAAGTGAATGAGTCCTCAACTTAAATACTTTTGATTAAAGCATGCTTACCTTACAACTCACTCATTCATCAATACTGAAACATTTGTTATGATAGAACAGTTTAAAACACTGTCCTTAGCCAATACTACATACACTGAAAACATCACAGCACCTTCTCAACATGAAACAGTTGCTTTCCTCCTCAAAGCTCTGCTACATCAATGATCAAAACAGTAAACTACAAACAGAGGTTATCACCAAAAAGATAACCGATACAAGGAGTGGAAGCGTGTTGATGTCTTTCGTGACTCAGCTTCCACTCGCACACAACTTTGTATAATTAGCCCTTTTTCCATTTGAAAATCACTCTCTGACTTGAACATGTATGACTGAACTGCTCCAAATTATGTTGGAGGAGACCAGACCCAGTGTCATCATGGGTGGGTTCAGACGAGCACTGATCTATTTTAACTACCGTAAATAAGGACAGAATTTGGTCATACCCAGAGGCTAAAGACAAAACGGGTTGGAATTTTAGGAGCACAGGTAAAAGCTGGAGTTGAATTGTTGATTTTTTGTGTTGTTTTTTTTGCCTTTTGCCTTTCAAGAAAAAAAAAAGAAAACACTAAAGAAAAAAATCACTCAAACAACATTTGTGGAAGTACAGTCCCTTAACGTCCACAGATGGATGAAGACAGGTGAAGGGATCTGTCAGCAAATGATCAAACTAAACAAAAGAAGTTGTTTGTTTCCTGGTTCTCAGCAGACAACACTGGCTGAGTCATGATCGCAACCATCCAATGAGCTAGATGCTAATTCTTCAGAAGAAACCAAATTACAGTATTTTGTGAGCTTACTCTTTGTCTGTCTGTATATATATATATATATATATATATATATATATATATATATATATATATATATATATATATATATATATATATATATATATATATATAAACTGTATCTGTGTCTTACTTATGAGGCAAAAACCCTTGTGAGCCCTACTATTCCAATCCTCCTGCTCCTTCATCCTCACATTAAAACACACAACCCAAAAAAAAAGAGAGAGGGGGAGAGAGATAAAAGGATGTTTGCTCTGACACCATCACCTCCAAATCTCTAAAAATAAGTACAGGTATAGACACATAAAAAAAGAAAAAAACACCCTCGCCCACAAGCGCCTGCTGCTCTCAATGGAGCAGTGGGAACAGGATTACAAGCCCCTCTAGCAGCTCACTCGCAGCTGAGAGACGCAGCTCTTAGCCAATCACAGTGAGACATCCAAAAACAAGGAAAAGGTTCTGGCTTGGCCTCCCTCAGGAGACAAGTTGTCACCAGCATTTCTTGGCAAGGAGAGGAGAGCATTGTTAAAAAACACGATGTGAAAAGAAATGAAAATAACATATTGGAGATTTACTATGAGACGCTGCTAATCATCTGCACATATGTATTTACTGGTATTACCTAAAAGCATAATTGCCAAACATATAGTGTGTGCTGCCTCCAAGTATAAAGCCAGTCTGACGCTGGGTGTGCTGTGGTACTAGCAGTGCATCAGCTAAATCCTGTTTAGTCCACCAGACCTTCAAGGAGTGTCTGCCATCTGGTTCAAGCCAAATCATGGCCTGTTTAACACCTCACTACCTGCTAAGTATATTTGCATGTCTGCGTAGGAGAGACTGAGAGGAAAAAAAAAATATATTGGCGTCGAGAGGAGAAATATGTGATGCTGTAAGTGGAGTTTGAGCACAGAGGTGACTTCATTCTCTACAAAGAAGAACTGCAGCTTACAGCAGACACACCAGTAACTATATATGCTGATAGCTAAAGGGCTTATACAGGGATTCAATCCTCTGATTTCCATGCAAATCATCCAGCATGAGTGCTAGATTTGTTGATTAATGGTGATTATTCACCTACCACAGAAGGGGTGTTAGAAAATAAAAAAATCCTTGAAAGATATATTGGCTTTTCAATCCTCTTCTATGGTCTCCACCAAAGGATGTGTGGAACCAATAAACCCCATGGACAGAAATGATGCACGTGAAAAATTGTTGTGTTGTCAACAATTGGTTTTCTGGTGCATCGCACTCCCTAACAGACATATTAATCAAAGAAGGTTTGCTTAGAGACATTTAGGGATAATGCAAACAGTCGCCTCAGTCCGCCACACAACAATATCGACTCTGCTTGATGTGTCACACTTACTAAAAGCCTCAGACCAATCTATTCTAACAACTGGAGGCCTGTGTTCAAATTACTGCAAGAGGCATTTTCTTGAAAAAAGAAAATGTAGACAAATCAAGTTGTATGAACGATGTGAAACACTATAACTTTCTAAATAGTTTGTTTCTGTCACCGATCGCATTTCTCACATCAGGAGCAGAATATCACGCAGGTTGCTCAAAGCTCAGAGCACAAATCCCAAGATGAACCACAAAATAAAGTGGTTTGAATGGCAAACAAACACAGCTTCAGTGAACAGCAACTGGGAATGAATCAATGTGGGAAACGACAGTGAATTGCAGAGGCAATTTTCCCTGACTTTCAACCGCCTTAAACTATGATCGCGTAGCAGAAAATTGAATCTGAACATTTTCAGCTGTGGGCATTTTAATGAGACTTGGGAAACCTGAACAATCCAAACAAACAAAACCCAATTCTTAATATAGCTATTCTAATTTATATTTTTTTGGATTGTTTCTGTAATCAGAAAACACAATGAGTCTATAAATGGTGAAAATAACATTTAACAGGGCTACATGTTGACCAGCAATCACTGCTTTCACAAATACCACTTCCCACCACCGTTTGGCTTTAATGGTTCTTTAATGGAGTTTATTAACATCAGGTCTATTTCTTGACTATTGAGTTGCACTTAATCCCAAAATGAACAAATCGGTGGAACAAACAAGCTTTGCAGTTAACTGGAACACACCCACCTTGGCACAGTAACCACCCCGCTAACTGTTTTAGCTTAGCTTACTTCAAGCTAAGCCATGATGCTAACTAATATCACCCTTGTCTATCCGTGCTCATTTCATTCATCTTCATTTCAGATCTGAAACAAGGGCTGCCAGGTCTATGACAGAGCTCCGAGAGGAGCAGGCTGCAGACTGCAGAGAAAGTGGTGCTCCATGCTACACCACGAACATGTGGCGTCCGTTGTCAGGTGGTTACGGTTAAAATAAAATGTAAGGGCAAGGTACTCTGTGGACTGGAAGTCAAGTGTTTTAAAGCTCCATGGCTGCATGTGCAGTGGGAGTATAGCCTGTCAGGTACAGTCAGTCTTCTTCAGTCTGGTACGATCGATCTTACGATACGATCGAAAGAAATGACTTACACTAGTCCTATCCTAAGCAATTTTCGTTGACCCTGATGGAAAATGTCATGTTGCTATAGAAAAATGGGTGGGAGAAATTCGAGCAATCATAATGCGACTACAGAATCCAGCGACACATTGTGATGTGGAGCTGGATTAATGTAACTACAGTCTTCTACAAAAAGCCTGATACCCACTGATTAAGCATAGCAGTCCGACTACGCACTTAATAATGAGCAAGCCCTCCTTGTGCTCTCAAAAGACCAGTCAGAGTCTGGAAAAGTCAACGGAGGGTGTCCTGGAGTGTCTGGTACTGGGATGTTATCAATACAACTTTTGAGCACTGTGGGTTATGAGGCGGGGACTTTGTGGAAGGGGAATTTCTTTCCACAGATGCCCTCAGGTCCTATCAGACTACTGTTTGTGGAGTTTGAAGTCCAGGGTATAATTGGTCTGCAAACATTTTTTGGTAGATGCCAAATGCCAAAATCAGATTAGCATGAATGGCAGGATGTAGGATTTCCCAGGAGAACACTGCACTGTAAGAGGATGAGTGCTCCTCACTCATTATCTGTGGTAGTTATAATGTCATGGTTGATCAGTGTATTGAATTTTCACTTTAGTGTAAAAATAAGATGCAAAATATTATTTCACACCCAAATCTTTAATAAAACCAAATTAAATAAAAACCTTAAAAGTAAAATTTGTAGTTGCAGGCTGTCCACAAATGGTGTTTACAATCACCCTCCTGTTCTCATTTATTTACATACTCAGTTTGTGTGACTGGATCAATATAACTGAGTTGAACAGACAATTATTGAATTTGATTCAGTCATATCATGGCTGCCACTTAGATTTTTGTGAGTCCTTTTATTCAGTTGGAAATCTTGAAAAAACAAAACAAAACAAATAAACTATTTGACGACATACTTTGTCTTCTTCAACTTGATTGCTTGATTTTCTGTTGCCTGATATCACTGTCAGCATTCTGCGTTCCTACGCTACTTTAACAGTCCCCAAATGTAAATTATTGTAGGTAAATTGGCTTATCGAGGGACATGATTGACCTGAATCATGAATTGCCACCAATGTAAGTAAGTAGGCAACAGTACTTAGGAAATAACAAAATATGTACAGTAGGAATGCCTTAATCTCATTATTCCACGAACAGAACCTGACATTACCACACTGACTGCAACCTAAAGTAGCAGCTCATTTATCCTTCTTTTGTGCCTCCAGATCAAAAGCAACAATTTTCATGGAAAAAAAAAGCCATGTAGAAAAAAAAAAAACCTCTCATAAACAAGCTGTCAGAACTGATGCTGATTTTGTTTAATGGTTAATGTGGCCTTCTTGACTTGACATGACGACTGCTCTGCTGTGACTTCTCAACCAGCCTGCAGTCTTTATTTAAGTCAGACGGCTGGGTGTTTAAACAAAAATTTAGAGCTTCTGTCAGAACCTCTGCTTGTCACATTAACTATTTTTGCTCCAGCAAAGGGAACGGTGAGGTATGAATGCACGTTCATAGGCGTCCACACTGTGGGAACAACAATCTGCAGCCACTTTCAAACATACCACCACTGGCGGTAATGGAAAGTGGAATAAAGAATATATAATATTTTTCACAGAGGTCTTATTAAAAATTTAGTGAAAGGGAAAGAGATGAATGCCATACTTTGATAAGACAGCTGTTGGATGATGGCACTTGCAATGCTTTGCTTGAAATCTTGTGAAATATCTGTATACAGGCAGGGTGCCTTACATCAGCTGATAACAATATGTTTCTTCTTTAGCTGCATCTGCTTAAATTAATCAGCACAGTATTCCATTAACCAGCACATCCATGGTTATTGCTACTACGTTTACAGGACGTACTAGTCTGCATAATCTACATCCGTCTATGGTGCAATGAGGATCTCAACACTGCGCATGATGTAACACGTGATATAGTCCTTGTCAGTCTAAAAGATAAATTCTCAACCAGTGCTGACAATATGACAGCCATCTTCAGCTTTGCATAAGTGACACAGAAGTGCTAGAGGGATTTCTAACAAAGCCACTGACACCTGTCAACATCAAGAATGAGACAGGAATGATGGTAGCCATTAATAACACAGTGGTCAGACTGACTGGACTGACAACATAGAAGTACTTATAAGACTGAGGGCAGGGAGGAATGTTCTGCACAGGAGGTTAACGACGCCAGGATCTGTCAAACATTGGACGCCTACACGCCAGAAGTTCTGTGCAGCATGGAATTGCTGACCATAAGAATATTGGCCAGACAGTGGACAGACGTTTACATGAGGCAGGTAAGATTACTGAACTGTAAAAAAAAAAAGAAAAAAAAGGCAGGGCATGAGGAAGCTTACTTATGTTTAGCCACAGGATGATACTGCCTCATCATTCAAGATACAACACAGAGCATATTAGGTGCTGATTTGTGTTGACAACAATCAGACTGAACTATGTTTCCAAGCCAAACAGCCTCAAACTCTTCCCATTAACAGGGCGCTGAGGCTGGAGGCTTTCATTCACCCTCAGAACTTAGGCTTTTTCTTTCTTTTTTTGAAAAAAAAAATCACATTCTCATTACTCTGCTTGACATTTTCTGGCATTAACCTAAAAAGTCTAGTCCACTCTGCAACAAAGTTGAGGATGGGAATGGATAAGGTTTTATTGATAGCAGTACAATTATTGATTGTGCTTTTTATTCAACTCTGCATCCATTCTGGACCAGACAGAAATCCTCTGTCACCTCATTGTTCATGTCAAAAAAAATCTCCTATCTTATGCCCTAATGTTTATTTGAGCTTAGTCAGCACCCATCAGCACTGATGAAGGAATTAATACTGTTCTGATGTTTCTCAAATTTTAAACCAGATGCCATTATCTCAGAAAACTGTATTTTGAGGAAATAAAACTTGGATTAGATTTTAAACAACCTGCACTTCATTGTGTGCTACATATAAGCTTTTCCCTCCAAAAGCAGTTCCATTGCACCAAACTTTGAAATTGTATTTTTCTTTCTGACGACTATGAAGAACGCACGATTAAAAAGCCAGGAAGACTGGTGATGCACTCACACCATTACTCTGCTGGGCTAGATACAGCAACCAGTTACGTCAGGGATGAGGAGTGGAATTTATCGTTACCAACCAACACTTTGACCACAATTGTTAAATCACATCTGTGTCAAGCTAGCAGAGATTAATGAAAAGGTATAAACAAAAATGGACACCAAAATCAAGCAGGCAGGGCCCTTGGAGGACCCAATCAGCAGAGCAAAAACAACTTATGATGTTTTTAAATCAGCAGCCCGTGTTTTTGAACATTCACCGTTGCGGTATACATATATGATAGCAGTTTACCTCATGATTTGGTTCATGTGAGCAAGCTAATAAACAATTATGAGTCTGTTACAAGATAATCTCTGGAGCAAATACTGTAGCTAACAAATCACATTAGGAGGGGGAAAAAAAGAAGAAGAATAAACAGGTGGATGACTAATCGGTGCGAACAAAACTGCCACAATGCATAAAAGCACTTTCATCATACTCACTAGAGAATTGAAGATATTAAATCTGGATGAATGCAAATAAAACAAAGCAAAGAAGAGAGGAAAATATGTAACCACCTTACATATCTGTAAACCATGATTACAGAACATGTTCTGTACATTCAGCTGCCTGGTGAGTCCAGCCCAGAAATACAGAGATGCTTTGTGAGGACCATGGGAGTTATGCAAGTTCTGCACACAACACCAGTCATTTTTGTTTTGGTTATATCATACCTACCTATTAGATATTCTAAAAATGAGTAAGTTGCTTTGGTCAGTGTATGTGTGAGCAAAAAAGTTAAAAAGACTAAAACTACTAAAATACAAAATAAATACATACATGCAGAAATGCCTAATTGAATCTAAAAGTGAAAACGCAGTCCTTTATTTTTTTTTCCATTTCCTCACATATATGTATTTAGCTATTGATTTATTGATTTATACATTTATAAGGTGGCTGTTTCTAATCAAGTTCTAAAGCAGAACTAGTCATCTGGGACAAGAAAGCACTTACTCCGACCAAACCCACATGAAACAAGCTCGCTATGTCAAGCTTTCAATTCCAGTAGATTTATTTGATGGCTTTAAGCAGACCAGTGACAGATCTACTTCAGCAGCGGAGCTGTCATGAGCGTGGCGCTTCTCCCTGCTTCTCTCAGCTTCTCCCAGCTGTCCAATCCTGCTTTAGAAACACCCACCTTATAAATGTATAAATCAGTTAATCGATAGTTGTATACATATATAAGTAAATGCTAAAATATAGAACTGTTTGTTAATTTTTAGATCCAATTATGGGTTTCTGAATATATTTATTTACTGTTTGATTATGGTACACAGTATTTTAAATTTCCAGGAAGACATCCCTAATCACTTCTGACCAGTTTTGTGTCAGCTGTCCCCTGAAGTAGATCTGCCACTGGTCTCCCACTTAAAGCCACCACACGAGCCTGTGGGAGTGAAAGCTTGACATGGCTGGTTTGTTTCACGTGGGTTCAGTCAGAATATACGGTTCCTTGTCCCAGGTGACCAATCCTGCTTTAGACCTTTAGAAACGCTCACTTTATTGCCACTGACACGGAGAAAAATAAGCAAATGTAAAACTACATCAACTAATAAGTGTATGTTTTTGAATTAATACAAGTTCTAGTATAAATAGATGTTTTTCCATGACTGCAGAAATTCACATGTAAATACAAAAATTACATGTATATATAAAAAAAAAAAATCAATAGTCTTAATATATACTTAAATAATTACATTTTTATATTTATTAATTCATTTCCTCTGTTCAGTTGTGTTGTGTTCCATTATTTCCGAGGTAACGGCAAGAGGAAAAGACTTGAAATGGAACTCGGTTGGGTCAGGCGACAGCTGAAGTGCTTCAAACATCTGGGCAGGCCGTTCCTATCTTTTGCATGTGTGCAAAAAATAAAATAAATCAATAATAGGTGCAAGCGTTAAGGAGGCAACTATCCCTTGTTCTCTGGTAGACCTGTGTTACCTACTGGCTACAATCTGCTCTGGGTGTAAAGGCTCGTCAGAGAGTGGCCAGCACGAAAGAGAAATGATTAATATTTTCTGCAGAATGCATCACTGCGGTCCGAGGTTTGGAATAAACACACTTTTTGCTGTCATCATTATTTTCCATGTTTACGGGTATGTTACAGAATCTGTCTCTAGAAGCCTCTGTGAAGAAGAACAGCACTCTATGTTTCTTCTTATACTGTATTAAATGCATTTTCTTAAATTGGCAGTGTACATACAGTATCTGGTTTACTGCCACCAGACCTTCATCCTAACCAACAGGCTTATCGCCTTAGAGTGCCTCTCCGATGCAACAGTTGCAATGGACTTTCATCCGATAGGAATTAATATGACCACCAGCTGATTTGGAAATAAGCAAGGTTAATGTACTGTATGCAAACAGTTCAGTTAGAAAAATCACACGGCACACAGCAAGTGCCAGAACATGGCAGCAAATCAAAGGAACGTCATTTACATCTTGCTTATGGCTGTTGTCGTAATTCAACACATATCTGTCAGAGCTAGACGCAGTTTCTAAATCACAAAGTATACACCCCAGAGTAAAGCCATGTGTAGCTTTAAGTGAAGCAGAACCCTGTGTATAGACACACTCACATGCACGCACACACTTGCACACACCAGCCTCTGCAGCCATCAATTCACAGCAGTGAAGCAGACTGCAGCCGGCTCCTCTCTCTCCTCTCCTGTACCAGAATTAATTTCTCCCCAGAGCTGATAGGCTACGCTCTACTGCAGCCAATCCATATAATTAGGCCGTCAGCAATGTAAACCCTTGGCTTAGACTTCAAGTCCATTTCAATATTAGGTACAGACATGACAATGGCTTCATCAAATGTGGGTTTTCCCCGCATTAATTTGATAAATTGTTCTTTCTTATCCCTCTGTGTGGCTTATCGCTGCGCACAACTGACAAATGTTTCACTACTGCTACACTGTTTCATCTTTTGTTGCACAGGGGAAATATTTCCTTCTTTTTATGCACATAATGCTTGATCTGTCCTGTCTCCCTTTGGGTTTTTATGGTGCTTTTAGTTTCTCATTATTAATGTATAAGTTGCAAGTGTTTTAATGGGCATTTAATATTGGCAGCTACGGAGACCAAAGTGTCCGCCCTCACCACTTCCTCCCTCCCCCTTTTCAGTCGGGTTACGTAAGAATTTTCCTCACTGAGCCAATTATGTAGGGTTTTGACAGCTGATCTCACTCCATATGGCAACAGCTCTGTTAATCGCCACCTCCAAGAGAACTGCTGCAGGACAGCCTGCGTGTCAAAATCACCATCAAAAACGCTGAGGCGTGGAAAGGGGAGGGTGGGAGATGAATGGAATGTGTGTTTGTGCATGTCCATGTGTGTGTTTTTGAGGGACAGGAGGCGGGCAGCGAGAAGAATGGAAAAATTAGCCAGAGAAAACAAAGTCAATGAGGCATGAAGGAGGCTTCCCTCTCCTGTGTTTTGTTGAGGCAGCCATGCCTCCTCATTCACTGTTACCACCAGTCTAGGGGAAAGGAGAGAAAAGTAATGCCTTGGAAGAGAAATGGAGGCTGGGTAGCAGGGGGAAAAACAGCGAGCCTATTAGAGGATATTTGGTTTCTTTTTGGCTTTGGGTAGGATTTTTGACTGGAGGGACCCTCAACAGTGAAAACCTTTAGACCACTCTCCTTCCTGAAGCAGACATTAGCCTGTATAAAACATCTGCACTTTCCCCAGTCAAATTGCATCTCCTTGGACTGAAAAAGGCCTTTGGGATTGGGTGTCAAGAGGGCATGTTGTACACAACAGAACAATACCAAGTTTCGAAGCTATTACAATTGCAATGACTTGCTTTGTGCATTGACTGATTACCTCTGGGGAAGAGGGAAATAGCCTGCATCAGCCTGAATCCCCTTTGTACACATGTTTACTTAGAGAAATGTATGATAATGGCTACGAGATCCTTAGCTGGCAGTCACATGTTCACATTAAACTGACATACAAAAGCTCAAAATGAACAGGATATAAATAGACCCTGTATTACAAAGAAAGAAAAAGTATCAGCTCTTTAAATTGAGCGCTGACAAGATTAAAGCTGCTAAAATATGTAATTGCAATCTGGC
This sequence comes from Hirundichthys speculiger, assembly GCA_018398805.1. NCBI lineage: Eukaryota > Metazoa > Chordata > Actinopteri > Beloniformes > Exocoetidae > Hirundichthys > Hirundichthys speculiger. The sequence continues at coordinate 797,464 of JAGFBZ010000105.1, forward strand.
CTGATGATGAAACAAAAATGGGGGAGCATGAAAAATCACCTTGATGCTGTAAGTAGTTGATTGTCTTGAACTGTGACGGTATTAACAGACAGCTAGCTGCTAGCACATTTAGCTGATGTTGCTGTCATTTATGACACACTCTTGCAATAGATGAAACTGAGACTAATAGTGTTTTCTTTATTATTTCATTTTTTTTGTTTGTTTTTGTATTTAACTGGGCTGTTGGTTCTCCAGTTTTGCTGCAGTTATAAATACAAGTTTTACTGTATAAGATATATGATGTATCACAGCAAATCTACCCCTGAAGCACAACATCACCAGCTCTGGAGGTGTATTCAGTATTGTTTTAATGTTCACAGAAGGTCGGTGGGAAACACAGTCATATACTAGACCTCGAGAATTTTTTCTTTTCTATTAAAGATGTAAGATATAACAATTACTCAGAAATGGTTTTGAGACAGATTTGATTCTTTTTTTAACAATAAATTCCATCTTCTCGCAGACAGTAAATCAAATATAAAAAAATTAACCCTTACAGTGAATAATCAATTATAAACATCAAGCTGGCAACACCGTGTTGCTGCATTTGACATATTCCTAATAATGGTGAGTTATTTACTACCTACGTCTATTTTATCTAATTTATTTTACATACTAAACACTTTGTTGCAGTATACCATTTCCTTTTCTGTTGAAATGTCCTTGTGGCAGCTTTATGCTTTTCCAAATGCTTGTGGCAATGTCCATGTCGAGCTTGAACATGAATGATAAACCTTTGAAGTTTAGTGAAAATACCCATGAGCTGCTCAACATTTAGAACACAAGATAGGCAGAAGGTGCATGACATGGTTCAGTAACTGTGTACTGAGGGCTAAAGCCTGACTGAATCACTATGGCTCATGTCAGAAGGCCTTAGACTCTGCCACTTAACACAACACCCAGGCGTACGGTCAGTGTCACTGTCCTGCCAAGGGATGACCTTTGATCAGTCAGAAAAGTGCCATAAACTGCCCACAGCTCTGTCTGGATGTAGAGAGATCCATGTTGAGGGGAGGATAAGGGCAATTACAAAAGCTTCTAACTATCGCAGCAAGCACCTAGCCTGTAAAAAAAAAAATTCACATGTTCTTTCGACAAACAGAGGTACTCCGAAGCAAAGTGCAAGAAGAGCCTGCCAGCAAATCTTTGGAGGTGGCACAAATATCTGGCTGCTGACACACAAACAGGGAGCTGAAAGCCAAATATTTTCATCCATAACCTGTGGAAAAAACAGAAATTCAGATTGCTGTGATTTTGGCCACCGTCATATCAGTTTTTTTTATCATAATATACACACAGCAGAAAAACATACCCTTTGATGCCGCTGAGCTACAATGAATTCTGCAAAAGAAAAATGTTGCATAGTTCCAGGATTACAGTGGCGAAGGTGAAGATTTTTAATGGAACTTGAATTTTTCTTTTTTTCTTTTTTATCAAATCTCCTGGAAACCATCACCATCTGGTTGAACTGTATTACATTTTTTTTTTAAGACCCAAGCGAACATACTGCTGAGTGGGAACAGGTGAATTTGTTTCACCTCTGATGCTTTCTGGAGTACGGTTGCACATAATCACCTGATATCAGGCATAATATTGTTCACTCTTGTGAAACTAAAAAAGGTTAAAAAATAAAAAATGCACAAATGCAATGTCTTTGTTTGATCTAGCCTCAACAGGCTTAATGCTATTTTTCTTAGCTGTCAGATCGCTGCAAATGTATGCATCACTGACTGTAATTAACATAAGAATATTTGGCAAAGTGCATATTATATAATGAACTGGGTTATTTTAGTGGATAACTAGTAGCAATGACGATCAGAGATAAAGCAACAGCTAATTGGTACTTGAAAGAGTCTTAGTTATGTAAAGTGTAACAGTTAAATGTGCAGGGTTGTAAATGCAATAACCATTTCCTTCATTACCTCCATCTCTTATGCTAATTATTATTTAAGGCTTCAAAGTGTTCACTGTTGTGCTTTGAATGTTTACGGCTGCTGACTAGACACCAATCAAGCTCAGCTCTCCTGTGCTGCAATCAAAGGCCTATCTTGACCGCTCAAAATGTCTCTTTGTTTACATTAATACCGTGTAGGAAGCAAAAGTCAGCACTTCCTGCTGTTAGGGTTATTTTTAGACACCGGTGAAAGAAGAAGAAGAAGAAGAAGAAAAAACAGCCAAAGAACACGTGTGATATTACATTTCCAACTTGCATGGAAAGTGAGGAGGCAGGAGATGAAAAATGGGAGGGGGGGGGGGGCACTGATGAGCAAGAAGGCATGGGGAGCAAGGCAGGAGAATGGATGGAAAGAAGAGAAGATGAGAGAAAAAAGAAAGCAAATGTGGGAGACAGTCACACTTGGTTTGCCTCATCTCTGGGCGTATCATCTGGCTTGCAGGGGGAAAATTACTGTACCAGTCCCCCGAAGGGCCAGAGTGACTTCCTTAACCACTTAAATAAAGTTGAAGAGTGCGATTGGCCAGACAGTGGTGCTGTCAGTGTGTTAATTAGACACAGTGCTTTATCAGAGCTGGACACTCATGAAGTGACCAAGTCTTTTACCATAAATGGCTGCATATAAAACTAACCTAAGGCATCTAATTTAAATCCATTCTTCATTTCCCTAAATTATATGTTCCTTACTGTATATAAAAGTGCTAAATCTTACACGCCAATGAAATGAATCTTTGTTGTTTGTCACTGTATAAAAATAATAAATAAGCACACACACTTGCAGCTGCATTTGTTTTGAAGAGAGCACTTCAAATGATTGAAGTCTTTGAAATATTTCCATATTTTGTAGTCCCCATCTCCAAAGCAGCCCTGGTGCTGTACCTCATTATACAGCAGATGCCAAAAGAACATTTACAAACTCCGTTTGTTGCTTTCTCACCTGCAGTTCAGTGTATTTATTCCACATCTGCTTACCATCTTATTTTTATTCATTGACTGTTTATCTTTCAAAATTAAGAGTGTGATTCGGAAATCAACACTTTGCGCATGATTCTCATTTCCGTCTGATAATCTGTTGTAGGTTTTATTTTTATGGATCACATCTAAGGTAATATTGCGTGTTTCTCTTCCTATGGTGCATACTCTTATTACTTTGATGTGTTAAGGGCAGGGGGGCACGCTTACGCAGGACACCTGTGATCTTTAATCTCGACAAGAACTATTCATCCATCATTGATATACTACCACAGGAAAGAGATTTCTGTGGAAAACCTTTGTCAAGTACAATACAAAATGCACTTAGAGGAAAAAGAACAATGTCCTTTTTTTTCAAATTAAGTGGCTTCTCAGTGCCGAGATCTGCCCCGAGATTCCTCAAGGCTCTGGATGTTGTAGGACTGTCTTGGTTGACACGTCTCTGCAACATCGCATGGAAATCGGGGGCAGTACCTCTGGATTGGCAGATCGGGGTGGTGGTTCCCCTTTTTAAGAAGGAGGACCGGAGGGTGTGTTCCAATTACAGAGGAATCACACTCCTCAGCCTCCCTGGTAAGGTCTATGCAGGGGTGCTGGAGAAGAGAGTTCGAGAGATTGTTAAATCCCAGATTCAGGAGGAACAATGTGGGTTCCGTCCGTGGAACACTGGACCAGCTCTATACCCTCACTAGGGTCCTGGAGGGATCATGGGAATTTGCCCAACTAGTCCACATGTGTTTTGTGGACTTGGAGAAGGTATTTGACCGTGTCCCTCGGGGGGTCCTGTGGGGGGTACTCCAGGAGTATGGGGTGCTGGGGGGGAGCTTGGTCCGCATTGCTGGTTTCGTTTTCAGTGAGAGTTGGACTCCGCCAGGGCTGCCCTTTGTCACAGATTCTGTTCATAACGTTTGTGGACAGAATTTCTAGGCCCAGCCAAAGAGGGGAGGGGTTCCGGTTCGGTGGTGTCGGGATCTCGTCTCTGCTGTTTGCAGATGACGTGGTCCTGTTGGCGCCATCGGGTGGGGATCTGCAGCTCTCGCTGGAGCGGTTCACAGCCGTGTGAAGCAGCAGGGATGAGAATCAGCACCTCCAAATCTGAGACCATGGTCCTCAGTCGGAAAAGGGTAGAATGCCTCCTCCGGGTTGAGTGAGGTTCTGCCTCAAGTGGAGGAGTTTAAGTATCTTGGGATCTTGTTCACGAGTGATGGGAGAAAGGAGCGGGAGATCGACAGACGGATTGGTGCAACATCTGCTGTAGTGCGGACTCGGTACCGGTCCATTGTGGTGAAGAGAGAGCTGAGCCAAAAGGCAAGGCTCTCTGTTTACCGGTTGATCTTTGTTCCAACCCTCACCTATGGTCATGAACTGTGGGTAGTGACCAAAAGAATGAGATCGCAAATACAAGTGGCGGAAATGAGTTTTCTCCGCAGGGTTGCTGGATCTTCGAGATAAGGTGAGAAGTTCAGTCATTCAGGAGAGACTCAGAGTAGAGCCGCTGCTCCTTCACATTGAGAGGATCCAGTTGAGGTGGTTCGGGCATCTGGTTATGATGCCCCCTGGACGCCTCCCTGGAGAGGTGCTTCAGGCATGTCCAACTGGGAGAAGACCACGGGGCAGACCCAGGACACGCTGGAGGGATTATATCTCTCAGCTAGCCTGGGAGCGCCTCGGGGTTCTCCCAGAGGAGCTGGTGAAAACTGCCCCCGTGACCCGACTCTGGACCAAGTGGGAGCTAATGGATGGATGGATGGATGGAATTATGATATAGCTTACACTTTTGTATGAAGGAGTAGTAAGTTCCTGTCCCATCCTTGTCAGTCAACTGCATATTGTTCTCTGGCACTATGTCACTCAACAACGATGAAACTAGCTCACAGAGCTACAGTGTACTTGACAGCAGAGGAAATATTTCATTAGATTTAGGAAGAGTTGTTCCTACTATCCAGCAAAAACCACTCCATACTAACTTTAGACTACCACCCAGGTTGTCTTTTTTGACAACTGCATATCACTTTATGGTACTGTGTCACATGTCAAGAGTGCTACAGTGGACCCCATGGCAGAGACGACCTAAGAGACGCATGAGAGTAATAATAGAACAGAAAGTGTGAGAAGGACTGAATAAGAGACCAAATAAACGTAAAACATAGACAGCATTGCAAAAGCAACTTGAGCTCCACTGCTTAGAGAAACCACCTAAAACTAACGAATAATTGCAAAAGCTCTTCCATGTTTTTTTTTTCAAACTTTGCTGTGCAAAAAAGAAGCACAGTGTTAACCTCCACTAGTGGCTATCTACATCTCTGGACTCGGATGTGTATCCAGGAAGAACCGTCACAAGTGGAAATGGGTATGCTGGTCAGACCCATCAATATTCCTGATCTTTTTGGGAATAAACGGGAACGTTTGCTCTAGACAGAATACAAAAATGATTGCCAAGAATGTTAGAGGCAGCATGGCCTAAAGCCAGGTTCTGTGATGCTGAGGGTTTGTATTATTGCGGTTGGAAAAAGACCATTTACAGTTCTCTGATGGCAGCGTTACTGCAGAAAAGCAAGCTGAGATTCTAGAGCAACATCTGCTGCCTTCAAAATGTCTTTTTATTTGTATTTTCCTGATCTGGGAATTTGAGTTCACCGAGGCTTTAACTGGCCATTGTCCACCATTTAAAAGACTTTAATCTTGACTAATTTTTGTGGATTATATAATCTTATGAATGGATATTTTCACCAAAACACCTCCGTGCAGTGATTAGTTGAGTATCTGGTTGGTAAGATGCTGCTTGAAGGTTGTTGATGAAAGTTTTTCATTTTGCCACAGGACACAAAGGATAATGCTTAAGATAATATCAAATTAGATAAGATCAGACTGATAAGGTAATATAGTCAACCAGATGTACATTTTTCTTGTTTCATAAACAGTTTGCACCCCACAAAGAGAGACCACACTTTATGCATAGCCCCAAAGCTTCATGGTCATTTCACCAGTTCTACACATTTGAAATCACAGCATAGAGTGTAAACACAGCTCACAGCTACTTCATATTGTAGCTGATATATTCATCCTCCTCATCCCCAGAATATACAATGGATAAGGGAAGCAAAAGCAACAGTGTTTATTCAGCCTGAAGACAGTAGATATAATAATCTTCTCGAGCCCAAGTTTTTCACAAAAATGAAACTTGGCTATTGAATAATTCATGGACACTTGAGTGTGTCACCAACTCAGCATTTAGCTTGAGGGAACCGTGGGAAAGCTCTGGAAGGGTTACTATTGTTCTCCTTTCATCTGTAATAAGTAGCTACGTACTCTGTATATTTAAAATTCACATCTTCATAATGAGGGAAAAAAGCATCCGTGCCTCGTGTATTTCATTTTGGATCTGTGTGACACAAACATAACAAAAGCCTAAGAAAAAATAATAAAATCCTCAGTTAATGTATTTATTTCAATTGTATCTGAGACAAATGTTCATAAAAGCATTTGACCCTCTAATCATGAAAACTTTCATGAAATCAGACACCATTGAAAGGCTGTATTTTTCTGCATGAGGCATTAAGAGCATTACCATTCCATGAATATCTCTCTGTGTTGCTGGAGCCATTTATCTGGTTGATAACACAACCTATTTACTGTGCTCTTTACACTGTGCCACAAATCTGCAAACACAAATTTCTTCCCGCTGTTTTTCCACATTACAACTGTTGAAGCTACAAGAGAAGGAGCATATCTGCCACTGCGGCTGACGCCATGCACAACTGTTAATTCAACAAGAAATGGGTTGATGTTGCAGTTATGACTGACTTGCTTCTACAATATGAGTCCGTTTCAAATGGGTAGTAAATAGACATGCCAGTTGCTCCACTGTTGCCTTTGATACCGCCACAGTTCTGAGACCTGTAATCTTTAAATAGTATGTATGTGGGCCTATTTGTAATTGCTTGGTAAAATTAGACACTGAAAATTGCACCTTCCCCTAAGGGAAGCAGTCATGAGTCGCAGGATAGATGAGACAAAACACAAAGAATTCTGATGTGGTGGAGAAGCAGCTTGGGAAATGAAAGGGAAGATGAATCCCACTGAAGTGCGGCGTGTTGGTAGAAGAGGTTGGAGTGCAGTGCGTGTCTCAATCTATTTCCAGTGGCTTTTGCATGACTTCTTGCCCTTGTGCTCGTTATTTCTCTGTCTGTGGAGGGAAATGACAGATAACAGGTGATAAGCAGAACCCCAGGTAGGGAGATATCAAATGTTGTACAGTAGGAGGGCAGAACAATATTTTGGCAAGACTTCTGTTGAATAAATGTTTCTATATGCAAAACAGGAATATTTAAAACACATGGAAATAAGTGTATCATAAATGTTAACACAGTGATTATCTAGAAATGAAATGGGCTACCAAAGAGTGAGGCTGTGATTACAATTCAAATACTTCCTATTATTTTTCTTTGAAGGCCAAACTGAACAAGCTTGCACCCTGTGACTAAGACAATTGGGAAAGATTTGCAACCTAGTAACTCTTAAGAGTGACATTAGAAAACCTCCGGCAAAAATGATTACTTCCATTGCGACTACAGATTTGGAATGTTTTACCAATATTACCAGTATTAACAGTACCAGATGACCTTTTTAGTGAAAGTGCCAGGCTTGGAAACCAATGAAAAAGTGTCATTGGCTTTCTCTATAAAACAAATATAGCCCAAACCAGAGCAGATAAGTTCACCTTATGAGTAATGTACAGTAATGTACTGACTTGTAAGATGGTTTAGCAAGTCTGGAAAGGGTGGGTAACCTTTGAACATATTTACCCATACAAACTAAATGCTGTGGAAGCATTTGCAGAAGTTACTTTGAGAAATTAAACTTGCAAATTGGAGCAGAAATATACTACAACTTTTAAATCTAACTTTTTCCACCCATTTTTTGTTTTGTACTGGAAATGTTTTAGAATATAAGCACCAAAAATATACAGCTTAACTAAAAAGGCATCAAACCTTTTAGTGGCCACTTTTTGTTTTTCCAATTTTTTTGACTTGTCAACAGTGTTATTATGATGCATGAGACTAAGATAAGTTAATATGTTGATTACATGTTGATACCATGTTAATGTCACGATGTCATGTTCACAGATTGAGTAAAGTAACGGTAAGCCTACCTTAAGACTTGGTATCATATAGAGAAAGAGAAATATACATTGTTGAGTGTTGCCTATTATACCTAAACCAGCTAGTTTTCATCAAAACGAATGCAGCAGTAAATGACTTTGGCGGCAACCCAGTGACAGTTTGCTGTTTTTTAACGTCAATAATGGCATTGCTTTTCCTGTAGCTTATCGGTACGCCGGTACTGACCCAATTAGGTTCCGGTACCAAAAATGACTCATACATGGTTCCCATATATCGCTAAGAGGCACCATAAACAACACAAAGATACTCACAAGTGTGTGTCTGGACGAGAAATAAAGAGTAAGAAGTGAGCTGGTGGGTCAAAGAAGTGCATGTACTTAACCCGTCATGAAACCTGACTTTGCCTCAGTAGGTGCTGGTAAATGAGCTGTGGAGGTATAAATTGATTTGATTAAGTGTAATGCAGCAGGAAAGTCTGCAGAGAAGAGTTGTTCTTTGGCTTAATATCACTGGGATCTTTGGTTTTAACGGTTTTAATTCTTTAAATAAAATAAGAAAACAGTTCCTTTCCTGTGTTCTTTTATCAGTGAAGACTGGGAAGTGAGTGCAGGATTACTATTAATTGTAGATTCTTTACAAACTTAATGAAGTATAGTTTTTCCATTGTCCACGTGAAAGTGAGGCACCTCCAGCGCTCTATGTGATGCGCACACTCTGTGCTAAAAGTGAATGTTATTCTGGTCAGTTTTATGGGTGAAGGTGAAATAGTTGTCCCAGCACCGGAGTGAAAAGAAAACTCTTTAATGAATGGTGAGTAAAACACCTTAAACCAAGAAAAGTAAACCAATATCATAGTTCAGAAACACAAACTTAATAAAGTCCTACTCAGGACTTGTGTTGTGACAGGAATTTAATGTGTTTGTACTTCTGTGTGTACCACACACAATGGATCTATCTGCAAGATGCTCATCCAAGTGAGACGTTTGTTTTGGTAAATCTCAATCTCTATTACAGCTTGTGAAAATATAAAAGACATTATCACCAGAGCACAGGCAGTAAAATGTGTTTCAGAGTCCCCGTGTGTGATGAATTTTACTAATTAATGAAATGCAATGCTCACAAATACATTATCACAAAAATGACATTTGAATGTCATTGTGGGCCTTTGAGCTGCTTTAGCCAAGCAGCCCATATGACAGACTTTTTTTTGTCTGCAAATTAAGTTATGTGACTTTCCCTAAATCTGTGCAAAAATATATTTCACTTCGTTACCCCCCCCCCAAAAAAAAAAAGAAAAAAAGCACTAATCAAATTGAATCACAATAGCAAGACAATGTTTTGCCTTTACAACCCTTAAACAAACATCATGCTTAATGCTCCATGAAGCAATAACACACACTTCGGCACCTAATCAGTCATAAACATTAACTGTGGCATCTTGCGTTTGACATAAACTGTAATTGAGCATAGAAATGAGTTTTTGCAAAGATGCAGGGAGCGAAGGTTATGAATCTTCAGCATCTTGATCGGCTGTTCTCAGTTTGTGCCCTCACAACTGTGAGGATGAAAGGATTGTGAAAATATGGGACTCACACTGCTTCCAAATCAGCATCTCTGCATTTTTTTTCTCTTTTCTTTCCTTCATTCATTGAGCGAGGATCTGCAGAGCCGTGTTACGTCAGGCCCGTTGCCCCGCATGCAAGCTGATGTCTGTTCGCTCAAATCCTTAAGTGTCTCTTCCCAGAAGTCAAACAGTTCTCTGAATATAGATCTCTGCTCACAGGGTAGCTGAATGAGACATGATCTCACACTGGTGGGTGATGACATTGCCAGAAACAGCCAGTCTCTGAGATCTGTTTCAACAGAGTTGAAACACATGTTATCGGCTGCTGGAGGTTGGAGGCAGGGGTGAGATGAGGGTGAGAGGTCAGTGATCCTCTGGACTACTGAGAGCAAACATGTCTGCTCATGGCCAGATGATGCAATGTGATGTCTCCCCAGCCATGGACTAACATGCAGGGTCATGACCTGAATTCCTATCCCTTGGCAACAGAGAGATGTTATTGTTTACACGATCATTTTCATTGAAATTGTACATGCAAATGCTGAACTTGACTTCAATTGCCTTGTGGTTTGAAATGATTTTAACTTCACATTTGTGCTCAAAGTCAAAACAAACCAAAAATAAAATAATGGTACTTCTCATCTGTTTGTCATTTATCTTTATGCAATTTTTAGATTTCATACTTAACACAAATCAGTGGGATGTGACTGGAATAAAATCTAGTTTGATGGTTGCAGCCACACTGGAAAAGTTCTCAAGATAATACAGAAGTCTCAATATTTTAGGTATAATTTGAGAAAAGCTTCTTTAATTATTTACAAAAAGAAAATGCATTTTATTAGGTTTAAGATTGACTGTAAAGCCTCAGTATCAAGCTTTTGTTTGCCTTATTCATTAAAGAATATTATTCATGTGGCTTTGAAGCCTTTGTTAAAATAAAGCATTTTACCTGGGAGAGAATTAAAGAAGAACTTCACATATATCAGCTCTCTGCTGGAAACACACGGTGGAGAGGATTGTTTCTGTCTTAAGGTATCAGATGGAAAACCGTTCAGTTAGGTTGGCTTTATTTTCAAACTGGAGAGTAATCATAATCCTGCAGGCTAGTGAAAAAAAAAGAAATACTGGATATGAAATGCACTTTAATGATGAGAGAGTGTGTTCTTTTACAGTACAGCTATTTTTAAACCATGACGTCTAATGGTGAGCAGGGGGCAGCTTTCTTTACTGACGCTGCTTGGGTTAATTAATTAATTTATTTTTTGACCAAAGTCAGCACCTCTGTTTCAGATCACAGGATTAGGAGCCAAGGATGAACAACGTGAGCAGAGCCCTGGCATAGACAAGGCTCCTTGCTGCCAGCACACTTCATCCATCCATGCTGGCATCCTGTCTATCATTCACACTCCGCAGTAGGTCCACGCCTTCCACACACATCACCGAAGCACGGATTAGTTTAGGAAACAGGATACTGCAACCAGTGCTGCACAATATCAAACATAAACACCAACAAAGGCATGGTCTCACTTCGGCATCACAGTGAGCTCTCCGCTTTTCTTGTTTCTTCCACCACAGGTCAGCAAATCTCTCAGTAGCATCATCTCCAGAAATATTAAAAGCACAGCAGCCAGCTAGACAAACTGCTCTCACCAGCAGTCATTTCAGACATTTCTCTTTGAAGGTGAAGTGTCACTTGACCGATTTGAGCACCTACACCCCCACCCCACAACCCCACCCCACTTTTGGTGTAATTTATAATCAAATCAATGCAAAAACACAAGTGCAAGTCAAATTATTGACTTGCTCTACAACTTTTTTGGACCATCACTATCTCCTCTACAGTAACCACCAGCACTACATGATTTGGTGCTCACATTTTTGTGTTCCCCTGTGCTCTAATTATCCGCCCTTCATAGGATGCGATTCTGCAGATCAGCAGCAAACAAATGAGTTGAACATGTGATAAAACAGGTCATTTTTTTATAATACACAATTGAGGGATGCCGCTTAATTTTGCATACCAAGATTTCGACATTTTTAGTTCACTCATCATTTACCTCCATAACAATGAGTTTGTGTGTTTACCATTATTAAAGATGCAGTTATAATCTGATCACATTCCAATTGAATCTAATTTGTCATAATCCACTGATAATCCAGTTCATTACAATTCAAATTCATTCAATGCTAATGCATTAAAAAAACAAAGCTTAGAGTTTAGGAACCCCACACATTGCATCAAATCTTCACTGCAGTTCAACAACGCTATCCTGAGCTAAGCACAAGGTGATAGTGGAAAAAGGAACAGCTCCTGTTTAACAGGAAGGAGCCTCCTGCAGAACCTTTAAAGCCACTCGGCTTTAAAGGCAATGCCACTTCTAACCACAGTGGAGCATATAGATTTGCTGTACTGATAAAATAGCCACTGACAATACTGGGAGTATTGGGAGAAGCACTGGGAAACACAGTTTGTAATATCACTTTGCCCCATTAGAGATGCACTTTGTTGTCTCTTTTGCAGGGGCTGGCTCATGAACTTCCTTGCCATATGCTGCTCCCATGTTGTGACTGCTACATAGATTGGCTTTAATATCCATTTAGTTAACTATGGAAATAGTTTGCATCTCATTTTCAATTTTTTCTATTAATTTAAAGGTTTCTGTAACTTTTGGACATCTGAACTTGTAGTAGATACTTGACTATTGCTAATTCAAATATATAAAGTAAATGAGTTAAGCATGTTTTCATTATTTCTGAGTATTCATTAAGACAGTGATTCCCAAAGTGTGGGCAGTGGCCCCCTGGTGGGCCGTCGTGGCACTGCAGGTGGGCCATGAGAGGTCATTAAAAATAAACAAATATGTTTTGAAATTCTCAATATCTTTTAAATATGTTTTTAATTACCTTATAATATTCATGACACAATTAAAAAAAAAAACATTAAGAAGTAATAAAACAAACCAGTTAGGTGTTATTCTACTGTTATCATAAATGTCACCTTATTTGTTGACCCTTCACATTAATATCGGAACGTAGCTTCTAGTCCTGTATGTTAAATACAGTTGTAATTAAAGTTTGGGTGGGCCGCGGAGATTTTTCACATTTCAAATTGGGCCATGGTATTCTGAAGTTTGGGAATGGCTGCATTAAGATGTCACCCGTGTCCCATTTAACACAATGTTTAATATAAAGGAACAGCACCCAAGAAATCGTATTAATGTTTTCTCTTCATCATAGCCCGGGTAAAACCTCATAAAAAGCTCACAGAGGAAGCCCTCAGAGATGCAAGTTTCTTAAATAAATAAAAGTCAAGTTAAATCATTGGATTCTTAGCCAGTGGATTCATTTTACAACACTCTATTTGGATTTTCACTCTTGAAAAACTAGTCTAAGATGATGGATGGTTATTAGTTACTTTATAAAATCTGACATTTATGTTGCGGCTCTATGTAGCTTCTATTATACGCATTCATTTACAATGTGACAGTGTAAATTGAGTGTGTTATTGTTGTTAGATGCAAGAGTGTGCATGCAAATGAATGAATCATGGAGGCTTAGCAGCACCCCTTATATATATTAAGGGGGACAGCTGTAAAAGAAGGGGAAAACAAAAGGAACCATTGGATTCCCTGATGTCTGACGTAAGAAGACATAAGTCTTATGAAATATGCATTCAAAGAACAAGCTCTAACTGGAGGTGAACACTGATCAAGCACTATACATAGAAAAAAACTTCAAACTTCGATCAATGTGTCACAATTTGAAATTCACATTGAACATTTCTATACACAGTTATCTCAGATCAAGTGTTGTTGTGCTGGTTCATAAATGATGGAAAATTGACTTTTTCCAAACAACTTGAAACCTCTTTTTTTGTGTTTGTGTGTTTCAATTAAAAAAAAAAATCATGACTATTGACACTGGCTGGGACTGAAGGTTACAAAAAAACAAACAAACAAAATTGTTATATATATTCTTGCATGTCAAAAAAAGTAGTTTTTGAACATTCACTAATAATTTTGCTCAGCCATCCTTTTGTGAAATATTGCTATGCCTCAATCCATACTTGAGTGTTTTCCATTAAGATCTTGTGGAAAACGCTGAGCAAAAATGACTATTGATAGGACAGATCTTTCTTTTATCTCTGAGAAAATGCCAGGCTATGTCTTTGCGCTAAAGTTGTAGCTGAAGCCTGTGATTAATTGACAAGATGACTGACAAATCAAATGTCAGAGACTGTCATTACTTTTGGTATTCATCTATAAGCTGCAAGCCATGTCTCCTTGCCTTTCTGTGGATGGAAACACACTTGACAGCTTGGTTTTCATCAAATTATCACCCATTTCTCCTCATGAGAATTTAAATCCATTAAGACTTTCTGAAAAAAATTAACACTTCTGTCAAAAACGTGAGGGTGTATGGTCTCTAAACAGTTCAGATAATATGAAAAAAAAAACCCTTAGAATTGAAGACTATGGTCTTTTGAATCCATTTAAAGCTACAGCCTGTTTTTTTTAAAGGCACAATGTAACCAAAGTTCACTACACCTTCAAGCCTGTTCAGTAATGTGGCTGAAACCACATGCAGATTACTTACTCTAGGCTAAAGAAAGCAGCTAGCTGGACTCTGTCGAAATTAAGTGAACAAATATATCTCCCTAGAAACACCAAGACTCATAAATTAAAACATTATACTTCATTTAATAAATCTGTACAAAAAAAAATGTATATATGATCCGTTGCAATTTACTCATGTGCTTTGCTGGACACAACCATGCGAGCTGTTTTTGGCCTCAGTGTTTATCCAAGCTTAACTAATAATCTGGTCACTAAATCTTCTAACTCCTGGTGGGAAAACAAATATGCGTATTCACCAAAAAGTATATCCAAAAATATAGTCTGTAAAGAAAGTAGAGATAGGTGTGGAAATATTTGAAAAATTACTTTTTTATTTAGCTGTTTACCTAAAATATTTTCAAGTTACAGTTTGAAAATGTTCGTGCCATTAGGACTTTAATAAATGAAATTAATTTCCATTCATGTATCACTCAGGTGATACGTGGGCTTTCTTCCATCATTCCATCTTTCTTCCATCTATCATTTAAACACATTCAAGTTATGGAGTAAATTCCAGTTATATCTTTTTCATTAGGAAGTGGTTTCTGTGAAATCAGAATATCAACGTATCAATATCAAATATAGAAGATTCCACAATTAGAATGTTAAAACTAAGGCTGGGCAACGATTACAAACTTTTAATCGCGATTGATCACCTGATTTCCCCGATTAATCACATTATATACGCTAAATCAAATGATGAATTCAAAATTGGGGTAAGGTGCACTTTTATTTTAAATGTTTTGCTCCCATATGAATGAAAGTGCCATAGCATTTGTTGTTGTGCCAGGGCATTAATGTCATCCTGTTTTTTTTATGAAAAATAAAAGAAAGTCTATCAACAAAATCCTGAGCCACAATCAGAACATTAAAACAGCCAATTTCTGAGTTACAGCAGAAAATTTTAACAGGGAGTTCAACTTGGCAGTGGTTACAAATAAACTTGTTTCTGTTGAATCCACCGCCTGGGAGAACTTTAAAATGAAAATGTTCATGTGAAAGTTCTGTAACTTTACAGCTCTCTACGTCTGTTTAAGCTTTCCCGCATGTTTTTCCCGCCAATTCTCTCCGGTTCAGCAGCAGCCAGTATTAGACTTTTCAAAACAAAAGCATGTGAGTAACATACATTAATGTGTGATGAAATAAATGTTGGCATTAATAGATTGAGTTAATGCAATAATAACGTGTTATCTTGACCAGCCCCAGTTAAAACATTTCAAAACTATAAAAAAAAAAGTAGTAGGTTTGGATCAACACATAATCTGACATACAGATCATCATACGTAAACATAGGGAGGCCCTGAGATGGTTTGGCGATGCATTGCTTCCATTGATACTTAGTCACTAGTGTTCATTGATAGTTATAGATTGATAGTTATAGATAGACATTGAAGTGTACAAGTATATACTGTCTGCTCAGATTAAAATAAACTGATTGGACAATGATTGCGCACAAAACTCAATAGCTGAGACAACAACCTAATCTAAGGCAAAATGAGCTACACCTCACTTGCTGAAGACAAAACTAAAGACTGAAATATCCACAAACAAACGTTTTAGGCCAGCTGTAGTACAGGCCTGCCAAAGGATGTCAAAGGGCGAAAAGGAAACATGCTCACTGGTGATATCCATGGTTTCAGGCTTTAAGCAGTCACGGCCGGTAAAGGATCCTTGACAACGTATCAAAAAGAAGCCTTCTACATATGAAGCAGTCTTCATGCCTAAAATATTCATCCAATCTATTGAGTTAAAACGCTCACATTAAAGCTGAGTCTGCACTAAAACTGCACATAAATTATATTAAATGCAGCAAACATATGCAGCTAAAATAACCATATCAGTAGTATTGCCAAAAATATTTCCAACAAAATTGCATGAATACCAGTGATTATATTTATTTATAGTTTTTCAGGATGCGCTAAGTATGTAGGTGCTTTTAAAAAATACTGATTGAAATTTTTGTGGCACCAGCTTTCTTGTTCGCAATACAGGCTACAAGCAGTACCATTAACTTGTACATTCAAGTTCCTGAAGCACACTGGAGCTTGAAAAGGAAGATCAAGAGAATCCACATTTTATGAGTTAAACAGAAATTATTTTCTTTTCTTTTTTTTTTCCCTGAAGTGGAAATAACAGCCACTTTATGATCACATCATACTTGCGTTCCAGATAGTCATCCTGGGGGAAGAAAACATCAGATAGTAGTGCTTTTACCCTGCGGGGAAAATTTCATTGTCATTTTTAAAAGCTATGACTGTCCAATTAATGTTTGTTCAGTTTCAACATTGACATAAAAATATAAATAAACATACCAAACATTTTGTTCCTAGGCTGCAATGAAAGCAGACATAATACTTAGTACTGAATTTCTGAACATCACTTCAAAGTCCCTATCTATGTCCCCTTGCACTGACTGACTGAACATATAAGAAAGTTTGATTCTCAAAAGGAGAGAAACAGAAAGGCTCATTTAAAAGTCCCCCTATGGGACCCCGAGTCACTGACCGGCATTTAGAACTGAAGCGCTTGTCTTCACGTCAGTCTGATTGGAGCTGTATTTTTCAAGAACCTCATCAAACTGTCTGTGACCTCTGTGTTGACCAGAGCAGAATGCTGCTATGATTGAAAGACTGAGTGCAAGTGATAAATGACAAAGAATGGGACAAAAAACAGACAGCAGAGGCGGATTAAAAAAGAAGAGAAGGAGAGCCAGGGGCTTAATCTTTTTTAATAAGAGGATTCGGATTTAATTTTTGTATTTCACATTGCTGCAGAGCATGTTGTCCACTCGTTTTTATGTGCAGTGTCTTGTTTTTTCTCATGTATGTGTATGAATGAATAGCCGGAACCACACTTTAGAAAATTGCCACACACGAGTCACCAAAAGGATAGATTTGTTAGTTAAGAGCTTTTGACTGATATCAACATGTGCTATGACAGTGCTCTGCTGTCCCATTAGTCGAGGGCAGGTTGGCACAACATCCAACTGCGGCGATGGCGTACAAATCCATCCGTGTTCTCCAGACAGTGATAATCCTCACTGATCTCCTCTTTGCCCCCCCCCTCCATCCTCCCCAACCATCACACAATGGAAAGGGAGGGTGGGTGGTAGATAAAGAGACTGACGTGGGAAATAGAATCAGAAAACAGTGACATAAGAGAGGAGAAGGGATGTTAGAAAAGACAGCATGCACGAGAAATGGATAAAGAGAAATATGTACGAAGCAGCCTCACATCAACCTTTTCCAATGATGTCACAAAGGCTCACTGTGCTGCCATGATGCACATGATATGCAGGAGAGGATTAAGCAGTAATCACAGGGGTTTGGCTGTCCTCACAAGGGAGTATATAAATCCCTTCTCTCCAGCCAGGAGTTGATCCCTCTGCTGGCTTCTCTGAGGGATGTACCTGGGCAAACAGTCAGTGGTGTTGGAGGATTTAAAGACACTTCTAGGAAGGAGTTTTAAGGCACCTTAAACACAAACAAACAGTTTAGAGAGAGAGAGAGAGAGAGATGTAGAAATCTATATAACAATGGCAAAGAAAACGTCATTTTTCTATTTTTTGTTTTTGTGTGACACGGTACATTATACACATTACATTACAGTGAGGTGGTCTTTCTGCTGTGCCTTAGGCCTGTCGCACCTCCAACGATGCCTGTGGTGGACTGTGAATGGCAGGGGCGTCCTCCTCCCTGAGGCAGGCCTAAACTTGACTGCATACCACAAAGGTTTTGCTACAGGGTCTTCCGCTGGGGACCACCGCTTTATGATGTTTCGCCCCTTAGCCCAGAACACCTCCTGGTGGCGGGGCAGTGAACAAGGATGTCTCTCTGACACCCCCTGCAGCAAAACCTACCCGAATGTTGCTCCCCAAGCCTTGTCTCATCGTTTCAGCCAGGGCCAGTGGCTTGCTTTCTCAGCTCCTTCTGAGAGCTCTTTGGTGGATCTGCTCAGTGTGGCTCCACATAGTCCCAGTTCCTTGAGCAGGCGTGATGTTGATCTGCCCATAAAGCCTCTAGCTCCCACCTCCACTGGGTACAGCCTCACGCTCCGTCCACTATGGGTGAATTCCAATTCCTCTCTTAACCCTCAATCTCAAAAATGCGCGCTCCCGTGAAGTGCAAGTGCTGTCCCGATTCTTAGAAAGACAAGTTGAAGGACGTTTGAGGGCTGTATTGCCCTCAATATTGAGATTCTCCTGCACCACCCTTAGAAGTAAGGGCTACCCAGGAGGCAATTTCGCCAAGATGTCTTCGAAAAGGATGGCGTCAAAAAAAGCAAGCTACAAATGTAAGTATTTTTCGTAGTTAAAAAACATATACATGTTACCAAACTATCTTTCTGTCTTTGTTATATATATTTATATTATCTTCCTCTTCTTCTATCTTCGTCGTTGTCGTTTTCTTGACAGACTGGACGTAGCTTTGGCGTAAGGCCCCCCCCTCACAGCCTCAAGACGTGGTGTCCAATTTCTAAGTCACGAGATAGCCCTTACACTTACTTTGGAGGGCCAAGATTGAGAGTTAAGGGCGAGAGTTGAGATTGAGGATTAAGGGAGGAATTGGAATTGGCCCTTTCTCTGCACTTCGCAACCAGGTCTGCATACTTCGCCTTCTTTCTCTCGTAGGCAGCTTCCGGTCCCTCCTCCCATGGCACTGTCGGCTCAATCAGTATTTCTGACTTCACAGCTGCAAACAGCAGCACCACGTCTGGTCTTAGGGTGGAGCTGCATATCTCCTGTGGGAACTGGAGCTGCCTACCCAGGTCCACTTCCATCTTCCACACCGCCCCTGGTGTTAATAACTTGGTGGGTGGTCTCTTGCTGGTATGGGTTGCGGGTTCCGCTTGCCTGAGGAAGTGGATCCTGCAACGACTTTCTGAAGGACACTGGTTGTTTGCCTCTTGTCAACTTTCCTCCAGCACCTCTGCCAGCTTCCTGAGCACTTGGTCATGCCACCATCTGGGCTTTATGCAATGGGAGGGGAATGAGAGGGGTGAGAGGGGCTAGGCCTATTTTATAAGAGCATTTTCATAAAGTGAATGGGTACCACTGACCAGGCTAAGGAATACTGGAATCTAATAAAGCAACTCTACATTTAAATAATTTCAGTTTTTACTGATGTTGCAAAATTGTGAAAAACTGTCTTTGTTCATTATTTATATCAAAGTGTACTCCACACTGATAATAACAAACCTAAAGTTAATCTAAAAAAAAAGACTTAGGGCTCATTTTCAGTTTAACAAATGAAAATTAGCAAATCATGAGCTTTCAAAAGACCAACTCAGACAGTACTTTTCGTAACGCTTCAGGAGTTTGTGAGGTCTTTTTATGTTTATGAAGGTTTATTTTACCGTGTACTCCACATGGAACCTACTGAATAAAAATCACTTGGTTGCATCCTGCTTGAATCCCTAATGTAAAATCTCAGTGTTAATATGTACATATAGACAGGTTTTTATTTTATGTACAACGGTAAGCAGCCAGTGACCTGAATAAAACCATTCACAACATCTAACAAGTGTAATAGGTTAACCATTTAAATTTGTGTTTAACTTTGATATGCCACAAAAGCTCGTTAATAAAAGTATTACTGTTGTTTAAAGTGAAATTAAAGTTAACCATTTTGTAACCAAAAACAATAAATAGCAGTCTTCTCCTGACATAAACTAAGAAATCTGAGTAATAATTTTCAGAATGAAAGCTACCATGCACATTCATTAAAAAAACCAAACAAACAAACAAACAAAAAAAACATGCCACTGGCCTTAATTCAAAGTTTTTCTGTAACTGATGTCCTTCTTGGCAAGTAAGTTGCCGCTGCAGCAATACAGCTGCTAGACATTAATGCAACTGCCAACTTTGCTTCTTTGTTTTTGTGTTTAAACAGAGTAAAATATTACAAATCAGAGCTTGAAAACAGCACCATCTATCCTGCCAATTTCGTTACAAGTGACTGCTGTGACCAACCGGTGTATGTGTATTGCATCTGACACTTCTTGAGCACAGGGAGTTTTATTACTGTGACCTGTTCCCTCTCATTCCTTTCTTCTTTCTTCTCTGCTCTGTCTCTTTCCACAAGCCAACCGCATCCTTTGTTTTATTCACTGTGAAAACTGATAAAGTTCTTTCTTCCTGGCTATGATGCAGTGTGAGACGGGGAGAGTAAGACTGCCCAATTTGCCCATTTTTGTATGGCATCTATGTGAAACACAGGGCAGCAGAGCAAAGGCTGCAAAAGATCAAAATAAGAGATTTCAAGTGAAGATACATTTTGATAAAATGTCCAGTTTCTTACTATCTTTTTATTGAGCATATCAGTCAAAAGGAAGAGCCCATTCTGTGGAGAACTGAAGTGAAGGCAAACACACTGAACAAGGATCTCCCACATCTCAGCTCCCACGACTGACTATCACCTCAAAGCTATTTCTGAAAATAGTTTGCAGCTATGAAATATGTGCAACTCCTTCTAACACGAATATCAATGGTGGATAAGTGTGCTTTTACAGATTCTTATTCATCTAGGTCATGGTAAGCCTAAAAAAAACTTCAATAGAAGGCAAAAGGACAGTATGTTTCAGTGCTTTCAAAGAAAATATATTCTGTTCGTATTGGTAGCTGGTAAACCCAATTCCCATGTTGTCGGTCATTTGTTGGAATATGCTTGACATTGGGCTGTATGGATGTAAGAGGCCTTCGATTCTAAGTTGTCTGGGCAGGACAGCTGGCAGACCCCGTCACAGAAACATTGGCTTAATCTCCGATCTATGAAAGCTGACATGCCCTCTTCACCTCCTGTCTTTCTATCCCTGAATTTTAAATCTGCAGTCTGACACATCTCTTAACTTGCTTCTTTTCCTCTAGCAGTCCTTCTGTTAAAACTGGTTTTGTACGTGCCAGTTCCTTTTGCTTGATATATTTGTCTGCTGCATTCTTCTTCCTGAACTCCATGGAGCTTCTTAAATTCCTAATGCTTTGCTTTAATAAATCAAACCCTGACCATTGAATTGTAGATATATCATAACTATTTCATGTGAATCTGAAATATGTGTACATGGCAGAAAAAAAAGGAACTAGAAAATCACTCAGAGAGCACAGACCTCCGCCAAGTGCAACAATTCCCCCATATAGCGATTTACAGATAGCGATAAAATCCGCCTTCTGGATCAGATCCGGATCAGCCTTTGAAATTTGATAGAGGTTCACATTGTCAAAATTTCATGAGTTTTGGGCAATAATTATTGGAGATATTAAGAAAGAAAATTTTCAGGCCCCACTGACCGCTATGTTATTGAAAATTTGAAAGTGATCCAGAATCCAGGATTTCTTCCAGATCACAGCTAAAATGAAATCAGTTCTTCCTTTTCACGTTTCTGACAACTCCTGAAAATGTCATCAAAATCCATCCATAACTTTTTGAGTTATCTTGAACACAGACAGACAGACAGACAGATAAACGCCAGCAAAAACATTACCTCCTTGGCGGAAGGTAATAAAATGTCAAAGCAAGCATAAAAAACCATTAAGCTACTAAACAGAAGACCGAAGACAATTAGCTTTTTCCAAGAAAAGCTCACGTTTCCTCCAAGAAACCTGAGCAGAATGGATATGTGCATGTGTGTACTGTGAGGAGAATGACATTTACGAGTGTTTCAGCATGAAAATGTTAATAGTTCCAAATTTTTCAAAGCCACGAATAAAACCTACTCCTGCCTCTGACCATGCATAGTGTTAGTGTAAATGAGGAGCGCACATAAATATTGCTCTTAGTCTAATATGGACTGTTATTCTCACAATATGCAGAGATGTTAAAACCATTTTTTAGACATGGTAATACATTTGAATTATAGCATATCCATCAAAATATACACTTTTCTTCTGTATATTTATCTTGTCTTGCTTTAGACTGTGTTGAAGTGTCAGCGGGTTGATTAAATGGACTTGTGCTGACAGACCCACACAGCAACTCAGGCCATTATAGAGCACCCCAGTGATGTCATGATTCCTGACATTAGCTCCTCAGGTAACTGAAACGTTGCAATTGTTCGCAGCAGAGATTTGCTGATATAATGAAATGCGTTGATTTTTTTCATTTAGATTTTTCTCTTTTCTTTCTTTCATCCAAAATCGATATCAAACTGCTTTCGTTTCACCTTTTTCTGTGCTTCATCAGACAGGAGATCCCGCACTAATATTCGAGAAGAGCTGCAATCTTTTTTTTTTTTTTTTAAATCCAAAGCTGATTTTTTTAGTAAGGTGATTTATGTGCAAGTCTACCCACAGATGTGTGAAGATTTCATGAAAGGGCCCTTTGTGTGGATAGCAAGTGAGAGTGATACGGAGAAAAAAAAATGCCATTTTGAAGCCATCACACAATTTAGCCAAATATTAGCTTTTTTGAATGTATGTCCATTCAAAGAATAACTGGAAGTCTTGGCTTCGATAACAGGATATTCACTGACTCAACCAAAGGCCTTGATATATTTTGGATGCTTTCTTCAGAGGATAACCCCCAGAGTCGTTGTAGTCTTTCTCTTACTTGCTGCAACACAGCTGCCATACCATTGACATTCCACCGGACATGCTGAAAATATTTCAGATGCAATGTCAAGCTGTATAGTTACTCAGACAATGGTAGTGAACAGAGACTACATATTATTTTCAAAATAAGTCAACCTCTTGAATAGGTAAGTCAGAAGACTACTGACAATAGGACCTTCACCGGTTGTTACACTGCAAGATGTTCCTTCTTGTCAAGGTGGCTTTTACACTTAATTTATTTGGTCCAGACTTTCAGATTTTTGAGTTTGACCAAGACTAAAATGCTGAACCATTCCTCCACAGAATAGAGACTTCACATTAGCCAAACAAACCAGACAATGAAGAACACAATATTCCTCATTGTGCTGATTCTCTGGCAACATACATACTTTGAGTAAACAAAAAGGTATTTAATGGGACAATGTGATTAGTTATGTGCAAGCAGCGATCATGTTCAAGCACAATTGACACTAGAGTAATGTGAGAGGAGGCAGAGGAGGAATCTGGAGAGAGGCCCAACCGTGCCTGGGTATAGCACAGTACAACTCGCCTATAGTGGCAAAACTCTTATAATTACATTTTAGGAGTTCTGAGGAAGATGAAGGTTAGTAACGTTACATCAATTTACAGCACAATATCAATACTGTATAACTGATTGAGTCTACCTGCAAAAAGTATGACAAAAAAAAAAAAAAAAAAAAAACACCTGACAAGGAAAATGCATCCATCCAGAAGAGAGAAAAATCTTCTCAAGGATTAGACATTATAGAGCCACACCTGGTGGGATCCTGCAGTTATTCTGCAGACTTACTGCATGGTTCCTTTAATGTTTTGTACTATGTAGAAAAGTCTCACTATAATGACCCTCCCCTAGCTACATTTACCATGTGGTTTTTACTCTCACTACTTTCTTTAAGTAATAAAAGGCTAAAGCCTTAAGCCAGAGGAAGGAAGTAAGAGAAAAAAAAAAAAAAATCTTTATGCAGCCATTGCCACTTTCATGATAAAAGAACTCTGACTCAGGATGCATTTTTAATACCCAGTACACTTCCCACATAATTCCTGCAAGAACTTGCATTTAAAATTAAAGCATCAGTCTCGTGTAATGACATCATGTAGATGACTAGGATCCTCGGATCATGTACCTTGTCATCACTTGCAGCATTTCGGACACCTGTAAATAGATTTTGACAGTTTGGGAAAGTGATGCTTTTTAAAAATGTACTATCCAATTTTTTAAATTATGCTATGATCACAGAGCACAAAACAGGGTGTGAGTGGCTATGACTGGTACAGCTTTTTATGAAAGAAAATATCTGATTTTACAATTCAGCTTACCTTTTTTCTTCCTTGGCTTTTTAAAAAAGTTAGAAAGGAAGCAAACCAAAAATAACTCATTGCAATGCAATATTTTAGGCTGGAGTACAGGGTTAAGGAATAAAAAAGAAGTGCACCAATAAATGTAATTTTAGATCTTAAGATGAAAAAAAACAACATTTCATTTCATTTTCACGCTGTATTCTTTATTTACCTTGAGGCAGTGTTGCATCTCTGAGAAACAACTGCGAGGGTGGAAGAAAGCTCACCAGCAAGAGGTTCAGGTGAGAGCTGGTGGATGAGGACTTTTAGAGGGGCTCTTTCATTAACGGAGAAATGAAAGCACTATTGAAACAGATGTGTGACCCCCTCTGTTCATTTCAGTGTGCTCTTGGAGGAAACAATGAGTGAGACTCGTGACAAATGTCCAGCTTAACATGTCTTGCTAAGACATGGCGGCGCAGAAATACAACGAGGAAAGGCCTCCAGATAATGCAGCCTGACAGAGAGAGAGAGAGAGAGAGAGAGAGAGAGAGAGAGAGAGAGAGAGAGAGAGAGAGAGAGAGAGAGCGGCTAGCAGGAGGAAAGGCAATGTGGTCCCGCCTTTTTTTTTTTTTTTGACAAGAACAGATGTTGTAATCCCAGCTGTATAACAGTGGAGCTGCCACACATCTACACTTAGGATGCTGAACTGCAGGCCAGGGGGTTTAAAGCAACATTACTTTCACAAGCCATTGCTCTCATTGTTACTGTTCTGCAGTCTGCTCATGCAGATGCTCTATGTAATGTTGTGCACTCAGTAATCACAGGATTACAACTATGGCAACCAGGTGCCATCAAGGCCTCAGTAATGCCTTCAACTCTTTTATCTCCAAACTTTCATGTGCACATTTCTGCAATTATCTTTGAAAGGCAAAGCAGGGCAAGGCAGGTTTATTTGTATCGCACATTTCTTACACAAAGGCAACATCAGCAGGATGTATAGTCACAATTCTTCTTTGAAATAAAAATAACTTTTTAAAATCTATGCACTTAGACAGTATGTACAATATTTCCTATTAACTTATAATTTCTGACATCTGCTATCATCTACTCTGGCTTTCACATTTTGTTCAGTATTGTAGATTTTAAAAAAAGGAGAAGAAATGAAGAAGGAAAGAGAAGAGAGAGGAACAAAACATTGCTTTTGGCTGGCTCTCCGAGCATCCCCTTCAGTCACTCTCATTACCATCCAATTGTGAGAGAGGGGCTTCTCCATCCAGCAGAGTACAACGCAACCTGGCAACTGCAGCACTGAGGGACAAGACAGGACTTCACTGAGCCAGGTCTCTCTCTGTTCTTCTACACACGCAATTGTTTCGCTTAAAAATGTAATTTCACACTGATCCATGTTCCCAGTTTCCATTATCTGTTACTTAATTCACTACAAATGGCATCTGCCCAATTTCAATTCCAGTTCAACGCCATTATGTTATCACTGTCTGTGACTTAAACTCATTCACATGCTCCCCCACCCCCCCCCCCCCCCCCCCCCCCCCCCCCCACCCCCCCCCCCCCCCCCCCCCCCCCCCCCCCCCCCCCACACCCACACACACACACACACACTTTACAATTCGGATTATGGTGTTATAAGCGTGAGCTTTGCATTAGGACAATGTATATGGCAGATTTGCCAGATCGTAATTACAAAGCTGCTTTCTTCAAAGAAGTAAGGATGATTAAAACACAAATTGATTATTTTTGAAAGCACTATCCAGTGGCTAAATGAGTTATGCTTCTGTTTCAGTCATCTGGCCAACTCATGATAAAATTAATAGAAAATGCGATAAAATTCAGAAACAATATTCATTAATACTTTTCCAAAGTCTATTGTTAAAATTTTCACAGCAGAAAGAAAAGTAAATAAGCTAAACTCCACCATGACTTGACAGCATTTGGGAATCCATGAGTGAGCTATTTAACCTCCAGCTGCTTTACTGGGTTTGAAGTGGGGCTCCCTTGATTAATCATACATTGTAATATATGAATAAAGAGCAGGACACGACTTCTAAATTCAGTCAGATATAGGCAATTTCAGCTCAAAGACTTAACTCAACTGAGGGTTAGCGAAAGCAAGCTTAACATTAAGCAACGGAGCCTGACAATATAACATTTTATGGTTGTTGTTGTTATGTTTTTTTTTTTTGTTTGTTTGGTTTTTTGCATTCGCGCAAAAGAGAAAATCCTTTATCAAAGAAAATGTTATCACTTCAAAAAACAAAAGGATTACCAATGGAACTCTTGCTAACAGTCAAGCAAATATGAAGCTTGAGATGGACCTGAATCAGGAGACCACAGCGCTCACCTCTGCGATTAGAAACACAGACACCATCTCTTACATCCTTGTGTTCTGACCCTGAGTGATGTTAATTTGGATTATCATCGACGCGGCATTACTGATATCCAAAGCAGCACCATGGACCTGGGCTTGTTATGTGTGCACTTGTTAAAGCGTTGAGAGGCAGAGTCAAACATGAAAAGGATGAATATATTTACAGCGAGGGGCATAAATTCGTACTCTGCAAAGAGGTGTGACGAGTAACAAAAAATCAGGCAATGCAGGCGCAGTTGCTAATGATTACACCTGCTCCACAGAAAACTCTTCAGTCTAATGAGATGATTGTAGACTTTGGCAACAATCCTGCTGTCATCTCCACTGCTGTTTTTGATCAGCCATCACTTCAAGTTGTCGGTCAGTCCAAATATATGGGAACTTTGATTGACAACAAGCTGACCTTTCAGACAGATAGTTTTATTGTGAGCTATGTAATTTTAATATAGACAGCACTTTTATGAATGATTTATTCTTGCTTTTAGTGAATCTGTCCTTACTTTATCAATAGTCTGCTGGAATGGATTAAAAAGTCCAAAAAAAAAAAAAAAAAAAAAGAAAATCTCCCTGGGGGATAATAAAGATAAAAGATAAAGGAGGTGGTAATGGGGGACCACTGTATTACTGTATCAGAATAATAAAATAAAAACACAACCTCCAAATTAAATTCATCGTTTATGGGACTGGTAATGTGGTTTGCAAGTTTACACACATACAACATGAATATGAATGTTTGACAAAAACTGCCACTTCAGCAATTTCTTCATCAATTTCTTGAGCTAATTTTATTTTCAGGTGGAATGACTACGCAACACGTTTGTGTGGCTTTTCTGAAATCAAAATAGCATACAGGAATAAAATCAGATCAAATATATGAATAATGAATAACTCCACCGAGATTAGTCATTCTGTGCTCTTTAAGCTTGTAGGTACCTCTTTACTTCTCATTTCTCCAAAAATTGCAAGTAACAAATAACAAGCTTATAAAAGCTGATCTATGAGCTGGAACATATTATATTTCAAGATTTCTGTCACAAACACCTTCTCATGGAATAAAATGGCTTGGAATATAATTTCCCTTTCAGTAAATGGGGATCTACAAATATCTGAACATAATATTAACAAGATGACATCGGCCTGCTTGTCTATTCAGCTGCTCTATGCCTGTTCTGATATCCTGATAATATTTGAACCCAAGAGCAGTTCTCAGGAAAAGGAAAGCCTAATTATATGCAGTTGCATGCGAGTGCAGTGTATTTGTTTTCTATCACTTTCAACAAGACTAAAATGTAAAACTAAGGGATAATTGGAGTACTTTGGCTTGACAACGTTATCTCTTGCTAAAGCGATGGCAGAAGTGAGTTCCAGCCCACTCTCGGTACATGCAGCTGCAGAGCCGTGCCAGTCTGTTGTAGGTCACTGCTGAGTCTCTCCCTACTTGTAATCCTGTCTCCTAGATATGGTTGAAACAACATCAGACTTTATAATTAGTTTAGCAGCAACATCCAGTTGTCTGTGGGTCAAATATGGAATCTGTGACAGTACTGAACTATAATAAGCTCCCCTCTCACATGCTGTCTGTTCTGAAAACATAGATGCCATAGTATATTTATTGGTCGGCATGAATTCATCACTTTTAAAGTGGGGAAAATCTATCTCACAATTCCCGTACCACAGAAAGAAATCAGTTATAGCCTGGTAAGTGAAAGTGATGAACCTGAGAACAACCATTTTCATGTCTGTCATCTCATCAACAGGCAAAAAAAAATCTATCTACTATCCTCCCTTTACTGTCATGCTGTAATATTTTTTTAAAAGGAGTATTTTCATTTTCCATTATTTTTTGAAAACCAGAAAGACATATAATGATACAAAAAAAAAAAACATTGTAGCAATTACATTCAAGGCTCTGTAACTGATGTTTTCTTAAAGTGCACATCACTATCTTTGCATGACAGACTCCCACTAAGATAAGTAGTGCAGGGATGAATTAATGTGAGGATTACTGAAATATTAATGCTTTTTAGCTGTGCATGATTTTTGTTTCACTAAAATTGCAACTCTACTATTCTGTGTGCGGCTGAATTAGACCAGTGCTTCTTTACAACCCCAAACTGAAGTGCAGAAGAAAATGAAAAAAAAAAAAAAAGCTTTTTAAGGTACAATTTATAAGGATGTGAGATATGAAGCAGAACCTCAGCAAACCAGAACATATCGTAATAGTTTCAAGGAACTGGCATGGCATTAAATTATCTCTAACTACTGCATTGCCCTACAGAAGCAAAACACTTCAATTTAAACGTAGTGCAGCTGATTTCACAACACATTTGCAATTCATACGTGCTACATTTACGGGTATTTTTTCTCAAGCACTTTTTGTTAGCCACAGTTTCCAAGTGACATTATGTTCAATGCACGAGGGTGAATTTTCAAATGCAGGAACTGAAAAAATCCACCATTAAATTTTCTTTTGAAATGGAAATACATTCTTACTGGCCACTGGAGACTGAAAAGGCACCGTTGAAACACCATATCAGGACACAAAGATTCATGTGTATATGACAATTTCACAAATTATACTAAAATTCTTTTAGCTACAGGGTTTCAACAACTATTGGATGTATGAAGTGCCAAAACATCTTGCCACTCATCCTGCATCAGGGGGTGACCTCAGTGAGACAGAAATCAATTTTCACCCCCTACTGAGCAATGCTGACAGCAGTTAATCCTCATACGAGAAAAAAAAAAAAAAAAAAAACACCACTAAACAAAACTGAGACTGTCAAGCCAGTTCTTCTGTGATCAGCTAAATCATTTCTTAAATCCTCCCAAGCATACACTTTAACCGATTACAGATCCACCCCAGTCCTGACATACTAAAGAACAGATTCCAATCAAATTAGAACAAAAAGCCAACCTCTGGCACTGAAAAACAGCCACTATGACGTGTTTTATATGTAACAGCCAGAGGTGCATGCCAGTGCTCTCCCTACCGAAGTAATAATTAATGGAAGCACCATAAACTGTAGTTCCTCAAATGAAGGCAACTTCAGTTAAAAAAAATAAAAATAAACAAGAGAGAGAGAGATTAGTGTTCCTTGGCTCCAAAAACCTAAGATGGCAATATCGACTACAGCTTCAAAAAAATCAGTCAACAAATCATGAGTTTACATCACAGTGGCTGCATTCATTTTTGTTTTGGTGCATTTATTCATTTATATTCATAGGTGGTGGAAATAAACTCACATGTACGTTGTTGGTCACTCTGTGTCGAAAATGTGCTCTCCAGTGAATTTCAATGAGATTTACTTCTCAGTTTTGTAAAAACCAACAGTGTAATGCAGCCTATGGGACAGATAAAGTAATAATAATGTGGCTCTGCGCTTCAACACACACAAGAGAGGATCTCTACGGCATGTTATGATCTTGTGGAGTGCATAATAATACTTTTTTTTTGTTTTTTGTTTATGTTTTCATGGTATTGCTCGACTAAGCTGGGCATTACATTTCTGAGGGCTGCACAGATTATTACTACTGAGTCTGCATGTGGTAGCAGTGACATGGCAGAAGTGCGACTAGAAAAATGTGAAAAGCATTAAACATGGACATCCAGTTAATGTTAACATCTGTGACTGACTCAGATTCTTGTACGTAAACCTTGATTTAGCAAATTTTAGCGGTTTTAAATCTGTGTTTTCATTGAACAAATGCGGGTATTCCCCTTGTAGCTTCTGAAGCTCCTGCCCAAGTTCATCACACTGCAGCTGAAGTGGGTCTGCATCCGTCTGTGTCAATGTTGGAGAAAAACAATAAAAAAAAAAGAAATTTGTGAGAAATTAGTCTTGAATACTCTGGGTGATGATAAGCAGAAAAATGCTTGTCCCCGTGTTCCTCTTAAAACGTAATTTTTTTTTAGATCAAATTGTACTGACTGTGTGGCTGGGAGGATCTGCACTTTATACAAAACAGTGATTTATTATTTATTTATTTATTTTTTTTTTTAGGAATACTAACTAGGCATCAAACAAGTTACTTGTTATCTAACTTAAATTATTTTCTTGTAAGTCGAATTGTCTGTTTGAATGACATGAAAGAAAGGAAATGAAGTACGTTCAGCACTGTGAGGAAGGTCATGAGCCAGAGGAAGTCAGGTGTGAGCAGCAGTTTCAGCAGCCACAGCCTCAGTGTCTGCTGGGATGTTTCCTCCTCAGGACTCAGAATTAGAAGTCTGTTTGGGGTTTTAGCTGCCCTGAAGCTGGAGTGAAGTTCAACTGACCAGGACCAGAGCGTTTTCTGGCTCTCCTGTGGGTTTACCAGTAACTTAGTCACAAATACACCCTGTGTTAAAAAGAGATATGTTGAAGTTTGCTTGATGAAAGTTAACTGTGGGGGTGTTTTAATATGTTCATATTAATTTCCTAACGTTTAGGCAATAATGAATATGTGTTATCACGCAATGGTAGACTTTTTTAGTAAGGTGTATTATCACATAACAGTTTATCAGCCCCAAGGTTATTATAGTTTTGAAATTTTCTTTAGTTTTTATTTTTATTTAGTTTTCCAGTTTGCTTTTTTATTTCAGTTTAGTTTTAGTTAGTTCAACAAGTAATTTAGTAGTTTTAGTTTAGTTTTTATTTTGAGGAATTGACTAGTTTCAGTTTAGTTTTTATTTAGTTTTAGTCTTAGTTTTAGTTTTTCTTCTTCTTGCAGTATGCAGCAGATTATACACCTTTTCGACTTGAAAATTGTGGACATGCGCCCCCTAGTGGCTCCGCCATAACTGGAGTGTGCGGTGCTCCACCAACTAACCCAAACACAGCAGCGTGGAGCATTATTTACGGATAATGCAGACATGTCTTGGATTGATGATGTTAGGCAGTGGCCTTCAGTTACAGATGAAGGTAGTTTATCGCTGTTTTTAATGATTGGTTATAGAAATAGCATGATCTATTCCCATAATCAAACACTAAAAACTGTGGAACGCTGGCTATAACTAACGTCAACAAGCCATAAAGATTATGCTGCTGTAATGTTAACGCGAGCGGTAAATTAGGCTATGTGTTAATGTTATATTTAATTTATTTTATAATTCTCCTAAGTCATTCATTCATTCATTCATTCATTCATTGATTTATAGGCTTGTGCTAGTACCGAGGGCTACAGTAGCCTCATACTGCTGTTCTTTCGGCCAGAATCGTCCTGGACTCTCAGCGAGACTATGAGTAGTACGAGATTGAATGTTAACGAAAACTTACCCGGCTGTATTCATTTGGAACAAAGTCCTTTCTGTTGATATTTTTCACCCACGTCTTCCTAACTTCTTGTTCTGCAAACAAGGCAGTCTTCGTGCAGTAAAGGCTTGTGTATTTCACATACTTTCTTCTTCCATTGTCGAATTTTCACACCATTGTTGGCACAGTTTATGGCGGAACATGTATTCCCACTCGACCGACTCGACATTATAAAAATATATATTTGTAGAAAGAGAAAA
The DNA here is from genome assembly GCA_018398805.1 of Hirundichthys speculiger. Classification (NCBI taxonomy): domain Eukaryota; kingdom Metazoa; phylum Chordata; class Actinopteri; order Beloniformes; family Exocoetidae; genus Hirundichthys; species Hirundichthys speculiger. Next base: position 829,453 of record JAGFBZ010000105.1, read on the forward strand.
ACACTGGTTAATCTGCGAGCCGGTGAAAGCGTCGCTCTGTAGCACCCTCCAGCTATGGCGGACGGGGTACTTCCGGGGTGCTGGCCCGAAAAGGTCTATATCCGCTATGCTGCCCCCTCTCTGGAGGGAGGGTAGCATAGCGGCTGCTGCAGGACAGGCAGTAATCTCTATGGCAGTAATCGAGGGAGAAAACGAAACGACAACGAAAACGAAGCTGAATTTATCTACAATTCAGTTTAGTTTTAGTTAGTTTTACATCCTTCATTGTAGTTTTTATTTAGTTTTCGTTTTTTTTTTTATTGTAGTTTTTATTTTTATTTCAGTTAACTGAAATATTTTTTCATTGCTAGTTTTAGTTTTAGTCTTAGTTTTCGTTAACTATAATAACCCTGATCAGCCCAGAGATACACTTATATATAAATTACTTACCTGATAGAAAATGTGAACTACACAGCCTGTCGAGATCAGGTCGTGAGCTGCCCGTTCCTAATGTTTGTTTGGACTGTCCATCTCCTTTCCTTATTGCATTCTTCATGTTACATCTTTGAGAAATCAGTAGGAATGTACGTCAGAGCCTTTCACAGACCTTTGCGTACACCCTCGCGCATCACAGCTTTCTGGCTTTTTGACAGTTTGATTCAATTCAATATTTAGAGCACTAACTACACTGCAAACAGGAGCAAAGGTAGTTTGTTTTGCCAACCAGGTGCTTTTGCGAATAACCTGCTGGTAACGCCACGGCTATGCTGCGTTCAATAGCCATATGTTGAAGTGGGAAGTTTCAAATCATTAACTAATTGCTGAATGGCAAAATCTGGCAAAGATTATTGCTTTGTTCTGCGATTGGACCAACTGCAGTGTAAACAGCTGGCTAAATCTAACTTTGTCACGTGAGTCAGTTTTTCACTGTCAATCAAGTGAAATTGGTGTAAGTAAAGTGTTTGTTCATTGAATGTACAACTCACAGTACCTAAAGACGAGGTCATTGAGAAAAAGCTGTCAGCATAGAGCTCAAACCTTTAACTTTCAGTTTAAAAGTTTTGTTTTTCAAATACAAACCTAATGGCCCTGATTTATTTTCCAGATTAAAAGTGGCATTTTAAAATGTGAATTTTGATTATTCTTCTAGTTACTCTTCTTGCAACTATTGAGGTAACTCCCCCAGGACATTTCCACTGAGTAGAACCGAAATATTTGTGATTTGTGATCAGATGCACATAATCCATTTCTTAATACAGCTGAATTAATTGAGCTACTGGCTGTTGAGTTCAGTTAAAGGAGATAGCTAGCATGAATTACATTTGCAATACATATTAAAAAAATGTTAGTGCTGGTTGGTTGATTTTATTATCTTTAACATCAGTTAGTCATTTTTTCCATCTTTCTACTCTTCAGCCGTGAAGCTAACTAGCTGCTGCCATGACCTTTGATCTACTGTAGGGAAAAATCTTTTTATAAAATGACTAAAGGAGAAAAAACTGTCCTAGAAAGAATTTATGAATAAGTCTGACATGTAAGTAGAACATATGCAACGACGCACACATGAAGACAGCAAGATGTAAGATAGCACTTAGCACTGAGGTAGAGAGTTCGGACAAAGTGCAGCAGTAAACTGCATTTCTATGTTGATGGTGAATTTACGCCATTTGCTTGGGGCACTGTTTAGGCTACGCTGCGAAGCAGGCAAGGACTGGACTCCGTAATTTAGTCCTAAAAAAGCCATGTTAACATTTAACGAGTTAGCCTCAATGTTCTCTCGAGCGTATGGTCAAAGTTGCAGTTACAGGAAGGGCTTTGCTTTGTGCTTTGCTTTTCACCTGCAAGGTCTGTTTAGATGTCAAGTTTCTAGTAGTTTGATAGCGTGAATAAACAAGTAACATTAGACAAAGGGGCTGATAATGAAAAGATGTGAAAACACTTTCATTTCACAGAAGTAACATGCCTGAGACGAAAGGCAGCGATGCACAACGACTATACACTGTCATAGTTTTATTTGCTACGTGACACATGGTTAGTTGTGTAATTACCAAAAAAGAATGGATTTCTAAAGTACCTATTTATTATATGTGACTTTTCTATTAGCACTAAACCAACTTTAATAAGTTCATAATTATTTGAAGAAACAGAAAAAAAACAAGTACTAAAACAACTCTTATTATCTTTGTCAATAAAAGCTGATGAAAAATGCAACGACAGATTCAGCTACTACAATAAAATTTTATACTAAGACTGAGATTCACTCTTGTTCTATTATTTTTACTACTGTTTATTTGAGCACAAAATGAACCCAATATATGCCATGCTGTTTTACGAGGTTTTAGAAACACAATGGATTTATTGGATTGTAATACATAGGCTTAAATATGAAATATATGAAAACTGGTGTTAACAAATTTTAGGGCTTTACTTGCTGTGTGGAAAAGTGTTTGTGTGTTTTATGAAAATTAATAAAAAAAAAAAAAGGTCCAAGAACAATTCTGTACAAGCCACTGACTGGTGTGCTTTCAGTTAAAACAGCATATCTTCCAGACGCATTAAATCTCTACAAAGAAACCAAGAATCAGATATAGGGCTCTAAACCTGACAACATGCAGTAAAAACAAAACAAAACAAAACAAAAACATAAGGTAACAAAACTGGAGTACAGGGATGAGAATGTGACCATGTCCAGTGGTACAGTGTGTCCATCTTTAGTGTAATAAAGCCTGACACACATCAAATAGGAAAACAAATCCTTGCTAGAATCTTCACATATATAACTATGCAACATAGCAATTTGTTTTGGTCAAATAACTTTTTCAAATATCAGATGTGAAAAAAATGGAACATCTCAGTGAACGAAACTGTCTTTAACAGTTGTCCTTCCTCCAAACAACAATTTCTGCAGTCATACTCCTTCCTCATGCACCGAGATCTCGTTACTCTGAACGACCTCAAATCAAGAAAAGCTCAGACTGGATGAGGAATTCAAGTAAATGAATAGTACATTTAAGGTATTTAATATTATACATCTGTGTCTGCATTTTAGATGAGCAAGATTATTTTCTTCTTCAGTTCAAACTACAATTTGTCAATTTCTCCTAAAATTCAGTTTAGAAAAAAGAAGAAGTATGTGTTTTTACAGTACAATGGTTAATCCCAGATGTCTCAGAGCCCAGAAAAGTCTACATTAAATAAAAAGGCATTTGTGAATGAAACTGTTTCATGTCTATCCATCCATCATCTACGCCCGTTTAATCATATGCAGGGTCACAGGGGTCTGCTGGAGCCTATCCCAGCTCTCTTCAAGTGAAAGGTAGGAGTACACCCTGGACAGAACACCAGTCCATCGCAGGGCCACATGTAGACAAAGAACCACTCACACTCACAATCACTCCTACGGGCAATTTAGAACCACCAATTAACCTGATATGCATGTCTTTGGACTGTGGGAGGAAGCCAGAGTACCCGGAGGAAACCCACGCAACCACGGGGAGAACATGTAAAATCCACACAGAAAGCCCCCTGTTGAGGTTCGAACCAGGAACCTTCTTGGTGTGAGGCAACAGTGCTGACCACCAAGCCACAATGCTGCCCTGAAACTGTTTCAGTGCCTGACAAAAAAATAGCAAGGTATTCCTTTGCCAAAGTGCTTATACGAGTTATTAACAGGATTACAAGTGTTCATCTCAGGCCTGTGCCATTGCCCTTCCTCCAGCTTCCTTGAATCATTTTGCATACACGGTATTCACAGCATGTGGTTTGAAGATGGCCTCAGTCTTCTGTGTTGACATCACCTGTTCGAATTACTATCATTATTTATTTATCTATTTTTACTTATTATCACATTAAAGGGGAAAGCTATATTCCTCATATCCATCTTGCTCCCTCTAACCATGCATCATACTAAATGAACGAAATGAACACACCAACACAAGTAATTCCACCTCCACGCAACCTAAGTCATGCTGCATCCAACTCAAATTAATATTCAATAATATCTCCAGACATAATAGAAATGTGAAAGTATTACCACAACATCATCAGCCTACACACACAGTGTTGTAGCCTCAGGCCTTGTACACTCAGGGATTCCAGCTGTGCTCAGAAGATTCCTCCCCCCTTTTCAATCACGCCACACTGATTTTAAGGACCTGCTGCTTGGCAGCGTTTCATTTCATGCAATTACGACTCACAGAACTACTTGTTTCTGCTAAGCAAGAGCCAGAACAAGGTAAATATTTTGTTTCTATTGCATGTGTATCATTATCCAGACCACTGCAAGAGTCAAATGATATTTGTAGTGCAAATGAATAACATATGATGTATAAAGAGAAATCCCCCATAAAACATACCAGAACATGGGTTTACATGTGGCTTATCAAAATTCCAAAAACGTTTTAAAACCACAGACACTGGACATGTCATTAAATGAAAACTGATTGAGTCAAACCTAGTGAACCTCAATTACTCTCCATACAGACACGAAAGAGAAAGCTCTTTAAAATCACTGTAAAAAAGAAAAAAGAAAAATTATATTACAGGTTGGATTAAAGTAATTTCTCTGGAGTTGGATCTGAATATTCAGAATATTGTTTAGCCATAAAGCTTCTGTCTTTGCCCAGAATTTGGATTTGTAAAGCGCTGATGTCAGGCCATATGGCAAAAACCCTCGGATTATACATGTATTTGCGCTTTAAAAGTTGACAAACAGTTCAGTGAAAAATGTAATCAGACTCTGCGTATCCTTTAGCATATTCATATCCATGTAGCTAATGCAATTTTCCCTATTTTAAATATGAATGCATAGAGGGTGGGGGCTGGGGCGCCGAAAAGGGGGGGTAAAGGATACAGATAATAGGGGCCCATGATTGAGGGGGGCCCAGAGAGGCCCCTAATGATGATCAAAAATAGCATTAATAAATTTCACCGCTGTGTTGGGGGGCCCGGTAAAGATTCTTTTCATGGGGCCCAAAATCCCTAGCGGCGCCCCTGGGTGGGGGTCCCAATGACTGAATGCCAGACTCTTTTTACTTGTTAAAAACTAAGAAAAACCTCCAGTGCTTTAACAAACCAGCATGTTGTCAGCAAACCACAGTCCCCCTGCAGCACTGCTTGGCTCCTCAGATCCTCCCGCCAAAGGCTTGATCGGGCTTCACACTGAGAACGCGTCCAGAATATATTGGGTTGGATTTCTCCTCTACTTGAATAATGATTTATTATCATTATTCACGTTTTGGTCTCCTTGTGGTTTGTAATACCTTACCTGGGTGTTTAAGCATGATCAACCAGAGTATCTGGGCTACAGTTCATGTTTTTTGACAAAAACCAGCATCAGTCGCAGTTAACATATACAGAGTCTTATGCCAATCTAACTTTAATGTGATTTGTGAATTTCTAATGTCTTACTACCAGACACAATAAAGCACAAATCCTTCTCTCACTCTCACCTGTTTATTCACTTTCCATTGCATATTCACATAATCAGAATATGTGAAATAAGAATGAACTAGAAAATTTCGGAGAAATTTTGATATGTGCATGCCCGCTTGCAGCACATTTATTGTCGCTTGCTGCAGCTTAATGCACGTCCATCTTCAGAGCAGGGTCATGTTTGGACGTGTTACCTGTTACGCTCTTATGCAACATTTTCATGGGCCAGCATCAGTGTGTGACCTCAGAAATGCACTTCTGGAAGAATGGTCAAAAATCCCCAATAAACACACTTCCTAGGAGTGTTGAAGCTGTTCATGTTGCAAAGGGTGGAGCCACATCATATTGATTAGGAATGGGATGAACTAAATGGTGAAACTTGGCCCCCAAAGGTGGAGGTCATCATAGGGAGGGTCAGTGATGTTTTGGGCCTTTTTTGGTGGCATTTTATGGAGCCCCATTTAGGTCATAATTCAATGAATAAATGAATCTATTATGATCTTGATATCTATTTATGAAATACAGGCGTTTATTATTATGAAATATTTCCCATTATTATGAAATGCATGTTTATTATTATTAAATATTTCCCATTATTATGATAATGGTTTCGTTTTTCATAAGAATGAGCTTTTACATAATAATGGTTTTGTTTTTCATAAGAATGATTTGTGTCTCAATCAAAGCAGAGGGGGCGGAGCCATTTATGTGATTGGCTGCTAGGTCATAATTCTTTTTTTTTTTCTTAATTATTTAATTTTTTCATTATAATGGGACATGTTTCATAATAATAAACATGTATTTCATAATAATGGATACGTATTTCATAATAATAAAACGTCTGTATTTCATAATAATAGACTCATTTATTCATTGAATTATGACACAAACGGGGCTCCATAGCCGCAAAGCCCCAGAATACTCGCACGACTGTCGGCTCGTTTTGAGCCGATTTTTCCAGTCGTGCGAGTATTTTTGGATCGGGCCGAATTTTCGACCCTATCGTGGGTCGTGCTTCGTGTAGTATACGTGGGGTAACGACGAGAGATCAACACCTCCCGACGAGCTCCCGATCACAAGTCGTGTGCTCGCAAGGAAATCAAACGTGTTTGAAATCCTGGTCGCTCCTCGTGAAGGTATCGCACAGTAGAAGCATTAGGTGCGTTTGAGATGAACTGCGGCTCGCCTGGCGAGTAGACGAGATCAGGCGGCCACAGCAGGAGGTGGAGACAAAAAGCTGCAGTCAAGTCGGACAGACAGTTTCCAGCACATACAGGTGGAGACACTTAGTTTAGATCACCTGTATGTTAGTTTGCAGACCACGTTCTTAGATAAAGTGTCCTCCGCAGGTCCCCCGCGGGAGGGAGGACCTGAACCGTCTCTGCTGCAGAGGCGGGGGTTGGAGCGGAGCAAAACGGCACAAATATTTCAAAGAGGGCTGGCGTGACAGTCGTTTGAGAAGAGAGGGCTGGCGTGACGGCAGTTCCCGCGGGGTAGCCGTACGCTGCCCCAGCGGCCTCTGATGGAGAGATCTCTCCATCTCCGTCTCTGCTGCAGAAGCCAGATCAAACTCGAGACCCTCTCTGCCGCAGGAGCCTCGAGGAGGACCGGCAGACGCCCCCCGAAGTCCCCACCTGACTTCCCCGCACCCCTCCGCTCCAACCCCCGCCTCTGCAGCAGAGACGGTTCAGGTCCTCCCTCCCGCGGGGTGCCGTTCACGACCGACCACTACCGCCGGAGCTGTAGTCGAGCTCGTGGCGCTTAATAAGCTAAACAAGCTAAGCGCTAACTAATAAACGATGCTCCAGTGCTCTGACATAAACTAATCATAACTCCTGTGCGCAATTGAAGGACTCGATCTGAAATTCCTTATCGCGGCACGTCTTCTACTGACTAAATACATTAGGACAGGGGTCTCAAATAAAGCAAATAATGATTTGAACGATCTTGAATCTTGAAAAAAAAAAAAACATTGGCAGGGTGGAGATTCGAACCAGAGTCTCCCGTTTGAAAGTCAACGCGCCTAACCGTTACGCTATCAATGAACACACTATCTTGGTCCGCTAGGTAGGTAGTTTTGTGGTGGCGGTGCTTGGGCTGCCGCGATCGTTCTTTTCGTAGTTCGGGGGGCGTCTGCCGGTCCTCCTCGAGGCTCCTGCGGCAGAGAGGGTCTCGCCCCCCTCTCTGCCGCGGTCCAAAACACCTCACTAGTCTGGACTCTGCCAGCTCCGTCTACGCAGCCCCCCGGGGCGGTGGACTCTCCTTCTCTCTCCGGCAGCCGTTCCTCCGCACAGCCGAGCGCACGCATTTCACAAGTCAACTGCATTGCAAATCAAACTCGAGATCTCGAGTTTGAAACTCGAGATCTCGACTTTCAAACTCGAGATCTCGAGTTTGAAACTGGAGAAAAAAAATTCCTATTTGGTGAATGTTTTCCGTTTTTAAACTAGAGCAGTTTTAAAAAGTAAAAAATTCATCCGCCGTAGCTGGCACGCAACTTGCCTTACGCTGGCATCGAACTCGCTGTCCCTCATATGGAAGGCGGCTGCCTTAACCACTGGACTAACGTGGCACATGACGTCACACGGTAGACAAGAGTATAACTCTTTGTGTAAACACAAGTCTAAACGGTCTATTCAATCAACGTGCTGTACTGTAGGTTTACTACAGTTATATTTGTTATTAGGTGAATGTTTTCCGTTTTTTAAACTAGAGCAGTTTTAAGTAAGTAGTTAAATTCATCCACTGTAGCTGGCATATTTTGCCATTTGCTTTAGGGTGGGATCGAACTCGATGTCCCCGTATGTGGGGCGGCTGCTTTTACCACTGGACTAACATGGCACATGACTTTGCTTGGTAGAGGAGAGTATAAGTCTTTGTGGAAAAATATATCATTGTCATATATCATATGTCATAGTCCAAAGTCTTGTGACCCCTTTAAAGTTTGAATGGTGTCTGTGCTATAAAATATGGCTGAGCTATAGAGCTCCAAAGAGGGCAAAGAGGGCCCAAGAAGACAATTTTCACCGGTTTTTGGCATCTACCGTCGCCACGGTAACACTTTTGACAAAGAAAAGTAATAGCACACATCACACGGTCGAGACCTTCGTTTTGATATATTTCATGCATTTGTGCACATTACGGCCTGGCACGCGACATATGCCTCTAGCTGGGATTGAACCCATGACTTAACTTGGAGTCGTTCAAAATCCCATTCATTTCTATGGGACAATTTTGACCGGTTTTTGGCGTCTAGCGTCGCCATGGTAACACTTTTGACGGAGAAAAGTAATAGCACACATCGCACGGTCGAGACCTACGTTTTGATATATTCCATGCATGTGTGCACCTTACGGTTATGCCCCTATTAACGGACAAAAAATGATGCGGAATAAAAAAAGGGAAACCGATCCTGGATACTAATATACGCCTTCCGAAACGCGTTTTTTTTGCCATTTTCTCAGTGGTTTTTTTTGGGTTTTTTTGGATTTTTTCTTCCATAACGAGGGCGGTGTCCCCCCAGATGCCCTCGCAGGGGCAACTTCCCACAGGGCCATTTTATGCCCCCCCCAGGGCCATTTCGGGCCATTCTGCAGCATTGCAATATGTGCATGCCACTACTGGCATGCACATAATTAAAGACACCACTCAAAAGAGAGATGGAGATTAAAAAAAAGTCTAATCTGATGGTGACTAGTGCAAGGCAGAATACCTAAAACCTTATTTTTTGCTTCGAGGCAAAGATCATGTTAATAATATGTACCTGTATAAAGATATGATCATTGTCACTTCCAGGATTTTCTCTAAACAATAAACTTTAGGAATTCACTTGTTGCCATGGTGACTCCCATGGAGCACTTGGTCACAACTGGTGCATTAGCACAATAAGCTCTTTGATTACGAGCAGTCAATGACCCTTGAGAAAGGCCTCGGTCAAGCTGCCCCTTCAGTCATTCACTGACAAACGATGCAGCCACCAACCAACGCCATCGGACTCAACATTCATTTAGGCTTGTCTGCAGGCAAATGGAAGACATGACACTTTCTGATTGCTTTATATTGACTCCTCTCACTTAGCCGGGGGAGATGAAGTCTAGAGAGACCAGTCAGAAGCAGAAACAGACACTTGCGGAATTACTGTTTTACCATCCTCTTATATATATATTTCTCTACAGCAGAAATTCTCTCTGAGACCCTGTGAAAGAAAACTTAATGTTTGGAACCATCTCTATTAGCACCAACTATTTGCTACTATAGCTTTGTCAGGTCACCAGAATGTAATGGCATGTGGCATGATGTGCATTTGTGTGAACATAACTTAAGTTTAGACCACGGGTGCCCAATCCTGGTCCTCAAGAGCCCCTATCCAACAGGTTTTAGATGTTTCCCTGCTTTGGGACACGTGATACAAGTGGCTGTCTCACCAACAGACTTGTGCAGACTTTGATGACAACCTGATAACGACCATTAATCAGAATCAGGTGTGTTGAAGGTGGGAAATCTCTAATCGCTAGTTTAGACTATTACAAAAGAGATTTTTTCACATTGAAATATCAGTTTTAATTTCAACTGCAGGAATATTTGACTACTTTGAGGAAGTGTCGTCTCGCTCTTATGGTCTCCCATCCCACCTGTCATCAAAAATAAAAGTAATTTTGGACTCCCACCCTGGTTGTGTCTTGAACATCTGTGTATTGCTTTACGGTACAAGGACACATCTACATCATGCTACAACTTGCTGACAGAGCTTGAGGTAACTAAAAGACTCAAGAAAGCAGTGATAGGAAAGTAAACAAAAGAATGGAAGAATGGTCAAAGCAAACAAACAGTTTGATTTCTTAATCAGTGCTTTCTATTTTAAGTCAAATTATACTATCAAATCTCAGCCTGTTATAACCTTATCATTTGTTCAGGATCAGTTGGTTCAGAAATCAGCAAAGTAGGACGTTTTTAGCATCAGCACTGGGTTTGCTGAGTATAAGATTTTATTTCTACGAGATTTTTCAAGGTGGCAGATTATAAAGCTGGTGCCTTTGGAAGAGATCAAACCACATTCCTTTAGTCAAACTATTCAAGCTATTTGGGTAATTTAACTCCATCTATTAGAGCGAAAAAATGAGGAAAAAAAGAAACATAAAAACTGTAAAAAAAGTCTTAATAAGTATGCTATATATATATATATATTGCTATATAATATAGATAGATATATATATAGATATATATAGATATATATATATATATATATATATATATATATATGGTATATATATATATGTATATGCTATATATATATATATATATATATATATATATATATATATATATATATATATATATATATATATATATATATATGGTATATATACATATATGTATATATGGTACCACTAAAACGTCATCATGTGGCTAAAACAGACAGAAAAGAAAACACTGAATGCATAAAAGCAGTGTTTTTGGCAGTACAACGCCATAGCTATTGATGTAAAAACTTAAGTGATTTAGGTTATAATCAAGAAAACCATGGAAAATGGTAAGATATCAGCTCTTAAATAAAACTCTTATGAGCAATCTTTGTGGTTATCGTTATGTTTGTCCAAACAAATGTACCTTTAGTTGTACCAGGCATTAAAATGAACAAGAAACTGAAGAAAACAAGGGTGGTCTAATAATTTTTTCCATGACTGTATATATATATATATATATATATATATATATATATATATATATATATATATATATATATATAAATCAAAACAACTGGCTTATTCAGGAATGGTGTGCCATGACTTTTGGTAGACATAAAGACTGTGAGATAAAGTCCCATTGAAGAGAATTGGAATGGGAAATCAATGAAAAACCCAGCCCTCTATGGAGTTCTGTCGATCAGGCATAGTTTATCAGAGAAACATCATTCAAACGTTAAATGGGTCACAAGATTTTGTACTATAGCATACTGAATCTAGGTCTTGATTGCCTTTGCATCCTTCAAGAACTTGCAGTTTAAGTGATATGATTTTTTCTTTTAAAGATTTTTCCTCGGATTCTCTGCTCTCTGTGATGACATCACGCACTGTCCCTGTCACTAAGGCTGTAATCAGAAAAATGTTGTTAATCATCTTCCGTGCCAACAACTTATAAATTACATATTAAAACGTAGGTACTTTTCTCTACTTTAAGTACCAAGTAAAAGCAAAAGTAGCTGTGACTTTTTAAAGCCCTGAAACCTGTTCAAGAGCCTTGAACTTCCCTTTTTTCATCTACAGGCACAGGATTTTAGCTTTTTTTCCTGAACAAATTTAAGCACAATAGGCAGTTTCCATACAGACTTTTAATTACATCATACAGTAATTTTGCAGGTTCATTGCACACACGGACCCACTGCTTTTCAGTTTTACCAATGTGATATACATATTTCTCACCCAGGAAAAGTCTCACACCCCATGTCCAATGGATTGTTTTTTTTTTTTTTTTTAATAAGTGGCAGCAGTTTGTTCTCTGTATTGTGTGTGAAACATTTTATTCTCAGGTTTCACAGCAAACTACTTCTCACCTTAAACAAATGTGCCATCATAAAATGAAAAAAAGCAAAGAATCTGCCTCCGTTGAAGCAGATTTAATACGCTGCCTCTTATTGTGAGCTCTGAAGGATCCACAGAGACCTGCTAATGCCTTCTTCTCACACCAATTTTGATTACTGCACATATACCTAATGACCTGCAGATGCTTTGATCAGACCAGGTTCTAAAATGCCCCGTGAGTACACCTGCTCCTGCTGCTTGTGGACTCCATCACACTCTCTGGCACTAAATTATAAATTATCCCGTGCATTTATGTGTGTTTTCGAATGCATGTGTCTGTTGAAAAAGGCTTTTGGAGTTCTCTCTGCTGTAGTTAAAGCAAAAGGGGACATGCTAAAAGAGCATTTTCTGCTCTGCATGGAAATTGCCCTCTACCACAGAGTCTTTTGGAGTTCATGCACATGCTGAGTGGAGATTTTACATTAAATGTGCTAAGCTGCAGACGCTTGCACATACTGTAAGCTGGTGTATACTGTGCAAAACTTTTATAAATTTTACCAATAAAACCAGCGGTGCTTTTCTGTTTGTCCCTGCATGCATTTCACTCCAGCGCTGTCAAGTCATAAACTGTGAAGGACACATTACAGACGGACGTGCCAGCTGTATGCCGAGCCTCTCATCCGCTCAGAAAACCCTCCAAATGGCTGGCAAAGTCCCACCAAGATTTCAAACAGAATTTACTAGACTTCACTGAGGCTTTCATTGCTGCATGCTTAAATAAACACAAATGAATAATCAAGATGCCATGAAAAATACATCAATAAGTTACAAACTCAATATCCACAGATGGATATAAAGATAAAATAAAATAAAAATAAACTCCTAACAAAAATTAGCCTGATCACACACGCATAGATACTGATGTACACCGTCTATTATGTTGTTTAATAATCTTAATATCTGAAAATCAAACATTTAAAGATGAATGGATGAAAAATAAAGCTAAGAAGTTACATCAGAGCAGAAAAGGAACAAACAGCGAAAACCTCTTTTAACATCTGGATTACATCTTCATGTAAATGAATCTCACCTAAGGCAGCCTTTTGCTATACACTGTACAAATGGCAGCAGTAAGTAATCTCTCCGTGAGAGATTTCAGCATTTCTACATTTAAAACTTTACTTAAAGAGCTTTTTTATATTTTGTAGGGCATTCTAATTAATCATGAACTGGGGTTCCTTTTGGTTCATGTTAAAAGCAGGTCTGTGAGGCTTTTAGCATGACAGGAGGAAAGAGATGCTAGGATTCAACAATATTAGTATCGAATACAGTACAGGAGCGTAAATATGTAAGCATGAGATGTTAAGCTGTTTAGTTGCTTAGAGAACAACTCTATAGTCTAAAATTGGTAATGTATAGAAGAAAACAAATGAACGAGTTAAACATTCAAATGGTAATGACTACTGCAGGGCCAAGACTCAAAGACTATGCAGGAAAGTTTTTGATTGACTGTGCTGCAAATGCATATTATGTAAAAACGTCTTAATGGGTCATGAAACCAGCGTGTGGGCGAGTAAATAAACTGAAAAATAAGGAACAAACAGCTTTCATATGCAGCAGGAGAATTGTTCACACTGGTCCAACTTAGAGCTTAATTTAACTGTTAGCGCTACAATAAAACAGTAAAAAGGAAAATATACATGTAATGTGTTGTTTGGAGGCAGTAACACTCAAAGCAAAAAGGAAAAAAATATCTAAAGCATAGTGTTTTCTTCAGAAGCTTACAACTTTTAAGGCACAGTCTTCTACAGATGAATAATAGAGCATCTGAAATAGATACATCACAAAGTGCTAAAAAATATTGTCCTACCTCATGGAATCTTTGTTGCACAATCCGGTATTTTTCTCATTCAGTTTAAATGAATGGTACTTGAAATATAAATAAAACAAAACAAAACACAAATTTAGTCACTTGCCTGACAGAAGCCACTGGACCATGGAGGCCAAGTTGCCTCTAATTTAAAATTCTACAATCTGGAAAATTATGTTCAATATAGGCTTTCCTCCGGATACTTGAATACTGCACTGTCCCTTACTTGATAGTATATCACCATGACTACCAACACATAGCATGATCAGACTTCTTCCTCCTTATCCAGTCAATCAGAAAACAACATAACAAAGTTAACCAATATTATCTAAATCAATGGAACATACAAAGATCACACAACTAGAATATTTATTCCTCCAGGCTCGCTCAGCTATTTTGAAAAAGTATGACTAAGGGTCCAAGGAGATGATCACGATAGACAAAAGCATGTTCTGCCAAGAAAGAGTGCTGATGACATGATCTTTAACATCTTTTTCTTAATTTAGAATTTAACAGCGTTTTATGTTTTAAATTCAGGAATGATATCATGATTTGACAACTGCTGGTTTACTATCAGGCAAGATGGGAATTATATTCTGCTCAAACTGTAGCACCATGTGCTCGCTACTGAGAACAGTTTAGAGCTGAACAAAAATAGTTTTCTCGTGGCGTAAAGTGCTGTGGAAAACACAACAAGGTAACGATAAACATTCAGAGGTAATGAAAGCGAGTCTTTCCTCCTGGGCTACTACTTTCCCCATATGGCTTTGTTCAGTTTGGTTGTTGCGTAGGCCACACATTAAAACTCCACAGCATTTTAATAACACACATTATTCCTCCTCTACCTTCCAAACAAAAGTGGCTTCAGGACCTGCTGAACTAAAATGCGTTGCATTATTACAAAAAAGTTATTTCCTGGAGTTCAAACCTGCTTCAAATTTTTAATGAGGTCCATTCAGTTCGTCCGTGTTTCTCATTTTCACGTCTGTTAGCTGTTTGATTTAAAAGGGGTAACACTTGTTTGTGAATGTTCAATTTACGTCTATGTTTATCAATGTCAAATTTATGTTGATGCAGTGAAGTTTTGCCAACTCCAATAAAGCTATTTCCACTCAGCTGTTGGCATCTTTCTGCTGCTTCTTATTATCTGATATTCATGATACCCACAGTTCAAAATGACAAATCATCTCCTTCATTAAAAAAAACAAAAAAAAAAAACGTCAGCCTTTCTTTTCCGTTTTGCTGACTACCAAATTATTTTCTGGTAAGAATTGCTGATGAGGATCATTACATGATCGATCAGACCACCATCATGACAGACTTTGAATATAATTAAAAGCTTCAACACTTACAACTAAAACACTGTTTAAAAAGAATAAATGCTGAGTCAAATGGCACTTTATGATCACCTCTACTGATGAGTAAACTTAAAGCCTTCAGAAAACAGTTCCCAAAACTATGAAGACTCCAAATAACAACTTACATGCGACTCATCTCACGCAATAAAACCTGAACAAAATGAGACTTACAGACACCAGCAAGTGTATAAATAACACTGTATATACCCCTGATGACTGGTTCCATGGCTTCACACTCAAGACCTTGTAGACAAGGATCAGACATTGACTGTCCTCTGTTATAGATCGCAGCATCCCAGGCTCCACTTCTGTTTCTCTTCTGGGAGATCTTTCATCAGCTGATCATGCACTAACACTCAAACAGTGTCTTCTTCTCACCTTAACAGGAGCTAAAAAAGAATCCTATTCAACTGTAAAAACTAATGCATTCTTAATATCCCAATGCCATTTTAGAAGTTCTGAGCATTTTTTTTTTTTATAGCGAGGTAAATTGCATAAAAAAAAAAAAAAATCAGTTGGATTATTGTAATACATACAGGACCAAACTCATCAATGTCAGGGTCAGGGTGGGACCATCCAATATCCGTTTCAGCAGACATACTAGATCTGCCAGATCCATTGGTAATCCATAATTTTGGGCCCCAGTTCTAATCTCCTTTTTCTCAGCAAAATACTGGATTAAAAAAAATATTTATAAACAACCGGAAGAATATCTTTCACAGCATTTTTGTTGCATACCAATTAGGTTTCAGAGCCAGTTATAGTAAAGAAGCAGCTGTAATTAAAGTCAGAAACGACATCAAGATCAACTTTGAATTTAGTCTTTTGCTGCATTTGATACTGTAGATCAATTTAAAATGTTCATCACAACATCTTAAGCTAATAAATGAATTGACCTAACCAGTGTGCAAAAGAGTTAATTTTTTATGTTTCATTAGGAAGTTTTAAATCATATAATTCTTGGTCAATATTTGGTCACTGATACATGTTGTCACATGGGATGTTCATAAACAGTCATAATACATCCTACCATTCTTAGCAGACGTTCCACACTTCACAAACTGTTTTAATGACATAAACTGCTGGATGTCCAGATATTTCAAAAATTGTTTTCAAAATATCAGATGTTAGAAAATGTATATTCCAAAGAGATTTAGAAACAGTTCAGTCACTGATATAGACTGCTGTGATGCTCTGTTTACAGTATTATCAGAACAATCAGCATGCAGCAGCTCGAGTTCTCACATGAACACTTAAACTTGGACTTACTCCACTGCTGAAACCACTTCATTGACTCAGTTCAGCATAAAATTGCTCCTAAAATGCTGCTTCTAGTCTATAAAGCACTTAATGGTTCAGCCCCTCTGCACACCTTTGACTTACTTTTTAGAAGCCAATAAAACATTTATTTCTAACATTTGTTCACTCATTCAGTCATTTTCTGTACTTGAGACCTCACGCAGGTCACCAGTCCATCATCGGGCCACACAAAAACAAACAAGACACTAACTCCTATAAACAATTCAGAATCGACACCTACCCTGGACCTATCGTTCGACTGTGTGAGAGAAGTGTGGTACCACATAGAAAATCCATGTAAGTATGGGGAGAAGAGGTGAACTCCACATTGACAGATCCCAGCTGGGATTTAAGCCAGGAACCAATGTACCATGAGATGATAATGTCACCAACTACACTCCCATATGGCCCTCAGGTGATCATGTGAAGGCTTTTTACCTGAACCCAGAATCAGATCCAAGTCTGCTGAGGGTACTTTCACTTACTGATCTCTGGAAAATAAATAAATAAATACATAATAATAATAATAAAATGAAATAAAAAAAAAATCACTTACTAACCTGAGGTCTGTCACCACACTGCGCCTGCAATCAAAACTAAAATGACTAATTGCTAGATACTGGGTCTATTTGTTTGTCTGTTTTTATTATGTGTACTGGAACAGTACTGTAACCTCTGCAGACTGTGAGAGGCATAAAGCTGAAAATATATCAAATTAGTACAAGCAGTGACTTCATGACTTATAATTAAATTAAATTTATCTGTTCATTTACGCTGAGATTACCAATGCGTATTAAGAAAATTATTTTTTAAAAGGTTGCTGGCAGTTGTTCTGTGGGATTGTATCTTAACAGTTGGAGGAATGTTGTGGGAAAAAAATGAGCATTTTTTTCTTAATTTATTTCATAATATTTTTTTTTTTACTACTCACCGCATTTACCATTAACTGACTTTTTTTTCTGTAGATTTTTTTCTTCAGCATTTAATTGTCTCAAACTATCTTTTAAGAGCTTCCATGCATTATGCAGGATCTGCATGTCTGGCAGTTCTACGAGCTCACTTCTCTTCACTGGTATTGTTCTGCATGCAGCGTGCAGGAAAATTCATATCCAGCCATAATATGCTTGTTGTTCAGTATGACAACTCCCCTCTTGTTTTCCTATTAAATGTGAATTGTATTAGTTTTTTATTATTAGAACAGTAACAATAACTTGTAACTAAATCAGGCAAATAAAAAAGAAATATATCCATAATTTATTGCTGGGGAGTTCCTGTAAGAGGCTTTTACTCTGTTACTCAGTTTAGTATTGTGTTGCTTGTTACTGCAGGTCTGTTATTTGGAGAAGTAAATAAGAGTGCAGACAGCTTGTGGTGAAGAGATTGTACCACTTGCAATTAAACACTCACACAAACACACAGTAATCTTTTAATAACTTCAAAGGACATGGGAAGGATTTATATTCACTCTCTTGAGACTTAGCTAACATTAAACCTGAACTGCTCTTAAATCCTACTAAGTCTTCACACAACACAATAAAGACTAATCTACACCACTAATAGCACACGTTGAAGGTCCGTTGGAGATTTTAAGAGATCCATGTTATATTTCTTTATCATAAAGCAAGGATGGCACTTTGTTTCAGACGAATATTGAAGAGTAATGACAACTGCAATTGTGGCAAAACACTGACGTGAATGCCGCTTATCATCCTGGATCCAATGTTTGTCATCTGCTGTCGAATAATAATTGCACCACAGAAGCATAGAATCATGTCTCAGTCTTTATTGTCATGCCAGTGCGAGCGCCGAAACAGACCTCATGCATATTTAATTCTGGGTCATGCGGACGAGGGACTGACTGCGTGATGAATCCTGGCAAAATAAAGAGATGATTTTTGAAATGGTGCACCATGAATGCTACGTTCATACTTCCCTTTCTCATTTAAAATCGCTGCGAGCCACCGCAAGCCACACAGCCTCCATCTAAAATTCTTTAGATGTCTTCAAAGTGTTGACCCTGACCTGCATCTGCATTCTGTGTGTTTCCCTAAACAGACTCAGAAAGTGATTTTTATTAAAGCAGAAGCTGCGCAGCCATCCTCCAACAGCGTTGTAAAATTAACGGAAACTTGGCTGACATCAAGTGCAGCCAAGGCCCCTTTGAATGAATCCTCCTCACATTTCTTTAGCACTAATGAATAAAAAAAAGTCTGTTCACAAATGTTATTGAAAGAATATCTCTTGGAGTGAGAACTATAGCAGTCTAAAGAAATTCAATGGGGTTTTGAAAGCAACATCTAAACTAATCAGTCTGAAGAAATGAGAAACAATATACATGAATATTTTAATAGCTCAAGGCCACTCTGCTACGTTATGTAAGGCAGTAAGGAACATTTGTTTAGAATATATGTATGTATAAAAAAACATATCCATTACTCATGTTTACGTTTAGCACTGGTTCCATAATTCAGCATCCATTGTCTGCTGTTTCTGGATCAGTGATGTGTGTTCATGGCAGCCGTTTTGAGGAAAGGTCAGGCATCTGTTGCGTAGAGATTAAGGAAAATCAGAAGATCGCAAATGCTTTCAATCCTGATTTCAGGAGGGAATGACGTGACCTCTCTTCATGGAACGTTTAGCTCAATTACACATGGCGTCATCACACCAGTGGCCTCATCCAACCCTCGCTGCCCCTCCCGCTCGCATCCCTGGAGTTTGGTTGCTCTAAGGTTTAGTTTTCAACAGCTTTAGTCCTGCTGTCCCAGCTCATGAGTGTCTACTAGTGAGGTTTATTTATTTATTCAATTTCCATCACCTAAGAAGCTTTGAATGAGCAAACAGTTCTTGGAAGACAGGCCACATTTTTCACACACAAAAAGAAAAAAAAAAGATAAATATATACACACATTTCTTTTTCCCCCCCAGTTTTTTAGTGGAGAAAATTTCATGTGACACTAGTCATTTTATTTAAAAAAGTGAGTACTATGATTATAGCTAGCGTTTCTCCTAGAAACCTGATATTTGCTCAGAAATGACATCCTCTTTTATGGAAATAAAATGCATTTGACACCTCAGAAACAGACAATAATACACTGCAGCAGGCCAACACTTGGCACAAACTCTGTCAATACCATTATTTAAGCATTGTGGCCTCTGGATTTAGCATATAAATGCAGAAGTAGGAAGGAAATCTATCTGGCAACCGGGAAAGAAGTATAATTCCAGTTGAAACAACCCATTTTAAAATGACAGTGATAACAAAAAATGCAAATGGTCTTTGCTTCCTTCTAGCCCTCAGAGGAAGGTCAGTCATAGGGCAGCGACTGTGGTACAAAGCTGGCACGGATCATTGACTTGTTCAAGGATGCTTAAGCGGAGAGAATGCTTACCAACACGGAAGCTTAAACCCAGATCCTCTGGTTGAGGAATGGTATCCTTTACTCTGTGGCTTCCTGCCACCTCTAAAGACCCGGCATGAGGGCTGGCTATGAGGCCTGCAGTCTACCAGATAATTCCACTACCTGCCTTTGAATGCAAAAGCCCAGTTATGTGGCCTGAAGTCACAGTTAGATCACTTTGCATAAGGTGGGAAGGGCTTTCACTTGAGCGGCTAAGATATTGCATTTTAAAATCAATTTGAATGACAAAAAGTTATAATAAGTGAGAAATTTGAATTCAGAAAAAAAGTTACTTCAACAGAAAAGATTATTACTCACATTCACATTCCTCCCTGAACCTCTGCTGCCTTCAGACACATATCGCTTCCTGCACAACATTATAATCAGATAGTGTAAGGTGAGCAGGGGAATAAGATGAACTACTTACACTCACTGAAATCTAATCCACAAATACAGCACCACTTATAGATTCTATCAATAAAATGACCTTTGTCTATCGAATATTTATCATAGTAGAAAGTAAATCAGGTTCTGGGTCTCCCATCCTCCCAGATTAAGCTTCAAAGGACCCAGGACCCCCCAGCATATCTTTGTTTATCATGTTGGAATAAATTTCTAGATCTCTTTGGATCAATAAAGGGTTGGGTAACAAACTCAGTACAATTATTGGCACTGACTTAATTAAGTCACTACAACCCAGAAGCATTGAATGAATTGTGCCAATATGTTTTTACTCGAGCACATCTGGGTGAGATAGGGAGTAGTATTACATTAAACAGGCTACATAACAGGCGGAAAAGGGTACCTGGCTTTAGATATATACAGGTTATTACACTGTCATAAGCCTGAACTATGGCTTCTTATCTGCCACCTGGACACTTTGCCTTGCCAAGTGTGTGATAAGTGTTTCATATAATCGTCTATCCAAGCACTTTTGAAGCTGAGTTGATTTTTACAACTATACTGTTGTTAGTAAAAATATCATTGAGTAATGTTCTGGTAACAGCAGCCCTGTGGAAAGGTTTATATTGGATCTGTGGCGTTTGGAGGCCGTGTTAACACCTTTGTTGTGCTCCTGGAGCTGATGAGCTGTTTGTGTGTTGTGGTGGAACGCGGCACCCTGCTGGGGAAGGCCGTCACCTTTGATGAGTGCTTTTGTCATGGGTTGGTGAACTGGATTCAATTTCAGAACAGAGGATTTTCCAGCAGAAAATTGCACTGTAATGGAAAGATCAATGTTATCCATTTCACCTGTCAGTTGTTTTTAATGTTCTGGTGGATCTGTGTATTCAATATTTCATTATTAATCTAATTGTGTAATGGCTATAAAATGTAGTCAGTAAATTCTGCCTCTGTTTCCTTCTGTGTGTCACAGCACAGGTTTTTACTTCTTGTTTCTCTGGCATTGACTTGTGGATTCCTGTGCTGCTAGAGGAACACTTCCTGCAGATTGCATCAGTTTGTTCCAGAGTTCTTATTCAGTGTGCTTGGAGTGGTTCCTATTATCATATTACTGAAGTAGCGATTATAATAATGGCTAAATTTGACTTTCCCACTTTCCTTTGATTATAACTCACTACTTTCTCACTCTTAAATGTGCCTCAGTGGGGTTCATGATCATGTTCCTTGATAGAGTCATGCTGTTTTGGAGGTGTGCGTGTTTGCGAAGGTCCTACTTTATCTTTTTACATACAGTTTATGTCTAAACCTCTACAGATGCGTCAATGCAAGATGTTTTCCAGAGAAATTATTGCCACACTGAGGTACTTCTTCATTTTGTGATTTTTTTTTTTTTGCCTGAAACAGTTTTGCAAAGTACTTTTTGCCATCTGATTGACTTCTGACTTTCCTGAACTTTGAATGGATTCATATAAGACAATGTGCCAGAATCGTGCTTTTAGTCAAAAAAAAAAAAAAAAAAAATGTTTCCTGCTTAAAAAGAATACATCTCTGGTGGTGTGGTTTGCTCACACTTCATGAAGCTTGGATAGGACGCCTTTAAGGTCAGTTGAAAGTCACCTCCCAAGAGAAAAGTGAGAAAAGGGAGCTTATTAAACAAAGAGAGAGATTTCAAACAAGGAAAGAAAAGACCACACAAAGGAGTTATTTCCAATTATTTCAACCCGAGACATTTTCATTGTTCTGTAGTTAAAATTATGCCAAATACAAGTGAAACTGGATTAAAGGCTTTATTGAAGTAGTTTTCCAATTTAATCAGTAAGTCATTCCATTGAGGGCAGTGAAAACAAGACTACACCTTTATGGCCTTGCTGCTGTTCATTGTTATCAAAGTACTTATTTTTGGCTTTACATGTTTCATAATAGAACACTCAATTGAGCGAGCCTCATGAATCAGCTTGGTAGGCAAGTTAATGGGAAAGGCAGGAATAGTAGTTATCATTAATAACAGCTGGACACAGGTTTTTATAAGCATTTACAGGATGCAATTAGATGTGAGGGTACATTTAAAGGAGACATCAGGCCTTTTTTAAGTTGCCACAGTTGTCTTTAGTCTTAATAATACGTCTCTGCTGTGCTTCTATCAAAATACCACAAAGACACTGAAAAAAATGTCTTTCCTGCTCTGTTCATAGCAGCAGGTTTTAGGGACTGAAGTCTCTCTCTTACAGTGTCGAAATCTCTTCTGAAACCCTCTAAATTACCTATCTGTGGCCTCCACTGCTTAAGCGAGTGATGATGTATGAGTCAGACTGCCCGTGGCATTTCTATTTTAAAAATTGACTGGATTTTCAATGCGATTCTTCCTCTCAGCTTGATCTGCCATGTGTAAACTGACACAGCTTAGCCACAGTTAAGTGCCAAAATAGACCATGAGCATAACTTTAGCAGAACAGAGCGGATGGTCCCTTCTGGGACGCTTCTGAAATGTGTCGTGGTGCTCATGGTGGGACCACTGTCATTGACCAGAGTGGCCACGATCCAGATCAGCTGGTGCTTCTGCACTCAGTAGGACCCAGGGGTTAGGCAGCCTCAAACAAAGTGACAGCGTTACGTTATACTGGAGCATCTTTAAGGGTCTGTACACAGATACTCTGACTTGTGAGGGCTTCTCTATCTCTAAACTTTTCTGTTTTTTTTTTAAATTTATGGCAAACACTTGACATTAGAAGAAAATAAAGATAATGTTATTTATTACAATTTTCACGTGGAATTTTAATTTCCATGTTATATTAGTGTGTAACATTTAGAATGACACAAAAGTAAATGTGATTTCATTACCTTATATGCAGGAAAATTCAGCAGGTTGCCTTAATCATCTCTCTGCCATGTTTCAACATCAAGATATTACAGTAGTCCATAACACATACCCCAAACTGGCTCCAAACGGGCCTCGTGGATCTTTTGTAACCACAGCAGTTTCGTTTTAACTGACACAGTTTTCAGTTGTTTGCAGTCTGCAGCTGGTGTCATAAATAGAACGTCCCCCGACTGTATGGACTGCAAAATTCTTAATTTTTCCACCATCTCATCTTTACTGGATATTGTTTCAGTATCTGTGATGAAGTGTTTTGTCAGGTGCATCAAATTTTCAAGAACAAAGCACAAGATCCAGAAGTAGTATTCAGTCATCTGATGGAAAACCTCAAACCTCACAGCTTTATGAGGTTATTGCATATGCAGTGCCCTACGAAACAGGTTAATGGAAAATCAAGAGACATTTTTCTGTCACACACAGCCGGTGTATACATATTCCTGCGATGACAGAAAATGAGCTAAAATAAGACCTTTAAGACAGCGGTGAGGTGGGTGCATTGCACAGATAAATGTGTGTGTTGGGGTAACAAAGGCAGAGAGATAAGCTCAGCTAATATGGATGCTATCAATGGCAGTGGTGCTGTGTTAGTCTGTGCTGTGAGCTCCATTTGTGTTTCTTTATCTACCCACTCCTCCTTATTTCCCCGCGCTGGAAACCTACAAATCGATCCAAGGCCCCCCATGATTAAAGATGATCCAATCAGCTAAATGTGGCTCAGAGGAGATGAACAAGAAAGGACAAGGAAGCTTGCAGGGGATCTCAGGAGCAAGATACACAGCTGTGGTTTTTTTTTCTTCTTCTTCTTAATCGCAGAGTGATGCCACTTCACTTGAAATCTGCTTATTGATCAGTCACTTCTCATTTGATTGGACTGTGAAGAGTGTGAGCTCCTGATGAAAGACTGTGACTGCACAAAGATACTTGTGAGGACAAAAACAACACCATCCACCATGGGTGTTGCATAATTCCCAGGTCCCCACTGTGAAGTCCAAAGTATTGGATGTATCTGACTCTGAATAGCAAATGCTACTTAAATATTTTTCAACTTCCTCTTCCTTTTTATTAATCAGCCTTCATGAGCCCTTTAGAAGCAAAGTTATGTCAAAGCTTTTTAAAGCTTTCATATTTCATGAAAAATCTTTTCTTTCCAGAAGTAAGCATTCCAAATATTTCCAATGTTCAACTTGACATCGACTCACTCAATGACAGGCTGAACCACAGCTTCCTCTGATGTCAGATCCCTGATCCGTATTCTCTTTTCATATAAATTCTAAATCATTCATTCTTGAAACCGTCCTAGAAAGATGACATTTAACAAAATTAAAAGTGTGTTTCTCACTTTTAATATCAGAATTAAAGTTCGAAGTTAGAAAAAAAACAGTCCTCGTGACTGTCAGTGACATTTAAATGCGCTCAGTGTTTATTCACACAACATGCACATTTGAGAAGGTGTTGATGGATGGCCCAAAGACGTAATCCCTTATTGTGCAAGGTTGAGTACTAGCATGGCATGACTTATAGCATTCACTTGC
This sequence comes from Hirundichthys speculiger, assembly GCA_018398805.1. Lineage (NCBI taxonomy): Eukaryota > Metazoa > Chordata > Actinopteri > Beloniformes > Exocoetidae > Hirundichthys > Hirundichthys speculiger. Next base: position 854,117 of record JAGFBZ010000105.1, read on the forward strand.
TCATATGGCAGTTTATTGTGCATGCATGGATCTATGGCACAATTCCGAAGTAAAATAGGATTAATACTTCACACCATAGTTTCACATCTGCCACGTTTGTTGGAGAAAAAAGGCGAAGAGAATGAGTGTGCAGCAATAACACGACCGAGAAACACATCAGTCAAAAACAACAGCAGCCCTGAGTCACATTACATTCACAAAAACAAGCTCTGAGATAACAAACCAGGTGACAAGTGATACAGCTGTGTGCCACGAAGAATAAAATAGATCATAGCATGACTCCAACGAGCTGTCTTTCAAAATCATGCTATGCAGACTTACCAGGTCGGAGGAGGTGAAGAATGAGAACAAGAAAAGGTTTGTTCTGTTTTTTTTTAAACTGCAATATTAAAAAAAAGAAGATTGGAAGACTTTGTGCATTCAGAAGCATTCTAAAGATGAATCCTTATATTTAAAAGCAGACACTGTTTTCGTTTGGGTCATACAGTCAACGCTAAAATGACAACAACCTCACAGCAATAAAGGCCAGGAGCAATTAAGAGCACGCCTGCAGTAATTGCACAGCCCAATCCGATCACTTTTAGCCTCTCTCTAAGCAAACAATTACAGAACGTCTCTTAAAGGTCAAGCCATCGCTAACACAAGAACAAGAAAACATTCACCAAATCCCAGCTTTACACACTGTAGTCCTCCCAATTACAGGAGAGCAGAAAAATTACCAAATAAAAAAAGAATGACAACAAGCGTAGAGGGACGTCTCGATTGAGTTCCCACACAAGGCCGTTGCTAATATGGCTAATTAATGCAGTAACATGGAGAGAACTCCAAAGCTTTAAGCTATGTTATACTGTAGATGAGCAGTTGAACAGGCAGACGGAGGGCTGCTTTTTTATTTTTTTTTCCACATTAGTCAGGGCTGTGACAACAGCGTCGATCTGGAAACCATGTAACTGCCCCTCCACACGTGTTATGTGAAGCAGCTCTTCATCTCAGTCCTGTGGGGCCATTCTGGTTTTAATTTTAGCCTACAAGTCAGTAGGGATTACATTATACCTGAAATGCCAGGTGAATGCAATTACAAAGCTCTTAGAGCAGAAAATCTATTTGAGTTTTATTAATTACAACATCACTCAAACAGGCTTTCTGTCTTGATGCTCAACCAACAGTAGAGTTTCCCACTTTTTAATTCTTTGACTTTAGTGTTTAATTAGCCATAAAAGACGTCTAACAAGTCTAACTCAGTGACAACAAAGTAGAAAAATGTCACACCACTAATGCTAATGTAAGCATTTGAAATTTCACCATAACACGATTACAATGGTTGAAAAGTTCCAGAAAAAGCCTGTGGTGATAGATGTAGCAGTCCTGAAGGACAGCAACATGAAGGAGAAGAAGAGGGAACTCAAACAATGACGTGGAAAGTGAAGGTACTGGTATTAACTGGAGCACTCTGGGCTGTGACCTCACACGTTTAATCTCTTTTCCAGGTACTCAACATTGGAGATCTCTGCTCAGAGGAGCCCAGTCCCAGGAACAGCTTAGATACTGGGTAGAAGCCTCTAGTTCCCAGGCCTCTGGCAGAGTGACAACTGGAGATACGGTTATATTTATATATTACAGTATGGTAAATAACATGGAATGTTACATGCACAGTTACTCCAACAAGTTCTCAGGAAGGATTTATGGAGTAAGACTCTCAAGATTCAAAACAGTAGTTCAGGAACAGGATTTTCAGGACGACAGTTACAAGCCTCAGCCTTAAATACTGATGGCCAGCTGAGCCAAGAGCCAATCCAGTGGGCTTACCAGCTTGGTTGAAGGAAGAGTCAGTTCCTCATGCACAAGCTTAACACTGGCCAGATCACTATCTGAGAGGGTGTAGCCTCCGATCATCTCCTCAGCCGTTCTCATTTTCTTCCTTACACCATGTCATAAACACCACCCAGCATAACAATTTATACAAGCTCCAATGTTGTTATTGTATAGTTCTAGTGGAGCGTATTGAACAGCTCCATTACAATGTGTCTTCGGCTGCAGTTGGAGTATAAACCCTTTAAACTGGAACTGTTTCATCAGCACCATCATCTCAAACAGTCATGCACCAAAACACGAGCTCAAAGCTTTAAAAGCAGAATATTTCTAATTTTCTTCCCAAGCTTTGAAATCAGTAAGACAACCAGATTCCATCACCAAATATCACCATATAAAGAAGATCGGTATTAAAGCAAGAAGACATCAGAGTTGTGATTTTAAAAGAGCTCGGTTAAGATTTGACTTCCTGGGTTTATTTTCTCATGAGTATACAACATGTTTCTGACAAATATCTCACGAGCTAACTTGCAAACATCATTGAGTGAAGCTCGATATCTTAGCTCTAAAATGTTACGCTGTGTTGCAGTCTGTTGTGTCCGGAATTGTAATTTATATGATTTAATACTCATGGTACTTACATGTTCTCCTCTTGTTTTCATTGCTCCATTGATATGAAAGTGCTATAAAGTATGTCATTTAGAACATGGTCTTCATTTAGTCCTCTGCTTATATTCTAATATTGAGAAATGGAGACAAATGAACAATGACAGAGAGACAATTACCACTGCTCTGCCAAATGTCTATATCAAAATGATAACTTGTTATAATCAAGACATCTGGACAACTGTGACTGCATGACAGCAATGCATTGATCATTTCCCACTCTGTTAACAAGATCACAAATATTGACATGGTGCTCAAAATCCTCGGAGAGCCTTGCCACCCAGACTCTTTCTTTTGATTTACACAATCGTTCTGAAATATAATTGTGAGAAGGCAACACAGGGGGCACATTTTTCAACTCATTTCTTATTTAATTAGGATTGTTTAGATCATGCCAGTGATGCAGAAATCACAGAAATCCATGTATCAAATATGATACATTTAGCTCTGTAGGACTAAACGGGTGGGAGATCAAATGACCACATGCACTCTTGAATTAAGACGTGCAGAACTACTTCAGGGTAGAAATGAGGCATAATTGATATGATTTATGGCACTGCTCCCTATCTGCAGGCCAGGCAGAGAGCACACCGTACAGATACAACAGGCAAAGAGAGGCAAAAAAAAATAAAAATTAAAAAGAAAATCCATTACGGCGTTCCACTCCGCTCATAAAGCTCATGCGGATGCTGTTAAGGGTTTAGCAGTGAAGGCGAGGACAAATCTAATCACAGGGCCACCACATATCTAGCTGTGCCAGATGAAAATTAATGCTGTTAGACAAGGGTGAAACTGGTGTAAAATGGCAGGAATGAGTGGCTGTAACTTATATAAAATGTCATCTCATATTACAAATTAACTTTAGGTTGAAAGACTTTTTTTTGTTTTGTTGGAGGGGTGGGGAGGCAAACCTCTTAAAAAAAATCTGTTTATTAATTTACCATATGCAATGTTTTTTTTTTTTTTTTTTTTTACTTTGCTCAAGAAAAAACAGTTCAAATCAAATCAAGCTGTGTTTATATAGCACTTTCCCGCATAATAAAATGCAGCACAAAGTGCTTTGCAAAGTAAAGAGTAAAAAACAGGGTAGCTCCAATCCATTAACCCATCCCGTTCCCCTCCACCCCTAATCCCTATCAATGATCAAACATGTAATCAAATATGAAAATAATTAAAAAAAATGGATGATGGATATTGACGATTCTTCTCGTAATGCTTTGCATTGCATTTGTCCCTAAATTGAAGCGCCACATGAAGTTCAGACTGTGAAAAAAAAAAAAAAATCTAGACTGTCCCAAAAATAATTGGGGGTGGCAGTCCAATCCAATGACTGTATCAGTAACAATGAAAAGAAAAGTGCAGAAGACGGTGGTGAAACCAGAGATGCTGTCTGGTTTAGAGACTCTGGCACTGAGCAAAAGAAAGAGGGCAGAGTTGGACGTCATGGAGGTTAAAATGTTGAAGGTTCTCTTTGGGAGTGACGAGGATGGATAGGTTCAGGAATGAGAGCACATGTTAGATGTTTTAGAGAGGATGTCAGAGAGACCAGACTGAGATGGTTTGGACATGAACAGAGGAGGGATGGTGAATATATCAGGATGATGAGGTTGGAACTACCCAGTAGGAGGCTGAGGGGGGGACCAAAGAGGAGATTTATGGATGTAGTGAAAGAGGACATGAAGTTAACTGGTGTGAGAGAAGAGGATGCAGAGGATAGAGTCAGATGGAAGTAGACGATAGGCTGTGGCGACCCCTGAAGAGAACAGCCGAAAAGAAAAGAGGGGGATTGTGATGTTATTAATTATATAGTTGGTGGTTGGAATTTGGCAATTTTCAGCTTGACTGGGCCTCATCAGAGACCATCTGATCAAGTGCAGATGAGGCCAGTCAGAAACTTCATCATGATTGATGCGTTCACAGACCAGCATGTTTCTGATGTTCAGGAGAATCAGGATCTATAATCCCATCCATAAAGGAGAAGCTGTCATTCTTTTTCTGTCTGTGCAAATACTGTCGTCCTGTTACCTGGAGTACTTTCTGTTTTTGCCTTTCTGCGAACAGATATGACATATTGAAAATGTTTTAAATTATTTTGTATTAACCCGATTAGAACTTCTTAGAAAATGGGAATTGGCAAACAACAATTTTGAATCAGACAAGAGAACTGCAACCGGTCTATCTCTACACCAAATGCCTTCATTTATGATGATGCCAGAACTACCAGTTGAGCACCCAACTCGAAAGATTTAGTAACTTTAAAATCCAGTATTGAGTATTTAAGAATAAATAGGTTTTAAAGATATCAATTATATGTCCCTTTTTCCCTGTTTAAAAAAAAATGCAAACATGAAAATTTGATACTGGTAGCGTGTCAAAAGCACCCACACTAAAGAACTCAGTGTTTCTACGTCAATGACTGAGAAGAGGTTTGTTTTGATTTCTTTCTTCATTTAATCAGTTCTGCACAGTTTGAATTTAAAGGGGTGTTATGGGACAATTTGGAAACAGACATCTAATTTGAGCCCACCCTCACAGGTGGTGAAAAAGACAGACAGACAGCCAATCAGAGGCTCCAGCAGATCTTCAGAATGAAGCAGATGTATCATCTTGGCTTATAATATGTTGTATAGTTTATGCTTTGTGCTGTCAGGCTTGGTGCTGTATTCTATTGTCTATCCCAAGCTGCTTTCTATGACACATGAATGGTTAAGGTTGTCTAAAATGTGGAGTTTGGTTGCCATGGTGCTTGGCTACTATGTAACCATCATCCCACAGGAATATTAATCCCATTTGAATGGAAGAGCTCAGAATATGAATACAATAGGATGCTGGTGATTTAAGACCGCCAGGAACAAAGCACAAGTGTTCAGAACAAAAATAAATAAATAAATAAATAAGGAGACAGACAAAAAAAAATAAGGACAACAACCATGCAAAAACGACCCACAGTGCCTCATGTTTTGAGGTTTTAATCTGTCACAGAGACAGAACAAACATTAAAAAGCAGTTCACTCTAAGGAGCAGTGCCGATCAATAGCAGGCAGATAATGCAGCCAACAACAGTTGATGCATACATGTGTTAAACTGCCTCCCATTCAAATTTAAATGAATAATCTTCCACTTCTTAACTGCTTTATAATGATGAGACCTGAATGGACACATAATATCCATAAGCACCTGCTGCAGTAGCTGGACTGTTTCTGTTACCGCAGCCCTAATGGCCGCCACTCCACACCATTATGAAATTGCTCCCAAATGCACATATGACTGCCTCTAATGTAGTCACAACTTCCTTTCAAAGTCTGTCATTGTGGTCAGCCAATGAGGGGTTTAGTGGATCGAGATAATTGTGGTCCTGCTCATTATGTCTAATGCACTGCAGAATCCGCCATTTACAGTATGTTGTAAAACAGCCTTTAGAACCAGCACTGTCTGTTTTCTCTCCAGTACAGCATCACTTTATAAATTGCTCTTCTTGTCAGAAGCTCATTTCTATGTTCCACGAATGGTTGGCCCAGGCTCACAAGGTGCCATCTCCTCACCGAAGAGCAATTTACCAGCTAACTCACTCGGTGCAGACCCAATTACAGGTGAATAATCCTGGATTAGACAATATGCATCCAGTCTTTGTTTGCAAAGCTTAGGTCAAAAAGTGATGCCTGATCTGGAAAGATTCAATTTAAAGGCTCCAAAGAGGGCTGCCCTGACTCACCACTCTGACCGACATCATTCCTTTTGCATTTACTTTGAGAAATTGGAATGTTACTGGCTTGCTTGAGGGTATCAGAAACAGAATAATAGATGCAACCTTTTTTTCTACTTCAACGACGCCAGGCTCAGCGATAAATATATAGAACTGACGCAATATGGAAATTCGATTTGACTTGAAAAATGTACTTGGTCTACTGCAGTGACCATTTTTAGCTATTTTAATGAAACTACTTCGCCAAATATCCCATTGTGCTCCTGTTTCTGGGTTATCAACCAGCAGTTCACTTCGTAATTTAATTATTAACTTTATATAATGACAAACTATTTGTAAATGAGAGGCAGCCTTCCATTATGGCTGTTTTGCCAGTGCAGTACTGTGAAAAAAAAAAAAAATTGCAGCACTGAATTATTTTTCAAAATACTTCAGAAAATTGCCTCTTTTGTAAAGCCTTAAAGAAAAGAGTATTTATTGACCAAAATAAACTCCTCCACCCAATTCTCAATTTTGGCCAAATTTGTAAACAGAAAAGAAAAAAGGAAATAATCACGTGCTAAGTCCATGTCATGAGGTCAGAGTCATGACAGTGGCATGAAACATGTCCAAATCCAGCTTTGTCACCTATCTGGAACTATCATTTTTGAGTCTTAATTTTCCCTCACTGGTTACTTTTGCCTCCTGACTCTTGTTTGATGAGGTTCAGCAATCCAAACAACTAAGTAAGGTTTTAAAAGAAAAACTATGTGGTTTGCTTTATTAAACCACCATGAGTCGGCCTTAAAATAAACCCCTCCACATTGTTTCTGCTTGACAGAGTTCTTCATTTCCTGAGATATAAGGATAACAAGTCCCTTCACAGTAGAGAATAACAGAAAACCTTCTGCAGGTAAGAACGACGACTTCAAGCGGAAAATATTCTTTTTGACATTTGCATGATGCGTTATAATGAGATTATAATGCATGTCCATTTGCATAAATGCAACTATTTTGATCTTGTTAACAGTATTCTGGAGTTTTCCTGGATCTCATTTCCATGAGTCACTACTGTGTTTTTGTGGTTAAGTATCACTTTAGTGTCTATCATCATGCAGATAAACTGCAAAAATCTTGCCAAATTGTACATTTAGGGAAAGGCGGAAACATCAATACACAGCTGTAAACCACTCCATTCCACTTTAGTCACCTCCATCTGTAAATATCTATGCACAAGTCATAGAAAACGGAGAAAAAAGGATGGTCTATGAAAGAAACAATATATTTAACATTTGTGCATTTGGCAAAATTAAACAAATTATAAAACAAAAGTGTTTAAATTACAAAATCATAAAGACAATGCAGACCTTTTGCATGCACTCAACTTTACACAGCTCATCTGCAGCTTTCAAAAAATAGTTTTTTCCCTGTCCATGTTCTGGCCTTCTTCCATCTTGGACTGCAGCTATCTGTAGGATCCTCACACGCAATGCATTTGTCTCATTTTAAAACACAATCTTGTCAGTTTTTATGGGCATTTTGACCAACATCTTCTCCTTCACTCCACCCTTTTTTTTTAAACACTCTCCTTGTGATACACCCCCCCCCCAAAAAAAAAAAAAAAAAAACTCACACACTACTGGTGGTGCGGCAGCAGTCTCATCTGGCATTTTCAGCATCACTTCACACAAAAAAATCTTTAGTCAAGGCCAGCTTAGGGATGAAATGGGTGCTGTCACGCACATCTAAAAATCTTTGATCCCATCCATTGGTGTTTAAAATTTAATATGTCAGCATTAGCTTGTGGTGAGTTGGCTTTTAAGGGTAACCACAGTGCAGGAGCCATTAAAGTTGGTTTGGTGAGGGCAGAGGATGCTCACTCGTGTGCTTTGCCTAGATTGTATTCCTTGCTGATGACCAGTAGCTTATTCATTTAAAGAAAAATGGGATTTTGGTTCTAACAGTGAAACTTCTTCTCCTCCTCTGAATGATTGTGCGTAGCTTCATCTCTTGTATGCCAAAATATTTCTAGTTCTGACAAACTGTTAAATGGAAACCCACAACAATTGATTCATAATTGGTTTCTGGTCTTTATAAATTAATATGTGACAGCTAATTCAATTTGGTTAATCTTAATTCATCATTACAGTCAGAGTAAAGACTGTGGGCATAAGCTTATATATGAAGTGACTTTAATCTTTTCATTGCCAAGATGAATAACCACTGAATTGTACAGCATCTGAAAATCTCTAATTTTATAATAATGTTTGCGTAAAATAGAGCCAACACTTCCATATGACAAGACATGAATGCAACAAACAAGCATACATCTTTACATCACTGAAAGCAAACACAATTAAATGGTATAAAATATAGTTTCCATTAAACCGACAGCAACAACATGTTAGATAACAATGACAGCAGGAAGAGAAAAGGGGCTTAGAGGCACAGAGAGAAATAAAGGAGGATATTAGTGTGGGCAACGGCGAGCACCATTCAGTTGGGAAAAGGTGACGGTCAGCCACCATTTATCATGGCTGTCAATTAAAGGTGGCAAAGCTTTTTTTTCTTTTTTTTATTGAATTGACTCTCAATTAAGTGGAAGTAATATAGACTAAAACTGGAACATAGAGACAGGTATCGATTGAATTTGGTGATTTCTTAAATTAATTCTGCCTTGCCACTTGTACTGTCTAGCGTTTTGCTGTATTGTGGGATACATAAAATGTACAGTGTCCCTGGTGAAGGTTATTCCATACAAAGCTGTACACGTAGGACCATGCATTACTATACTGAAGGATGTCAGTGGGGCTTGAGGGTCAGGTTCAATAAAAGAATTGGTGGAATAGTGACAATTACATACACAGACTGTTTGCACACGCAGAGAGCACATGTGCACACACATGCGTGTATGTGTCCCTTGACTCCCTTCACTCCACTACAATGATGATTGGGTCTCTCCACTGGACTGAGTCCAGTCCTGTTCTGCTATTCCACTCAGCACAGTGAGAAATCACCGAGTCAGTCTAGGACTATTACCGAGTAATTGGCCTTTTAAAGAGGGGCTCCACCATGTGAAACAGTGTAACTGAGAATGATACTCTTGTTGCTCCATTCCCCATTTCGTCCTCTGTTCCTCTCCCCTCACATTTCTGTCCCTTTTCTGGCCGCGCCTCCTGTTCTCCCTCCTCCCCCTGTTTCCTGGCAAGCAGTTCTCAGTGTGTCTGTGTCATATTCTCTTGCACCCTGTTTCTGCTGACCTCTAAATGATCCGTTGTAGCCGCACGTTACCACTTTAAGCCCCACACAGCTACTCAACACAACACGACCAGCTGTACTTTAAAGATGGCACGATCCAGTTGGTGGAGCACTGACTCTTCTTTCAGTGTTGTGTTGCTATTTCAAGCTATGTGAGCAGTAATAAAAATGATTCTGGTACACAGGTACTTCATGTACACACTCCCACTTCTGGGTTGAAGCCCAACCAGGAACTAGGTTTTGTTGCAGTTCCTCAACTGATCACCAAGTCTGACTTCAAAAGAGAGCATCAACCCCATGATAAAATGGCCAACACATCAAATTTAGACATATTTTCGGCCTACAGCCTACGGCCAATCTCACTATGGTCTACATAGTGAAATTTAATATCCTTGACAACTGTAAGGAGGTGATTTTTTTTTTTTTTTTGTACCATTTCAGATTATTTGAAACAAAAATGATGATTAATCACATGGCTGGACATCATTTGATTGACAGCTAGTCACTGGCTGTGCCATTGGCTATGACAGCTCGCCCTTGCTGTCATCGTATTAGCTACTTAGCACTTAGCATTATATTGACTTCTGAGCCGTGAATAAAAAAAAGGATCATGGTCATATTTTAAAGAGAATATGTTTTCTTCCACTTGTGTTGATTGAACTAACAGATCACCGCGAGTGACTGTGGTTGGTCAGGAAGGATCTGAGGAAGAAACTTATCTTAGCCATGCTAGCCGCAGCAGTCATTTCATAAAGCTACCGAAAACAACATTTAAGATGGGAGGTCCCAGCACTGCAGGTCCCAGCACAACCCTGCTGGTTCCTGACTCCTTCAGCAAAGCTGCAGCACCACTTAGCTGATGGAGCCAAGCTGCTCACGGAGAATCAGTGCTGCTGGTTAAAAAAATAATGTGTTTTCAAAATAAAGATGTCAACAGGTGATAGAAATGATGATTCCGTCTCAAAGCAGTGTCAATGAAAGGCTTTAGTCCTTGCACAGATGTTATGAAAAAGCAGGCGCCTTAGGTCAGCGAGACCTTTTTGTTTCTGAATATGTGAAGTTTCATAACGTCCGTGACATTTCCCCGGAATGTGAAATATCGTCACTCAGATGTTCAGGTGTATGAGTTCAGGACATGTAGTCATCTGGAGAATTATCTCAAGGTTTCGTTGCTATTCAGAGAGTTTGTTAACAGTCATTGTGTTTAGTTTCTCGCTGTCATTCTGGCATCAGTTCGTTCTGTATGTACAATTATTTTGCCATCACAACAGAAAAGATGAAAACTTTTCTAACATATGTGTGAGAAAATCATTGAAAATGTTTAAAATTAATATTTAAAAAATGAAAAGATTTTGAATGTCTGACCTCACTGATGACACTGCATAAGAGACTATGATGTATCAACAGCTGATATAACTATGAGGGTATACTATGACTTTTAGAAATCTTTGACAATACAAAGATACAGTGAACAAAAGTCAAACGCAAAGAGAAGCCTATTGTTGTCCAGACGTAGCAACATCTCTGAGCTTGGAGGAATCTAAAAAGCACCATGACACAGTGGAAACATACATTTGAGAGTAAGATAAGTTGACTATATGACAACATTTTTTCCAGTGATGTTCATATATTTTTCAACAATCCAAAACTGCATCACAAAGGCATGGCTGAGTAGGAAGAAGGTACAGGTTCTGGAAAGGCCAGCCTACAGTCTATAATAGAAATTACGTGAAGAACTTTGAAATGAGCAACTCCGTACTTTTGCTCAGCAGATGTGTTTGCAGAAAGAAACAGAATAAGAATCAGAATCAGAATCAGAATCAGATTTATTATCGTCACTGAGCCAGTGTCCCAACACAGTGAAATGGGAAGGGAAGGGAATGTGAAAAAGTAAAGAGAAAAGAACAACGCAAAAACAATTCAAATCTTTGAATTCTTTCTTACACGGTATCTTCAGTGTCAGAAAAGCTTTAAGTATTAAGAGAGGGAACATTGCAAATTGGTAAAAGCTGGACTGTCCCAACTTAATTTGGACTGTGATACAGGACTGACTTGGAGAGATAAATGTTCACATGCAAATTAAAATAAGTTTTCTATTTTGCACTTTTAATAGTGTCCCAACTTTTACCGATTTGGCACTATAAATATTTACTTGACGTTGCAATTTTCTTTGTTTATGCATTTCATTTTCTATATGTTATGAGATACTATAGCACTTTTATCCTAGCCTGACCAGCCACACCCATTCACATCACAGAAATTTCTCCCGTCACTTGAATCTCTTGTCAAATGGTGTTTTTACTGTGAATCAGAGAGGACTGTCGAAAGCACCACGACTCAAAACCATCAGAAATTCCTAATGAAATTCTTAAAAATGTATTTTTTCACTGAAAAACTGAAAATAGTTATTCACTGGCATTCCAACTCCACTGCACACAATTTCAAAACATTTGGCTGCCACTCTGTCTGTGTCACGTGACACAGACAGAGTTGTTTCCTCTGGTTGGTTGTAGGCCTGTCAAGTGGCTTCCAGAAGCAGCGTCTTCTGTGTCCATAGGTATTTCCCCCTGGAAATCAAAATCAGATCCAGAGGAACGAGGCTAATTCCTTGTTTTAAAGAGGAAAACAATTAGGATGGCTGTAACACATTTACACTTTAGTTCATGAAAATACCAGTGGCATATTTGAGCTTTAGCATTACACGTTGAGTTTGTGTGTGTGTGCTTCTGTGTGTTGGCATTTGTATTCACAGAGATGGTAGGAAGGGAGCGAGCTGTGACAAAAATCATCTGGTAGAAAGAGAGGGGGGGGGGGGGGGGGTCAAACACATCAGCGCATTAGCACACTGTTTGGTTTAGGTAAGGCAGGAGCCCTCACAGGAGATGAATTGCAGAAGTGTGTGTGTGTTTAAGTATATGAGAAGGGGTGAGGGGGGGCTGAGAGTAAATGATAGATTCAAGAAGACAAAAAACAAACTTATTCATGTGTGAGGAAGGTGTGAATAATCAGAAGGTAAACATACTTCTCCTCTCATGTGCCTGGGTGTAGACACGTGTTCTTTTGTGCGTGTGAAAATGTGAATCTATATAAACAAGGAGGAGGGGAACATCGACTCCGAGACACTGAGAGTGGAGGAAAACAAAGAGTGACATCTTAAATAGCACGCATCAGAAGAAGACAATAGGAGTGAGGGAGACACACAGAAAAAGGATGAGGCTGGCCGCACAACCTCAGGAGCAGTGAAAGACTGGAGCAGCAGAGTTGGACTGGGAACCTGAACTGGAGCTGGTTCCTTAGAAGGACACCCAGTATCTTAGTCATGATATAATACAAAGAACACATTTCCCAGTGGCACCAGAGGCAACCCCCCCTCAGGTACCAGCTGGAGAATATCATGCATGGGCCTCTTTGTCCACTACATGCAGTGGGGTAATGGATGACTAATGGGGTAATGGTATCTAGTGAAATAAAATGATTACAGTGATTGTTTTAAATAGCATGGCCTGGGCAGAAGTATCTCCCACATTAATGTGTTGTTTTGTTATAGCTCGGCTTCATGTGGAGGCAACAGCAGCAATTCTGGATTTGCGGTTGCTGCTATAAAGTCTCGCATGAATGCAATCAATTCAGCATCAGTGCATTATGATTGTCCCACCCATGAATGCGGGGCACCTCAGTTGCTTTGTTATTAAATTAACTGGAGAAATGACAACTCATTATTTATATCTATACCAATGGTCGGTTTTTGGGGACGCCGTGGATCAGCGAGTAGAGTAGGTTTAATCCCCCACTTTGCCGTGTGTCAGTGTGCTTTGGTAAAGACACTGAACCCCACATTGCCTCCCTGACATGCTCATCGGGATGGGAATGCATATTTATATATCCCTTTATAGGGTATTCAGTAATATATTTTGAATTTAATGTGGACATGACATGCTTTTCTGTGTTTTGGATCTGAAGTGTTGCAATGATGAATTCAAACCTTGTATGCAAGCTCAAAAAAAGAAAAGCACAAGGTGTTGCAGTATTTTCATTTGCACGTTCATGTGAGGGACAGCTTCCAACTATGTACCAGTATGTCATCTGCCCAGCCAATGGGAATCCCAATGTCAGTAATCTCTAAAAGTTTTGTTTGTCAAAGCTTGGTTTAGAGCTTCTCTGTTCTGTTCCTGACTGACCAACGACAGGAGTTGTTCATGTTCATGAGGCACCCCCACCCCTCACTGAAAGCTTACTGCAATATGACCAATCAATAATATATATATATAATATATATAATAAACATCTATGTGTGTTTAAAGCTAATTGAGAAGGTATATATGGCTATATTTTAAAACTGGTCATCATGGTGGTACTCAGAGAGCTGAACAGTTTCTCAGGTGGTACGCAGTATTAATTAAGAACCACTGATCTAGAGTTAAGGACAGAGTGTATTCATTATATTTTTCTTTATTATTCTAAAGTAATTACCAACAGTTTGGATACTAATGTGAGTGAAACTAATGTGAAAAAAACTCTTGATAAGGCAAAAATGTCTTGAAATTACCATTTGATGTCCATTTTAACAATTTAAAGCATAGGACTGTTCATGGCCAATATCACAAGATGTTTACTTCAGTAACTGTCTTTTCAAGTTTTTTTTTAATTTATTTATTTCAGTTTGTCCACTGAAGATATAATACAATTTTTTGTATAGTAAAGAAACATATAGGAGAAAGAACTGTACACAGGTTTGTGTGAATGGATAAATGAGAAAAACATTGTAAAGAACTTTGTAGAAGCTAGAAAACTATGTAAGTGTACACGATTTATCAAGCAAAGACCAACTGTTATTGCTAAAAGAATTGCGTTGTCTCTGCAGGATTCTTTTTCACTTTAAATAAACCAAAGACGACGAGTCAGGTTGTTTTTTTTTAATTTGCTGTCCTGCTCAATCATAGCAAGAAAACCAGCAGAGAAAAAAATAAATAAATAAATAAAATAAAGCTAGAACCTCTTAAAGTGAATTTGAAGCGTCTATTGACTCTGTGAAGATAAAAAAAAAAAAAAAAAACTGTTTATATGAGACAGCTAATGATCAAGGATTTTATTGATGTTAATCTTTTTGATCACGTTTTAGTCTCTCTGAAGAGTTTTATTTCACTGTTAGATACCTCAGTAGTTAGCTGGCCCACTTGCTTCCTTCCAACAGCACTGATGTTAAAAGTTCCTGTTTCTCTGAAATAAAACGGTTTAGTGCATCAGAGGAAACACTGCTGTAATCAAACAACACCAAATACTGTCATTTATACTGATCAGTAATGCCATACTGCATGCTTGCTATACCCAAAGAAAACCTTTATTAATAGTTACTGGATTACAGTTTTTTTTTGTTTTTTTTTTTAAATTGATCTACATAACTATGTACAGCTAATCACTGGAGAAACTCTTTAACACTAACACTAACTCTTATTTTATAATCCCAAACTTTGTCTAAAGACTTAAAAATATATACTGACAAAAATGAATTAAAAAAATAATAATCAGATTTTACAAAATTGCATTACTGTCACCAAATGAGATGCTGTCACGTTTTAATGACACAATAAAAGCTTGCCCCATGTGACCCCTGGGGAGGTGCCTTATGACATACCCTATAAGTTTCTGAAACTCCACCCTGGAGCGCTTTGTCTGTTTTAATCTTCTTAGGCAGGATTTAAGTGCCAACAGGCATGCTGGAAACCATACATTGTGTAAGATGTTGAATTTTCTAGAGCAAAAGTCATCATATCAAATTTATCGTTATCTGTTTTGTTTTGTTTTCATATTTTTTATTTTGGGGCACGAGTTGGCTTTACTTACAGTAAAGAAGAGACGCAAAGTGAGGAAGGTACGCAGCAAAGGGTCACAGGCTGGCAAGAGAATTGTAGCCGCTTCAACCACTGAGCTACGCAGGAGCCCTGTGTTTCAGATCTTAAAAAAGAAAAAAGCAAATGCTCTTAGCAGTCACAATGGACTTTTTTGTATGCCTGAAGGCAGTGACCGACACGGAGGTTTTCAGGAGAACCGTGATCAGCAGAGCCCCACCCAACACTCATCCAAGGTGACATATTGACATGAAATGCTACCGAAGACAAATTGTGAGGGTCGGTTGCAAGGTCAAGAGCTTTAAGTGCAAGTGTTCAAAGACACTGACTGACAGCGGAGACCCTCTCAGGCTCATGCAAGAACACACACTCCAGGATTTGTTTAGATTTGTCTCTTGCATATCTACCATTTCCTGTCACAATGACTAGACAGGGAGGCTTTGAACGAGGGAATCTACCCCTCAGCAAAAAACGCTCATGCTGCTAGCCAGACAGGACATAAGAGGAGAGCAGGCAAACTTCAGGCTCAGCTCTCTGAGCCAGAGAGAGAGAGAGAGAGAGAGGAAAGACAGAGCAAGAGGGTAGTAATACGTTTTCATCTGAAATATTAAAGCCTCTGCATTAATCTGTCTTCACTCTCCCTGGGGTGCTGGTGAAGGCTCACTCTGTCCTCGACTTCCCTGGAAAGGACAGAGGCTGACGACTGCACCTCATGCTTCTCTTCGGAGCAGAACTACCTCCACAATGTGGACTGCATATGGACGTTTTCTGAAATGGCTGCCTTGGGCAGAAAACACGATCTGGGATAATTTAATATATAAATGACAGACTGAAAGCTCACAGGCGGCAACTTCGATGATTGATTAATTTATGGACGTTCACTGAGCAAACCTCGGTTCTAGCCTCTAAACATACATATACACATATATACATAACATGCAGCATAACCGAAAGAAAAAAAATGAAAGAATTGAAAGTGAAAAACAATATTTATTGCCCTTCGGCAGCATTTATTTACCAGACAGCTAAATTTCATTACATATCAATAATGATAGATGTTGTAAAGGTCCAAAATTTGTATGTTTTTAAATTTGTTTTTCCAATTTAAGTGTTTTTAGAACATTTAAAAGTCACAGTGACATTTATCTTATTTCATCAGTTTAAAGAGTCTCTCTCACAGTGAGTTAAAAGAGGCATTGTTGTTCATGGGAACAAAGGATGGATGGACAACTAAAAGTGGCCACCAATGGCACCAGAATGTTAAAAATAATCTTAGCTGAGATCGTACAATCGCTGAAAATAAAATATCCATATATTTTGACCCTGAGAGATGATTTATGTCCCCACACCATCTATCCAGTTTATATTTGTAGGCTAGTGAGCTGATAAATGTTGAGCATCAGCTGTTTTTACAGACATTGCAGCAAACTATCGTTCTACCCAATTTAAAGAAGATGAAGAAGAAGTAGTGACGGAACACACAAAGACAAAGAAGAACAAATCCACCAAGCTGACCCATCACATCTGTAGTTGTCCGTGTCAACTCAACACGCGGTTACATTTGCAGAGAGCTGCAGGTCAGGGTACGGCGTAGAGCTCACATGAACAGTAAAACAACGCCGTCGTTTGGTGCAGAAGTATAAATCAGCCTTTATTTTGGCTTCTGTTCATATATGATTGCCATTTTAACCATTAAATAACAACATATCAAATCCTGCTAATAAATTATTTGTCAATAATTGTTTTCTTCTAACCTTTAGGAAATACATTTCCAGACTGAAACACCAACTGTATAATGGCTAAGCTAAGTGGAGATGAATATTTCAGTTGGTCAGTGTAAAGTGGAACAAAATACCTTTTTGAAATTTTTAGCTCAGACAGTACCCTTATAGGTGCAGACGTTTAAGTCGCTTTTATGACACCATGCAAGAATCACTCTTGTTTGGTTTCTTGTTTTGTCACTCCTTTCTCCTCCTTCTAGCTAGTTTCATTGCTGTTAATGTGTGACATAGTGCTGTGAGGTCATCACAAGACACAACTGGGACGAGTCCAAAGTTACCATGACTGGTTTTCCTCAATGTCCCTGATTGCGGGACAAATGAAGGTTCTTTCTATTCTTCTACCAAATATTCCTTCAAATGAAATTGAAACTGATATTAACATGAAAAAAAAAATCTGTGCAGTTTTAACACTCTGTTGAAGATTACAAAAACGCTGGGTGCTTGAGGTTATCCTTCGAGCTTATTTCAAGCTTACGACACTTACTCTGAATGTTCCGCTGGCACCTTATGAAGGTGGTGGAACCCATGTAGCCTTGATCTAGGCCATCAGCTCCACAGCTGGACCCATCTGGCCCTGCTGTCTCCTCTTTCTGCCTCCGCACATACACACATGCACATGTGGGCGGACATGAAATCCATCGTGTATGCGCACACTCACCAGCTGTTGTGGATTACGAAAGAACAAGTGCAGTATTTTCTGACTTATGCCCAGTGATGGCCTTGTCCTGGAACTGACCCAACGCAAAAGCAGAGGCTTGTTTATCTTTGCATACAATGATGCACTTACATTTCTTTAGTTGTAAACTGGTTACTACTAATGGAAAGGAAATGCTGGGGGGGTGAATCGTGAAGAATTGCAGGGAGCAGTTTGGCAAGAAGTAGAATTCAATAGCCTTGCTGAAGCCCACAGACTGTGAGTGCAACAATAAAAAGCATATCATGCTTAAATTGAGGGCTACTTTAGTTTCTTATCGGAGCTAGTGTTGAATTGGCCACTCAAAGAAATGTGGCTTATTTTTATCAACACTGTTTCCTCCTTTGAGAGTAAGGGAAACCTGTCAGCTCTATCTTTCAGCTACTGTGTCTTCACTTCCTCCCATGAATTGATCTTGTAAACTGACCCTCCAATCTCCCTAGTCCCTTATCTCAGTTTAATTTTCATTTTTCTCTCTAATGCCTGACTCTTTCTGGTTGTAGCACTGGTTCCACCATTACTAGCCCCTCCCCACTACACACGCCTACACCAGTCCCATACCACCGCTACTTGACACACACTCTAGAAAGTAAAAGGCAACGCAGTCCTTTTGCAAAACAGACGGTTTAAGAGTAACAACATGCAAAATAGTCACTCGGGTACCCAGCTGAGGCTTAAAGGCTTAAGTTATTATGAAGGAGAAAGGGTGAAACCCTTGGACTGAGGCTAACCCATCAAATGCAGTCCCACAACTGCAATAAAATATTCCATCATATCCCTGAAGCATCCCGACTCCAGCTAGGATCAAAGAGACTTGATGACTGAGAGAGGAGTGCATATTAGTGCTTTCAACCACAGTGTCTCACTCGCATCGGGCCCTTCATTCCAGGCCATTAATACTAGTCATGGAAAAATACATGATAGGGTTTGGCTTTTCAATTTCCACACTGGGCTCAAATAAAATACAGGAGAATAATAAGTCACTGAATGTCATTCACATGCTGACGCTTTGTTATGACATTATGATCATGATGATTTTTGCTGTTTTCTGGACAAACACATCAGTCACTAACAGCTAGCAGCATTGGAGAGCTTGCTTTTAATGTATCCTCACAGGTGCTGCAGTAAAATGCATAACATTACAATTATGCTGAGGCCCAAAATGCATAATTTTAGTGCATACTCACTATTTGAAAGATCAAACAAGAATCCACATCTTATTCTGGTTTTATTCCTTTCAGGCAGTCTGTGACAGGTGTTTTATAGGGAGGAGCGCTGTTGTTCTGGATGTCCTATCAATGATTCAATGCAGCACATCAGATAGAAGGGAGAGACAGAGAGAAGGATGTCTCTGCCTGGATGTTCAGAGGGGAACTTTCAATATATAATTCACCGAGTTGTCTGACGGGTTGGGTGTTAACGTGATGGGTGTTCCTTCACTCCGGTGAAGATTCAGTGTTTTTAAACCTTGGATCTTTTCGGTCACGTTGAGTTATGAACTTACACTGCCAAATGCCCTTTTAGGATCTTTTGATCCTTATTCAGAAAGTTTCTCTTGATCCTTAGTCTGCACACAAACCCCACCATCTCACACACTTTTAAACAAAAGCAGCTGTCTCTAATGATGAATTTAGCAGCATGGTGTGTTAACTCTCCATTTCACCCAAGTTTGAACGATAAAAACACTTGCCGCTAGATAAAATACTGAGCAAAACCACCCTTACCCTTGTTGTTTAATCTGTTTTAATGACCTTTTTTTATTCTCTTTGTTAAGGTACAAATATAAAACAGAGTGATAATGCAAAGAGGTAGATAGACTAATTGATTAACAATCTTTTAAAAAATAAGGTATAGACAAGTTGACCTCTAGACAGCATCTGCAAGGGCTGAAATAATAAGTCAACATAATCTACATAATCAATAATAAAAATTGTCGGTGCAGGGATTTTGGCATTGTTTGCATCGTATGAAATCAAATTGTAAAGGACAAGCAGGCCTTTAACGCAGGACAAGAAGTATATGTTACATTCCCTGCAAGGATGGCTGCGTAGAGCCTGTGAGGAGCAGTGGGTTACCCTCCAAGAAGAAGGTTGTCAGATTGACCCCCTACCTCCTCCGTCATGTGGCACTGTGTGTTTCAACACCATGATGTCCGGCGTTTTCATAGTGCCAAGTCCCAAGCCCACATAGATGGGGAGGGTTCTGTCAGAAAGAGCATCGGTTAAAAAAGAAAAAAAAAACTACAAGCAGCCTGATGCAGTTGGAATGAATAAATGTCACTTTTGTCCTCTATCTTTAGTAATTGAAAATAACCATGCAAAGCGTTAATGTCCAATGTGTATTTGTAGTTCTTTTTCTTTTTTATTTAGCAAGCTCAGGCAGCAAATCCATAGAACAGAACCATGTAAGATGACAGATTAGAGGAATATGAAACACACTCCGGAGTAATCGCTGGGCAAGGGCTTTTGTCTTGTTATCTTTGAGAGTGAGTTGACATTATCCCCATGGATAAGGTTTTACCATGCATGGATTACCACATGACACAAGCTGTGTACACCCCCAGGAAAATAACACAGGAGGACCTTCGTCAATCCCCGTCTCCTCCATTCCTCTCTCCAGTCTGGCTCCTCCTTCCGTGATTCATCAGTGCCATGATCGGCACACCTGGGGCTTCTGAGACAGTTTTTGAAAATAATGGCATCTGTTGGAGACTCACAAGGGTCATTAGGCCATTTTTCACTCTATATTGAACAATCAGGTTGACAAACGACCAAACATGATGTTGCATAATCTTCAAAGCTAAAAAAAAAAAAAAAAACTCAATAGATGTTTTAAAATAAGAACAGATTTGTGTCAGACAGCCTTTGAAAACTGTGAAACTAAAAAATAGCCATATTCTGTGGCGAGGAAAGGACTAGATGAAAGCTGAAGGAATTTGCCTCCTTCATGCCTTTGGGAAAGTATTCCTTACTTTGGGCGAAGAGCTTAAAAAAATAAAAAATAAATAAAGGAAGAAAGAGGGAACTGCATTTCAGTGTTGTCCTGGTTTTTGAGATCTAACACTGTGGAAGATCAGACCGTCTGTGTGCAAACATAAAGCACAGGCTCTCCCATGCTGGCGGCTCCTCAGCCTCCTCAAGCTCCGTGTACAATCACAAACCTGCCGTACATCAGCCTGAATGAAGAATGGAGCCAGTTTCCTCCAAAACAACTCAACTTTAATTAGTTTTAGATCAGAACTCTACTCGTAGTAGAGAATGATGAATATTCGATAGCAAGAGGGGAAGGCGTTGTTATGTGACCAACATTCTCAGCATTAAATGTTTACGACAGCATGTTTACACAACAAAAAGCATGAAAAGAATAATTTAGAAAACGAGAAAGAAAGCTTGGATGGCACAGGTTCTCTGTCTGAAAAAATCCCATTCTCACGATGTGTTTTTCCATTTTTAGGATATTATCTCAGATGCAGTTATAAATAAGCCTAGTAAAAATAGTGAGAAGACAACACAGAGATTAGAAAAGTCAGTAAATACTGTAAATTTTAGATTTCTGAAGGATGCATCTGGCACCTTTTTGGGGAATATGTCTGCTTTAAAGTTGTTCTTTTATCTTAAGAAGAATTAACTAATCGTTCCACCTGTGTTTGAAGCGTTGCATAACAATGACATGCAATGCTTCCCAAATAACAGATGAATTGGATGATTTGTAATCCCACTTGTCTTTTATGCAATGGTGCAAAAATGTCGCTGGGAAGTATTATATAAGGTGATGCACAAAGCTTCATGGCCAGCAGTGACTGAGCCAGTTACACCTTTTACCTTATGCCTCGAAGTTCATCACAGGGTTAAAAACTGAGAAACTGCAGTGGCCAACTTGAAAAAGTGGTTCAGTTGATAACAATAACAACATATGTTTGATTCTAATCAATTGTTTTTTAGAGAATTTGTCGTATAAGAAGAGGCGATGCTAAATATGGACTGAAGAATAATATTTTCAAGTACACTAATGTGACACGACACGTTATTGGTTGGCATTAATATCAGTGATTGTATGTCATTGAAACAAAAAAAAAAACTAATGAAGAAAAGAATCTGAAGAGAGCAGCAAGATGGTGCCTTAAGTCAGAGCACAGCAGAGTGAGAGTTAAAACAGTGAGACTAAGTATAGAGGAATGAATGATAGTGGGAGAGAGGCATGCAAAAGGTGACCTCCTCCTCCATCTCCACAAGCCACAGCAGCCCTCTCCATCTCAACCAGAGCACCACTGCACATTTCCTGTCACCGGGGGTGGCAGCAGGCTACACGGTGCAGTAAATAAATCCAACTGCGGCAACCTCCGCAATCCATGCTTTCCTGCAAGCTGCAGGCTCGTCATGTACCCAGATGCTATGTGCAAAGCAGGGTGAGAAATCGTGTCTCACATGCGGCGTGTCCCTCACTCTCAAGTCGTGAGTTTGATGTCCGTTTGTGTTGAAATAATTAATATTGCAGTTTGGTTGCATTTAATTGTTACGGGTTATTCTCATACTAATATGTTAGCGTGCGTTTGAAGTCAATGATGCCGTACACAGTGGCAAGGACCTCCTAGATTGTTAATAACTGTGATTTAAAGGAGACACATAGTGCGTTAAAAAAAAACTGTTTCCTGAGGACTTAATCGAACGTGTGCCTCATATTTAGTTCAAACAGGAACACATAACAAAATAACCCTCTTTAACCACATCTTTCCAGCTGTGTTTAGAGCAGCATCACCACCAACACTTGTTTCCATCCATCCATCCATTATCTATACCCGTTTTATCCTTGAAGGGTCACGGGGATCTGCTGGAGCCTATCCCAGCTGTCTACGGGCGAAAGGCAGGGGTACACCCTGGACAGGTCCAGGAGACAGTCCATCACAGGGCCACATGCAGACAAACAACCACTCACACTCACACTCACTCCTACAGGCAATTTAGAACCACCAATCAACCTGACATGCATGTCTTTGGTATGTGGGAGGAAGCCGGAGTACCCGGAGGAAACCCACACAGGCACAGAGAGAACATGCAAACTCCACACAGAAAGACCCCTGCCGAGGTTCGTTTTCTCTATTAAAATAAGAAGGAAAACCTGCTTTGATCTGGATCTGTGATGTTACAGTACCCTGTAAATCTGAAACTCTCGCTGAATTTTACATTGTCAGACTTTGGTGGTCCCAATAAAAGGTTGAATGACAGGGTTGTGTTAAGTCAAAATTTATAAGCATTAAGTCAACATTTATAAGCTACTAATCACTGCGTTTGCCCAAATATATGCTCCCAAGCATCAACATTTTTTTCCTTTTTCTGTTTTGTAATATGCCCCCTTTGAAAAATATAAAACTGAAAAACATTATATATTTTAAATGTCTTAAAATCATACAAACCTAACGCTTCTTTTATTACCCATCATGCAGCCTTAAAGGGTTTGTGGAGCGGAAAAATGTTTTGTTTTTTTTTTTTGTAATGTAATAAAAACTTTATCCCATCATCGTTCTGGAATGGGCTCCATTTATTTTAACTGAAGAGGGAAGAACTCAAGCAAACTTAAATCACAAATGACACTGGAGCTGTTGCTTCTTGCAGGTCCCAGACTAACAAATATTGGCTGTTATTAGATTCATTGCATCCCCCCCCCCCCCCCCCCCCAAAAAAAAAAAAAAAAAACCTGTCTTCAAGCCATCATCACCAACACGCTCAACCCTTACTCCCTCTCTTCCATCTTATTCGTTTGCAAATTGATAACGGAAGCAGAGACCCCACAGGGTCCATAATTCAATATTGGGATCTAACAGTCTCAGATCAGATATGATGGACTGTAATCCTCTCTGCACTGCCACAGCCACATGCACCACTCTATCTCAGAGCCCCAAGAGCCATCAGCAAGCCTCTATCTCCTCTGCACACGGATGACTGGAAGAATGAATTAATGCATGAATGAATGAATGAATGAACGAATGAATTACGAGGTTTTAAGAATAGGCCAGTTCTAAAGCAATTGAGTAATTACTGTTGCAGTTGTTTGCTGGGTTTAAAAGCATGTGACTGAATTGAGGCTTAGCAAGTATTCACACACACACGAGACACAATCAACGTTTTCAAAATCATTTTCTACAAAGACAACTCCCAACTGTTGGAGGGAGGGAGTCGTTTTCAGAGATAGTGATGATCCTAATGGCTCCTTTCAGATTAGGACTATTTCTTTCCTCAGGCTAAAAACACCTTTATTTCCTTGTGGAAACATTAGCAACAATTATCCCTTTTGACAGGAAACATTGGCACATTAGTTAAAAAAAAAAAAAAATGAACCAACCTGTTCCGTCATTCTACTGACTTTGTTAGGGCAGACTTGTGTGTTTGCCGGCTGTGGGACCATCCACCATGCATTAACATCCTACACCATGACTCTGCCATTAGACCACCAAGTATAGGACAGCTCAAGTACTTTTTGAAAGGAAAGCTTCATCAATTATTCACACTTCCGGCAAGACACTTTCCACATATTTCTTTAACAATACATTAATATTTCAGCTTCGAGCCCTCCTCCCACCCCCATATCTTAGTTTTTATTCTTGCTGCCACCTCCTGGTGGATATTTTGTCTATAAAAATCACAAGGTGACATTAAGAAGCCATAAAATGGCCTCAGATGGTATTTACAGGCACGCAAGCCCCCTGACATCAACCTGAGAGTCAAATATCACTTGCTACCATTAGATACATTTCATAAGAGATCTACTCCAGCAGTGATGCAATGTTTTACTGGTGTCCCTCTGTGTAGATATAATATGCACGATATTAGTTATTTTAGCCATCAGGAAGGACTTGCTAACAGGCCTTTTTAACCAGCATTGCTAAAGATCTGCCTGCTTTATGTTACAAAAGGTCATACTCAGAGGTTGGGTCCACTTCCAGTGAAGGTCTGCCAGTTGAACTGCTGAGGAAGGGATATGTGTGCACTGCCAGAGAGAAAGTGTGGCCTAAGAGGCTCAACTCACAGATCAAATGTCTCCAGTATTAGAGAGGATGACATGTAACAACTACTCAAGGCTCCAAACTCTTATTTTACACACGAACCACTTGACAAACGTGACACATGCTGCAGCATTTTCACCTTACTGTGTCTAAACAAATAGCACACTGCTTTTATTGAAGCACCTGCAGTCGCTTGTCTAGCAGCTGTTCTGAACACCACGACGCATTACAGTCATGTGTGTAAGGAGCTGAACGGTGAGCTACCTCAGTAACTGTTGTCCTGCTTCTCAACTGTTGTGTTCCCCTCTAAGGTATTATTTGAAAATTTTATTCCAGTGAGAGTCATTTATATTTCTTTTTTTTAATTATTATCCTTCTTATATCACCAATTATGCTCAAAATGCTGTCTCAAAGCCAAAAGATTAGTTGATTTATATAAGTGGGAATATCCCACAATGATAAAAAAACTGCTGTAAATACACCAGAATTAGCCAAAACATTGTTTTTCGACTGCAGTCCCTGGACAGCAGGGCAGGAAATTAACTTTTTTTTTTTTTTCTGCAGGTGCACAGATATGAAGTTTTCTGTTCACCTGCCACAGTGGCAGCTGGACCTCAAAATCTACGAGCCATTCAATTTTTTAAGCACCCACTTCTACCAGAATCATGTAACTACATGTAAAAAATGTCATAATTAATACTTTTATATTCAAGAACAATTGTTTCAGATGTTTTATTTATACTATGTTTGATTTTATTTATATAAAATAATAACAAAAATGACGTCTTACTTGCATTAATCTTGAAATGACCACCTCTGTATTACAATTGTGTTTATTTTATTTTTATTTTTTTTGTCCAAACGATAAATCTGTAAGTTTATTTTGATTCCAAAGCATACTGGCTGCACGCTGAACAGAAGCACTGTGCATAGTCTGGCTTGTCTCATCATACAGCAACCAGTCACAGGATTGAACACTGTCAAATAGTCTCCTCCCACTTTTTTCACATCTTTTAACTCCGGCTGTGAAAATTGACAGCTCTTTATCTTTTTTTTTTTTTTAGTTTATGGTACAAAGGAAGGCCATTTGGTCGTTTTTCCATACGCGTAGCGGTCTGGGCTGGTGTTCTTGTGTACTTGTCAAATGTCAGTCAGAGCTGAAGTCCTGTTCCTGATCTAAAGTCTGTATGATGACAAGTACAGTCGAAAAATACCAGGATATGATCTTGCAGCCCCCCACTTTTTTCAAGGATGCATCCAGTGGAGATTTGAGATGGCTAAGTATCCCAGAATGCATCAGCAAGCAGAAGTAATGGCAGAGGGGACAGGACGAACATTACTACGTTGTTGTTGTGTGACAGAATGTACTTTAAGATGTTTTCATGTGAGAATGTAGTTCTTCAAACTTCATATTTGTGGTTAACTGATCAAGAGAGACTATTTGGAAATGTCCTCCATCATCTTTGGAGTTTTTTCCTTTTTGCATCCCATGAAAACCCATGAAAAACCCATCATATAAAGTGACGGTTATAGACACTTTTACCAAAGGAGACCATGGTCACATTAAAGTTTGAGTCCACTGCCGTTTAATTGCAGAAAGACCTCCTGTCATCCTCCCAAGTCATACTTGGCAAGTATACATTTCCAAGTAAACAAGTCCAGACTGGCTATAGGCCTACTTGGAATTAAAAAGTGGTTGTTTTGAAGGCTTTTGTGTCTCACATAAAATGCACTGGTGGTACAAACTGTTTGGACAGTTTGTTGCAGGTGATTGTTTTATGACAGAAACATACATTTACAAGCAAATATAGCAAAACATTTAATTCTCACATTTGAAAAAGTGGAACATTTTCCTTTGATACTGATAATTGATGAAAGCATTTAAACATTGTTTTCCTGTTGAGCAGCTAATTGATTCAACAACAGTAGCTGTCTTCATTTACCTGTGCCTATATGGCAAAACACTTCTGAGAAACTCAAATACATAAAATGTATGTATAAAGTATAATATAAGATACCGATAGCCTTCCCTGAATTACATTACTTTTTGATTTAGTTCTGCACAGCACATTGTGCAGACATTTTGGTGACAGGACTGAGGTGAGATACGGATAATACCTTGAGGGCAATCTGCATAAAAATGAGAAAGATAATAATAGAACAGGTAGAATGGTCGTGTGAGATATGCAAAATGTCTAGCTGAGGCTTTTTCACTCAGCTGTTGTGTCTATACACCTTTACCTTCCCAGCGCATACTTATCCTGAAGCAAAGTCTCATAGTTTCTGAAAGTCTTTGCCCAATATATCCCTGTTTTTCATTTTTGTATCCAACAAACCCTATTTCTGTCCTTCTTGCTTTCATTCTTTCTCTCTTCCTCTCCCCCTGCTGTCTTGACTCACGGCTGTCTCCTTCCCTCTTCCTCATTGATTCTTTGAGGTTTAGTGAGTGGAGCGCAGCACTTGCAATGGAAAGGGCATGAGATCAATTCCCACAAAATTTAAAACGTTCAGTGTGCAGTCGCCTTAGGATAATTTGTCTACAGGGTGACCCCGCTGAATACACAGATTTATTCTGCTTTGTAATTGGTGCCCATCAGTGTCAAGTGTCTCTGCTAGTTAGATGTTCAAGGCCAACGCTGCAGAATGCTGAGCAGTTTTGTTCATCCACATGTAAAAAGAGTATGCGCATATTTTAACTGTCTGATAAATCTTCAGTTATGCCAATGCTTTGAGGAAATACTTTTTTTTAAAGAGGAAATCTGCTTCATTCACATGGGAAAAAAAGAAAACAAGGTATTTTCTTCTCATAAAAAAATAATAATAATCATAAACTAAGACAAAGATGTAATGCAGCTGGCAAATATCTCGAGAAGAGTTATATGTACTGTGGTATGTCTGAAAACCATGTTTTTCCTAATTCATCAGTACATCTCTGAATAATTTCTATTCATGCCATGTTAACATTCATGAAAGTACTGTATGGAAATAGACACAATTAGTTTTAAATAATTAAGCTTCTTTTAAAATACTTAAAGGAGAATGCCCCCCTCTCAAAACAACCCACTTAGTAAATGTTCTGGTTTTGCCAAGAGCGAACTAAAATCATGCTAGTCTTCTGAAGCTGGCTGGTGTGGATCTGCAAGTTACAAAAAGCCACTGAAACAGTTTGAGCTGAAACGTACTGGAATAAATCGGAGCCCAAAATGACTGAAGCTGAGCCACGAGAGCTCGCCTCCCAAAGACGACGATATTTACAAAACGGTGCAGCCGCACACGTTGTGCGGAAGCAGCGTTGCCTGCGACAGCCCCGGCGAGCAAACAGAGCACGCCTCTGGAGACACAGAGGGGCCTCAGAGGCTGTCTGGCAAATCTGAGTCTGACCTCCCTGGAGAGAGAGAGGGAGAGACCGAGGGAGACAGAGAGAGAGAGAGAGAGGGAGACAGAGAGAGAGAGAGAGGCAAACTGGATTTATATCTTTGTTTTTAATCCCCCTTACACGCTCCGCTGGTTCTACTGTAGTACTTTGCTCAGGCTTCATGTATAGCCATGGAAAAAAAATAAAAACAAACAAACAAACAAAAATCCAGGGCTTGCATGGAGGCAAAAACATCCAATTCATTTTCCTGTGTCACCAGAGAAGCAGTCTGTGGTGTTTGGGGCATAATAAATGACAAACATGTGACTTCACAGCCATAATAGTTGCACCGTTATTCAGACTGAGATGCCATTTTGTTTCAGCAGCAAAGCTGCAATTTGATGCTGGTTTTCTAGTTGGGGCTGCTGGCAACAATCATAATCACAATGAATCTTAATCAATTAAATTATTCAGTCCTGAGATATAATCATTAACTTGTCATAGCATATTCATCGAACGTAAACGGGACAGGCTTTTCTCAGCCCTTGTATACTGAAAAACAAATAAAGCAACAATTGCCAACCTCAGTCAAAAATAACACTGTAGCTGTTGGTCCCCGCAGGTCCCAGACTAACAGCAGCCCCCCCCCCCCAAAAAAAAATAAAAAATAAAATAAAATAAAGGTAGAAAAAAAGCCCTTTCTTTTTGGGAAATGCAGCTTAATTGGCACAATGTTCTGGTGTGTGGTGTTTGTCTTTGAACTTCAAATTACTTGGTGATTCCATTTGTTCCATGTTTTTCCTCTATTTGATCTAAAAAAAAAAAAACTGTGATTGACATTAACAACATTTTATTCTTTCTTTCTTTCTTGTAAACATTTCTTAAATCCAGAAGGTTAGAAAATTGGATGCTTGATGATCAAGCTCCATGTTGGGTGAAAACAAGTCTATAGCAATAATGGTGGCAAGTGGAAAAGAAATGTTTACAAGTTTTAGTGTCATGTTAAACTTATCAAATAATAATAAAAAAAAGAAATAATTAATTAATAATAATAAGTAGGGCTGGGCAACAATTAAAATTTTTAATCGCGATTAATCGCATTATTTCCCTGATTAATCACGATATTGTATATCGTGATTAATTGTATATGCACAATCAAATAATGAATTCAAAAGTAATGTAAAATGCACTTTTATTGAAATGTTCTGCTGCCATATGAACTAAAGTGTCATAACATTTGTTGTTCAAACACTTTTAACATAGCACTTGTCAGTAACACATATTTAGTTTAACTCTCATCTTAAAAAATGTCAAATAAAATAATGCTTTTTGCCACTGCTAGGGCATTAATGTCATCCTGTTTTAATAAAAAAATTTTAAAAAGTTCAGTAACTTTACCAATCCATGTATCATTCATTCCTTCCATTTTCAATTGTCAATCAAAAATAAAATAAGAAATAAAAAGTGACATTTTATTACGTTTTTTGTTTTTTAATCTAAGACAAAAAAAAAAACGGAAAAAATGTTTTTTTTTTTAATATATTTTTCAATTTTAGACTTTGATCAAAAATACGAAATTAAAAATATGTAATCGAGGACAGGACTTTCTGTTGTCATTACACATCTGTGCCACTAGACGGAGCTGCACTGCAGTAACCAGCTAGAGAACAGCACGACAGTGAACACATGGAGCAGATCTGATGTAACATGGAGGAATGACAAGAAAGTTTTGTTGCAGTGCAGATTTTTTTTTTCAGCCAGAATTGTTAATATTGCTAACTGAGTTTCAACCCGAACTGTAAAGTTCACAGATTTTTCCAGTTCTCCATGTCTGTTTTAGCTTTTCCTTATGTTTACTGTTTTCCGGTTCTGCAGCAGCCAGTAACAGACTTTTCAAAACAAAAGCATGTGAGCAACATGCGTTAACTCGCGATAAAATAAATGTTGGCGTTAATAAATTGATGCGTTAATGCGATAATAACGGGTTAACTTGCCCAGGCCTAATAATAAGTAAATATTTCCAAGAAAAGTCCTGATTTGTGTTTTTGCTTCCTTCCTTGGAGAGAAGAACAGTAAAGAGAAAGATCTGTAACTCCCAGAGAGGATGATAATGGGAAATATGGGAGCCAGTCAACCATTGCATATGTGCTTGTGGTAATCACCTCTGAAGACTCAGTATCATCACTATGAACATCTGGATGTGAACACCTCTGGCCACTTGATGGGATTGTTCATCTACTTTCACAGAGGCAGAGTAAAAGGACACATCCCTGCCCATGTCTGAAAGGTTTCTATATATCACTGCCGATCATGACTCAGTAGTTGCTCGCAACTATTCTGGTTGGTTTTGGTTCTTCTGTGTTGCAATATGTCATTTTGTTGTTTCATCTTTGGTTTTAACAACACCACGAAGCATTCAACATGGAAATAATTTATCTTGAATATACTGTTTTCATAATCATTTAAAGCCAAATGAACAACTATTAAAATTTAGTGAATTGCACAGCAGCTTTCTTAGAACCAGCTTTTATACTGTCGCCAGAATTGTTTTTACATCATGAGTCTGTCCTTTTTCATGAGGGCAAGTTGTGTTCCCAGAAACGTCTTGCCTTAATGACTGTTTTGAGTACTTTGGCTGGTGTAGATGTGTCTGTGGGCAGATTTTGTTCACATAGTAGCATCTCAACTGTGCCAGATACAATCGCAGAACAGAGTTCATAATGATACATTTCAACAGGACTGCAGTCTGTTCACTGTCAACCACAAAGAAAATCCTCTGAACAAGGAGTTCAAAGAGAGAGAACTTACTAACTACTAAGTATTCAATCACCAAGGGATCCAGCTGATCCAGCAATTAAACCTGCAGGCAGCAGCAACACGCTTTCATCATTTTTAAGGGCCTTAACTGCACAGCTGTTTACCATTAATGGCTGTTGTTTCAGTCACCTGATTTACAGGAGCTTTGGTGGCTGTGCCAGTTCCCTTGCTTTCAGGCTCTTGAACAGTTGGATGATGTCCCCTTAATTTAAAGGCACTGATGCAGAATGTGACACTTGCTACATAAAAAGATGCTTTTTTTTCCCCCCAGAAACAGCCACTGATTTCAGCGAAGAACACAACAGATCCTTGAATTGCTTGACAAAAATTTTAATGTGGTTGGCTATTCATAAGGCTGAAATTGGGCTAGTGAGGTGTGCGTGGAATTACAAGCACTCTTCACTAAGGAAGATTTCAGAGTTGAATGGACCCAGAGCCAACACAGCGTCCCATGGTCTCCCAACAGGCGTTCATTGTGCACTGCTCCAGTCGCCTGTTATGTCCGTCTGAGCCGACAGGGTTTGCATTTTGATAACTGGGAGTCATATACATAACACCCTCAAATGGAAGACAAAAAAACAAATGATAGATTAATGAGTGGAGGGGAAAAAAACATGCAACATGCTTCTCTTTATGTTTATGCATGACTGTTTTTCTGCAACCGTCCATATGCTCATGAATGTGAGCTGGGGAGCTACAAAACAGAAAGACAGAAGACACAAAAGCCAAGCAAAAATAGATGGTGGAACACAATGACAGAGAGACAGGACACAATAACCACTGGGAAAGAGGGAGAGTCGGGGAGGGAGAGGTGGAAATAAGACAAAAGGATGAGGTAAAATACGTCTCCATCCCCAACAGATAAGGCTCATTTGTCTTATAGGACACAGATACTCATTTAGATCTCAACCAACAAGCAGGAGGAACAGCAATGGAAATAATAATTTCAAAGCCCATTAGTGTAGACCAAGACCAGATTACCTAAAACTCTACTTCATATCTGTATTCGCACCCAGCGGAAAATGAGACATGCTTGTCTGCTGGTAAAAACAAATGCACATTTTTACAGAGCATTTCATCATTGGTCTAGACATTATCTGCGTATCATTACCCTTTAAAATATGCGGCATTGCACAACCCTAAGGTTTTGTCATGTGCGATACAAGGCTATGCAAATAGAGGTAAACAGCACAAGAGTTGTGTTAAATACAATGAACAGTGTTTGGTGGGTTTCACCCTGCTAAATACTAAGAACTGAATTTAAGCCATTCGCCCTCAAGATTATTGTATATGAAATGTGGTATTCTTCTTCAGTGACCCCAAATTAAGTCCTTAAATGGCACATGTGAGATAAACCTACAAACCTTCAGGCACTTCATTAAAAACCCTTTGACTGCACAAGGATTTGTGATATTCCATTTTAGGACATTTTACTACATTATCTTTTAACTTATTTAATTTTGTTTCTTCATCTTTTTTTGATTGTTTTTCATCTGTTTCTGATACTATTTCTTTTGTGCCAGAGTAAAATCTCTTTCTGAATTTTTGCATGCTGTGATGGCGATCAGCAGCTGTTACTCACAGATAAAAATGACTCCACCTCTGCCATAAACCTGAGCAGCTCAGCTTGCTGTTAAAATCATTTTTCTACGATAAACTGAGCAGGCATGGAAGTAATGGTCTTATCATATTAACTAATATTAATGAAAAAAAAATCATTAACATGTGCTTATCATAGAGCCTCCCTGTTGCTAATAATGATTATTCTGGCGAACACGAAAAGGGGCCAAGAGTTCACGACTACACCTAGATTTTCTTTGCCTTATGGAAAACAAAGTGAAAAGCATCTAGGCTTGTGTATACGATTCTGGACAGCGAGGTTTCTTTGAATTAGATTCAGCTTTTCTTTCCCTCTCATTCCTTCTCCTTTTTTAAATCTCATTTAGAAAACAGAGATTACTAAAACATATTGTCAACAATTTGTCTCTCAGGTTTGAATTTCACTCTTATAAGATAATTCTATAGATATATAAATATATTAATGAACATATTTGTTTCAAATAAAAAAAGTCAGCATTACTTAATTTGATTCAGAGCAGTGTGTTTTAACGTATGTCGCTTTATCATTTATGAAAGCAGGCCGCTTCGATTGACGTGGCGATGGTTAGCTACCATCGAATAAATGCTTCTAAAACACCAGGGATTGTGGATGTGTTTTGGAGAAGAAATATGCATTTCATAGTTCTCATCTAACTTTGCTTTTTAGTCAGAATCTACAAGACTTGGACGAATTTGTTAGTAAAAACAGTCAGGTTGGAATCTCTCACCGCGGCTCTGTCGATTCATCAAAGCTGTCACTCTCATCCACACCGTACGATCATAAACTGCTTGCAATAAATCAGTCAGTGACATTTATGTTGACCTCACCACTTTGAAGCAAAGTTATGGTCCAAAAAAATGATTGAATATCTGTGTATTCATCTTGCGCGTGGTTCCTTCTCGTGCCGCTCATTGCTGTATTAGCATCCACCGTGACATGGCGACATGTGAGCGGTCAGATCGTCATGCTACTGCAGTAACGAGCCAGCGGTCAGAAAAACACGGGTTGAACTAGAAGAAATAAACTCTAAACTCTAGGTGAAACTGACTCGTGAAGTTATCTGTCCATACAGTGAGATGTTCTCACGTCACAAGAAATCTTGTTTCCAGTTTCCATCTCGTTCAAGGGTCTGAAACAAGTGAAATAAAACGCTGAATTTTAGTTCACGGATGAGCTACAGCACAGTAAGAAGTAGATAGTAAAATAATTCTTAATTCTGAAAAAATGAAGGCCCGGGAGCATGTTAGGTTAAAATCAAAACACAGTTAAATCAATCAATCAATCAATTTTAAAGAACAAGTAAAATCTTGCTGTCCGGTCAGATATTTCCCTTGAATTGACTAATTTTCATCTAAAATTTTGTGTTCATTTCTAGAATTTTAGCAGTTTTGTTTGTTTGTTTTCAGTGCAGTAACAAGAATATAAATTCATAAATCAAAGTGGATATCACTTAACGTTCGCAGAGTAGGTTTACAGGGTTATTTGAAGATAAAAGCTAGAACTCTGCTACTGACACTTATTTTAACACTAAATTAGCAAATGTTGCTGATTAAGGCATAAAAGACATTCATGAGAGTATACTACAGACTCAGTGAGTAAACAGCATTTGAAACAAGACAAAAAAAACCTCATATTTCCAGATTTAAGATTTTAAATCTCAACAAAAAAAAGAACAACTTGCAGTGAAATGACTCCCAGACACTGGATTTGTGAAGGTTTTTTTTCTTTTTTTTTTTCCTTTTGCTTGCCTGACATTTTGTATTTACTTGGCAAACAACGGGGCATGTGCAGACTGCACCCCGACAGCACACTTGGGCCATACACCAGTGGTGGAGCTGTATATACACCACTCTGACGTTACAAAGAAATTCCACTTTGACTCTTGAGCGCAACATAGAGCAAAACCGAACTGGTGTGATTACAAGTTTAAAATTGGTTTTTCAGATTTGTATTTTGGTGCCTTCAAGGTGCCACCTGTTGTATGAAAGACGTACCCAGAATGTGTGGAAAAAGCCCACTTATGTGGTGCGAACTAGCTGGAGACTCACCAGAAACACCAACCTCCTGGGTGAATTTCTCCTGTATTCTAAAGCCTTTATTAACAAAAAGCAGATTTACTAATCACGCTTTAGTGTGTGAGGGCTGTGGCCTTTTATAGAATACAGCATAAACAGATGCTTCCTGATGTTCACACAAGGGAGCTGCTCGCTTTGGCAGCTTTCACTTGTTTGGCAGCTCTTTGGCAAGTGATGTAATTGACTCTGGAGCAGCGGATTATTTTGCAGGAGGAGTCTGAGGGCCGTCTATGGGCATATAAAAGCAGCTATGCTGAAAATATCTTGTTCAAATATAAAGAAGAAAACACCACTTGATCACCGTTTGTCAGTGGAATCGATGGTCCCGACACATCCAGCTGATAAATGAGAGGAAAGTATGTAGTCAACTGGAACTGCTGTCTGAGCATATCATCCACACCAGAATTGTGTAGAAATTAAGGCTTCAGTTTATATATTAACAATTTGTCATTTGGCTAAAAGGAAATCTATTTCATACATCACTCCCAGTAAATCTACTTACAGGAAGCTAAGGTGAAGATGCAACTTGAGAGTCAAAGGCTCTAAAATCTCATTTTTACAGTTATATTCACCACTCATGACTGCACTCACATCCTGCCCCACCCACATATGAAAAAAAACCCTGCAGAATGTAGAAACACGTCCTTTGTGGAATTAACAATAATGAAGGCTTCTTCCTTTACACGGTGCATGATATGTAAAATTCACAGCTTCTCTGCTTTCCCCTCTATCTCCCTGAGCCCTTCCCTCACTTAGCCCTCTCCATCTGCTTCCCTCTCTTCACAGCCCCCACTTTTCATTCTCCTGCTTTGTTATGCTCTCCACATCTGAGTCTTTCATTTGCCATCCTGTTTAACTTTGTTGTTTTTCAAAAGGTTTCTCCTCTCTTTCTCCAATTCCCATTCATTTTCCACTTGTCCTCTGATACCTCATTTTCTTCCCTGTATCCATCTTACATTCCCTGAGTGTCTGCACCCCCCACCCCATCCCCTATCTCCCTGCAGTGAGAAGGCAGTACCTGCAACATTCTGCTAAATAGGATGTGTGGCCTCGCTATATCTGATTCCTCCAGACAGGAAGTGAGAACTAACCTTTCCTCCACCTCGACACCCAACCAGCGACTGTTATTTGTTTTCATAGCATATACAGCCTGTCCTTGGTCACAACACATATCACAGAGCTTTAACAGTCCAGCTCTGACAAACAAAACTGTATAAAATCTGTGAAATGGACCCCTGGCTCTAATGGTACTTCAACCACAGCGCAGAAATAAAAATAAAAATATAAAAAGAGAGGGAGGGGGGGACTCCTCCGGAGGTAAGATTCATATCGGATTAATGCACAAGTGAAAGATAAAGATGAGAGGGGTGAAAACACTAAGAGTACCCACTGTTATCAGCCTGAGCTAATGTATATGATTAATATTAAACTGCTGGATTATCCACTTTCCATGTGGATATAAAAGGATAGTATACATCCTCCCATGAGCTGTAACAAAGCATATCAGAGAAGGCCTCGTCTACTCAGGCATCCAGGTACAGGTTCCTGCTGTCAGGGGCCGAGAGCTCTTCTGATGAACGTATCATGAATTCCAGACACAACATCACACAGCTGGATTCAAACATGCAGCGCTATGAACTGGAAACGTGAACTTACGCGTTCTGAAGCGGTGGTGTGGCCGTGTGACCGGGCCCTTTCCTGGACGCCCGTGATTCCAGCGAGACGTGGGCTTCATCGGAGCCGCTGGCTGGGCGGCGGTCGGTTGTACCTTACCAGAGCCCTTCAGGGTAGACGTCGTGGTGGTAGATGCCGTGGTGGTGATGACAGGAGACGTCTGTCCCGGCTTTGAGTTGGCAGCTCCATTTCGTCCGTTACCAGTGCTGCTTCCTTTTCTGACGGTACTGCGAGGGGTGACGTCCTTCCCAGTGTGAGACGGGGTAAGTCGGGTGGCGCGGGTAGCAGAAGTGGTCACTACAGTCCCACTTATGCGAGTGCCGACGCGGTTATGAAGGTGCGGGGCACGGTTGCTGTCCCCATTGGCAGTGCTGCCATTTGCTGAGTGGTTTGCTGGTGGTCCTGATCGAGTTCTAGGCACTGGGGCAGTACCGTCTGCAGCTAGCGGCGTGGTGGTTGTCACTGTAGCCGTGGTAGATGCGACTAAAGTAGAGGTGGCGGTGGAAATGTCAGGCCCTTTGGGCATGGCACTGGGTTTGGAGAGAAATATAGGGTCCTGTCCGATGCTACCTTTGGAGTCCACCAGATCAGTAGGGACATAGTCTTGGACAGAGCCCACCACG
The DNA here is from genome assembly GCA_018398805.1 of Hirundichthys speculiger. Lineage (NCBI taxonomy): Eukaryota > Metazoa > Chordata > Actinopteri > Beloniformes > Exocoetidae > Hirundichthys > Hirundichthys speculiger. Next base: position 890,994 of record JAGFBZ010000105.1, read on the forward strand.
ATCCATTTTAGCAGCATGAGGCTGAGTCCCAGTCCCACAAAGCCCATGACCAGAGGCACGGCACAAAGCCAGGTCTGTTGGCGGGGCCACACGGCACAGGGGCCACACCGGAGAGGCCCCGGGGCTCTGGGAGATGCTTGCTCAGCCCCTGGCTCCTCCAGCGTCATGGCTGCTAGAGTACTTGCTCCAGAGCGGTCACTCATCCTGCAAAAGCTTTTTTTTTTTTGTCTTTTACGGGCTTTGGGAGGTCAAACAGGTGGCCAGAAGATACAGGGACAGAAGTGATGCAGAAGAAATGATGTGCATCTTAAATAAACACGCTCACAATACCAAGCCTGTACGGCTACATGCACAGATGTAAAAACACAAACTCACATGCACCCACAGGCATCGGAGACACAATACACTCACGGTTACTTACTACTTAAAAGCTGGCACAGCACTCAAACGCTTTCACAAGCAACGAAATACACACTCCCTCTGGCGGACAACACACCAAACACACTCCAGCACGCACGCGCTCACACTTAGACACAGACGCACACTTCTATAGGAGAATACAGGTTGTGGACAGGTGAACCAGGCGGGTAATGATGGGGGGAGGAGGGGGGGGGGGTGTTTGGAGGGTGCGGGGAGGCGGCTCACTGTGGTTCTGCCCTAACGGAGCGATGATAAATCCCAGGATGCTTCAGTCGCGTGTTAAAAATAAGGCGTCGCAGGAAAAAAAAAAAAAGAAAAAAGAGAAAAGAAAGAACGGAGGAGGATATCGATCCGCTGTGTGCTGCTGAGCTTCAGTCTGGAGCTGTAAATCCATGTGCGTGTGAGCGTGCTTAAACCAACAACCCGGGCTGGAGCTGCACCCTTCTCCTATATCAATCCGCTGATCATCGGACGCATTGGGTCCTTAAAATACAAACCAGTCCATTTGTCTTCCCCTCCCAGTCCCAGTTCATTTCCCCTCACGCAGGTGATGTGACTTGCCTTATGCACTTGTCTTTGTGGACTGCTTCAACTTTGCCTGCGTAAAGCCTCCAGGAGCGGCCACCCGTTCAGACGCCCCAGTTGGCTGTGACCACAAATCCAAGCCGCTTTAAAAACCTACAAAACTGCAACCGAGGCAGAGCAGAGGAGATCCGACGCGACCTGCCGACGGGATCGGGGCTGATGTTGAAGCTGGCGGGATAAATCCAACTCTGGTTCCGCGTAATGACAGCCGTGCGTCTCCGGAGCTGTTTGTGTGCAGTCCGTCACTGTTTCCGTAGATCCCGTTTTTCCTGGCGGAGGAAAGGGGGGGGGGGGGTAGAGACTACCTCAGCTGCATTCCCACAGTGGTGCAGCGGCAGAAGAGGAGACGGAGAGAAGCGAGGATGGGAAAGAGAGAGAGGGAGGGGGCTGCTGCTCTGAAAAAGATGATGCGGCGGCTGTTCTTGGAGGCTGCAGACTGGGGGGAGAGGAGGGGGGGGGGGGGGGGGGGGGGGGGGGTGAGTGGGAGAGGGGAGGGGGAGGGGGGCTCGCTCAGTCCGCGGTGACCGGTGTGGGTTCCGGGGCTGCTATCCCATCCGGCGCTCTCCTCCGGTCCCTAATAGCTGCTCCAGCCCTGACTGCCACATGTCTCCCCCCATAAACTCCGCGGATGTGGGCGCGCGCTGACTCACTTATCCGACAAAAACAGAGAGGAGAAATTATTCCTGTACATGTAACAGGAAGGCGGCGGGAGAGACCGGCAGAAAGAGCCTGGATGGTGCTGGCTGAGCTCTGCAGCAGATGCAGATAGGAGGTGGAGGGAGGAGGCGGCAACAGCAGCAGCGGCGCGCACACACGAGCGGGGAGAGGCGCTACCAAAGACACACCCCGGGGAGCGGTGAGATCCAGGGAGGGGAAGGATGGGAGGATGAAAGGAGAACCACCCCGATGTCTTCCACGGGCGCAAACAAACCAAACACCAGGGTCCATCATTTATAACATTACTTCAACTTGATACTTGGATGGACCCCATATTTTACAGTTCGGGGGGACCAGGACTTTATAGGCTCGGGGCCAACCAGGTTTTATGGGCGGTGCTGTTATCAATATATGAGTGAAAAAAATGTTTTTCTAAAGCCCTGAAATGTGTCATCCAGGTGGCCCTTAGAGAAACAGGTAAGTATTGAAAGTAAACCCAACGTTAGTTTGTTGAATCAGGAAGACTGATGGTGCATTCTATTTATCCTCGGAAGTCTAAGTTTCTGAGCTCCTTTTCTAAAGTTGTATAAACAAAACTGAAGTGACTGACTCATGTGGATCTGAGCTACCTGACTGAGTACATATGCCAAACATAAGGGATGTACAGTGATATTGGCATGGCATCAGTATATGCTGATAAAGACTAAAAAATGAAACATTGGCATAAAACGTTGATGACAATATTTATTGTTTTTTCCATCAAATGCTCCATGTTTTTTTCTAGAGAAGCCAGCTGGAATACACCCACCTGTATTTGGTTTGGCTGGTTTAGCTTATGCTAGCCCAATGCGATAATATATACAGTCATGGTAAAAATAATTAGACCACCCTTGTTTTCTTCAGTTTCTTGTTCATTTTAATGCCTGGTACAACTAAAGGTACATTTGTTTGGACAAACATAACGATAACCACAAAGATTGCTCATAAGAGTTTTATTTAAGAGCTGATATCTTACCATTTTCCATGGTTTTCTTGATTATAACCTAAATCACTTAAGTTTTTACATCAATAGCTATGGCGTTGTACTGCCAAAAACACTGCTTTTATGCATTCAGTGTTTTCTTTTCTGTCTGTTTTAGTCACATGATGACGTTTAGTGGTACCAGGTATTAAAATGAACAAGAAAGTGGAGAAAAAAATGGTGGTCTACCACAGTCCACCATGGGCTTGACCATGGTGGACTGGTTGGTCCTGGTTGGTCCCTTCACCACAAAGGGACCAACCAGGTCCACTTCAGAGAGTCCTCCGGGCTTCAACATGGCCAAGAAGCTGAGTGAGTTCTCAACCAACAGCTCCATGCGTCGGTATGCAGCTAAGCCGAGCTGCTCTGAAAATAATTTCAGGACTCTTCCAGTTGGAACTGTGCTGGGACCTGTAGTAAACCATCCAGGTAGCGGGAGCACCGGTCTCTAATGTTACTTCGATGGTGACATGAAATGACTTTTGCAGTTAGCATGCCAAAGCTAAGTTCCATGCTTCGTACTCAGATTCTTCCCGACCAACCACAGCCAGTCAGAGTGGTCTGTTAGAACAATTAACACAAGCACGGAAAGCAAGAAAATGCATCTTCTTTAAATGTAACCATTATCTGTTTTTATTCACAGTTCAAAATACAATATACCGTATTTTCCGGACTATAAAGCACACCTAAATATAAGCTGCACCCACTCAAATTTAAACGAAATATATATTTTGTCACATATACACCGCACCAGACTATTTTTCAGATAGATATTTACATCGAAAGATTTTGTACCATAAGTGTTTATTCACATACCTGAACTGATTGTTTCTGAACAGTGCCTGTAACACGGCAGTACAAATGCTGATCAAACAAAACAGAAAAGTCATTGATGGTTTTATTCATTTCCCTCCTGTACAGTAAAACCAAGTTGCTTTATTTTTGTACTGAAACCACTCCAAACAGCAAAGTTATCCGGAACGGACCAGTGAAACGGATCGTATCGGGGTCCACTTGCACTCAGTGCCAGATCCGTTTTAGAGCCGGATTACGGACCTGCTGGCTCCACACTACGTCCTTAGTCCCGCATCTGCGATTAAAACCTTACCTCTGCGGCGGGTCCGCTCAGAACCCAGAAATCCGCTGGGGAACCATCAAACTGACAAACTGATAAATCCAGGTGTGTCCGAGTAGCCACAATGGTCAGACACACCTGGATTAATCAGTTTGTCCAATAATAAAAGGTATTGATGCTCACAAAATGAATGTAGAGTAGCATAGCCAACATAGGGCTACTTAACAAAAACAGAATAGCCTTTAACTACTCGGTTTGTTTTTGGTTTTTGCACTTCCTGCTAGAGCGCTCTGTGAGGGCTGAAGAAAAATTCATAGAAAAGCCGCATCTCTGTATAAGACTCATGATTTAAAGCGTGGGACAAAAGTAGCGGCTTATAGTCCGGAAAATATGGTAATGCTTTTTGAGCCAGGCTGTAAATGTTTAAATTTAGCTGCAAAGTTGGCTTTTTTAACAAGGGAGTTTGCTCTGTTTTGGAGCCAGCACCTAGTGGTCAGTAGCGGAACAGCAAAAAAACATACTTCCTGGACTACTCGGTCCTAGATCTCCTGTCTGCAGATGGTAAAAAATTTCTCTGCATGCTTTTGAACCGGCACACATAAGCAAGAGCACATTTCCCTCCTTTTAGCCTCATTACACTGGTTGCTGCCTGTACATTTTAGGATTCATTTAAAATCATTTTATCTGCAAAGGTCTCCCCCCCGTACCTCTCTGACCAGCTGCATCCCTACACACCCTCCCGCTCTCTCAGGTCATCTGATCAGCTGCTCCTGAATGTGCCTAAAAACAAGCGTGAGCTCAGAGGGGACCGTGCCTTTGCTGCTGTCGCAGCAAAAAAATCTGGGATGATTGGAAGACCTGTCTTAAAACCAGTCACCAGTGTCCCCACTTCTGGGTTGAAGTCAATCAGGAAGAAGGTTTTATCGCAGTTACTTGACTAACCACTAGGTGCTGGCTCCAAAGCATATCAATTCTCATTGATCTCCCTGGACATGTTAGCCCAACTTCAGAAATAAACATACTTAGAGACCTGGTTCAAAAAACAACCCTTCATCTTTATAGTTAGAGTTTACATCCATAACAACTGTAGGAGGGGTGTACTTCTTTTGCAACACATCGGGTAGATTTATATAAAGCAACATAATATATGAAGGCCAACCAATAAAATGGTCAGATGCCATTTGATTGACAGCTAGCCAGTGGCTATGCCAGTGGTTAGCCACTTGCACAAAATTAGGCCATCATCATTTTTTCTACGTAGCATTTAGCATTATTCTGAACTGTAAACAAAAACCTTACAGACCATGGTCATATCTTAAAGATAATTTCTTTTGTTCTGTTGGAGTGTTGTGTTCATTTTACTAACAGTAAAATGACAGGTGGTCATTTCTAATATTACCACCGAAGCAATGCTTGAAACAGGAAGTCTGCAGTGGATATCCACTAGTAGCTCCACACTCCTCTAGCCTGGCTTTCCTGAAGGAGCCGGGAGCCAAATTTGTCTTATTTTATTCACATAAAGTCAGACACACACAAAGTGCTGTTTCCTTTGTACTGTGGATTCGTTGCTGTGCTGTTTGTATGTACTGAATGTACAGTATTACTATGAATTAGTATTGCAAACAATTTCTAGCAGAGGCAAAGCCTAGCCCAACATTTGAAGAGCTTAATTTTCTGACTTTGCAACTGGAATGTGAGCAACTTGGATACGACGTCATTCACAGTTTGAACCATGACTTGACCAGCCCTCCAAGATGAATGGGACACATCATGACTGTTGTCAGAGTTTGATCTGTTTGGTCCGTTTGTTCGGGCTAGTTCATGAACAGATATCACTTGGACCAATGCTGGCCACACACTTGGTGATTTTTAAATCTTAACTCATGTTATAAAATATGAGACCAGGCATACTATGCTAAATATGCAGGCAGTGCTTTTATGAATCAGTATTGCTAACAGCTAGCAGCAGCAACAGCTAGATGGATGTTTGGAAAAGGTTGTGACAAACAAGTATTTCAACTTTGCAACTGGAATGCTGTCACCTCCGATTCAATGTCATTCTTAGTTCTGTGGCCTGACTTTTGAGAAAAATGGAACACACCATTAGGCCACCTGTTAGTGAACTCTTCAGGGTTGTGACATTTCTTTACTACTGCTAAGATATCTTTGCCCAGTGACTGGTATGAGAATGTATCAGATTTTTAGGAGTGTGATGTGGTTCATTTTGGGAGCCAAGAATTGATAGATTTTACAACATTTGGTTTGACAAGTGATCATCCATGTTGACCTGAATGTGAGGAATCGCTCATCAATTCAAGTGGAAAGTTGTCAGATCAGTCCTAAACCCCATCATGTGGTGAATTGTGCCTGGGCAGGACACTGAACTCCCCCAAGACTGAGGAGGCTTAGATTCCTCAATAGGTAGAATCAGTAGCTGTGACAAGTGTTTCAAATTTTTCCAAAGTGGCACCAATTCACCTTTTGTTAGGTATATATATATATATATATATATATATATATATATATATATATATATATATATATATATATATATATATATATCCTTGGATTCTAATGCACTGCTGCTGAAAAGAAGAAGGGTTATGTAATTATTCAAGGGTGCCATCTGCTTCTTTAGGAAATGATTTATTATCTTGAATATTAAAGTTGAGTTGTGGACGAGTTGAAGAAAATCACTTCCTTGGAAAACGTGGGTGGATATGTACAATGTGTGTAAGGTCATTATGTGTTTACGCAATGGTAAAAAAAAAAAGAGGAAAGATTTAAAATAAATATTTGTTACAGTCTAAACTGCTTGTCGCTAATGGCAAAAATGTAGATGTATTTTAAAGTCCTCACAAATGACATCAAAATGAAACCATCCTAAATACATTGTTTTCACAGTCATAATTTGCATTCTACCCTGAGGTTGGTTCTCAGTTGATTTTCATGAATACCAGGAAATGACTAACACAGTGGAAGCAATGTGACATCTTCATGCTTTTTCATATTTCCAGATAAGTCACATTTCTCATTAGACAACTTGCTAAAGTGGTTTGGTGAGTGCGACTGCACTGTTTGCCATTTTAGGAATACACAGGTAATGTCCCACTCTGAAGACTCCTTTGAACTTGACAGGCTGTCAACATCCAACTCCTCCCAGGAATTTTTAGTGCTCCTTATGCCCCTCTGAAACATTTGCTCATTCTGAAGAAGAAGAAAAGAGTTTTAAAATATTATCTTCAATAATAGAAAACCTCAGAGTTTTTTTTTCTTTAATGGAGTTGGAGAAAACTTTTAAGATTTTCTCTGGAGTATAAGTGCTTCCTAAATATAAAGGTGAAAAACTGATAGAACATCTGACGTTTAACATATCAAGACATGTCCTTAATCATTGAATTAAAACTATATGAACGGTGTAACCTGAGAGGAAGAGGTATATGGTCAATAATAAGTACCTCAATTGGTTCAGGTCAATCCTATTCAGGGTCACAGGGGTCTGCTGGAAGATCTCCCAGCTGTCAACAGGAAAAAGTGGGGTACATGCTGCACAGGTCACCAATCCATCACAGGATAAACAGAAACAAACAACTACGCACACTCAAAATCACTCCTAGGTTCAATTAGGGATCATTAGCTGGCCCATCATGCATGTTTTTAGACTGCAAGAGGAACCCAGAGTACCTGGAGAAAACCTCTAAAATCACACCGTAAACATGCAAACTTTATACAGACTGACCTCAGCGGCTATTGAAACCAGACATCTTCTCACTGAGAAGAGGTGGAACCATTTTTCTGTACTTCAAATCCCCCCCAATGCCATTGCCAATGACCCAGTCAGATGCCTATAATTCCCCATCTCCTACGCGAGGGCAGCACAGTACACCGCCATTGTCTGGGGGGACCCATTAAGGTCACTGGCCTTGATGAATGTTCAGTGACATCCGTTAAAGTTCATCCTGTTGCTTTTCCACTCATCCTGGTCCTGGAGGTTTGTCAGTAGAAGGAAATATAATTTCATCTGTTCCATTTCCCTGGGTGCTTTCTGGTGCAAGTAAATTTATGGCTTTCTTGAACTGTTGGTCAGATGCAGACAAGGCCAGTGGAAGTAGTGGAGCTTGTCCCCTGAAGCAAGTTCACTCCTCACTTTATACCTCTGCCTCATACTCATTTTAACTGCAGATCTCTTTATTCAGGTTTCAATCATTCTTGGTTAAGACATTCTATAACATGAAACAGGTCACATTAAAGAGGGAAAAATATAAAAAATTTAAAATATTTTACTTTTTTACATATATATTTCCTTTATATGATTTAAATATCTGCATTTCAGAATTTCAAATGATTCATAGTTTAGTCAGATTTTGGATAGCAGCTTTTAAAACTTTAAAAACTTCATTAATAGTTAAGTACATACAGGCTACACAGCTACATACCCAAGGGAAAGAGCAAAATGGATGTAGAAAAGAGGATTTGATTTTAAATGTAAAGGACTTGAGTGGTGAATCTTTTGATATGAGTGGTGACAGAGCTTCATGCTTGATAAGATTTGTTTTTTTCTTTTTTTGGCACTTGCATAAGGGGTGCAGGTTGTTTGAGGAAGTGATATAAAGCAGACACCTCGCAGCTTTTAATGCTGTCCTTATAGTTCTTTCTCTCACAGCCCTCATAAGCCTCTTCCAAAAGATAAATTTCTTTCATTTTTTTATTCTCAAAAAAGACACATCAACCCAGTTATTCTTGAATTATTAAATCTTTCTTCGTCAAGTGAAAAATTCCCGTAGTCTCTCTCTCTCTCTCTCACACACACACACATATATTGCACTCCCCAAAATAAAGTGATCACTTAAATCACACATCAGAAAATCACTGAGAATCGTTGATGTCATTGATTTATAATTAGGTGAAAACAATATGCCAAATTAACAACCAATGAAACCAAAATCAGTCATTCAATAATGAGAAAATCAGATTGATATCCTAGAAGATTAAGTTATTTAATGTTATGCTATGAATTCTTTATTAATTTTTTTAGCAGCATTTTTTGCATATATATTACAGTACATATATAGTATATTTTACAGAAAGATATATACATTATTACAGTTGTTTTTTTTTTTTTCCACCAGCATACATTCCTATTGACAGTTATGCTGATTAAAATTTGTCAAGTCTTATTTCAACTCCAAGGCTGACAGTCTGGAGCAGCATGGCTCTGGAGCAGGAAAGTTTTCAAAAGAAAACCTATTCTCAGTGGGATGGACTATTTGCTGTCATTTCCTTACTCTTACCACATGTCCTATCTCTGCACTATCAAGAAAAGGCTTGAAAGAGTTCTCCTAAAAAAAATTAATGGTTGATTTTATTGCCTTAAACAAACCCTTATGACACCACTGTCAGCATCTGTCGCAACTAAAAAGCAAAATCAAGTAGTTTGTTCTGCTTTTTCTTTCTTTTTTTTTCTCTTTTAGATATTAGTTTTGGAAACCTCGAATACTCCAAATCAATGTCTCTTCCCAATGCCGGTGTCTGCATTAAAGCATCTTTCTGGCTTCAGGCATAAGGAGGATAAGACTGATAGAAATCTTGCCAGAGCCAATGAACTGATCTTGTTTTTCAATAGGTTCAGCTCAGGAGGAAGCACAGCATCCTCCTCTCTTGCTCCCAGCCACACAGATCTCACACCCTCTCTGGACCCACAGCTTCCCTCTCACACCTGTGCAGTCTCATCTTGCACCTAAGTCATGGACCTTATTACAGCTCCTTTGTTATCTCCCAACATATCAGGAAATACTGAAACTCCCTTGCCCTCTGTGTCCCTCCTGTCTGTCTCCAGTATACAGGTGGAATAAAGAAAAAGCAGCTGGAGGGACTGCAATTGGTATAGGGCTGCAGGTCCAGATGGCCTCAGTCCTGAAGGCCTGCATCGACCTGTAAGATTCTGTAGCACTTGTTTAATATCAATTTGAGCCAGAAGAGAAGAAACGGGTCCATGGGCTATGGAAGACATCTTACCTTTTTCTGGTACCTAAAAAAAAAAAAAGTCTCCTCCATCTGACCTTGAAGACTATAGAAGCAGTTGTTCTAACATCTTACAGTTAGAAAGTCCTTGAGAGCCTTATATTGACCCACCTGAGTAAGCAAACAAATATTTTTAAGCACCCACTGAAATTTATTCTTTGTCATGGGGTGAGAATTTGAAGTTGCCATTACACACCTGCTTCAGTGAACCCACTGTTATCTGGACAAAGCAGACAGTACTGTGAGGATCATTTTCTTTGATTTCTGCAGTTCTTTAAACACAGTTCAGCCTGCACTACTATGTGAGAAACCGCAAAAAAAACACAGGTGGATGCCTTCACAATCTCCTGGATTATTGGCTACCTCACAAACCGACCACAGTTTGTGAGATTGAAGTGTTGAGCAGGTGGTTGAAAGCACAGGAGCACCACAGGGGACTATAGTCTCTCCGCACCCCTTCACTCTGTTCACCTCAGACTTCCAATACAACTCAGAGTCCTGTCTTCTCCAGAAACACTCAGATCCCTCTGCTGTTGTAGGGTGTGTCAGTGTTGGACAAGAGCAGTAAACAGAACTGGTGGACTGCTTTGTGTGGGGGCAATCACTTCATCTTGAAAAGGCAAAGGAGGTGTATGTGATTTTAGGAGGACCACACAGTAGGCCAAAATATTATGACATTTCTAAATGAAATTCCCACAATGACCATAGGCCACAGGGATTGGATTCTGAATCTCTTTAGCATGTAGTTAATCTCTAAATGAGAAGATTTTTCTCTTGTGACACTGCATTTCCCTCCTCGACCAGCAGCACTGAGGTAAATGAGCACATGAGTGAGTTAATCGAAAGAATTCTCATTTCACTGCTCAACTGTGGCTTGTTCATTCACTTTGAAATCCCAGCTCATGTGGGATCAATTCCTCTGAAAGTACCATGCATGTCTTGTTCACCTGGAAGTCCCCATTAAAATGTCAGATTGGTTATCTTTCAGAGCAGAACCAAGAATTGAGAGAAGTCCATATTAGGCAGTATGTTCTTTTCTGAAGAGGAGTCAGAGATTTCTTGACAGAAATGACAAAAAAATAAACCCACCACTTTAATACAATGTACTTTAACATTTCTGATCGTAAAACAAGAGTGAATGAGTATGACCATCTAGGAATTCTTCCTTGGCTGGCTTACTTTGCATTTAAGTGTTGTGAACTTCAGCGACTAAAAACCTGTACAGGAGGACTAAAATTGGTAGAAGTAAATACATCTTTATATTAAATTTTATATTTATGTAATGCCAAAAACATATTTTCAAATAGCTGACAGATAGACAAAAGACTGAAAAACTTCAAACACCTGGTGAAACATGACACAACTAACTTTGTTGGCAAAATGATTGGGTGATAAAATGAACATCTTCGAGTCTTTCAGCGCTAAAGCAAGAGAAGATTTTACTCGTCTGTGAAAGAAACATACTGTTTAAACGTTTCTGTATGTAAAATCCAAGACAATAAATGTTCCTCTTTAATTTGATACACTCTCTTTATAGAGAGTGTATCAAATTTCTGTCACACTCAGTGAATATTTTTTCACCATCACCAGCTATCAATCATGCCAGTACTTTGTAAATAAATAAATGAAAAAAAAAAAAAAAAAACAATGAAGAAACAACCCAGTTGTCATAAACATCCCTGGCTCCATAAACTGGAAACAGAGTGGGGTCAGCCTGCCCCACAAACTTGAATTTCCCCCTTGGGGGATCAATAAAGTATATTTGATTTGATTTGATTGATTTGAAACCATATCAAAGATTGCTCTACCCAGTGACTGGCAGCGCTCAGTGCTCGTGCACATAAAGTGGTGGAGAGGCTTGAGAGTTCATGAAGGGTTGTGTTTTTTTCTAAGGGAATACTGGAAGGAGTAAGGAGAGAGGAGCAGTATTTTGTTGATGTTTTTTTTTTCTTTTTTTCAGTAGAGTTGATGTCATCTTGTTAAAGTTCTCTTTAAAATTGCAAATCAATGCATTTTTAAATGTACAATTTACACATTGCATATGTGTTTTTATAAAACAGGGTTTCGGGTATGTATATTCACAATGAAAATGTATTTAGAAATAATATAAAAAACATCCATCATCTTTTGTTTGGTTAAAAGTAAAAGGTCTTTTTTTTCATTGCAAAAACACCAGCTTGTATATTTTGTTCTCAGTGTTTATCAGAGGTGACAGTGAATATCCCTTAAGCAGGGGTCATGGTTAAATAATGGCTGTGTTGATGAAAGTAACCTCTGTCTGCTTATTTAATCAAGAACTGGATGCCAGATGCAACATTCAGTCATGGAAAAAATTATTAGACCACCATTTTTTCTTCACTTTCTTGTTCATTTTAATACCTGGTACCACTAAACGTCATCATGTGACTAAAACAGACAGAAAAGAAAACACTGAATGCATAAAAGCAGTGTTATTGGCAGTACAACGCCAGAGCTATTGATGTAAAAACTTAAGTGATTTAGGTTATAATCAAGAAAACCATGTAAAATGGTAAAATATCAGCTCTTAAATAAAACTCTTATGAGCAATCTTTGTGGTTATCGTTATGTTTGTCCAAACAAATGTACCTTTAGTTGTACCAGGCATTAAAATGAACAAGAAACTAAAGAAAACAAGGGTGGTCTAATATTTTTTTTCCATGACTGTAGGAAGAGAGCAGACAGAGGGAACAAGAGCGCTGTCCAAGGTCCTGATTCTGCAGGACTCTGGACAGAGACGTTAAGGCAGCTACCACCCATCACAAAACTCTTGCTGTACTTTGTTTCTTTCGAGTTGCAAGTGACAAAATTTATAATGACCTTCATGGTATAATATGCATCCTTAAAACAGAATTTATTAATTAGGCTTTCTACATTACATTGGGATTATATATCAATATTTTGTAAATAGTTTTGCTAAACGTATGAGATTTCCTTGTAAATACAACTTAGAAAATTAGTCTGAAGTTATCTTATCACAGGGACACAGTACGCAGGCCATGTTTTAGCTGTGACACTTATTAAATTATCAGTGAATTTAGCCATGTCCATTCTATAATTTTCTGACAACAAAGTCATAAACTTACAAATGGTATCAGCTGTTCTGAGCCACTTTTGCTAAGAGCAGAGGACCAACATCTTCCCTGACTGGATCATGCAAAAATTAAAAAGCTTTTTCAGTTTGTAATGGTAGGGGTGGAGGTGGGCAGAGGATGGGGGGGGGGGGGGGGGGATCAGTTGTTTGACACAGTTTCATGTCCCTATTATTTCACCTCATCTGTGTCATCAACTGTATTTTTTTTTGTGTATCTCAGTATGATTTCTTTTTTCTTTTTTAAAAAAAAGTTACATGTTAAGTTTAGACAAATGTGTGATATTTAATGGGGTCTCACATTTTTCAGTTTTTTTTGTTTTGTTTTTTTTTTTATTGTTTCAACATCTTTGACCTTTTCTTTTTAGCCAACACATCTACAAACACTGACCTCAAATGACTTACTGACAAAGCTCTTCATGTAGCATTTTTCCGGCTCGAGGATTCTGGTGCTTTGAAAGAGAAATATTAGAGAGAGAAAAAGAGAAATATTAATGTTAAAAAAGTGTCTGCTATAGAGTTTTATTTGAAATATTGCATCTCTTTAAAAATCAAAATAGGAACCATAAATTTAAGCTTGTACATTGTGCAAGTGGTAGCTCACCACAAAAGAAATGGCTTTAAAAATTACATTACTGTTGAAAGCGCAACATTAGTCAGAGTCTACAACCAACACTGCTCCCAGTAGACCTCATAAACATCAACTGCTTACATCCCAATGTGCAATATCTCATATATATGTAATTATCCTCGACTCTGCAATAGCTGTGTTTTTTTAAAGTCATTGTAGGATATCTCTATCACTATCTATGTGGTTATGCATATCTATTCTATTCTATTCTCTGAATCATTATTTCAAGCTGCAGGACAGCATTGTACACATATGTTCACACATTTTCATTTTCCTGTGAGAATAACTTGGAAAAACACTAACCTTTATGTTTTATTCAAAGCCTTGCTAAATAATGCATGATATATTGCATGATTAGTGTGGGTTTCCTTCTATGTGTGTATGTGTATGAGTGCTCCATGGATTATTTTAATTGGCTAGATAAAGTAGCCCTCTGACCAGTCTCACATACTGGGAACATAATGAGAAAGACACGTTGAGTGAAGGGTAAAACAGAGGGGTGCTGTAGAAAACTATACTAATGTGGCGTTTAAAGGGGTTTCTTTGAAACAGGGTTTTATGTCTGACTAATTTACAGCCAATATGTCACTGGCAGTTGGAAAGCTAAGTAATCTACTGCTGAAAATATGATCAGCCAACACACAGAGGTAAAATGCCATTTTGAGTTTAAGCTTTATCAGAAATACTTTCACCTGTTTCCATGACACCAAATTCACATAGGAGAACTGAAGCCTTTCTGTAGCTGTCTTCAAAGCCACCAGATTGAAACAGCAATTTTTCTTCACAGAAAACGCAGGAGTTGCTGTACAACTGCTCTCTCTGTCTGTTTGGGACATTTTTTGAGACTTGTTTTTTTAACATGTGGTTAATTTGGTTCAGAAAAGGTAAAATTACTTTGTCAAAGAGCTGTGGAGCTGTTTTGACTACAAAAGTGGAAATAACATCTTCAGTTACCCATTTTTAACCATTGGAACAAGAGCCGTGGAAGCATATACATATATACAATATTTACAGAGCACCTGGAGCTTTCTGATGAACAGAGAGAGCTGTAAAAATGCTCCAGTTACTCTGTAAATATTGTATATATGCTTCCACTGCTCTTCATTTTAGATGGACTTTTTTGGAGGTGGCAAAATATATTTAGCAAATTATCATCATTCACACATCTCTCTAAGCTGGAGTTAAGCCAACTGTGATCTACTGCAGATAACATAATAATTATTAAATGTATAAACATCTCATGTACCTCAACTTCAAAGAAACCCAACCACCCCTAACTTTGATCCAGTCTGACTGAGCTGAGGAAAAATATGTGGTCTGCCATGTTTGCAAACAAGCTGGCAGTGCTGTTTGCCCTGAGGCTCCTGGTTGAGATGATTCACTAACTATGACACTCTCAAATATACATTGTTGAACAGTCATTCAAATTATTTTGAGCCAGGGAGTGACTCTGCCCAGCTGACTAAACACAGTTAGTTCACATACAGTGATATACACAGCACACAAATCAGATTTGGATTTCAGTCTCACATCTCACACTCCAATACACTCCAAGTGACCCAATTACTTTTTTAACTTTCTTGCTTATATGGTACTTGAACTCTGATTGTTCTGGGACAATCATCATTGTCTGATGAGTTGCAAAAAGATTTACACAGTGTTTTTCATGATGACCATTAGTGTCCAGAAATATTCATACTTGACATTCTTCTTATATGACCCGGAATCAGAAATAGTTGGGATAATATGGAAAATGTAAATAAAAGCAGCATTCATACATTTCTTTAACTTCCATGCTTTTGCAGGCATGCTTTTTTTTTTTTAATTGAAATTAAGTTGTCATTTAATTTGTTGATAAACATTACAGTTTTGCATCTCAGGCCTGCAACACATGATTAAAGAAAAAAAAACATTGCTGCAGGGCAATTTATTGTGAGTAAGCAAGTCAAAGGAAAAAGTAATTATGTAATTTAAAACGGGTGACTGATTTGGTACAAAGGTAGCATTCATAGCTTTCTTATCTTTTGGTTTGCCTGCCTAATTCTGGCTGAGTAACCCTATGTCCCGTTGTTTCAGTGCCCCTGGCTGTGGTCATTTAAACTTCTGTAATGGCAGAATAATGTGAAAATGTACACTTGAAATTTAACGTCAGCACATGCTTCATTGATGAACCCTCTGTTCCACTGATGTAGTTGGTTGAAAATTGCATCAGGTCACCGCAACCTGTTTTTTGAGTATCTTATGTAGGATATCTAACCCTGGATCCCAGGCGCTACGGTGGCCTGAGAAGAATGTAGCTCAAGGTTCAAGGCTCAAAATGTTGATAACAAGTGGTTAAATGACTGTGTTTTGCTCAATTCAGTGTCTTGTGCTGACAACCAGGTGTCTTGTATGCTGCTGTGAGTACTTGACCATCTCTGCTTGTATACAATGGAGATTAACTTACTTGCACCCTCTGTCTGATTGTCCAGTCAAGTGTTTGTTAAGTGTTTTATTATTACCTCACCAGAACTCACTAATAATCGATAAAGTATACCTTAATAGTGCAAATTTAACCAACAGATGTCCATGTATTTTTTCAACAACAAAAATACAAAAATTCTTTCGCACACATTTAAAAGGCACAGTTGAGGAAAAAGAGGGCAGGTGTACTTGGGTGGTCCTTCTGTAGTCCAGGCAGAAAGGTGAGGGACAAAACTGTTGTTTGCTATCCTCAGTGTCATAAGGCCTTTTTAATTGTTGTTGGAAGAAATGGACACTCTTTAAAGTGAAAAAACCTGACTGTTCCATCTGTTTTGGAATGTGTTGAATGTAACAATGAAAGTATTTCAAAAATGAATTTGAATTGATTTACTGTCACCATTGTATTTTAGTAATCTAATGAAGTTAAATATATATACATATGCAACACCTGTTCACAGATGCCAGAAGTTGGTCGACTTCATGCAACACAGATGTGAAGCGGTTCTCAGAAACAGTGGCTATACAATTAAATATTAGTTTAGTGATTCATAGGAATGCTGAATCCTGGATATTTTTCAGTTTTTACAGTAAATATTTGAGTTTGTAAAGTAAAATGCAGACACTGCTATTTTTTTAACAGCCCAATGTTCATTTTTCTTCATTTTCTGTAAAGTGAGTAAAGAATTTCTGCTTTTTTCTTCATGTTTTGATTTAAAATATAATGTGCAGTGTTCCCAATGCATGGAAATAAAAACCATTATAGGGATTTGGGGCTTTACTCAATTTTTTGGACACACTGCTATTATTTTGAACACAACTGTATATATATACAATGACTCATGGCTCTATTGCGAAATATATATATATATATATATATATATATATATATATATATATATATATATATATATATATATATATATATATATATATATATATATATATTGTAAGATCCCCCAGTTTTGGTTCAGTCTCTGACTAGCAGAGTCTGTCACCGGGACCAGCTCTCCATCCTACGGGTAAGAAGTTGCGGTCTAGGAGAGGTTCCTCACTAGATTTCCTCAACTTATTTAAGCTGGTGTCGAGGAGATACGCCTAGCTCTCACTGCCTACTTCCAAACGTATGTCCCGCTCACTCCAATAACTGTCCTCAGAGGAATAGCCGGGTGGCTCGAAGTCCAGCTATCGGTCACGTCTGTTAACGGCAGCTCTCCTCTCACGATCTGGGCTCTTGTTACAGGCTAGGAAAAACTTTAGTGGCTCGGACAGCAAGCCTCAGGGACAATTTGACATTATTGTGACTAGAATAACCCATAAGAACCTGTGTGTTAGTGCAGAGGCATAAACAAGTCTTCAAAATTCTGAATACAGATGTAATGTCCACAACAACGTCTTATGATAGTTTTTATATTTATTAAAGCAGATTAGCAAGGTTAAGCAACAGCATTGATTGGTTAAACAATTCTAATTCTAAAAAGGCAAATTAAAGCTGTGGCTTACTGATCAGTTCATCTGGTTGGTCAAGGACAGGCTGAGTGACACATGTGGCCATCATGCGTTTTCAAGGCCGCTGGGCAGGGAGGGAGAGAGAGAGCTCAAACGATGAGGCCTGCAGGTATGCTGATTCGGCCCCTCCTCCTTGCTAGCGGTGAGCTAGGCTAACCAAAAAGGCTCCAATTATTCCTTCAAGAATTGGGAAAAAATTCGTCGATCCTGTTCCAAGCGTCTTTCTGTCTTCTTTTCTTGAAGTAATTCCTTCCAGTTAATCCTCCAGATGGGGGTTGCTCGTCCAGGTCCCAGCTAGTCCTTCTTCGTCTGAAGACGCTCCAGGAATCCACCCAGAGTCCCTCTGCCTTCTCTTTTTATGCGCTCTCTCTCTCTCTCTCCTTCTCTCGTCCAGCCTGCCCCCCCAGCCCCGAACTGTTGATTGGTTCTCTCACCTTTGCATATGCATACATAATTTCACAAAGTCACATGCCACTTCTGATTGGATATATCACATTTACAGAGGCGTGCATAATTTTACATATCCCGGTTACATCATTCATAGTTCAGTCATTTGTTTACAGATCAGCAGGGGCATTTACTTCACCTCCTTATGATGACATCACCTCTATCGCCAGTCCAAGGCTACCTTGTTTACTTGGCTATACAGCCCGTTAAGCTAAAGCTTATCAGCTAACGCTAACCCTTTTTCTAACGATCTACTTATCAATGTATGTTCCAACGTTACATTAACTGATTGATTGATTGGTTCGTGTTTAATAACAGATTCGGTAACAAACCTCCGTCTGCAGTCCGGAGCCCATGTACCGCTCTGTATCAAACACACAGCCCCACCTTGCCTAGGCCCTTCTGAGCTGAGCGGATGACATCGCCATTTGACCCAGACACCTGGCCCCAGTGTTGTGTATGGCGAAGTTATTTTATTGTTTTCACTTACGCACTCTCTCCTGCTTCTGTTATGACTTATGACTCCGTAGCTCTGCCTGCAGAGTTGTTTGGGATAACCAGTTAATCAACAAGTAGCCTAATTTATCAAAACCTTAATTCATAATTCGTTCAATTTATTTCCCCTCTATTTTAGCAGTATCCTCATGGCTAATTATTATTATCCTTGGGATTTTTACCTTATAAAACCCCCCTATAATACTTATTCAGTTTTCATCCACCTCTGCTCCTGTTTTGATAAACATATCGGTTGTTTTACATTACATCACCCGCTGCTGCATGATCTCTCCTCTGTTTTGATAAACATATCCGTTGTTTTTATTTCACTGGGCACACAGTGACCTTCAACAGCTTACCTCAGCCGCTGACAGCACAGACTCACAGTCTGCTGATCCAACGAGAAATAAATCATAGATTTAATAATACATCTTTCTGATCATTGAATAATGTGATTACAAATCACATTAATTACCACTCTTCTGTTAATCCACTACATTATATCAGTAAAATCTCATCAACAAAGCTGGGATAATTCCAACTTCACCTGGGTCACTTGACAATATATATATATATATATATATATATATACATATATATATATATATACATACGCAATTCCGTTATTGTGGGACTGATGGTTTGACTCTAAATGTGCGTGACACACACGAAAAAGAAAGCTTGCAGTACAACAACAATCTAAGCTCTGCCCATACACAAAAGCATCTTACATGGATTGCTCTGGAAGCTATGATGTTGTGATGTCCATGAAGATCTGTGCTGATGATCCAAGCTTGGTTGGACAGGCCAGGGTTGAAACATATGCTCCGCTGACACCCAGGAGGGTCTCTCTCACTCTCTCTCTCTCGCTCTCTTTCCTCTGTATCTGGTTGACAAAAAGATGGGGTGTTGATGCAGCGACAACAGCTGGGCTGTCTTCCTTTCCAAGTCAGTCTGAAGCCATTCACGCACTGAGTTTCACATGGGTGCCTTTTCTGTGGATTTGGTGTTTCTGTATATTGGCAGGTCACTCTGTTGATGCATTGTGGCCAGACAAGATGTGTGGTTGTCCTTGGCAATAAAGAGAGCTCCTTCAAACAGGGTGCTGGGGAATGCGGACCCTTGGCTGGTCACTCTAAGGAGTAACTGGGACAGTGGAGATGCCAGAGATGCTGTACCTGCACAGTTTACAGAAGAGTTTAATCACTGTAGACTATGTTTTATCGTTCAGATGGTCAGCATGAGACCTGTGGCCCTTCCAGGTCACAGGTAGAGAGAGTGAGAGCAGGGGGGCTGCTGGTTTTTGTATTCTGGCCAGAGGTGGTGCTTATCAGCAGGGACCTCTGCTGGGTTTTGGGGGTCCATGCCCAATGAGAAGCCAGTGACATCATGTTTACACCTGGTTTTAAAATATGATGCCCAGCAAAGCCTTCTGGGGATTTGAGTCAATTTGAGGTTTCTTTGTCAAGCCTTTCTTTGAAATTATAAAGAAAGACAGACATCTCATGAGTGACGCAGTTGTCATTTCCAGAAAGCTACCACTACCGATCACTAAAGCTATCACTACCATCTCTTTTTTGGCAAACATAACCTAGACAGGTCGACAGTCTGGGGCCACCTATCAATGAAAAACCACACACTCTGACGTTTACTCCTATGGGCTATTAAGAATCACCAATCACCACAACACAAACAGGGAGAACATGCAAACTTCACACAGAAAGGCTCCTGCTGGGATTCAAGCCAAGGACCTTCTAGCTGTGAGGCAACAGTGTTACCCAGGGTTCTTCATGTCTGAAAAATATCACCATAGGCGTAGGCACCTAAGCTTTTATCATTTTAATTATAAATATCTCAAAAATACCTTTCACCCAAGCAGCTTTTTGCCACTACATGTTACAATCTTTTCAACACTTAAGAGTAGCAAATATGCGCTTTATGACACACAGAATTTGTCCTTGTAATACTTCTGCCTCTACCTCCACACATTGAGGCCTTGTAATGCTGAAAGTCTACAACTTTGTTGATTTAAAGTGACATTTCACACATACAATCTGCAACCTGGTTCACGGTTTGGCTCAAGGGATGCCTTCCCCCAATGTGCGTCACCTGTCCACCTACATTAGAGTCTGTCACATCACTTATGCACCGCAGCGCAGCACACTGGTAATAATCAGGACAGAGATGAACTTAAACTTACATGTTGTTATGTGGGATCAAAGTCTTCCTTAGGTAGAATTATTTACACACGACTGAAAAAGGTACACTATATAGAAACTCAGTGAAGGTATTTTTGTTCCTGTTTAGACTGTCGGTGCACATGTGGTCCTATGTGGTTTGTCTTTATAAAAAAAAACTGTATTCTTTTAGAAAAACCTAATTCAACAAAGAAACACAGATGTATGCCCATAAAATATTAGTGAGGTCACCGAGCTATTTCACAAATATTGGCTTAATGTGAGTGTAATGTTTTGTAGGAGCTTTGGCTTGGTTTGAGTCAGTGTTGCAATATTTTGTTTGAAGGCCATGTTTCCACAATTAAAGCAAAAGGCCACACACTGGAAGAAACCAAAACATGGGTCCACTTTACCAGCTAATTCTATCAATCTTTAAAAAAAAAAAGGGGAAAAAAAGCATCAAAGGAAAGCTTCCTGGAATTCACAGCCTTGCACAATATCTTAAACTCAACTGCTTTTACTCATCTGTAGATGCTGTGCTGTTCAATGAATATTTCTGAATTTTATTAATTCGGGAAACTTTTTCATAACCTTTTCTTATGTTCACATCAATGAAAAGATGTGTTACAATTAGCAAGCTTGGTTGAAAATCTTGGTGTTCTCTTTGAAAGACTCAGTTGATTTCTCAGACAAACCCCATTCCAAAGAAGATGGGACTCTGTGTAAAGCGTAAATAAAAACAGAATGGAATGATCTACAAATATCATAAACCCATATTAGAGCATAAAGAACATACCAGATGTTGAAACTGAGACACAGTAGTAAACATCTCCCTGTTCCACCTTTTTGAGATGTGTTGCTGCCGTCAAAGTCAAAATGAGCTAATATTTTCCATGAAATGGTAAATATGTCTCATATTCAACACCTTATATGTTTTTTTATGTTCTCCTGGAAATAAAATACAGGTTTATGAGATTTGCGAATTATTCCATTCTGTTTTTATTTTTGTATTACATAGTGTCCCAATTTTTTTGGAGCTGCAGTTGTACATACTGCCTGTGAACCAATATCTTTGACAAACAGTGAACACACTCACAACACTGTGTCAACATTTTTAGTTTTCTGAAGAATTCATTCCAAGTGGGGTTTTGTTTTTTAAAACTGCCGCATTAAAGACCAGAAATATATAAATATAGTCCAGTCTGATTGTAGTCAAGTGTAGATTTTGTTTTCAGCTCCCTAAAATATCTTTACCAACATAATCTTTAAAAAAAATAAACGTTTATTTTGCATAATTTTTATTGTAGGGAGGCAGGACTGAATGACCCATGGGCCTCATCTGGCCCTCAAGTCATATTTTGTCCATGTGGTTTGGGTCCTCTAGAGGGAAATATCAGTGCTAATCACTATGAAACATTTCTATCCTGGGAGTGGTCTCTTCCAGAAGGATAATGGGTGGTTTGATTAGGGATGAAAATGATGTCCTTCACAATAACCCAGATTTCTAACCCATGGGAGACTTTAGACTTCTATGCTGTGTCTAAGTGTGTTCTATGTCACCTATACAATTCAATGATTAAGTTTAAGCTACCCTTTATATTGCAAACTATATATTTGAAAACTTTAAACATTCACAGCACACAATGTTCGGTGAAGTATTTGTGGTTTTGCAAATAAACACAGATGCAACAGGTCATAGAAAAATAAAAAAGGGTGACAAGGAATTCCATTATTTGTATAACGCCATTGCTTCTCATTGATGAGAGCGGTGGAATGACAACTGAGGCTCCTGGCTATTTTGCCTTTTTTCATGTAAAGGTATTTTCTTTTTCTTGTGAGCTGGACTGGATGTGAAATTTGTGAGATCAAAGTTTTCTGACATGTAAGGCAGCTATCTTGTGGATACTTGTGTGCTCACCACAGCTACCTGCACAGCTTTACCTCATTCAGTCAGACTCATTCGTGCTCATCAGTGTGTTCTGATTGTCCAACTTATCCAGTAGTAATACATTCGGGCCTCTGTCTAATGACCTACCTTCACTAAATGTTCTTGGTTGTTTCTTGTGGAAGAGAGACTAATTCCTGCCTCTGTTATGTTCAGGTCCAGCCACAGCTGTCAGCCGTCTCGCCACTCCATTCCTGCTGTCCACCCAACCCGGAGATCCTCAACCAGCTTCAGTGACATGTCTACCAAACCTCTCTGCCCTGCATTCCTGTTTTCTGGATTCTAACCTTTTAAGGTTTTGAATAAAGATGACAAATACTGAACTGTGCTCAGTGGATTTCATACTGCATTTGGGTCCAGCACTTTTGACGTGACCGGTGTGTCCAGTGATAAAGACCATACATGATTATTAAAACCCTATATTCTATAAGCATTTTACTGCCACAAGGTCTCTGTGATTTAGAGAAAATCTTCCACACTAAAGAGATGTCTTTGTGCAGTTGTGTGCAGCTTATATTGTTTAGACATTGTTTAGTTCTCATCTCAATTTCAACAGTTTCAGCAGTATTTAGCTATCCTGTTTGATTAGTGCAGACTACTGCAGTTACATATTTGATTCTTCTGAAAACTGTCAGACAGTGAGAAGCTCCTCATTGTATCAATTAGGGTTAAATATATTGTACCCAGCTGAATTATCTTAGTCACTGCAGTATGGTGGGATGCTCTTACTTATTTGATTAGTGAGACACATGTGGCAGGCTTTTAGCCATGTGGTGTTATTGTTGGTGTCTACCAGCAGATAAGACTCCAAACAAACAATTCTAATGCAACATTTAAAAGAACTCCAGGCTTCAAAGAACCATAAAGGCTGTGCTTCTCTTTTTGCTTTAACTTCTTACTTAATTATGTCTAGGAACTAAAATTACCTGGATAAGTTCAGAAAAAGATCATGCTTAGGCTTAGACATTTGTGCTATACTTTTTGAGGTAAAAAGTAAGTTGCTTTATTTTGTAGGTAAGATTATGCATGACTCTTTGACATGGCTTGTCAAGTTAATTTATTGCTCTATAGCTCTGTTTAGACAGTCACCCCATATGTCTTTTTTATAGATAGGACAGACTCATAAATTTAGCTAAAATGGCATGGATATGATGTGTTTTTGTTGACTGGCAAATACAAATATTACCTCTAGACGACTGAATCTGTTTCATAATGTATAATACTGTATATGAGTTTGTTATGTTGAGCGGAGTAGAGGTATTTGTGACCATGTAAGCTATGATTCTTAACATGTCTTGACAGGCATCATTTTGCAACACATGCACACAAACAGACGCACACAAACACAGAGAGCCTAGTAAGATATGAGTCATTGTGTAGTTACAGTAAATCAGAAACAGTTTGTATTAAACATTGCTCACTGATGGAAAAGTAAAGCATTAACTGGAGTAGTATTAATTATAATCATGACCACAATTCATTATGCAGGCTTGACTTTTGAAGCTTCCGGACCTCTTTAGTATTTAAACAGTGTTGAAGTTTTTCCTTGGCCTTGGAAAAAGACAAATGATAAAGCAAGCCGAAGTGTATAAGACTTTCAGCTGTATCTGATGGCCCCAAAAACATTGTTTTTCCACCCGAAAATTTAACTTTCCAACTAATCATGTCACTTATATTTACAGAGCAAATTTGTTGCAAGGGGCTTTTCAATATGTACAGCCTCTTGCTTTTTGACCCTAACTTCAGAATAACCAACAAAGTCTCTTAAACAGATAAAGTGAATAAAATAAGTGAAGATTATTATTAGAATTATTTACTTAATCAACACCAAAAAAGGGTCACATGCCAGTGTTCTTATAGTGCTGGTCTCAAGTCTGGATAAGTGGGGGGAAGTGTGTCTGCAACTTAAAACCAATACCAAATCAGATATACTGAGCACGAAGCTGATTTCCATATCGGATCAGTTGGGGCCCAGGCTAACAATGGCCATCAACGGTATTGTTAACCAACAGGATATCAGCAGTGTTACAGTTGGTTAAGAAAACGATGATAAGAGGGATAAGGCATTTCAGGAGACAATGAGGAAAGACGGCTGTGTAGGGGTGAAAGTTGGAACTTTCAATGCTGGTACAATAACAGGAAAGGCTAGCGACTGCTGATGTGATGCAGAGAAAGAAGGTGGGGATACTGTGTGTATAGGAAACCAGGTGGAAAGGCAGCAAGGCTAGAAACATCTGAGGAATTGAATAAATGAAAGAGAAATGGTGTAGGGTTGTTTCTGAAGAGTATGTTAGGATTGTTCTGGAGGTTAAGAGATTGTCGGACAGCATAATGAACATGATGATAGAATATGTCACAGTAGACCAGAGTACAACATTGGGACAAAGGTTGTTTGCCATGATTTCGTGAGGGAACTTTAGTTGTTGGTCAAGGTCAATACTCATGTTCCATTCGCCTCCAGGAAGCAGGAAACACCACTCCCCTGGGCCGCTGTGTGTACACTTTTGCCCCTTTGCTGGACGAACTGGATCCACTGCTGTGATGTTGCTGGGCTAGCCTTGTAAGCTTCCAGCCTGCCTGCCCACAGGATTAGTGCCAACTTCTTTAGAACCCAGTTGTGGCACCATCTGTAGTGGCATTACGTCAGGGCCTATTTTCATCTGAAGTCAAGGGAGCTGGGGTTTGGCGAGATATGAAGTTGGCAGGTCTCTGTTGCACCAAACTGGAGGTTGAGGCTCCAGGGAGCAGGAAGAGAGTTATGTGGTCTTGATCAGTAAGTTCAGTCTTGCTTGATGCAACACATTGGCCCGCATGATTGCTCTGTCTATGACCACCTTCTAAAGTCCATTTGTCCTGATGATGCTGGCTCACTGTTGGGATCTTGTAGGATTCTTCCTCCATCTTCATGATTTTGGAGATCATAAGGCATTAATTTTCCTTTTTGAATGCTATGGACCACACTTCAAGTGCCGGTGCCCATCCAAAGCCAATCCTTGTTGTATATGCCAGACAATCACCTGGTGATGCAGACTGATGGTCTAATTGACTGCCTATGTTGCATCCCACTTTCCATCTGTGTGAACTTGGACTATATAAGTTTAAACACCAATAAATCCAAACAAGAATTGATTCAAGGAGTTAATAACAGAATTTGGTTGGCCTCATTCACTGGACCGTGAAGGACAAAATCATTTTTCGTGGGGAAAAAATGCTGTCTCTTCCTTTATTCAAGCAGAAAGGCAAAGTGCATGATAATTGTGGCAAGAAAGACCTCATTCAGAGAATCCCCTAGATAACAGCACAGATGGAAGGAAAACCAGCACCCTGATGATAGCTCTTCAGCTGTCAAACTGTCACATTCAACAGTACTGACACAGAGGCTGGCCACCTGCTCCGTTTCTATCTGATAGGTGGGATGACAGGCAGAAAGCTACCTCGCTCAGCACTGCATCTGAAAAAGTCTGAAATCAGTGGCCCGCTGAACAAAATTTTCAAATGATGCTAATTCAAATCCTGGAGAGGCTCAAATCAATGAGCCGTTGTAACATCTGCAGGAAACGAAAAGATAAACTTATATTTCTCATTTTCATGGTGCTATAGCATTGAAGTACTTCTCTTTGCTGACTGTCTTCTCTCCATTTCTTTTCAATATTTTTTTTCTAGAAATAATTAAGAAAACACCAGCAGTGAAACCACGCATGAATAACAATTCAAAGTTGCCAATGTCAAGTAGTCCTGCTGCTCGTAATGGGGGCAGGCAATTGCAGCCTGTTCAGATTGGCTTTGTCATTTACTGATGGGCAGTGTAAAATCTTTCCTATTCCTCTAGTATTAACATGTAGCCAACGGATGGCTGGTCAATGCAAGATCTATGAGACATAGATCAGATCAGCTTCCTCATCAGAAATCCTTGTGACATAACTAAGATGCTAATGTTCACTCTGAGACAAGTAACGTTCAGTGTTAGCACAACTAGGAATTTACTGAGTCTAAATGGGGTCTGCCTGGGTTGTAACTTACATCAGGCTGGAGAAATAATATTACTTTTTCATGCTTAGGGAAGAGAGAGGCTTTTTCGTAGATGGTGCATGTATGAAGTCAGAAAAACACATGCATATGCATGTACAGGATGACAAAAAAGACTGGCGTGCTTTTGATGTTTGAGGTTCCTTGTCAGAAATGTGCAAATGAAAACAGCACTTCAGTGACAGGCTTGCCGCATAGAGCAACACTGCCTTCAGGACATCAGAACCCGGTAGGACCGAAAAGCAAATCACTGGAGCTGCAGGCTACAAGTGAAAGTACCTCCCTTTCTGCCTCTTAATTTCCATGAGTAACCCTTCATAGTTTATGTTGACAGAATATTAAAGAGGCTGGTGAGAGAGGACGGAAGAAGGGTACATTCATCACTCTATCTGAAAAATTATTTAGCTCTCTCTATGAGCCACTGCATTTATGAATGACATCCAAGTGAACAGACTTGCGCCTATCTTTCAGCAGGGATTCCATCTTATCACACAACATATACACACGATGAGTTGTCTCGTCACATGAACTGCGGTCTGTTCATGTTTCCTGTGTCAAAATTATCAGTGTAAAAACACACCAGTGTTTTCTATTAGGTCAGTGAAGCCACTTGTGCTTTTAGCTGAACTTAATTTTCTGGATAACATGGTGAATCTGAACGTACCGGTTGTAAATACCATGAGAAAAAATATATTTACCTGAATCAAACAAATATAACAGCAACATTTGCCCTACAAAACACTATGAGATGTGACAGCTCACAATATAAAATTCCATCTAACATTCATATGTTTTTTTATTAAATAGAAAAGGAGGTGAACTGAAATATGAGAGAGCAAAGCTGTGAAGACAGCTGGTGCACAAAGGAGACGGGTGATATTTGGCTGATTTCATATAATACGATCCAAACGAAGCAGCTGTTGATATTTATGTCCAGACATATTCAAGAATTGTTAAGGCTGGTGAAAGTGATCGTAACTCTGAAATGATTCTGGATGCAGTTCTTCTACTTTGGCTTAGTCTTCAATAAATTTGGTCTTTCTTCACAACACAGTGTCACAACAGAAAATGTAATGGATATGTTGATCCACAAAGCAAAATATTCTAATTTGACAACAAAAGTAAAAAAAAAAAAAAAAAAAAAAAAAAAAACCTGTGCACTGATCAATTTTATGTTTCAAAATGTCTTGCAGCATCTTGAGATGTAAAGACACTGATTTTTGACATCTCGCTAAATCTCATTCTATGATGAGATTAATGCATACTAGATGAAAACATAAATTATCAACAGTGTTGCCTTTCTCAAAAGAAAAAAATGTTTCATGCAGTGGAAAGAAAGGTATGTGAACCCTTTGGATTTAGGAGCTGTTGTTATTTTTAGGTCAAAGGTTTTGGCTGTTAAGTCACTTTTACAACACTGTTCAAGATTTACTGTTGTTCCATCTCTTGCTATCATGCTCTCGTTTTCTCTTCTCTGATGAATGTGATGGGAGTTCATCATTACTTTGAGTGATTTTTACCAACATGTCAAACTAAAGCAACAGGAAGGCATTTTTGGAGTTTTTTTGTTTGTTTTGTTATTGCCTCTAATGGTTCTCCTTATAAGCTTGGAGATGAAATCTCTTTTATGACACTGTCCAAGATACTCTTGTTTGGTCACTTGGTCCGTAATTCTTTCTATCTTCTCTTCTTTCATCATACCTTTTTTTCCATCTCTAGTCACTGCTGCCAGGATGTACACTGTAGCTATGTAAGCTAGTCATTGTTAATGTGGGACATTGTGCCGTGAAGTTGCAGTTGTTGCAATTGTTGCTTAGGTTGGTTTTGACTGAAGTTTAAAGATGCTTCCTAAATATTAAATAACTACTCAACTATTCCCTTAAATGAAATCTACACTGTTATCTTAACGATGATAATACTCCTTGGTCCAAATGGATAGAACTTGAAATTAAAAACACAGGGTTAGGTTTTGATTTAGTGTATATGTTGGGCTTAGTTCAGATGGCACAAAACACATTATTGATTGCCAGTTTATGTCATTTCACATGGATGCTGTCCTCCCCAAAACAATACTAATGTGTTGCCATTTCACTATTTCAACCCTTGGTTATAAAAACTTCTATGAACTGGAGATGTGGGCAAACATAATGTAGATGAAAAAATACACATTTTTACTCTTAGCTCAGATTTATTGCAGAAACCCTTTAGATCTGTCTCATATTCTTTTCAAACCGTAGAGTCATGAAGGCACAGAAAGCCTTAAAATCCCAGCTTATCTTATGGTCTCAAAACTCAAGCCATCAAAAACTTATCTTGTAAGTCTCTCACATCTCCTTGGCTTGAGTTGTCATTTTTGGGTCGGGAAGTTGACCCCGGGTTGCACCACCTGCTGCTCTGATCCTCCGGCTTCCCCTGAGGTGTCTCTTGTCTGTGATTCACACTCTTATCTTCACAGCACATACAGTGAGGTAGACCGCACAGACACAGGTCGCAGGGCCAATCGCGTACACACATCTGACTGAATTATTCAAATTGCTAAGAGCAAGTAGAGCGTACAACCTTTTCACTTTACGTGAGAGGAATGGTTGGTCAGGCAGCAGATCACTGCGGATCAGACAACCATTTAGATTGGACTAAAATGTCATTTGTTCTCATTTGTCTGATTTTATTGAAATGGCTCTGATGGTGATTTGCTAATGATCTGGTGTCCATCTTACATTTTGTGGTGCCTAAATTAATGAAATCACAGTGAGTGCAAGTTCATGTCTCTTGAATGGTTAGATATTTCAATTTTATTTCTTTTATTGAACTAAAGTGCATGTACATGGAGGTGTTGAAACATGACAGCAGGAGAAGACCGGCAACAGCAGCTTCGTCTGAGAGTCAAAAATACCAGAACTAAAGGTAACAGGGTGGAAATCAATTACATGCTTGGCTCAGCTAATTGATATCCATCTCAGCATAAAACTAGATAACACCTGCACAAAATCAACATACATGAGTTTTATTTCAACATAGTTTGTACATTTTACTGAATATGGAAACTGCTGTTTGGAGCATATCTCAAATGCATCGTTCCTGGCTATCTGGGATAATAATTATGAGAATCAATTAACCGTCATCCGCGTTGAATGGGACACCACTTCATTTAATGGAAGAAAAATAAGAGTGAACAATAATTAATGAATCAGTCTCTCATCTGAAGTCATAAATCCTCAACTGAAGGGATCTTACTACATCTGAAAAACACATGAATAACCAACTCTGAGTTGTAAAATTTATTAAAAGCATGCAATAATATCCAAATGTGCAGTAAATTAATATTATTTGTGGAATAGTCAAAATAAATTTAGGCAGTGAAACTGATCAACATAGGTGGAAGAATGCTAAATTAGGAAATGTGAATAAACAAAATTTAAAAAATAAAATAACAATAAGAAACTCAAATTTAACACTCTCAGTTTGTAAATGTTCTCTAGAAAAATAAAGTAAACTCAGATGAAAATCAGAAGTGAAGAGATCGAAAGATCTTGAACAGAAACTTGGAACTGGTCAATTAGAGAAAATTAGAGTTTAACCTGAACTCATCTCTCTCTTTGCTATTTGTGACACAAACCCAAGACCATATGCACGTAACCCATGATTACGCCAGGAGTGTGCACCTGTAGGTGCTGATTGTAGAACTTTGTCGGCTTGTTGAAGCCGTTACCGAGGTGGTCACCCAAGGGTCCAGTGTCTCTCTGAGTCAGATGCTCCAGGCAGGTGGAGGCAGAACGAGGCTGCAGGTTAACACCATTGGATGAGGCCCAGAAGAGTCCTAATGCAGGCTTGAGGAAAATCTGTGAGGAAAAAAAAAATCAGCAAAAACAACCTAATGTCCCCTCTACTGTCTTTACCTTCCTCATCAGAATTTTATTTATTTTTTCATTTTATTTTTTTAATTTAATCCCATTGAGTCCCATTGAGAGTCCCATTGAGTCCCATTGAGATTTGAAGATCCCTTTCTCGAGGGAGTCCTGGCTGAGACAGCAACAGCAACACAACCCAGAGACATTTCAGACTAAATTACAATAAAACACACTCCAATTAAAAAAAAAAAAAAATCAAGTGACGAGTTCGTAACTGCATCTCCAGGTCCTTCAAAATAGTCAAAATGAGACAGAGAGAGCAGAGAGTTCTTGAGTTCTCTGTAAACTATTCTAATCTGAAGGTGCACAACACTGAAAAGCCGATTTTTTTCACTCTCTATTCTAACACTGACTAGTTTTATAACATTGGTCCAAAAACAGCTTTTTATGGCTGTTGCTTCAGGTGCTGACTGAACATGTGGAGGAACATTATGTTCGGTGATGAGTCCAGATTCTGCTGCCAGTGGCAATCCCATATCTCCATAGTCTGAGACCCAACTCTATCCTCCAGGATGACCTCCAAGACGCCCCCACAGAGCAGGATTTACTAGAGACTAGCTTCAGAATTTGGGAGTGGAGCAGTTCTGACCGCAACCCAATTGAACACTTGTGGGATCAGTTTGGACATACTGTTCATTCGTGTCAGAGTGACCAACACAACCATGTTGGCACCATGTTGGCTCAATGCAGGTTGAAGAAAATGGGATGCCATCCCTCAGCAGTGCGTGACCAGTCCGCTGACCAGCATGAGGAGGAGGTGCCAGGCTCTTGTAGCTGTGTATGGTTCTTCCACATGCTAGTGAGGCTCCTGTTTATTAAATGAATGAATTTAAATTACCTATATGTCTTGCTTTTTCAGACTTCAATCATCCATCCACCAAACAGAGTCAACAGTAAAAGAAAAGACTGTTTGGCATTGGCAGTGAAGATTGCCAAATCTTTCATGGGCAAAACCCACACACCCCTCAAAAATGTATGTTCCTCACAAATGTGGCACTATTCATAAAGAAAATAATCAGGCTTTCAAGCTGTCTAAGATTTATTGCCAAGAAGCACCGCTACAACAAAGACTTTAAGTTTTATATTTTGTGCCTAGTCTATGTAGACATGCACAAATTATACCTTCAGAGGACAAAACTTCACAAACTTTAGTGCGCTTCCACAGATTTCCAAACTGATTATCATTAGCAAGTTTTGCCCATTTTGAATCATTCCATCAGAAGATAAGGACAAAGACTAACTTTGGACCACATCTACTTTGAAACTTTGTGAACTTTAAAATGGATTGCTAAATCAATATTCTTTTAACTTCTTTTCATTAACATTGTATGCAGATGGACTTTTCCAAGTTTAGTGAGAATCATTAATTTCAGCTTTTTGTAAATGGCGAGGCAACTTTTAAAGATAGAAATAACATGACTGGGTGGGATTGACTCTGGAGCTCTTAAAGAATAATAAAAAAGGATTTTCATTCTAGCCTTTGTGAGAGAACAACACAAAATAAAACAAATAAATTAGTAACTGCATCCTTTAGTCATAATTAACCTTTGTGTCGTGTTCGTTTCTCCCCCCTTACTTTAGTGTTCCCGGTCAAATTTGACCGGCCTGTTTTAACTGCTCCTACATAAACAAAAAAACCACTGATCTTCACCAAATTTTATTTAACTCCTTTTTAAGCTGTAAACAATGTCTCAGACCACTGGTTTACATGAATAACTGCAGTGAATATACATTAAATAGACACAGAAATAGTAAATTGTATTCGAAAATGATCATTTTTTGTAAAAAAAAGTAACAAAAATTAAAACAGTGACCAAATTCACACAACATCAACATGAGCCAATCATTTGTATGTGTGTATGTGTGTGTGTGTATGTGTGTGTGTGTGTGTGTGGGGGGGGGGGGGGGGGGGGGGGGGGTTCTCTGCTCTGCCTGCCTCCTCTTTCCTGGGTGGATGAATACTAGAGCAAATTCCCATCCTTGGACTGGAATACCACAGGTGCCTCTTCCTCAGGTGTGTCTTCCTCTGGAGCCTCTTCCTCATCATCTGTTGACTGGTCGGTCTCACAATGGTCTGGATCAAAATCAGGATCGATGTTGTCTTCTATTTCTGAGACATCCTCCTCTATTTCTGGTTGAACTTCAATCCCCTCTTCATCAGGTTGAAATAAAAGGTCCAGAGCTTCTCTGACAAGAAATCATCTGATGGGGCACCTAGTCAATGTGTTCATAGTAAAATAAGGGCAATGCACACAAAAAAAAACTATATATAGGGGGTCTCTGAGAAGATATGATACATTTTGTATCGGAAAGTGCGGTTCACGTGG
This sequence comes from Hirundichthys speculiger, assembly GCA_018398805.1. Classification (NCBI taxonomy): domain Eukaryota; kingdom Metazoa; phylum Chordata; class Actinopteri; order Beloniformes; family Exocoetidae; genus Hirundichthys; species Hirundichthys speculiger. The sequence goes on from JAGFBZ010000105.1 coordinate 923,807, forward strand.
GGGGATGGGCACATAAGCCTTGGAAAGGGACAGTTCCCATAACAAACACCTAATTGTTGACTTTGAAATGTGGAACAAGTGTTATTGTTATACATTTAGTTTGGAAAGTGTTGTTCATGTGGGGGGGTGGGCACATAAGCACCGGAATGAGGTGGGAAGAGAAGACACCTATTTGTTCAGTCTGAAAGGGTTCATGTGGGGTGGTATGTGTGTGTGTGTGTGTGGGTGTGTGTGTGTGTGTGGTAGTGTATTTGTGGTTGTGTACAATCTGATGGATGAACACAATCCAGTGTCATCCTTTAATTTCCTATGGCGGTCATTTTTGACCGGGAACACCACAGGTGTTACAAAGTTGAATAAACTATTCAAAATTCAGAGAAAGTGGTGATCAGCAGTTATACATGTTCAAATGGCTAGTGTGGAGGATATCATAAGGCCCTGAGACAATCAAATGTAAAACACAATATTTATGATTGATGAAAGTAGGAAATCGGTCAGATTTGACCCGAACACGACAGAAAGGTTAAAAAGGTAATAATGAATTGACAATCATGCACTTTAATATACTGTATAAATCTCCTTGTTTTGCAATGTACTGGTTGCATATTGTTACTAGCAATAGCTTCCTTGTAGTGGCAGTTACCTTACACACTTGCTGTTTGAGCTCACTGGCTTTACACTGGATTTTGGAGTTACTTTAACTCAGACTTGTACAGTTTTGCTGTATTTCTGCAACCTCTGATTTGGTTTGTCATTTACGGCATCGTTAATAGCCAGTGACCCCTGTGGTTTGTCATCATTCTGGTCTGGTGTGGTGACCAGCGACCTAGTCCTCTGACCATCTCACCTCAGTGCTGCAACCTGCATCTGTTTATGTATCTGTAGTCATTTCATTCAGTCATTTGTGTCCTCTCCTCTCTCCGTCCTACATCCTACATCCTGTCTCCTCTCTTTTTTCTTTCTTTCGGCAGGAAGGTCCCCCCCCTATGAGCCAGGTCCTGCTCAAGGTTTCTTCCTCTTAAAGTGGAGATTTTCTTGCCACTGTTTGGCTTAAAAATTTTTTTTCTCCCACTGTGGAAGTTTTTTACGTGCCATTATCCTTGTTTAGGATTTAATATTATAATTTTAGTTAATGATATTTGCTTGGGGGTCATGCTCTGGGTCTCTGTAAAGCGCCAAGAGATAATTGACATTGTAACAGATGCTATACAAATAAAATTAAATTGAATTTAATTGAATTCATCAGAATACCTTCATGGCCATATAACATAAGAGAACATGACTGAAAAAGAGATAATTCTTTTGGTCCTTAATGCCAGAACTATAATAAAACTGCTCATTGACTAATAGATTATCACTGGCGGTGTAATTAAAATGTGGCAAAACTCCCCAGCCATGTCATTCTGGTGGAAATGTCAGTTTAAATCTTTTAACAGCAGACTTTCCTTGGAAGGGATTGTAAGAGCTATATCAAAGGTGACCCTTTAGATAAAAATTTAAAAGCATCTTTAATAGCTTTAGTGTTCTGAAACTGAAATTTCAAAGAATACCACAGAGCTTGTAACAAAGGCACTAAAATGTTGATGCTGCATTGTTGACGCTGCGCTACATCAAGGGCTATAAAAACCTGGGGATAAAAAAAAAATCCATCACTAATTTGATAGTAGTTCTGGACTAGTATTATTAATACGTTCCAGTACAAATAGTGCTGTCATTTACAGTGGACACCATGAATGAATTCTTACTGACCACTGAAGATTACTTCATTTAACTAAAAGTGCACATTCACTTCTCTCTTGTCATGGCTGAACTTTCATCAAGATGCCTGAATAGGTATCAGACGGTAACATCACAAGACTCTAATGCGATTCTACAAATGTCAAAACTGATTTGGCAAAGTGGCCACAACCACATATAATTTTCATACCGTGTATAAAAAATATGCCCACAGTTATTAACTCAGTACACATTCATCCTGAAATTTACATTTGGATTAAAGCCCTCAAATGCAATTTATGTTTCAAAATAATATTTCAATAATATTAATGTTTAATGTTTCAATAATAATATAGGACAAACTGATCAATCCAGGTGTGTCTGAGCATTGCTGTGACGTCAGACACACCTGGATTAATCTGTTTGTTAATTAATGGCAGACAGGGAAACAAAGCAGCTGGCTGAAGTTCAGGAAGTAGAGCAGCTGTGCATAAAGCCATATTGACATAATGTGAACATTCATTATAGTCTAAATGAAAACACAATGAAAAGTATTTATTTGAAGGGATTTGCATATTTTTTGTTCATTTAACATTTCTTGTATTTACATTTACATTTTATTTTCATTCCACACATTGTCTTCATTTCATGTTGCTCTTCTTTTACAGTTTTTCATCTCATTTCATGTGAACTTTTCTTTACTCTTTTAATGACTTGTTGTACTCATTTGTTGCAGACTTTGCATTCTTTATGACTGTTTTGGAAGGAGTGTATTTGTGGACTGGCCCAGAGAAGTTTATTTTACATGAGAGAGAGCGAGCAAAACAGTTCTGTTGTCTAACGACATCCTATTCTCTGTAATAATATATATTTTCTTTGCGTGCTGTCACTCATCGGATGTCAGAACACTAACCTCGTGACATCTACCACCTACAGTACCTGTAGTAGCTACTGCTGAGGCAGTTATCGAGAGGCAAGTGACAGATCTCAGAATGGGAATGTTTTTTTTTTTTCTTTTTTTACTCCGCGCGATGCAGTATTATTATTTTTTAATAACGCAGGTTAAAATACAGGAGATTTACAGAAAAAAATATGCATACGGGAGGACGGCGGGAGAGAAGAGTAAAATATGGGACTTTCCCTGCCAAAACGGGATACTTGACAGGTATGATTTAGGCGAGTCTGTAAGCAACAAGAGTGTCATATGCAGAAGGCAGAGACCCAAAGGCATCCCATTATTCAGCAGAAGTCATTATAGAAATAAATACATAAATTCAATTAAATAATAGAATGTCATAAACATTAGACCAGGTTTGATTTTGTAGATGGAGGGAATTTGTGCTTTATAGTCAATTGTTAATAAATAGCATATAGGAAGGAGCCAAGTCATTGCTGTCCAAACAACTACAAGTTATTCTGTCACTTATTATTAATATTTTTATCTATAGTGAGGACATGATTATAGCTTGGAGCTATATTCAATTAAAGATTCTCTGATGGAACAGGTCCAATAAGAGAAGAGGTCTGCTACCTCTCAAAGATCTACATTTAAAACAAGTCACAGTTGTACTTTGAACATCATGTTTGCTAGCAATATACTGTATTATCTTAAATATAATCATTATTAGCTGTTTCAGAGATTTTCATAATTACCTCTGAAGTGTCCGAGTCCGTGTTTTTACAGTGAGTGCTGTTGTGTGTCCTCTTCAACTGATTTGACTCATTTGAAGTTCTCTAGCTTTGAAAGTACTTATATTAAAACCTGCCAAGCACTGTCTTCAATAACTATTTTAATAGACAAACTTTCATTTATTTACACATCGCCACACCATGATAGACACCAAGCTCATGACAAATTGACTGTATTTACTTTGAAACCAAAATGACATCGACATTCCCACTCACAGTGCAATACAATCTCTGCCAACACCAAAACTGTTAGCAACAGAAAAACCACAGGCTTCAATTTATGTGAGTCATAACAACATCAATAACAAGAACAGATTACAGACTATGAAGACTCTTAAACTGTTAACTAGGGTATGCCAGGGAAGTACACCCAACCACCTCCAACACACTACAATATTAAAGCTCTATTTCTTTTGAGATTATTGCAATGCGATTTTACAGATGTCGTACATGTGGCAGGGGCGACTATAAGAACCTGAACATTGTGATGGTTTGGAATAGCGGCAGCAGCTCACATCATGGTATCAGTTCATACTGTATGAATGGTCTAAATGCAGTGTGGTGAGCCAACACAGTCAGTGCAGACATGGTTTGCACTTAAAAAGATTTGATTTGATTTCATCCTTTTCTTTTTTTAATGAACAGAACCATGGACATGAGGAAAGAGCAGAGAGGGTCGTAGATAGTCATTATGTAAGGCAGGTTTCCATCAGTGGGGGTCCGTGATAGTTTTACAGGGCTGCAACCGTTAGCGTGTGAATCCATTACCATGAACTACCCAGCTACAAGAATTTTGGGGAACTTCTTTGGTGGTGAGAGAAGTCCCTGACTTGGGGTAGCGACCTCAGTACAGCCTAGAAAAACTGCTGGGTGAGTCAAAATGTTGATGTTTAACTCTCTTGATGTTTGTTTTCTAGTTCCAGTCTTGCTTTTAATCATTCATTTTCACATACAAACACACCAAACAAAACCACAGCATCTCAGCTCCTTCTATGTTGATCTCATCGTCTAAGCAGGCTTTTCATACCTTTTTGGTATTTATGTAGGATGTTCTGTGGTGTTGATAATGCATCAAAACTGCCAGTGATTGTTCAGCAACCTCAGAGAATTCAAAACTATTCAAGAACATTGTGTATTTACTTTTAGATCTTTTTGCAACTTTTAATAGTCTTTAATTGGGTTAATCATTTCACTCGGACACTGTAGGCAATGACCTCTGAACCCTAATGGCTTATAATACCACAATGCTCTTGCCAGCTGACCAGAACACACTCTCCATTGTTCCCTCGTGCACTGTTTTCAGTAGTGCAACTTCAGCAAGTATCAAAAACAACACATATTGTAAGTCAGAAGATTTTTTTTTTCTTTTTTTTATAAGATATGTATCCACCAAGAGGGAAGACAGGTTACAGAACTGACTATGACTTTAGGCTGCAGCTCATTACCACAATGTTTTAGATGCCCCTGTTAAAGTGAGATTCATTTTTGAACTTGGTGTACTAGTGGTGGCTGTTTCCAGAGGCGGTGTGAGGACAGGAGACTTTATTCTCCTCACACCTTGCATTTAATTATAATGTCCACATAATGTTCTCAAGGTAAAGCCTTTTGAATAATAAAATAATGAAAAAAAGAAGAGGAAGACGAAAAATATGATTGGCACCTCTTCTCTGCAAAGCTTTTATTATTCTCCCATAGATTTTGCCCACACTTGAATGGTGCGTAGAGTAATTTCTGTATGTAGATACTGTTTGTAATACAGGGTCGAACATCAATTAGGGTATATTTTTCAAGCTTGGCTTTGATTCCCATTTAGGTCACCTGGGATTATATTATGAACCAGTAAGTGATAACCAAAGAGGAAAAGAGAGCAAAAAGGCAATCCACTTTTAACATTCCATATCTCACTTCCAGGCATGAACTGATGGATGTGTAGACAGTTTCTATCTGTCTAAGTGGGGTTCAACTCTATATTGGGGTAGTTTTGATCATTTGAGTAGAACTAAAGGCAATCCCGTACAATGCAACTTTGAAAAAAAAAAAGGAGCCCCTTTGATGGATAACTTTGACCAGTTGAATTAGATGTGCTCTAAGTTGCATATTTAGGCTTTAAATAAGCCAGAGAATTGCCAAATCAGAATTCATAACAGTCTTGGTCATAATGTGCTTATGGAAGTATGTCACAATTAACTTTATCAAGAAAAGTGAAAAATCAGCAGAATGTCATCTTACACTCAAACTGACCTTATACTGCACAGACCTAAATATTGGCCCACGGCCATGAGCGCTCTTTTTCTCTTTTTTTCAATGAAACGTCCTGCCTGCTGATTGTGCGTGAACCTAACTATGCTCCTTGTACTGCTGCTTCAGCTGTTCTGCTCCGTATTCATGGAGCGACACCCTTGTAAAGGCCTCTTTCATTCACTTGTCTCACTCCTCAGGCTCTCTTTTTTAGCCCTCCTCAAATTGAGTTACATTTGTTATTTCTACAAATATGTTTGTAAAAATTACACAACCAATAAAAGAGCAGAGTTGTTTGCCATCCGACATATTGCCTTAAGCTCTTGGGCTTTATGGATACTTTTTTTTTTGTTCAATTCATTTTAAAGAAGCTCCACCGTTGTTTTGTTCATAGTTTTGTTTATTGTGGTAAAAGCCACAATAAAAATAAAAATAAAACTTTTTTAGCCAACGGGGTTTTAGTTTATGACTTGTCTTATATGGGCATGCTGTTTGTGAGCCACAGCCTGGACTCTAAAGCAGATCCTATGAGCTAGTCCCTCTGCCATGAAGTGAGGGGCTGTCACACTCAAGTGTCGAATTAGTTAAGGCGACAGTGCACATCTCATTCACCACAGCTGCGAGCTGTGTCTTTAGGACCTTTAACAGGGATATAAAGAATTTGGAGGCCACTGTAGATCAAACTAAGGTTTTTTTTTTGCTCTTTATGGCCCAGCTATTCTACCAGACTCATAGTGTTAACAGAAGACTAAAATTGTCAGCTAAAATCTTCTTTTCTTTTTTGACAAATCAAAAACATAAAAAAACATATTTTTCGCCTTCATATAAATTTTTCATAACACTTATTGTTTACCTGACAAATCATTCTAAATTTACTAAATAGCCTTTTGCCTTTGCCTTCTAAAATAGCTATCATTTTAATCAAGTGATACTAAACATTTTACATGTTATTTCATTCACAATGCATTTCGCAATTTTTTGCCCATGTTTATGTCATCATGTTGAAGTACAGCCCTCCCTTTAGCCTTCCCCACTTCACCTATTCAAACACTTGACAATGCACTCCACTGACACGGTGAAGGCTGAAAGGACATTGCGCTGCCTGCCATGAATTCTGTTGCATGTTATGTCATAGTACTGCTGACAATCCCCTTTACCTTGAAAATATGACAGATGCTTGAAGCAAGCCTTATATCGACTGGTCACATGTCCAAAGTGTACTTTTACTTTCACCCAGTGGCAAAAGGGATATTTTCCCAAACCTGCAAAAGTAAAAAACATGTATCTGAAATTGATATCCAAAGTGTATCACATTTTAGATTCTTGTTTCTATGCTGACTATGCTGATCAGGGGATGGCTAAAAACTGTCCTTTATTAAACAGTTTTCTCAGGACAACTTGTATGTATTTGGATAAGGACAATAGACACACATAGGATTTGTATAGCACATCACAGATTTGAGTTTGAGTTTTGTTCAGTGGTTATTCTCATGCATTTTACATTGACTCTGACTTATCAAGCCTGTTATCAGCAACTACAGTGTAAAACATGTATATATTCATACATGTACAAGCTGGAACTGCTATCATTCATAAATAATAGGGGGGAAAAAAAAAACCCAGGTTTCTTTTCAATACTGTAGCCAGGCTAACTAAGAGTCATATCTAGCCCTGACGAAAAATACGAACGGTGCATAAAATATGTAAAACTGCATTTATACAATGATAAAGCAAAAGACAAATAAAAAGTTCATAATATAAAATACTTTAAATATGTACTGTTTAAAATACATAAAATGTGCATATACACAATGTTTAGTCATACTGATGAAGAGTTGGATCAATAAGAGAAATTCATAATGCCTTGTTTTAAAAAGTAAAAGGAAAAAGACATTAGTTCAAGAATAAAAACATTTTATTGTGAAAAGTAAATTGTGCAGTCTAACTTGCACTAGTATAATGTCAGTCATCTTATTTCTGTTCTGTGGTTGAGCTTTAAGAAATTGGCAACCAATCCCAGCCAATCAAAGTGGTGTGGGTTAGTTGGAGTTTGTATGGAGCGCAGGACCGACATGCAGCTGAAGAAGTAGAGGCATCGGTTTGTAGAGGGCATCATGTTTTTATCATCGAGGTCGACTATGCATAGTCCTGATAATAACTTTTTGTTTTTTTCTTTGTTTTCTGTGCTTAGTTGGTGTTCTTGAGTCTTTAGTCTACCTTTTCTTCCTGTTTTGCTTTAAAGATTTGTCTTGTCTTCGTTGTGTTCACCTCGTTTCCTTTAGTTCATTTTCCCGATTGTCACCTACCTCTCGTTTGCTCCTTTATCTATTTAAGTCTTGTCTTTTCCTTTCCATTTGCTGGTTTGTCCTGTTGATTTCCCAGATGTCTCCTGGATTTTTGGATTTTTGCTGCCCGTCTTCTTTCCTGCTTCCAAGTCCTGCTTGTAGCCTGTTCCTGTCGTTACTGTCGTGCTGTCCCTATTCTGTGGACTCCTCTGGATTTGGTTTTGTTTTCTTCAAATATTAAAGGACATTTGTCTTTGAACATCCTGACTCTCCTGCATTATTGGGTCCCTCTCATGACAAAGCATGACAGTTTATTTCCTTTGAGATCTTTAAAGTTACTGAAGAGCGCTACTCAATTATACGCCTAAAGTGAATCTCTGTTTTATTTATTTATTTTTACACTAGTGGCCTTTATTTGACAATGAAGGAGATACAGGAAACAGGGCAGAGAGAGCAGGGAAGACACATGGCAAAGAGTCATCCGGGCTGGGAGTCGAACCCACGACCAGCCCCACAAGACAGTAGCCTCTGTATATGGCCCGCCCGCCCCAACCACTACTCCACTGGGCGGCCCTCTGTTTTATTTCTAAAGTGAAGGGATTGTATATAATACTGGGATTAAAGGAACCCAATTAGCCTATATTAAGTCATTTATCTAATAGATTCCAGTTTATTTATAGAAAGGAGTCTTCTGCACACACCTAAATTAATCATGGTGTCCCACAGAGTTCTGTGCTTGGACCAATTATTCTCTCTCTCTCTCTCTCTCTCTCTCTCTCTCTCTCTCTCTCTCTCTCTCTCTCTATATATATATATATATATATATATATATATATATATATATATTATTCCTTTAATTATTATTCTTAGGTCACACATTTCCATTGCTGTGTAAATAATATGCATCTATACTTATCAGTAAAGTCAGATATAACCTGTGTTTTACCTAATCAGTGATTTTGACTACAAAGAAACCTGGATGACTTTCATTTTTCTGCTTCTAAATGTAGACAAATATATGTTTGTTGCCTTTTGGACCTGAACAGAACAGAAACACACAATCTAACCATGTAGTTTTGATGGATGGCATAACCTTGGCTTCTAGTACTACTGGAGATTTATTTTTCACCAGGATATTTCATCAAACACACACTTAAAACAAATTTCTGACAGCTTACTCTCACCTATATAACTAAAATTAGGAACATCATGTCAGATTGGGAAGACCTTATGGGTCTATATGATAACAGAGAACATCAGTCTCAGACTGCAGGATTACTTGTGATTCCCAGAACTCCTGAAAGTAGAGCAGAACCCAAATCCTTCACTTATCAAGTTTCTCTCCTGTAGAACCATATCCCACTTTGGGATTGAAACTTTCTTACATTTCGTATTAGGCTTAAAATTTGCATGTTTTCTTTGCACACTTTGACTTCCTCCCACATTCCCAAATCATATGTCATGTTGTGGATTGTCTATGCAGGGCCATGCGTCTCTCTGATGCTCTGTAATAGACATGCAATCTGTCGAGGGTGTAACTACCACCACCCCCGCCACCACCACCTCGTTTTGTTGAAGGTCAGTATGGATGAGTGAAAACTAACCTTGGTGACATCATTTTATATGTTAGGTGTTTGATTTTACATATACTCATTAGATGCTTTTATTCACAATGAAATAGTTTGATATACAAAAAAAAAAAAAAAAATCCTTTCAATAACAAAACAGTCATGAAAAACTGAAGGAATTGATTTTCTTTTTTCACAGAAGACTACTACAATTAAATAGCTGAAGCTATTTAAGTTGAGGTTATGTCATGCATTTTGTGATCCATGATTGTACAGTGAAAATTCTTTTGACAACTTAACCCATTTATCATTAAACATTTAAGTGCCATCTCTCTGACTACAATCTCATGTCTTAAAAGCTGCCCTTTACATTATCCCTGTACTCCTAGAAATACCTAGATATGTTCTGCTAGTCTGCTGAAATACAACAGTTTATTCTTTTTATTCTGTGTTAGAGTCTGTATAGACGCATATGGCACCTATGTATATCTGTCTGAATTGGCAGACATGTTGCACACAACATAAAGGAGAGAGTATATACGTTTCTTTACTTCACTCTCATACATCAACTCCAGCACTGCATCTGGCCACTCATCTTTCCTCCCCAACCTACTTCTCATTCCAATATTCTGCCAGAAAAGTTCCTCACATTGACCCTTGCCAAACCAATGATTCAGTGTCTCGCATGCTCGAGGGTCTCTGCTTCCCTTGCTGTTCTGTCACCATCCTGCTCCTGAGCCTTCTCTGTTCTGTCGCCTCTACCTGTTTTTTCAGTTGGGTTGAGGTCTGGACTTTGACAAGGCTGTTCCAAAAACCTGAGTTCAAACCAACCCTTAATTATCAGCCCTCCACTTCCATGCTTTAGAGTAGGTGTGAGATGTTTCTGCTTAACGCTGTGTGTAGTTTTACCTCACATGGGGGTGGGTATTCAGATCTAATAACTTGTCTCATGTTCACAGGACATTGCTTGTTTCAGAAACGTTTCTATGTTCTTTTTAGACAGAAGAGACTTTCTCCTGGCAACCCTTCCAAACAATTCAAGCTTGTTCAGTCTTCTAGTATTTGTGCTTCCATGGACTTAAACTTTCAACATGTTCAGTGAGGGCTGTGGGGTTCTCTGAGCATTGCACGGTCTGACCTTGTGGTAAATCTAGCAGGACATCCACTCCTGGGGAGATTGGCAACTGTCCTAATTAATCTTTTCCACTCTGCAAACGTACTGTATATAAACTCTATGTATGTCTTATTGTATTTGATCTGCTCCAGAGAAACAGAACCCCAGAAGATATGAATGTTTTTTTCCCCATCCATCCGTCCATCCATGTATCTATGCCCACCTCTGCAGGGTCACGGGGATCTGCTGTCTATCCCAGCTCTCTTCAAGTGAAAGGCAGAGGTTCACCCTGGACAGGTCATCAGTCCATCACAGGGTCACATGTAGACAAACAACCACACACACTCACAATCACTCCTACAGGCAATTTAGAACCACTAATTAACCTGACGTGCATGTCTTTGGACTGTGGGAGGAAGCCGGAGTACCCGGAGGAAACCCACGCAAACACGGAGAGAACATACAAACTCCACACAGAAAGGCCCCTGCTGAGGTTTGAACCAGGAACCTTCTTGCTATGAGGCAACAGTGCTGACCACCAAGCCACCATGCTGCCTTTTACCCATCATTTTGTTATTTTTAATTTATAGATTGTGGCAAAACACAAAAAACAAACAAAAAAAATGCTATACATAATTTTATATATTTACATTTTAATAAATAACCAAAATTATATGCTGCACCTTGGGATTGATAACAGAAATGTGTTTTCAATACTATCATTATTTGCAGTCCATTGGAAAAATATTGTCATGATGCTCAGCATGGAGTCACATTGAATATAATGTGTCTATTCCCATGCAGGTTTAACACATATTGTGAAGTTCAGCCTCAGGCAATACTCTATCGAGATAGATGGCTCTTCAAGATGATTGACAAGGGCTGTAAAGAGTTTCACCTGGTAAAGAGGAAGAAGCTGAGACCTGCTTTTGATTTTGGCAGAGAAACAGTGATAATGTCTTATGCCCAGAAAGAGACAGGTTTGACGGAATAGCAAGATGGATCAGTAGTCTTTACATTTTTTTGGTTTACACACAGCTATGTCTTGTTTGTCCTGCAGTTAACCTTGTTAAATTCTTCCTGCATGAAATCAAAATTATGAAAATGTTGTCTTGTTTACTATAGTTAAAGCAAGGATTCAAAGAGTTAAGTACATATGTGAAAGGAAAATAAAAGTTAGAGACTTTCTCCACAGTATTCATTGGCTTTGTTTATTTGGTGCTATGTGTATGACACTTTTTTCTCCAAATAACCTCCAAATCCCCATTACTGAGTGCCCTAAATTCAAAATAAAAAAGATAAAAGTAATAAAAGTAAAACAAGTTTAACACCCCAATGTATTTGATTTATTTTGAGTCTGTGCAGTCAGTCAGTACAAATTGTTTTATTTGGAGCCCTGTTTAGTCTGTAACAATAAATCAAAATTGATTACATTTTTCTTTTTTCAATATAATAGGTTTTAAGATTCTGATATTTTCATTTGATACAGCTGAGAATTCAGATTAATCTATCTGGTAACACAAATGCCACCCCACCCACATTGTGTGATCCCAATGGGTGCAAGAGTGACTGATTCCATTAAATCAATATCTGTTGTTTCACCATCGGTGAAGGAAACACAGTCAGGCGAATGGAATGCAGTACAATGACTTTTTATACATAGAACAGGTAAAGCATTCTGTGCTGGTGAGAGTCAAGTGTACTAGCAAATAACTATAATCTCAGTAAAAGTATTTAGATAAGTAGTGATTATTTGAACTGCTGAGATTTTCAGTCATTGGGAAATCTATGATGTGCTTTTAATAAAAGATAACTAAAGTAAAACAGTGTAGTGAGTGCATAAATCCAAAGACAGATGAAGGATATGGGATACTGCCATTTTAGCCAATGACTTTTGCTACTTGTCCAGACTACACTGCACCAGATAGAATATTGATAAAGGCTGGCATAAGGACTGTTTGCATATGCAGTTCCATTGTACACAAACTAGGCTTCAACTGAAAATATGGGGCTTAAAAAAAAAAAAAAAAAAACTGGCTCTCATACCTAGAGGATATTTAGCTGTTTCAGAGCACTGGCATTATGTTTAAATTATGCTTATTAAATTAAATAAACACAACTGCCAAATCCAGCTCGATGGTCTTCTACACACCTGTTCAGTTTGGATTGAACGTTTGGTTTATTTTGAAGCTATTTGGCTTTAAAAGAATCTCTGTCAAAGGCATTCTTCTGTATCCCAACAGCTAAACTGCTCTTTTGTGATATAGCCATGTTTCCACTTAAAATATGGGCTACTAAGTGAAGAGTCCTATACACAGTTCAAAGACAAAACTTTGTTAACACTAACAGATGCTTTTCCAGGGAATACTTAATTTCTTTCAGCAATAAGATGCCAAATCACAGTCGGAACTTTTTTCTTTTTTTTTTCTTTTCCCCCAGCATTGCTGTGCAGTAATAGGCTGCTTGATACAAAGAGTTAGTTTAGTTCCCCTGGATTTAACTTTGATTTACAGGCCCAGTACCAATGGACCCAGAAAAAACAGTGTCTGGATGCCATTGGACAGGCACACACCCAGTCAGTAGCTGGAGCTACAACCAGACAAATATGAAAAAAAAAAAAAAAACAGCAACCAAAATGGCGTGCAGTAGAGTAAAAACATCTGTAACTGACTGTTATTGTTTTTGTAGTGAAAAGTTGTTGATCCGAGGTATTATTAATAATTCTGCAGCCATCTTGGTTTTTTTTTTAACAGTGGCTCTTGGATGTTCTTGTATGCGTCATTGCAAAGAACCCACCCCTGGAGCATTGTGACTGGTCCAGTATATTCTGTTCCAGTGGAAATGGCTGTGAATGCGAAGAGGTATAACACTCATTCATGAGGCGGACGTTTCACACAGTGAATGGCTATGGCTGGCGGCTAGCGCAGTAACAGAGTTTGGATGCTAAACTCACCCACCTGGAATCCAGGGGCCTCATTTCCAAACATTTTGTTCACTCAAAAATGCATTTGGAAAGAATTCCGTATTCCACTTCACACTCCAAAATTGAGATTTGCAACAAAATACTTGAAAGTAAATTTGCACCCCCTCTCATAGGGACTCTAACTCTTGTGTACACACGTTTTGCAGACAAAGTAAATTTGTTATACAGGAGGTGAGCTGAGGAATTGATAGCAGTTTAAGGAAAGTGAAGGTGTTCTTCATACATTCCTGATCTCACATACATATATACAAATCACTGTTGCTTCTATTTATAATCCCTAATTAGAAATGTCATTCAATGTCACTATAACATATCAAATAAAAGAAAAAAAATAGAATAGGAAAAACACGTTAAGTGTATTGTATATTAAAATCTTTTGGTTTTTGTACAAACTTTCATTCTCAAAAGGATTTTCTAGGTGTGGATGAGATGTCCAAAAGTGATCTAATCTGTTTGACACTGTGTAAGGCATTTTATTTAAATGCTGTGACTGATGTAGCATTACATGCAGTGCATGTAGTACTACATCAAAGCAGTACTATATGCTCACAGCAGGTAGTACTACATCATGCAGTAATCTTGCATGATGGATGCCCCGGCACTGCTTGAAGATTATGTCAGTGGCAGAATAAGAGGGGCGTGAGGATTCAGGGAGATGAGGATTTCATGGCCCACGATGATTATTGCCTATTCAGATGCCATTTTAATTTCCCTAGAGCCATGCTGCTGGACCTGCGTGCTGAACCATGCCCAACACTGGAAAGGCCAACCAGACAGAACTGTGCCATCCTGGTACCAGCCCAAGTCCACTCAGTTTTGGAGATTCTTGCAACCCTGGTGTTTCCAGCAAAGGTTTGTTTTCTTCAACACAGATTTTTTTTTCTTTCTATGAGCTCTACAGTTCTGATCATTTCATCAGAGTTCTCGGAGCATCATAGCAGTCCCTCAGTTCCCTGATGTCTGCCATTTTGAAAGGGGTCATTTCTATTAGTAGTTGATACAAAAAGTTTCCCTGCACTCTTTGAAAATAGGCCAACATTAAAAGGCAATTTGAAACAATGCCCAGTTTCCCAAATGTATTTCACACAATTAACTGTACTTACATTGCAGATGAATCACCAATCCATCTAATGAGGAGTTCATTTTTGTGAACTAAAAGGATAAGCACTCAATAAATATACAGATCATATGGAAGTCGAACTTGATCCTCACAAATGTCGTGACAAAATAGCCTGGTTCATCACGACTCATTTATCCTAATACCTAATATAATAATGTAGGTGAAAGACTACAGGCAGGCAGTGTGCGAGAACAACTGGTAGGGTTAAGTAGTGTATAGCAGACTTTATTTGAACACTTAATGCCTGTGTATAATTAACCTGTGATACCAGTGGTTACTAAGACAGTGGCTCCTCATTTCCAAACCCCTTAAGCACAGAGAAGGTGCTCTATAATGAAGCCCGCCAAAGCTTAACAAGCTTTGTGGTGCCCTGAAACATCTTTTCATGTAGGAAGTCATGTCAAACAGTACAGCTCTTATTTCTTCGTCTGCTATGACTGTGGTCGCCTAAATTGTGTCTCTCTGTGTGTGTAGGACAGCCTCAGTGAGAACACAACCAGTCTTCGCTGAAGGTCTCCTCAACCCCCTGTGCTCCTGTAGCCTCTAGAACACGTGTCAAACACAAGGCCCGCGGGCCAAATGTGGCCCGCCACATCATTTTATGTGGCCCTCGAGAACTTGTGCATTATTGGCTTACATATTAAACCAATATTATAAGACCAAATATAAGCTTACACCACTTTAAAGCACATATTGACAATAAACTACATCTCCCACAATGCATTTTGTCGTTACCCACAACGATAATGGTATCTCACGATTTTCAGATCTGATGGACTGAAAACCTCCACAAACTAACCCCAACATGTCCAAGAAAAGAAAAATTGATGCACAAGGAGGGTAGCTTAATGAACGATGGGAAAACGAATAACAAGTTTGTATCTCAAGGTGAAAAAACAGTATGTCTTTTGTGTTATGAGGCGGTGTCAGTCGGCATTTTGACAGCAAACACGGAGCTAAGTATGTTAAATTTAGCCAACAAGAAAAACAAAGAACGCTTCCGCTACAATATATTAAAGTGTAGTTTAATTTATTTTGATTTACATTGCATTTTGTTACATTTATGCTGTCAAATCTGGCCCTTCGAAAGCAACCATGATGCTAATGTGGCCCTCAGTGACAATGAGTCTGACACCCCTGCTCTAGAATAAGAACATTGGTACTTTATATTTTTTAGTTACAATAATTTGGTAAAAATACAATACACAGATAATGTTTACTTACATGGTCTCACTGCCTCAGCTGTCTCCATATCCCCCTTCCTCTCTGACCAAATGTTGAGCACACTGGAGTCACTGAGGATCACATCCATGCAGGTTTCTGCTTGGGGTCAGGTCGATTGTGCCTTTGCCCAGACGAGTCGCAGACAGACTCTGCCAGTGGGAGGCAATTATTTTCTTGGTTCCTGTCTTGAGGTCCAATCATCCAAGGCCATCCTATTGTTGGATCAGTGGCCTTCAAACCACTTCAAACACAAATGGTTTCCTGTTTTACAATCTGCATTTGTTGGTAATCTCACTGCACATCAATCTCAGTGCCTGAAAAAAAAAAAAAAAAAAAACTGTTTCTTGGCTCTCTTCTCTATTGTTCCTCAGTGCAAGAATCATTCATGAACTTGGTGATTCAAATATATATGGCCACTAATGGGCTGATTTGCCTTAGCAATTTATAGCTGAGTACGACTGTGTGAGGAGCAATACATCAGAATTTTGACGTGCACATTCTATAGTAGGCTGAGATTTATAAAAGGAAAATTGCCAACGAGAGTGTGTGCAGCGTTTTATAAATATGATTATTTGTTGCTGTATGCAGTTTTAGGCTTCCTGACTTACATTCAATTTTGGTAGTTATTCCCTGCACTCTTGAAAATGAGGCTCCAGCTCTGTACCCAAATGAAAACATTTGGACCATTGTGAAATACAAGGCTCCAAACTGTTGAGAAGCTGGAGTGAACAGTAATGGGAGGATGTTCTGCTTTAAAAATGAAAGTAATTTGAAGCAATTTAGAAGTAAACATGCATCCAGCAGCTACGTTACCTGGTAATGAAACTATTTAATCTAATCTGAGATTCAGTTACTTTACAAAACAATCCATCCAAGTCATGAAATAAAGATACTTTGTAATGCATGAAGTACTAATTTTTTCAGTGTGCAGAGTAGTTTCTTTTAAAATGAAATGCCAAGGGCTCCTGACCAAGCATCTGAAAAGAAGGAGATGGGAATTAGAATTTGTCGCTTTAATATGACCATACTCTATCTCCCAAGATAGCCTAGAAACGTGCCAGTTTTTCTTGGAACTACAAGCGAAGGATAAAGCCAAATGAAAAAATTCTGAACATACAAAACTCCCTCACATCAAAGGCATTGCAAAGAAATGCTTTTGCTTGGATCATATGGCCATAGAGTAATAAATATACATATATATATATATATATATATATATATATATATATATATATATATATATATATATATATATATATTTCTTATGCAGATCACATGTGAGTGGCACTTGAAGGCATCAGTGTGCTACAGATGCAACCAAGTATGGTTTGATTTTTCTCCAGTGCAAATACTTGTACAGTTCCTGAACATGCTTCACCAGTCACTGTCTCTCCATCTGCCATAGCAATATCTTTCCCTGGGGAGACTTCTTGAGTCAGAGCAGCAGATCGTCCCTGCCTTCTATGCAGAATCTCATTAGCATTGTGTTCATACAGGAATGCCTTAACTGAGTGTGCTGATAAACTGTGGAGGAATCTGTCATCATTTATTATATCTGATTGTGAGAACCTTTTTGCAGCAGCAGCAGTCGTGCAGCACAGAAGCTACAGTAGCTTGGATTTATGAGATGAGTGGTAAGCTGAGTACAAAAAAAATGACAGGTTTGGATAAGATTTTTTAAAATTCTTTTAAATCAAACAGGCTAATGCAAAGTAGAGTTTTGAATTCAATTAAATCGTATGCCTCAGAAAAGTGGACTGGGATGTTCGGGGCCTAGTATTTGTTGATATATCAGTGAAGCTCAAAGCCAGATCATCAGAGTACCAGGTCATCATAGAATTTGGAGTCTCCAGGGGCGCTGCTTTTCAGAATGTAGAGAAAAAAGTATCTTTTACATTTTCACAAGATATTTTCCCCTGATTGAGATTTGGGATGTAATCATGTGGAAACAAGAACCCAAAATCTAAAGAGCTGTTACAAGCTTTAATAACTGCGGGTACTTTAGACGACTTTGAGGGGGTAAAAATAGTAAGTTAATGGCCTGATTTTGTTAGTGTTATTTATTTTTGATATTTTTCTGTTCTTTATATCACTATTTTACTCACTGAGATCTGAAATTTCAGCTAAAACGGCTATTAGGTCTCACCAGTTTTTTTTCAACTTCAAGTGTCACCAAATTTCTCAACTCTACCTTTTCCCTAGTCGTCCATCAATCCATCTTGTGGGGGCAACAGCTTCAGCAGATATACATACACCTCCCTCTCCACAGAGGAGTTGCCTAGCCTCCTGGGTGGGTGTGTCCTGGGTCTGCTCGTATTCCCCTTCCTGATGTAACATATCCAGAGCACATGTTGGTTAAAGCATCTGCCAGGTATTCTGACCAGAATCCTAAACCATCTCAACTGTCTCTTTTTGTCCTGAAAGACTGAGCTCTTCATCCAATCCCTAAGGGATAGCCCATCCACACGTTAAAGAGAGCTTTTTGGTAGTTTGTATTTGTGACGTCACTGACTAGAGGTCATGACCACAGGTAAGTGCTGGAATGTAGGCTGATAAATTGAGAGCTTTCTCTTTTGGCTGCCCCAAATCCACCTGTTAATCAATACAAAGTGACAATATACTTTTTTTTTTCCCAACTGATAGCCATGACCTCAACTTTGGAGGAGCAAGTCTCAACTTGAAGAAACTAACAAGACCAAATCACTTGATAAAAACATCCAAATCACTCTTGAAAAGCAAAGAAAAACATCAGCGGCAAGAGTAATGATAGCTCCATACGCCACACCAGGTATGGCTCTTCATCACCTGCACAAAATAAGCCAATTAGGACAATGAAGCTCAAGCACAACACAAAGCATAAGACAAGAGAAGGCACGTTTATTTCTAGAAGCATATTTCATATACAAAAGCAACTCAAAGTGCTTTACAAAGGCAGGAAAGAACATAAAAAAAAAAACATATAAACAGCTTAAGAATGCAAAGACAATTCAAAATCAAATTCATAATAACACCTAAGAAAAGCAAATTTAGACAAAAAAATATATATATAACAAAGCTTTTAAGAGATAAGTCAAAACTCTGCAGTTACAGTGCTGTAATCGGTGCAGCATAAAATAAATTACAAAAACAGGAGATTTTACGGTTTGATTTTAATGGTGGCTAAAGTTGGGGCACATTTGATCGGCTGTCAAAGTAGTCATAAAACAAGAGAAGTCATAAAAAAATAGTCAAAGAAGTTACCATCTGTCATTTTCCTAAGCATTGTTTCCTTGATCTTGAAATAGGCTGTGAGGTTAAGAATAGACGGCAGGAGAAATTTGTGAGGACTTAGCAAACAACAACTGCGCTGCCTCTGACCATACTGACACTAGACAGATTCATGATCAAATCAGATGTGGGTTTGTTTTTCAAAAATAATATTCCTCACAAATTGTATTAAATACTGTATCAAAATTGTTCTTATCACATTGTTCCACACGGCTTTGTTACATACTGAATATAATATAAACTCCGTCGTAAATTCCCATTCTCTTATTTATTTAAGTTTTTATATGTAGGCTTGTACAACTGTATGAAAATGATGTTAATTTGAATATGTGAGTGCAAGGAGTTGTGGGATGGAAATATCCCATTTCTTTCTTTTAAATATAATCTTCTGTTTTCTATGGTCAGTTAGATGAACAAAGAAGATGATAGTTCCTCTCTAGCATTAAGAACATTCTACAGCCTTTATCTTTGATGCTTTCTGATTTTTCTACTCACTTGGGAAACTTTTGTCATGACCCAAAGATTCTTGTAATGCCATGATGAGGCCAGTGAGGATGGAACAATACAGCTAACTATTTTTCCTGTGATTTTAATTACCAGTATTTTATTTACCGATGTAATTATCAGTTAGCTGCTGAAGTGTTCATAAGAATTGTATTTTTATTTGGAAGCTTCTCAAAGTGGAAGTTGATTCTTAAAATAGCACATGTTGGCAGAATCAATAACCTACTTTGCAAGTGGGTGTCTATAAAACAATTCCACTGATACAATGTGCCCATTTTGCATATCTATTTCGCTCCCCAGGGTAGCTGCTCATCTTTTGATCATAGACCTAAATCTCCTTGACAAGGCGATACCTGTCTTCTAATGTGGAGTTCTCAGGTGTGTTTTTGTAACATCATCACACAGCAAAATCCCCCCATGCATGACAGGAAGCAAAATTCAGGACCTCCTAATCTAATGGAGACTCGCAATGTAGCAAAATAAAAAGGAAAAACTCTGCAGTTTAAGTTAAAAGTTAGCAGATTTCAAATCCATTAGATAAGACGTTCCATTGATCTTCAGTCTCTCCAGCTTGAGCTTGTTTGTCAAAGTGCTGAGAGTTTTGACAACTGAACCAGTCCTGCTCCTATGCCTGCTGCACATCAAATACTACTCTCAACAATGAGCACACTGCTTAAGATTCTAAAGGTGTTTAGCCTAGGATCAGATATGCGCAATTTAATCACAGCTTGTTGGTGAAGATTAGCCTCAAAAATCAGAAGTTAAAACCTTGAAGTGACAGGACTTCCTCTACTTATTTAAAGCAGTACATTAAGTTATGCGTCTGTAAATGTTAATAAGTGCGAAAGACCACAGTTTATAATATTAAATGATAAAAAATTAAATTTCTTGGATTTACTAAAATTATGCAATATTTTTTGTGTGAATGAACAATACGTTTATGATAAACAATAATAGGTTTACCATTTCAAAATTAGCAAAACATACATTTTTGTTCATGTGACCAATGAGGTATGTGCTACTTTAATTTCTGAGACCATCTCAGATGCAAGTGAATTACTTACTTATTCAGAAAAAGAAATCAGTGAATACAGACAGGCAGAATTTATAGAAAATAAAAAACTCTCTAAACAGTTTTACAAAGCTGGAGTTGTATTGATTAATCTATGTTAAGCGCTTCTGGCTTATTTCAAATATTCATCAGCATCAGAATCAGTGATGTATGTTTACTGTACTGCTGCACCGTTAATCGAACGTATTCCTGCTCCTGCCATTCACGCTGCAGCCCAAAAGCTCCACCTCCATCATGTAGCTGCAGGTTGTGAGTACGAGCTCCTCTGCATTCCCCGCTGGGCTGCTTGCAAACCCCTGCTGGGTTGTAACGAGTCAAGAGTGCTTTATTTATCCCACATTCAAAAAGTAATGCAAGTTCCATGTAAGTTGGCTGAATTAATTTAAAATTTAGAAACTAGTGTTGTACTTCTTTCACAACATGAAAAAGTACAATCGGGGCCTAAAGCTTAATAAATGAAGAAGTGCATACTACAGGGTTTATAACTATTTAAAAGAGCATAAAAAACATTTGTGTAGCAGTTCTACTTGTTAAAGCTTAATTTCTTCTCTTTATTTTATATATTCTTTTTTCATCTCATATTTTTATACTTTTTTTTCTTTGTTGAGTTTCAAATAAAAATCTTGATTTTCTTGTGCACAGCTTCTCCTGGAGCTGGTTAAACTCCATCCTCAGATCCTTCCAGGCAAACCCACAGTTGGAGTGGTCTATAACCTGTTATCTTTAAAATATGACTGACTGTGCTCCGTTAGGTCTTTATTCACAGCTCAGAAGTCAAGACAGTGCAAAGCACTAGCTAGTTACAGTGATGGCAGCTTGCCATGTGCCCACCATCAATTAAAAGACAACAGCGTGCTTATATAGCACCTTTCTAGTCCAGGGACAACTCAAGGCACTTTTACAATACAAGCAGCTTTTTCCTCACTGCCACAAACTCATTTATTAGAGCCATTTATTCATCAGACCACATTATCTCTATATTTATTCCTATAATTATTCCAATGATCAAATGACATCATGGTTAATGTAAATGTAACCTAGATGGGATTTAGTTTTACCAGTTAGCATAAACAATATGTTTTGGGGGTGGGAGGAACTAGACGCCTCACAGAATGACATATTTTCAGACCGAGGCAGCCACAAACATCTTGACAATGTTGAGTTAAACTGAAACAGTTGAGTTGATATTCACTTCAACACCCAAATCTCTACACTCAAACAACTATATTTAATTCCATTCAAATGTTCCTTCAAGTCTAATTTAACAAACCACTTTTTAACTAATTTAATTTCTCATCTAAATCACTCCTGGAACAAATAAAATAATTTTGAACCATCTAAAATCTCTAAATACAAATAAATAATTCTGCAGTTCCAGTCTCCTAGTTTTACCTCAGACCAAAATAGAAACACAGCTTATTTTCACCTGAAGTATGATTTTTATGTTTTTTTTTTAAAACAAAGTTCAAAGTAATTTTGAAATATCAGAAAATAAGTTCAACTTTAAAAATAAAAGGGAAGCATTCACTTTTGAATTTATGCAGGAGATGAACCCCAGCTTGGTGAAAGTATTATGTTTTGTGACATCATCTGATATCTCCTTTGCCTACATGTCACTGAAGATCTCGCCTGAGCTTAAATCCTTTCCTCAGAAAGCTCTGCAGGCAATCCATCCCAGCAATGCCATGCTGAAAATCAGAGAGCGCCACCATTAAGGATTATTTTTCCTGAAGGCTTATGAGGTGAAGTATCACAGCAGTTTGATGGTATGGGCCTGTGACCTCCTCCTGAGGATAAACGTGACTGTAAAAGCATATTTGAAAATTCTTATATGCATTCACAAATTTCAGTCCACATTTGAAGATTTGTTTGTACATTTGATTAAGACAATACAGCCCTTCGTGAACACTATATGTTTACCGTAGATGGAGTGGTGGACACTGAGTTTTAAGTGTCTGAAGCGTGACAAAGTATGCTGCCAAGGGAAACAATAGAGGAGATGCATCTAACACTATCGGTTTCGACAAAACTAGTTAATGACATTTCTCAGTTTGACTTCACTGTGTGGTGCTGTGTTTGCTCCTCGGTGATGAAACACATTCAGATAAGTAGCAATGCTTTACACAAAAAGATAAAAATGCAACAGCGTGTGGTGCTGTGTCTATCTCCGCACACGAGGAAGGACATCTTTGAGGAGACTGGGGCCTTTGGCTTTCATTGCTGCAGAGCTTATATCATGATTCAAACCAAAGCTACTAACATGTTCCAGCACTGAGAGATAAGTGTAAATTGATAAACAACCAGCCCTAAAAACTGCTCAGGATTAGTAAAGTTGCTGGATCCGAAGGGAGCTATAAACTATCAGCCCCCTCTTTTCAGTAGAAATATTGCACTGTGTAACATTCACTTTGTGGAGTTCTGTCTTAAAGTCACATTGAACAAATCAAAGCAATAAGATCAGACATTTTTAGTTCATTTTGATAATCTTTTATGTTGATGTTGCAGCATAACTGATTGCTTTGTTTCTGCAGTAGGAGCCAAGGTTTTAGCTTTAAAAGACAGTTAGTAAAGACAGTTAGCAATGCAGAAGCAAGAGACTAGTCTGAGTTGATTTCCTTCTGAGATAGAGATCATTGAAGAGTTAGGTGGAAACTAGTTTTTGTTAGACAGGAACATGACTTTATTTTTGTTTAAAATCTGGTTTTGATATCTGCAGGTTGGACTGAACAGTGCAGAAATGCCTTTTCTGGAGATGATTGTGAAAATAGTCTATTTTTTTATTTATGAATGGGAGATAAAAGCCTGCGGTTATCTGTATTTACTTTCATTATAGATCAAACCACACTGTAAGAACTCAGCTTATATGTTACTTTATCATCAGAACTCTCTTCTGCTAGTGGCCTCTGACAACTTATGTCATACAAATTATACCCTCTGACGGTCTGATGAACACAATGACAGGACTTGGATTGACACATCAAATGAAATAATCATGGCGCGAGTACAGAAGCGTCCGTCTTTTTGTTCACAGAGGAATTTGTACTCGCAGAGTGTTAGAAAACAAAGAGCCACGGGGGGCTTTCTCAGGGGTGTCGATAGGGGCTTTGGTGGCGCAGGCAAGGATGATGCTGTGCTGAGACATGTCAAATCTATGACTGGGTCTGCTGACACAGTGTCGCCGTCATGTCTATGAGTGCATTCAGCAGATGAGATCTCTCTAGCTGCGTTCACTGTGTTCATTTCACAGCAGCAGAGGGAGGAGGAGTGCTGTGTGGATGCCACACTGCAGGGACACCAGTTCTTGACAGATTTACAGGATATTGAGTTTGATGTGTATGGTAGAAAGCATCATTTGCCAACCTGAAATACAGCTGCATTTCAAAGTAACATCCCTAGCAAAGACTTAGAGTTTGGCCAATCAGGACTCATTCTGCCTCACACACAAACATTTATCAGCGCTTGCTTGTTAACACTGTGGGTGCTTTTTGGATCCAAAATGTTTTTTTTTTCCTGTGATAAATACGTTTCCATCTCAGTATATGTGCATGGCATGCTTCTTGTTATTTTTTTGGAAAAGAGACAACGGGATATTTATACCACACATTGTGATGAGCAAATTCAATCTGCAGCCAACTGATTGAGCAATTTGCTCAGCAATTGTGCAAAATAGGCGATCAGCATGCAGGAATATTAATGTATATCACAGACTCGGGAGGAACAAGGGGCTTTGAGAAAATTAAACTGCAGTAAGAGGTTGTAATTTATCTGTGATGACACAGAAAGCTTGCAAACACAGGTGAGGACACTTGATTTGTTAAATAATGAATACGTAATGTGTTCTGGTATCATGCTTACCTTTTGTCTACAGCTGCTACAAAATGGACTGCAGAAAAAGAAAAATAATACTGAGCCCAGTTTATTTATTTATTTATCTATTTTAGTGAACAATTTAGGCCTGCTTTTTCTTATTTCTTCATTGTATCAGATTTGCTTCACTCTTTCAGAGATCTGATTATGGAAATAAAGTAAGTGAGACAAAGACAGATTGCGTGAAGACTCATAAATGGGAAGAAAACAAACCCAGCAGAAAGTTGATGTCACAATGACTTGACCATTTGTTGTACAGCATAAACAGACAACACTGTTATTCTCAGCCTGTCCCTCCCCCCTTTTTTTTTTAAATAAGTAAAAATAAAGTTGCAGCATTTCTGCAAGAACCAAACTGCTGCTATTATTGCACAGCATTTGCTTTTGTATGGCCAATTGTCCATCAAATGCAATGTTTCTTACTGGAGCATTTCACAATTTTCACATCAAACCATCTATATAACTTAGAACCACTTCTACTTAAGATTGTTTAAAGTGCGGGAATATGTATGAGGTATTACTGAACCAATATCATCTTGACTTTTGCTGGAATGCACTTTTAAAATAAATTGAAGTCTCAGCAAAGCATGTGAAAATAAATGACTCCCTGCATGCTTCTTGCAACCGTGATTGCTGAAAAGGGAAGACAGCATTCCACGTTAAATATAATTCAAATCCTAAATATGTGCAGTGTTTTATTCCAATAACAAGAATCTAAGCAAAAACAGAGGAAATAAGGGCTGGTTTTCTGTGCCTATTATGCCTTTTGATTCTTAATCCGTTATTTCCAGAGACCAAACAAGTTGTTGCACAAAAATGAAATAGACTTTTGCATACAGATGCACAAAAGAAAAAAAAAAGATCTTGTGGCAAAGATCTTGGTGAGGGCAGAACTCGCTCCAACTGCACAGCAGGAGGGTAAGGGTCTTCATATGAACAATGACTGGAAAAAAAGTAACGAGACTTCTAGAACTCAAGTAAAATAGGTTATTGGGCATAAATATATCCTCTAAAGGGATGAATAATGAAAAATCAACTGGTTAGCTGTCAAAAGAAACTCCACATAGAGTTGGAGTTAATGTGATGTGTTTCTTAGAACAGCCTCTTTTCATGAACAGTTCAAGGCAACTACCTCTTAATGAGTCTCATTAATTTTCAACATGGCCTTTTTTTTTTTTAAATTCCTTTTGTATTAATTTCAGATGGACAACAGTAAGATAATCATTATTGCATGAAGCCTGAGCCACGTGGCAGGAGAGAGTCAGCTATGTAGGTTAGGTTTAAATGCAGAAGGATACAGGCTTGTCTCTGTTATTCTATGATTAAGCTGTTTTGATAACTGCTGACATGTCCAGTGACGTGGACCAGTGGATGATGCTTCTATCAGACATGTATGCTCATACAGGTGTGTGCGTCTGTGCGCTATGATTGCAGATGTTTACATATGTGTTTCTAGAGGTAAGGACTGGAATTAAAATTCACTAAAATCTAGAGAGTATCTACAGAAGTCTTTACTTTCATTCTTGCTCATACACGTATAGTCATAGAGACATAGATACATATAAAGATATATATTTTTCCTACAGCACATGCAAACTCTATAAAGAGTTTTTATATTTATAAATTAATTTCTTTACTTAGAATTTCAAATGCAAATATTATAGCTGGAAAAAGAAAAAAAAACTTTTTCACTGGTTATCTGATGTCTGTAATAAAAGGGGTCAGCGCCCTTGAGTTACCAGTGTCGCAAAATCAACTTGACATTAATTTTATGTGACCATGACACAAGCAACTCTGAGTCCAGAGCAGGTTGAAAATTAATATATAAATAAATATCTACGTGATCTGTGGCCTGCACCATTAGCCCCCCATCACTCTATATCTAATTAAAAGGCCAAAATCCTCCCTTCAGAGAGTCAGGGCCTCCTGTCAAAGCCTAACAAGTAATTTGCTGAAGGTTATTGTTATTGTACAACATTAAATCCAAGTCATGACATTAGCATAATTTCCTGACCTGTCCTCATGACCCCAAGTCACCTTTAATTGCCCAGAGCTTTTAAATGCTCATATTTGCACTGAGTGCAACTCTTATAATTGTTATGGCTGCTGGATAGTGCAACTAAGCATTTAACCACAACCCAAATATAGACTTGCTGGTCCAGGACAACACATCACTGTCAGGTTTTGCATTGTTTATGCAGGAAATTTAGATGACTGAAGAAGAAATACCTTATAGGCTTTACCTTTACCCATCCCTGTGAAAGCATGGTTCAGATGGCTGGGTCCAAATTTGGTGTTTAACTGTAGAACATTTACTGTTTATCTTGTAATAAAAGGTTGGAGGTGAAGGTTGCAGCACACGCCTGGTGCATGACTTAGGCTGCAGCCTGACTTTGAATTTTAGCATGTCATGATTGTAGACAGGAAGATTTACTGACAGTCTGGACAGCCAAAAAATATGTAATTAATAAATTAAAAAACTGGAATCCCATTAGGCCCTGTGATGGACTGGCGACCTGTCTAGGGTGTAGGCCTACCTTTCACTGGGATAGGCTCCAGCAGATCCCCGTGACCCTGCATAGGACTAAACACACATGGATAATAGATGGATGGATGGATGGATGGATGGATGGATGGATGGAATCCCATTTGATTTTCACAGTTGCAAAAATCTTTTTTCACAATCTCAAACAGGATTCAAACAGGATTAAATTTGCAACGTGACACAAACAAAAACTATGTTTACCAGAGTGACAGAAGGTTCAGAACACAAAAACAGTGTTTATTCTGGTTTGACCAGCGGTTTTTACAGAGTGAACCGTTGATGTGACAACAGCACCTCTCCATCATGGTTAGTTTACATCACTAGTAGCATAGCAACCATGTGGGCTGGGATCGTCAGACATAAATCTATTCAATTTCAATATATCATGTAATCGGACAGTCAGAAAGATGTTACACTGATGTTACACTAGTCTGGAAGTCATGTATGGTTGTTTTTTTGATTGTTTTTTACTTTTATTTTAATTATGAGTAGCTGGTTAGTAACGTTTAACAACAAAACTATTCGGTTGTATTTAAGGAAAGATGGTTTGGACTGTTTCTTTAATCTTTTATATTTCACATTAAGGTTTTTTTTGTCGTCTTCATATGTGGTGTAGCTTGCTAAAATTATGCCACAACTACTCCTCTGCCTTTTTTACTTGAGTATGGTTTTTGGATGGTCACTCACCTCTCATATTTTTCTACTTCTGATAGTGATATGGTCCAGGCTTCTCTGCAATCTAACAACAGGGAAGCGTCAGAATTCCCAGAGACAACTGGCAAAGAACTTGCGTAGGCAGAGAATTTGTGTAGGCAGTTTATTAGCAGAGATTGGAGGAAACATCCTGCAGACAACTTTCTGAAAACCTCTGGTCACTTTTTTTTAAACTTCCTGTACAGAACCTGCTCAGCTACAGCGCAGCAGTATTTGTCTCAACAGTGACACCTGCTGTTTGGGGTTCAGGGCTTCTCACTCCTTGACCCCACTGGGCGCAGAAGCGCTGCGGTCAGGCTGCACTGCACACTTCTCTGGTCAATGACAGTGATCCTACAAGGAGGGCTGCGGTGTGGTTTAGAAGTGTACCAGTAGTGACCGTCTGCTACTGAAAAGTGTTGAGCCTATTATGACACTTAGCCATGACAAAGCTGCGTCAATTTAAACACAGCAGATAGAGCTGGCAGGAAGTCAGACACATAAAATGGCACAGACATATTTTTCAAAATAAAATATCACAAGCAGGCCCTGACTTGTATATTGACATTACATTAACCGGTCGAGGCCAACACTCTCATTGCAACTTGTGTCTCAGAAGTTTGAATCAGGTCAACTGTGCTTTCTTTTCTTTATGTTCCCTCCAGAAGGCTTTATCAATTCAAAGTTGGGAAGTTTCGAGTCTATAAGCTGTGAAGTCATATGTCAATCAGTGATCCTCCTATTACTCCTGAAAGTCATTAGTCTTTTGTCCATCAGTAAGTCGTGTACCTGGTTTTAGTCATGAATCAAGGAGAGAATGGGTCTGAGACTGGGTTGGGCATTCAAGGCTGCAAGGTTGGTACTTGAGAGGTGAAATCAGAGTACTCCTCCTCCTCGGTTTAATGGTGTTTTTTTTTTTTCACATTTGACATTGATGACTTCTTTTACTCCTCTTTCAAACCATCTGCCTTGAGGTCATGCTGAGGACAGAGCAAAACCAGAGGGACCCAGCAGTCAAGTGTGACTATAGTCAGTTTTCTCGCACAATAAATAATCTGTCCAGTATAATGTAATTAAAACAAACTTGAATCAAACATTGTCTTATCCCTGGTGAGTTGTAGATTTTTTTTTTTATGTTTGACAACACTAATGTTGCTTTATGTCAGCTTGAGTGAATTATCTGTTTTAATGTTAAGCAAAAGCTGCTTTAAGAAGTTCTAAGGGGAAAGGAAATCTCTTCATTTTAAATGGTAATTAAAATACATTTATATAGGACATTCTTGCTGAACATTCAGTTACACTTACAGCACAAGCCCCGTTCACCTATTCACGCACACATTCATACAGCTCAGTGCTACACACACATGAATGCATCAAGGGGAATGGAGGGTTGAGTGTATTGCCAGCAGACACTTTTACATATGTGGATCGTGGTGTCCAGGGATCGAACCACCAACCTTCCAAACTGTAGATGAATCATCTACCCCCAAGCCTCAGTCTTCCCATATTGAGGTCATGAATAATTATTTGAGGAATCGGGGAAGAGGTGTCATAAAGAAGACATCCTGACCTCAATAAGTTGCCTTTTTAAGTGGCAGCTGGCATTTTTGGTAAAGTGCTGCTTAAATATCAATGAAAACAGAGCTGTGGACGTACCGCCAAAGAAGTCATGTGTTCTGTTTTAGTTTATTATTATGCTTCCTCTGACATTATTTTTGAACAATGATACAAACACAATCCTAAATCAGAAAAAGCTGGAGCAATATGAAAAATGAAAAATAAAAATACATTTTTCTTAGATTTTTACTTTGACTTTTTTTTTTTTTTGCAGACAGTCTGAATCAAGGTTACAGTGAATGATATGATTTAATAGATCAAAATGCTTCATGATATGTAAGGCCAAGAGAACAAGCCTGAGCTGGACATCTGTAATCTCCAATCCCACAGACAGATCTGAACTGAACGGAATTGTCGCTCATCAACAATCACTATAATCACATGGCCAAGGGGTTACTTTTTGCCAATCACTACAATGAGAAATTCATAAATTCCTCTTTTACTGTGCAGAAAAAAAAGTCTTGTAATGATCTAATCCAAAGGTAGCCCTGATGTCTCTGGACTCAGAAGCATCTGGGATGGACCATCAGTGCTCATAGTTCAGTGTTCTGGACCAGCGATGGACAGGACCATCCAGTCTGTTATCAGTAACAAGTCCAAAGCTCAGGCTTTATGATCATATGGGATTGTATCACTCCCCTCGGCAAAGCTCATTTACACTTAATGCAGAAAACATTAATGCAGAAAAGTACATCAAGATTTTAGAGCAACATACGCCACCTTCAGTACATCTTTTTAGGAACGTCCAATGAGGCACTGCAATACCACATTCCACTCACGCTACAATGGCATGACTGAGGAGGAAGAGGGTGCATTTGCTGGACTGTGCTGCTTGCAGCACTCTATCTTTCTGACGATTGTGGTAATTAATACCAACATTGCAAAGTGGTGAAAGTTTTACATCACCAGAAGGTCTGAAGTGCAATAATTTCAGTCAGACGAGGCTGGCAGCAAGGACCTTAAATGCTTTCTAATAATAAACACTTGTATTTTGGCAGCAAGACTCCAATCTAAAAAAAAATTGCACTTAAAGATACTGTGGGGTAATAGAATAACTTAATTTTCTATTATATTGAAACTCAAAATGTAATTTCTCATTCTTTAGCTTGTCTCTGCTGTTTTATTTGACTTTCTCAATGAGTCACACACAAACGCAGCACAGATAATGAAACGGCCAGAAGTTTTTTTAGCATCTGAATCCAAGGAATAGTGGCTAAAATTCACTTTACAGTTCTAATTTAACTCAACAATACCAAAGATTCACAATTCAGAAAGCTCAAGGAGAAATAGATCCTATAAGAAACACAACTGCTCTCCTTGTGCGATACACATCGCCTGGATTGAACCAAAACTATTGACCTTGCTGCCTCTCAGCTAAACATATCCACAACCTCTCAATACCGGAGGAATGTGAAAGTTCAGACTGAAGTTACAATGCCATGATTTACATACATAAACATGCAATAATACATCACAATGATCAATTTCAAACTTTAAAGAATATTTCATTTAAAGGACTAAACATCTTTACTTTGCCCCAAGCATGTTGAGCCAGATTGTGTTAGTTCTCCATCTTCTATCTTTTTATCTGCCAGCCTGCAGATATCTGATGTATACAGACAGCAGCACTAAGTCATCTCTTCCCCAGCCTCATTCTGGCAAGAAGTTTACTGAAATATTTGTAATCTTCTGAAAACATAGCATTCAATCTACTGTAATAAGCATAAGAGAATGAACTGTATTTCATAACCTGTTATAAAACTTCATTGGTAATGAGTAGAAAACACTGAGCGTTGGAAAGCTAGAGTTATTTTCAGTAATAATCAATGATTATGTAATTCAATCATATATTACAGATAAAAGTTTGGACGTCAAGGACTCCAGAGGTCTTGGTATAAAATGAGCATAACAGGAAAGGGAGACAGTGCAATCTCAGGTTATTGACAGAAGATGATGTGCAATGCATGTGTGATTGTAAATTTGTGTTTGCTATGAAGCAAATGTCTTATTTCAAATTTCAAATGAGGAAATATAAAAGCGCAATTCTCTGAAAAGTATCCTGTGAACGAAAGCATTTTTCATCTGTAAAAGATGTTTAGCTCCAGTTGACAGAAAACTGCCCGTGGCCAAGTGTAATGGTGACACATTTGAATAAACAACTCTCTGCATGAATCTTCTTGCGGGGAAACGACTGTACTTACCAAATTCTTAAAACACAGACTGTTTTCTGTCAGATTTTTTAATACTGTGCTCCAGGTTTCAACTCTGAATCTTGAGTTCATTTAATGGCAATGATGCTGTAATAATGGTTATTAGGTTGTCAGTGAGGATAAAGAACACTGACAGCTTTTTTTTTAGTAGCACAAGTAATAAAATTGTAAAAACAATACTAATTATTTGACATTGATTCATTTACTTAGTCTTTTCATGTCTTACCACCAGCGTGTAAATGCATCTGAGAAGCATTCATCACTGATTAAACATTTGATGCTTGCTGTTACTTGATGTTGAAGGAGTGTAAAATTTACTCCAACCCAAGCCTAACTGCAATATGTCAGTTGGTGGCCTATGAAAATAGTCTCCTTTGAGTCTGTCCTTTGAGATAACTGTGGCTAAGTTACCCTGAAACTGCTCTCAAATTACTCCTCATTTAGCCCAAAGTGACAAGAAAGTGACTCAAGCTGCTGCACTTCAACCCCTACAGTCATACAGGTAAACTGTGGTTTTGTAACCACCAAACTATTGGTGCAGGAAAGATTAAACAGAATGAAAACCCGCTCTTAGGGCCTGATTTACTAAGATCCTAAATAAAGAGTACTAAATTGCGTGTGCACTGAAAAAGTTTGCGCGTGCTGTTGTTGCGTGTTTTGCGGGTGATCAACTAAGAATGCTCGCGCAATTGATAACGGGTGCAAACCGCAGTATTTAAATGAGGTGTTGCGTGTCTTACGGTTTGCGCCATGGAGAGTCTGGATGGAAAGCAGGATAAACGCAAGCGCAAAATGAAATTTGACGAGTTGGAGTTAGGGATATTAGTGGAAGAGGCAAATAAACACATTCATGAACTACAGCAAAGAAATTTAAACATTACCAAAAGAAACGCAATATGGGAGAAAATCTGCGATAGAATAAATGCAGTTGGTAAAACAAAAAGAACGGCAGATGAGGTTAAAAGAAGGTGGCAAGATATAAGGCAAAGAACTAAAGAAAAAGTGGCCTTTAATAAAATAAAATAAAAAGCCTCCATAACCGCGGAGCGCTGTCATTACGGAGATGAGTCTCTGCGCGCAGCTGTGGCATCAATGAGTGAAGCTGTGGCTGGAGCCGACTCGTCCTCACACACTACTCATTCGTAAAAAAAAGTATATGTTTTTTCATAAAATCCATCCATCCATCCATCCATCCATCCATATATTTTAGCTTCCGCTAATGGATGGATGGATGGACCCGAAGTCGGGTCGCGGGGCCAGCAGCTTCAGCAGAGACGTCCAGAGAGGTCCAGATCCCCCGGCCCCTTCCACCAGCTCCTCTGGGAGAATCCCGAGGCGTTTTTCATAAAATGATGTGGAAATAACCCATTTTATTACAACTGAAATTGTGCTTGGGAGGAGTATTTTCACCGGACATTTTGACCGGAGAGATTATAAAATCCCGGACTTCCGCATATTTTACCAGACAAAGTCCGGCAATTACCAGACAACGGAAACCCTGGTGCCTCCTGTGGCAACCTTTTGCTGAATAATACTCGATTTAACATTCAAATAAAATATTTCCCCTTTTGCATGTGCAAACAAATTTACACGAGTCCGAAAGACTCTCTCTCTGCGTATTCTTTGATTTTGGCGATGTCGCCTCCTTGCCACAATAACAGCAGCCATCGGTGCGTAATGCTGGGCAGATTAGCACCTTCCTTTCGAACGTACTAAATACAGACGCAATCACAATCCCCGCAATTACTTTCAGGGTTGGTAAATCTCATTGCGTGTGGTAAATGGACCTATTTGCATTTTCCCCTCCCAGTATTTTGCGCTTTCTGGCGGGTACGCCCCATATTGATTATTCATCAGGGCAAAAGTGCTAAATGAACAGCGTGTGCTATTTTTCTCATTTGAGAGGCGCAGTCCTCTTTGCACGCTGTTAGTAGATCAGATTGCACATTGGTTTGCGGGTGGTGTCAAGTTTGCACACGTTTTTACGCACGCAAACCTTTAGTAAATCAGGCCCTTAGTCTTTAATTTCCAAATCTGCAAATTTATCAAGATATTCCTCTTCAAGGGTTTTTGTGGATTAACTAACTGTGGTAGATGTTTTATTCCTGCAATCTGGAATAGTGTTATTATTAAAGTTAGACATCAGAAGGCTATTTCCAGCCATTTTTGTTTTATCTAGGGTTCTCCTTTGTCTACTCATCATACTTCCAGACTGTAGCAACTTTAGTACGATAAAGAAAAATATGTAGAGTAAAAAACTCCCTTGAAAATGAAAAGATGTTGTCTCAAGTGTTTCTGATTGTTCGTGCGTCTGCAGGCTCTTCAGTGTCTTCTGATTGATTGAACTACTGACATTTCTCTGTGAGGAGCGGGAATGTCTCAAGAATGCACGCAGTTCCCTAGCTACGACAAACCAAACGCTTAGAGATTATCTACATTTTAAAGAGCAACTAATCCAGAAATCCAGCCAACATGATCGAGCCTGAGTATAAAATCATCAACTGGAGGAACCACAACGTAGAGCTAAAGCTGGATGATGAGCAACAGGTGAAGTACATAGGAGGGTGGAAAAAGCAAACACATTTACTGTGTTTCTGGGTGGTTTTACACAAAAAACAGTGAAGTTTTTCTCTTCCAGCGATCAAATTTAGTAACAAAAATTACTGCCAACACTTTGGACCTTGTGTACCCAAAGCCTTTGCTCTAAAATACGTGCACATCCTGATTACCAAAACATCAGACATTAGAAACAGCTGTATTTAGCAACTCTAACCCTTCAAAATAGCATCGGCTTTCAGCCTCAGCCAGCCATCTTATTTAAACTTGATCACAAAATGGTCAAATATAAAATGTTGCTGACAAAGCAATATATTTGAGAAACTCCGCCCCAAAACAACCTCTGGGGAAGTGCAAAATGTTTGTTACATCCTCACAGCCAAATACACATTTCTTCCAGGACATTATGAAAACAAAACCAAAGAAGCAGAACCTGATCACATCCTCCTTACTGTGCTGTCAAAAACCTTAGCTATTAAAACAAACACAGTGTTGATATACTGTTTGTTTTAACACTATACCAGTTTTATCAGTGTCTCTCATTGGCTGGGCCAATGACATTGTGATGCATACCCAGATGTTGTCCTTCTCATGAATGCAAATGGACCCTTGGCCCGATGGAAGAATGTAAGCAGTTAAGGCAACCCCCACCTCATAACAGTTAGCTAAAGTCCCAAAATATAGTCTCGCACTGTGTTTGGAAGACAGATTTATTTCCCCCCTCAAAAAAATAAATAGATAAAACTTCATACATCTTTTTTGAGCTTACTACATCAAAGGTAAGAATTAATTTTTGCAACACTTTAGATGATCCAGAAAAATTAAAAAGCATGCCATGTCCACTCTAATCTGATTAACAATAACTGTACTTGGGAACAGAAAAATGATTTGGAGCTGCATTTGTATTCTGGGTAGATATAGCTAAATTCAGGTCGTTGGTTAATCAAACACAATAACTGTAAAAATGTAGGAAGGGAATTGGAACCAACATTCTTGTGAGATATATATATATATATATATATATATATATATATATATATATATATATATATATATATATATATATATGTAGGTAGATAGGTGTGTGTGTGTTTTAATTGCAACACTAAGTAAAATTCAAAATCATTTGTTTTTATAATCAGCTACATTGTATCGCATCACCAAAATTCATGCCAAATAGCTGTGAATAAAACTGTGGGCAAGCCAGAAACTATTGATATAAAAGTGTAAAAGTGAGATCATAAGGTGATTAAATTCAGCAAACTCAACTCGCATGGATATTTTTGTCTGGCAAACGTCCTGAAAGACAAAACGCTCCAAAATGTGCCATTTGAATGAAAGAACATACAGAGCCGCAGGGCTTTCTGAAAGGTAAAGTGACTGATTCAGGGTGCGGAGGATTCATATTAGACCTTTACAACGTGGCACAAAGCAGTTGAAGGAATACCAATGAGTGACCTCAAAGATATTTGTCATTGGTGAGAGCAAGCCCATCTGTTAGCTAATCAGGTGGAAAGACTCAGGTAGACGATTTGCTCCTGTTCATAGTTCCACAGGCAGACTGCTTGATATACACCTTGTCATGCAAAATCATTTTCTTACAGTAATCTTTGCTGCTCACTTGTCTGTGCTATTGTTGTTATGCCATTTCAAGGATTTCACCAGAACCATTTCAACACTCGTGCGTGCAAGTGCAATGTGGCAGCAAAATAATCATTTGAATTATCATTACGGTTTTTGTAGCAGGATGAGGGCGTTAATGTCTGATGATACCCATCCAGCGCTGCTGTAATAGAACTCAGCTGATACAATGTTTCTTCTGCTTTGTGATTTCACTCAGTAAATTTAATTATTTCTGTGGGAAATATTTTTGGGCCATGAGAAATGAGAGGTGATTCAATTCTACTGAAAGGTCTTTATGGGATTTTGGTGCTGGTTATAGACTGGAGAGTTTCGGGAACCCCGAGTACAGGTCATGCAAGCTCATTTGAGATGTCTTTATCGTAGCTGTGGTGAAAGGTGGCTTTCTGACGCTGCCTTGTCTGTGCTGTCATTCATTACAGTGAATTCATTTTGCATCCTTTCTTTTCCAAAGTTTCCTAAAGCCCAGAGAAGTATAGTATAGTATTGAGCTGTGAGACACATAAAGGTTTGAAAAGAGCAATGGCCAAGATAAGCTGAGAAAACACTAGTATCATTATCAGTGTCAATTGCATATCGTTTGGCTCCAGTTGTTGGCCAATTTAAGCGTAGTCATCTTCAGTCAAGGCAAGCTGATTTTAATTGCAAAGAGTCACACATTTTCAAACAATCCACCATTAAATATAGCCCTAACTTGCATTTTGCATGAGATCTTACATGGATAAAAGCAAGCTTCAAAAGGTTCATGAAAAATCTAGATCCTCCTCTTGGTTGTTTTCTAGGGCAATGTGATGCAATATTCAAGTACCACGTAGTATTCAGTGTCCTTTATGTTGGTCAAGCTGCTTGTGTTATTGTGTGGCGAGAGCTATCACATGCAGAGATATGTGCTGACAAGCTTCTGACATGTTTCTGGCATGTTTCTTCAGTCAACCGTCAACATAAATGTGAGAATAGGTGACAGTCATCATGATCATAAATAAATATCAGTCTCTGAGTTACCAAAGAAGAGAAAGAGGGACCAGTGAATGAGAGTCACTGGAGAGCAGCAGGCAGGGCTGTCTGAAATTAAAAAATGGTGAAAACAGACACAAGGGCAAATATTTGCTTTTCTGAGGCAATACTGATATCTACATGCACACGCACGGCACGAACAGTGCTGCACACGTCTGCGGCTGGGGATTTTATTTGCTATGTGCATCCCATAATAATCACATGAATCTGAAGAGTGAAGATTTTAAGTGTCAGCTTAGGATATGTCTTGACAACGACTACCTCGGTGGAAACTAAGCTCCAGCAGTGTTAATATTTCCCTTTGCTCTTCACACAGTCAATTATGAGCGGTGTTTTATTTAAAGTTCTTAATGTTGGCTGACTTCCCATTTGACTTCAAAATGCAACCAGGGCACACACATGTTTTCTTATTTCCTCACTGAAAACAGTTGTTGCACGCTGTGATTTCAACTGGGATCATGAGACTGAGGAGAGGAGGAAGAAATACGACAAAAATAGTTCAGTAACAAAGGAGGAGTTGAGTTTTGCTGCATCTAAATTAGTAAGAAGTGTTGAAATGAATCCTCCAGCAAGAGGCTATGCATTAAGCTTCACTTTTATTGTGTTTAAAACCTAATGGCTCTCTCATTCTGAGGGAACACGGACCCATTTGAGCTGGGTGTAACATGAAAGACTGGTATTGCAGGTCATTATGACATGATACAACCGGTACATTAATAAGCAACTCGTGTGTAATAAAGATCTGCTGAGGGGATGAAAAGGAGCCAGAGGGAAAAAAACAAACAGAAAAAAAAAAACCTGTAAGACATGGATGCTGCCATAGCAACTGCTACCTGTTTTCACAGTTTGGCCTGATTGACTGCCTGTGCAAAGGGGGCTAAGACATGATCAGCTTGATTCATCCAGAATGATCAATAGATGCAAACAAGAACAATACATCAGAGAAAAGCTTGAATTAAGAAAATGTAAGCGTGTACTCCATTATACTAGCACATCATGTCTACTGGGATTTTCAGATAGTGCAAAGATAATCTACACAGTGATGAAAATAATAAATAAGAAACAGTGTATTTGTTCATTTTTTTTTACTGATCATTGCACTATTTTTGTCTTTAAAATAGCACATCACAAAAGCAATGTTCTCGACAAAACAATGAGCAACATAAAACCTGAGCCTTTACACTGCTCCATTTTTCTCTGTAGACAAACAGACATTATAGCCGGAGTGCCACTAGGCTGGGTGCTCTATACATACTTTATTTCTGAGTGACGGCCATTTTAGAAAATTTCTCTAGGAGATTTCAAAGTGAAAAAGACATCCATAAAAAAACACTGGACATCTCACCTGGGACAGCATCTCAGTCAATGTGACAAAAGTGAAACCCAACTTGGAGACTGTAAATCAGCTTGTGAACTTTTCCATCCCGGGAAAAAAAGAGAATAACTCACCTCTCCCAATCAGAGGAAAGTTAATCCATATTAAAGAAAATGACTTTTGCTTCCCCATTAGGTTGGGTAAGGACTGGGGCGCTGGATAGCTCACATGGTTGAACAGAGGCTACAGTCCTCATGCAGCCATCCCAGGTTGGAATTAACTGTTGCAGGATTCCAGCTGCACAACAATTCCCAGGCCTTTGCTGCTGGATTTTTAATTTGATGATGTTTTCTCCGCTAACAACAAGCTGCACGGTCCCTCTCCTCTTCAGTCTGCAGGATACAGAGTCCATGGTTTCCAAAAAGAATTTCAAATATTGTCTCATCTGACCACAGAACAGTTTTCTATTTTACGTCAGACCATTTTAGATGAGCTTTGCCCCAGAGAAGACAGTTTCTGGATTGTGTTCACATATGGCTTCTTGTTTGGGTGATACAGGTTTAACTTGCATTTATGGATTTCACAGCACATTGTGTTGAGACGGTGATTTCTGGAAGTGCTCCTGAGCCCATGCAGTGATGTCCAGGAGAGACTCATGACTGTTTTTAATGCAGTGCTGCCTGACGGCCTGAAGACCACGAAGCAGCTTTGACCTTCGGCATTGCTCCTTGCACAAAGACTCTCCTCCTGATCCTCCTGAATTTTTTGCTTAATCAAATTAAATTTTACTAAAATCTGAAGAGTGACATCATCACGCAGAACAGCTTATCTTGATTCATGATAGATCCAGAGAGTGAGCGACTTTTTCCTCTAGTTAAAAAAACCTTAAAAAGCCTGTGTTTCCACATAGAGGATGCTACTGTGTTCAGATTCAGGATATGGGATTTTTTTTTATCCTTTAAAGAAATAAAAACAAGCACAATCAGACTGACAGAAGTCACATGGCACTGCAAATTACTTCCTATACACTGCAGCCTGCTGGGCCTCCATTTGTTACAAAAGTTTAAAATTAGCCAACCCTGGTTAATGGGGCTTTTGACAGTAATTACATTGTTAACAGCTTAACATAGTGCATGACCAAAGTAAGACATGTCAATGTATGCTTTCAGCTATTGCATGCATCATTTTTAACATATGATAATTTTATTAATTATCAGGTTTCCGTTTTGATGTGATTTTGCATACTTTTATAAACAACAGGGGGCTGCTTTTTCTGCTAGCGCTTTAATGTAGGTGGTATCCTAGTCCAGCAGCTTAGCAATGTACCTTCTCTGAATGATGTTTTTGGCCTTGAGTCGCGGCTTTGCTCCTTCTTGTTTGGAGGCCAGTTCAGCTCAAGCTTGAGTGGGATCCATCGACTTGTGATTGTGGTACCGCTGTACAATTCAAGCCCACACAACTGGAAGTCAGTCAGAATCTCTGAATAGTCCACAAAAAGCCGGTGTGTTGTTTTTAGCTTTACTTGAGATCAGTGTTTCACCATACAGGACCCAAGGACTTTATTACAAACTGGCACTCATTGCACTGGCCAATTAAAGTTTATAATTTGAAAGACAATAGCCTCAAAAATGGCTGTTAAGTTAAAAAAAAAAAACTGCATCCAAAATTATTATTTTTTTCTTTCTGGTGAAAATGCTTTTTTGTTAATAGTGAGTGATACCATCTGCCTCTGTGTTCACAATTTAGCATTGTACAGCTTTATTTTAAACCTTTTTTCTTGACCACATGCAGATGATATTACACTAAAGATCCTGAATATTGTCACTTGTAAAAAGAAAAGCTCTCTTTTTTTCCCCACGTTCCAGCTATGTGTTATATAGATGTAATATTACACAGTAATGTGTCATAAAACTGCCTCTGAAGATGATGCATAAAGTCAACTGCTGAATGCAGAGCAACCTCATGCATATATGAAAAAATGTGAGACCACATAGAAATCAGATCAGAGTTCGACACATTCAGTGTGAAATATTGAGGCGTTCCTCACTGGGACCTTTTTTTATGATTCATCGTATATACTTGTTAATCAGTTTCAAAAAGTGTCATTGAACATCAACTAAATTTTTTGTCTTTGTTGTTTGAATTATGAACAAATCGCATTAGCAATGTTCTCTTAAGTTGCTTCAAAAATGCGTTTAAGTTTGAATTTTGCATAATTTAGCAGCAAAGTCATGTGGGATCTGTATTTTCCATTCCATCTATGTCAAAACCTTTCATTCACAAAGACTGGTGAGGATGGACTAGATAGAATTGTTAAGTTGTCTTTGTTGCCAAACCTCTCTTAGCTTTAGTCCATGTCCATCCACACACTCACACAGCCATCCGTCCATGTTCTCTTACACATCCTTTACATATATCGCTTTCCCAAATGTTCATGTGTGCAAAAGCTTAAAATAGGCTTGAATCATCTACACTGGGATGCAAATTTCTAGATTAGTTCTTCATCGCACTCCAGAGTCTCCAGGGCACAATCATGTCATTCACTGTGGCGCTAATAAATACCAAGCTCATTTTACAGCACGTTTCACTGTGATGTAGATGATATTTAGAAGTATTATCCATTTCTGCCATGTGCTTTTTGAGCAAGAAGATGAGGCGGGAGTTAGTCGATCCATCAGCAAGGTCTTTTACAGCGCAGCTGGGAGGAGGGACGGGGTGGAGGGTTAAAGTGTGCATCCACGATAAACACACGGTGTGACAAATGGGTGAGAAACAGTGCGGTGTGACAGCAAAAATACATTAGTGTAAGATAAAGAGACATGGAAAACCATCGCAGGAGTAGTTTCTGATGAAGTGGGTTTGGATAGTGTGTATTTATTGATTAAAAGGAAATCAGTCTACCGTAAGGCCATAATTACCTGGACTCTCATTCAGTTACCTTTGTCTTGTTGCTGACAATTTAACTACTTATCCCTGATTACAGAGGAGCCGTGTCTGCTTGAATAATTGATAATTAATTCCTGTTAACCTCTGAGTATGCTTGATCAGTTAATGCAGTGGCTTTCCCCTCATCTGGATCAATACAGAATTATCATGGAAACATTGTCTTTGATATGATGAATCACCAAAGCTAACGTTTGAGGCCTGTTACATCAATTTTCATAGAGTAAACTATGAAAAGACCGTTACACACGCTATTAAAAGGGACCAATTTCATGTTTGTACTAATTCAAAGAAGCTTGAAATAGAAGGTCAGGGTTGTCACTGTCTATTTCTGAGAAAACCACAAAGAGAATACTAAAAAGGAATTAAGTCTGTGTCCAAGCTTGAATTCAGTTGTGCTTAAACGTGAGAAGGATGTTGTGAAGTCTATGTTTCATTTCAGTGTATTTAGAGCTTATGACTAATCTCTCCTTGCTCATGTTCTTTTTATTGTTTATTTCTATATTCTCAGGTATGACACCACATGATTCAAAGGAAGCCATGCACGACTCTAATATGATGCTGTTTTTAGTTTCATCTCAGTGAACAGCACCATCTGCATTAAGGTCCTGTGAAGGCATTCTCCTGCTGGAAACATGCCCCTTTGTCACAGAGAGATCAACGTATTTGTTTGTATTTTTGCTATCTTCCCTGAAATTCTCTTAACACACAAACAGAAAACAATCTGCTCAATTCTCTCGCATCGAAATAAAAAATATTAATGATCTGCAGACGGGGCAGGGCTCTAAAAGCACCATTCAATCACTGTGAGTGACCCTTATGTTGTCATTGGACCTTTGGCTTGTGCGTCAGACTCTTTTTTTTGTGAAGAGACATAGGCCCCGATCGTACACCTCCCGCTACCCGCTACCCGCAAATTGCGGGTTTAGGAACCTCAGCTAACTGCTAATACAATCTTCCACTTCCCTAAAGCTGCTATACACTATGCTGTCTCACTTACTCATACTGTAGGTGTGGCAATGGGCGTGTCTTTTGCACTTTCCACAATCTCTGGTATCTTGCGATTGTGGGTTTAGGGTAGCGGGTGGTCAGACCACCCGCTACCCGCGATCACAAGATGCCGAGTTTGCGGAAAGCGCGACCCGCATGTCGGTGCTTAAAAGAGTGCATCCAAATGGCATAAATGTGCGTCCACCTGGTCACATGTGGACATGCACAAATGGCTCTGCCTCTCGATTAAGCATCACTTGCATACGTTTTATTCTCTTGAGGTCAGAGGATGTCTGGTCAGGAGTCGTGGTGGATGTGGGAATAGTCACGGCCAGACACGTCAGTCTGTACAGCTGTGGTATGATCTCATTCAGATGTCTGCTGTGGAGGAAATCAAGGAGATATTTGGGACATTTCCCCTCAAAATCCGTCATGGCCTACATCCCAGTCACTTCTGTTATTTCCGATATGTCTGAAACTGTTGGTGGTCGAGGAGGGACAGGAACATTAATTGTCTGTGATCGTTAAATGCACATCCAATGATTCGTTCTGCAGTATTTTAAAAAGCACATCAGCTGCGCCAAGGCGCACAGCTGTCCCAGACTCCCAGCATCCCCCAGCACCCCATGCTGAGAATATGTTCCTGTGGCTCTGCCTGAGCGTGTTTACCGGCAGAGCACCAACTATCTGGGATTTTCAGGTAGCCGATAGGAATCGTCTTTGTAAAAATATTTTTATGTATATATCAGTGCAGAGGAGGAGGAGGAAGGAAGAGGAGGAATCTCTACAGCAGAGTCCCAGACGAGCTGGGCATGAGAGCTGCTCTGATTTGGATGAAAAGACGCTCCATAGCGGGTAGCGGGTAGCGCAACCTGCTCTTAAAGGCAATGGCTACTGACGCACTGATTGGTTTAACAGGTGGAACGCCCTAACCACTCCTATGCATAATATAGCGGTTAGCGCAGGTAAGATCGCGGGTTTAAGGGGGTGGAAGATTGCGTTCTTTGTGGAGCAACGCCCCTCCCGCTACCTGCAATCCCTTAATAGCGGCTTTAGGAGGTTTGGTGGAAGATCGAGCCCACTGTGTTTTTGTGAGCTTTGAATTTGTGACTTTGAAGGCAGGTCTTACAGAGGAGGGTTGTACTCTGTAACTGTGTTTTTAAAATCTTGCTGACTCTTAGTGGTTTCCAACATCTCCTACCCAACATTTAA
This sequence comes from Hirundichthys speculiger, assembly GCA_018398805.1. Classification (NCBI taxonomy): domain Eukaryota; kingdom Metazoa; phylum Chordata; class Actinopteri; order Beloniformes; family Exocoetidae; genus Hirundichthys; species Hirundichthys speculiger. The sequence goes on from JAGFBZ010000105.1 coordinate 967,190, forward strand.
ATGAGATGCATTTATTTCTGGAAATTACATGACATACTACATCTGAATAAGGTGAAGGACAGGCATGACAGCTTCAACTTGTCATTGAGAGAAAAGTGCTTCAAAGATTCAGCATTAAATTAGTTAGCAGTTCCTCATGAAGTATTAAAAATAAAGAGGTTACTTGCTGAAATCTGCACTGAAACAGTTTGCCTGTCAGTTTTTCTTTGGCTGATGGTTGCTTTCCATCCATCCATCCATCCATCCATGCTGAGGAGATAATCACTGACTGTGAAAGGAAAGTGCTTTAGGTGAGAAATAACACAGAATTGCTTACCCTGCCTTTACCCAGACATACAACAACACCAACCAATGCTGAGCATTGGTTGGTAAGTATAAATTAAGGATAGCTAATGTATAAATACTAATATTTACATATAATAATAAATCAACGACATTTATGATTCACATTATTCACATATGATTACTAATATAATACTACTTCTTAATAATGTAAACCTGCATATATATATAGTCATATCTACTGCCATGGCAGCATCTGCTGGATTGTTTGGCCACTTTTATAAAATATTAAGCTCAATAAATATTTTTCCTTGTTAAAGAAAAAAACTAGAAAAGCAGTCGGAGAGCACAGACCTCCGCCAAGCACAACAATTCTCCCATATAGCGATTTACAGATTGTGATAAAATCTGCCTTCTGGATCAGATCCTGATCAGCCTCTGAAATTTGACAGAGGTTCCCATTGTCGATCGCTGAGTGAAATTTCATGAGTTTTAGGCAATAATTAACGGAGATATTAAGAAACAAAATTTTCGGCCCCACTGACCGCAATGTTATTGAAAATTTGAAAGTGATCCAGAATCCAGGATTTCTTCCGGATCACACCCAAAATGAAATCAGTTCTTCCTTTTCACATTTCTGACAACTCCTGAAACTTTCATCAAAATCCATCCATAACTTTTTGAGTTATCTTGTACACAGACAGACAGATAAACGCTGGCAAAAACATTATCTCCTTGGCGGAGATGAAAATGCAGAGATTGGGTCAACAGTGCTAAACAAACACTGAAACCAAATGTCTTCAAAAAAAAGAAGAAGAGGAAGAAGAATTGTGCATGTGATGTACATCCAGTGCGTGTATCTTCAGTGATACATGCTGGAGTCACTGGGTGATTGTGGTCATTTAAAACATCATACACCCTTATTTATACATTTTTCTGTTGTTCTATATCAATTCTATACATATTCATTTGTGTCAAAAAAATAATCGTTAAAAATATCTTGATTTGATTGAAGTAGCAATCAAAAATGCAATTATCAGGGGTGCCGAATCATCTTCAGTGAAAATGTTTATAATACAATAATCAACACAACTGATTTTTATCATATATTTATTTAATTTTAAACAGGGAGCTCTGGACAGGGAGAAGTTGGAAGCAGGGTGGGATTCATTAGCAACTCTGTAGCCTGGTAGGTCGTAATCATCAGAAGTAATTGACAATAATTTGATCTGACTGGCTTTGGAGGAATGAATCTGTGTGATCAGAGAGAAATCAGTTAAATCAGTGAGGGGGCAACGTTTTTAACATTCACTTCTACTCTAACCTTTTTTAAACAGCGCTCTTCAAGTGGATCCCTAAGTCTTTTACAGATCAAACAGAAATGTAAGATTTAACTGTGGAAGCAACAAAATGTAAAAGAAAATAGAATAGAAATATAGTATTTACAAAACAAGCATGGGGTATGTTTTAAACTTTGTCTTTAGAAGAAGGGTTTCTTCTTCTCGGCTACCTGATAAACCACACTAACTGCACCCCTGACCACCCCATGCTGCTAATCGTGGACAATCTTAAAGCTCACATATCACTCAAGGCAGTAGAACTTGCCAGGAGCAATGGTATTGTTATGCTCACTCTCCCACCTCACACATCCCATCGCATGCAGCCTCTAGATGTGGCCGTGTATGGTCCATTCAAAGACCAATACAGCCGAGCTCTGGATGGGTGAATGCGATCGAATCCTGGCAAAACAGTCATCATCTACCAGGTTGCAGGACTTGTGAGTCAAGCCTTCATGACAACCGTGACACCACAAAATGTCACTTCTGGGTTTAGGTCCACTGGGATTTTCCCATACAATCGTGACATTTTCCCTGATGAAGAGTTTGCACCATCCGTTCCATCATACCGGCCAAACCCTGAGCTACAGCCTGCCACCGGAGATGCTCCACCTCCGGCAGAACGTATGGAAGGGCTGCACCCTGCAGATGATCCGCCTGAAGATGAACACTCCCGCGCCAGCTGACACGGATGCGAGACAAATAACTAGCCGACCTGGATATGTCCCTCCACAGGAAATCATCGCACTTCCAAAGTTCACCCCACAGAAAACAAACCAGACGGAGGCGCGTGAAGACCGCTATCCTCACCGACACTCCTGAGAAACAGGAACTCGAAAGGGCTTTTGAAGAAAGACGGAGGAGACTGCAGAGAAAGTGCAAAAGAGGGGAGAAAAAGGTGAGCCGATCCAGAGCTTTTGAAAAGAGACGTAAGAGACTGATGAGGAACTACAAAAGAAGGGCTAAGAATCGTAGCCAGTCCCGAGGACTCACTGTGGAGTGATGGGGGTCATAATCTGAGTTTCCCCTACTGTGGAAGTGGTTCTTTTCTCTAATTTGAATGGTGAATAAAACATTTTTTGAATGATACTTTGCTGTATTTGTGTTTGTTCAGTCACCTCCAGAGTGGTGGAAAAAAAGTAAGTGGATCATTTTACCCCAAGCAGGGTCACTTTACCCCCTTGAAATCTGGGCTTTGTCTCAGTTTACCCTGTAGCTGGGGTAAAATGAGACACTTGACCACTTTTTTTTAATACGATCTCATTTTCACCATCTTTAGTCCGGCAAAAATTCTGATTGTTTCCGTCCTTAAGAAACATTGTAAATTAAAGAAAAATGTGTTCATTTTATAGACACATCAATTTAGCTTGCTTTTGTAGAACAAGAAAAGACCATCTGAACCCGTGAAATGGCTTTGTGGCCAATAACCCAGTAGTTGGGTCAATAATAACACAGTTGGGTTAATACAACCTGACTGACTGCTGACCGTTATTTTTTAACTGTTTTTTTTTTTTTTTTTACATACGTATAGCTGTCTGGTTATACGTGTTAAGTGGTGTGGTATGGTACGGTGTGGAATTGCTTAATGGCATGGTCATGGACCTGGATCAGAGATCGTATAAAGACCTGGACCTAGAATCATCATCAGATTTACAGGGATTGTGCTGTCTGTCTGGTTCACCACATTAGCTACAAAGCTACTACATTAGCTACTAAGATTATGTGAAGCTTGCATAATGTGTTACCTTTCTGTTCTGGTTTGAATTAAACACTTATTTTTTCACACCAGTCCTTTACTTTTTTAAGCTCATTGCATTTTAACACAAGAATTTGATCTCGTAGAATAAAACTAAGCCATCTCTACATGACCACATGAACCAGGACTGGACACGTAAAAACAGGAAATGAGGGGGACCTCTTTCAGTGACGGGCCTTTATAGCTTTTGTGCACTGAGCAACCAATTGAGGTACCTTGCATCCCTTATATCCTTTTTTTTCCCCCTAGGGTATAACAAAATCTACAACACCTTTAAAATAACTGTTGACAAAAGCATACCTTAAAAATAGCTTATTTTTTATTATTTTTATTTTCTTTTTTAAACTTGTGAACACTACCAACAAAAATGTAACTGTTTCCTCAAAACTGTTCTCTGAGGCGATCCTGATGCTGGCCCAGTCGGATCAACTGTAAATTAAATTCTAGGGCCGTGTGGTGGCTTTGATTGGTTTATAGCTTTAATTAACAGCATTGACCTTGCACTTTTGAGATACTGATTTTTAGCTTCTTCTGACTGAAAAAACATCAGTTGAAACAGGTTTACCACTAAAAGACATAACATCATATATGCACTCACAGGTCACTTTATCACAACTGTTCAGTTGTTCATTGATACAAAGATACAAAGCCAATCACCTTGGCTGGTTGAGGATGACAGAAAGACAACAGCAACTCTAAAATAACCACTTTGAACAACCAACATATACAGAATACCAACTCTGAACACACAACACGTTAAACCTTGAAGCAGATGGGGCACAGGCGGTGTCACTCCTGTCAGCAAAGAAGAGGAAACTGAGGTTACAGTTTGCACAGGCTCAACAAAATGGGACAGTAGAAGACTGAGTCTCAATTTCAGCCTGCACCATTCAGATGGTCGGCCCAGAATTTTACATAAAGAGCATGAAAGCATGGATCCATCCTGCCTTGTATCAGTTGTTCAGGCTGCTGGTGGTGGTGTACTGGTGTGAGGGATATTTTTTGTCACACTTTGAGCCCCTTAGTGTCAATTAAACATCGCTTAAACACCACAGCCTACCTGAGTACTGCTACTGACCATGTCCATCCCTTTATGACCACAGTGTATCCACCTTCTGATGGCTGCTTCCAGCAGGATAGTGCACCATTTCACAGCATGAAGTTTCTTGAGCATGACTGACTTCACTGTACTCACTGTATGGGCTCTACAGTCACCAGATATCTATCCAATAGAGCACCTTTGGGATGTGGGGGGACAGGAGATTCACATCATGGATGAAGAACCTGCATGATTCTGACACGTCAATATTGGACCAAACTCTCTTAGGAATGTTTCCAGCACATTGTTGAATCTGTGCCATAAAGAGTTAACACAGTTCTGAGGTCAAAAAGTGGCCGAACCTGGTACCAGCAAGGTGGACTCCTGTTTTCAATCATACCTCCAGGCTGCATATTTTTAACTGGATGATGAAAATCAAAATATTTTCAGAAGCTTTTTCTTAATTTTTATCGCTCATTTGCCCATTATGTGAAGCAGATAAACATTAGACACTGGAGTCCAGGGAGCAGCAGATTTATCATAAAAGGGAGTGTGTCTAAAAAAAAAGACTTTGTGAGAGTTGATGTCTCGTATCCCTCGCTGAAGCTTCCCCAGGGACCCCTCCTTGCATCTAGCTCCTCAGAGCACACGGCAGCTTAAGGCAATCCAGAATGATATTCAGGTCAAGTCAGATGTAACTTACTCCCACTTTGCAACTTCACAGTTATAACAACCCTGCTTTTTCTCAGCAACAGTTGTAACTTCTATCATTTATATGCATTGCATTTAACTTTTTTTTTTTCCTTTTAATGTCTACAGTTAATGGCATTAAACCAAATGATAGAAGATTAATCTTTTTTGTATTTACTCTAAGTGTAAATCTATACATAAAAATGATTTGTATATAAAGAGAGACAGTAAAAACAGGCTAATGCAGATTCTGTGTGAAGCACATCAGTATCACCAGAAACTCAAATGTTTTCAGTGAGTGAATATCAGATTTGCAAATCATGTCACTCAATCTGTTCTGGAACTAGTTTTGATCAAGGGTGAGAAATAAGAATCGTCACCAGTCACTGAAATTTACAGGGGTCAGTGGATGCTAATGAGTTCTTGTTGTTTTTCAGACTTCATTAATCACATTTTGCAGTAATAATAAATGCTCCTTGCAGCAGTGTCTTTCAGCTGGTGGACACAGTCATTGGCCTCAGCCATAGATCAGACTAGCAGGGCCCACATCTGCTGTGTTTGTTTGTTTGTTTGCATGATTGTTCTGTTCTTTTGCCCTTTGTGTTCCCTCCTGCCCACATTGGTGTCTTTTCCGAGCTGTCTTGAATTCATAAAGAAGTTTTTATTAATACCAAAGTACCTCAAGGTGGGCCATAAACCAAACAGCCTCAGTCTGTCTCGGTCAGGCGCGGAGCGTCAGGGAGGGCTGGGGGTGGGGGGGGGGGGGGGGGGGGGGCAGCCACCCCGGATACAGCAATCTCAGCAAATACATCACTGTATGAGGTCATGATTGGTCATGGTCAAAAAAATTTAAGATTGACTTTGGTCATGCAGGTTTCTACACAGTGAAATAAATTTTGTGCTGCATGGCTGGCTTCATGTTCACTTTCACAGTTAACTTTACAATGTGTAAATTTACAAGTGGATTGCAGGTAAGATCTCCAAATGTATTTTGGGTAAAATCCTCATCAATAGCCGTCTACAGCGTTATCATCAGTCACTAGTCAACAGAGTCTATGCGGTGCAGGGTAGGTGGGTCACGGATTAATCCAATCATGAGTGGCAGTTCATACAAGCATAAAAGTGGAGCAACAAAGAGTAAAGAAAAGTATTATGCCATAATACTACAGGTTTGATTGATTTCAAAATGAAATGGTCCCTCTTCGTGGTGTTGAACTCTTACTATCAAATGCTTTGAGCTTGTAGTAATGCTTGTAAGCCCCGCTGTTGTGGGCATGTGTGTGTTGTAAAACGATGTAATCACAACCTTCATTGGGCTTAAACGGCCCAGTCATGTGCCCCACCCCCTGTGTTCCGCCGCTGGTCCCAGTCACAGTGTACATTTGTTATCTAATAAAAGGAGAACTGCTATTAATCATCTTACATTCATTCGAATGAGAAAAATGTACCTAAAAGATTGTACACTACAGTGAAAACATGTGAAAACTATTGGCCAAAGAATAATAAGAAGCCATGATATGACAGGTGGCTGATGGGATTTTACATATCGACCTTGGTTTCAGCTTCAACCTGAAGCTGAAACTACTTCCTGAAGAAATAGCATAACACTCTCCCAAAAGTCTGATCACATTGAGAAAACTGCCTAGACAAGTTTGAAGTAAACAGCTTGTTCTTTGACACTGTGTATAATTGCCTTTCTCAGAACAATGTTCATGTCAAGCATGAGACAACCCCCCTCAAAGATTCGCTGTATGAAATGTCTCAAATGTAACTAACTTGCTTCAAACTTTGTCAGCCACCAGAATGTTAAAAAAAATAGGCACAATGTAAATATTTTCATAACTTACCTCTGCTAAGGCTCACAGTTCTTGGATTTCACTTAGCATCACAATAAATTCAAAATTATTGCACTTCTGCTGCTTAGCTTAGTGTAGGTTTCTGTTTTCTGATGGTATCATGTCTGCGATTACTGTTGCAGTTCTCTTGCTAATCTCCTGTGCCCCTAAGCTAAGCTTATTAAGCCCCCTGATAGCATTTTAACAAGTCAGCCTGAGGGTATCGGTCTGTCCTCCTTCCCTTAGACGCTACATGATTAAAGAAGTGATAGGTGATGTTTCAGCCTCTTTTGTTATCATAACTGTTTTCCATCTTGCAACTCTCATTATTTAAAAGGTGGACAATAAGTAGAATGTCCAGCTAGAATACATCTCCTTTGATGCGGAAGGCTTATATAGGTACAAAACATAAGAGCCTGCTTCTGGGATCCTAATAAAATTTTTCGATGTAGCGTATAGACTTCTTATTGCTACAAGTCAGCAGTGTAAAAAAAAAATTTGATTCAATATACAGCGCCTAGCGAAAATATTTGTCCCCCCTGAACTTTTCAACCTTTTGCCACATTTCAGGCTTCATACATAAAGATATAAAATTTAATTTTTTTGCAGGAATCAACAACAAGTGGGACACAATCGTGAAGTGGAACAAAATTTTAAACTTGTTTTACAAATAAAAAACTGAAAAAATGGGGTGTTTAGTGAGGATCCCTGAATGATCCAATGTTGTCCTAAATGACTGATGATGATCAATAGAATCCACCTGTGTGTAATCAAGTCTCCATATAAATGCACCTGCTCTGTGATCATCTCAGGGTTCTGTTTAAAGCTCAGAGAGCATCATGAAAACCAAGAAACACACCAGGCAGGTCCCAGATACTGTTGTGGAGAAATTTAAAGCTGTATGTGGATACAAAAAAATTACCAAAGCTTTGAACATCTGAAGGAGCACTGAGCAAGCAATCATATTGAAATGAAAGGAGTATCAGACCACTGCAGATCTACCAAGACCTGGCCGTCCCTCTAAACTTTCATCTGGAACAAGGAGAAGACTGATCAGAGATGCAGCCAAGAGGCCCATGATCACTCTGGATGAACTGATCTACAGCTGAGGTGGGAGAGTCTGTCCAGAGGACAACAATCAGTCGTACACTGCACAAATCTGGCATTTATGGAAGAGATGGCAAGAAGAAAGCCATTTCTCAAAGATATCCATAAAACGTTTTGTTTAAAGTTTGCCACAAGCCACCTGGGAGACACACCAAACATGTGGAAGAAGGAGCTCTGGTCAGATGACACCAAAATCAAACGTTTTGGCCACGATGTAAAACGATATGTTTGGCGTAAAAGCAGCACAGCTCATCACCCTGAACACACCATCCCCACTGTCAAACATGGTGGTGGCAGCATCATGGTTTGGGCCTGCTTTTCTTCAGCAGGGACAGGGAAGATGGTTAAAATTGATGGGAAGATGGATGGAGCCAAATACAGGAGCATTCTGGAAGAAAACCTGTTGGAGATTTATCTTCCAACAGGACAATGATCCACAACATAAAGCCAAATCTACAATGGAACGGTTCACAGATAAACGTATCCAGGTGTTAGAACGGCCAAGTCAAAGTCCAGACCTGAATCCAATCCAGAATCTGTGGAAAGAGCTGAAGACTGCTGTTCACAAACGCTCTCCATCCAACCTCACTGAGCTCCAGCTGTTTTACAGGAAGAATGTTCAAGAATTTCAGTCTCTCGATGTGTTAAACTGATAGAGACAAACCCCAATAGACTGGCAGCTGGAACTGCAGCAGAAGGTGGCGCTACAAAGTATTAACGCAAGGGGGTCGAATAATATTGCACACCCCACTTTCAGTTCTTTATTTGCTAAAAAAGTTTAAAATAAATACATTTCATTCCACTTCACGATTGTGCCCAACTTGTTGTTGATTCTTGACGAAAAATCGAGATTTTATATCTTTGTTTGAATCCTGAAATATGGCAAAAGGTTGAAAAGTTCAAGGGGGCCAAATACTTCCACAAGGCACTGTAGGTGAGAGAAGGAGTTACACATTTAAGGCCTCTTAGGGTTTCAGATCGGGGGGTTGGGGTTATATATTAACGGTGAGAGCTGTGAAACAACTGCCATCTAAGTTGGACCCCTGGCAGTAATCTGTCATTGTGGCCTGCTTGAGCTAACCAAAGTAAAATAATGTAACAAAGAGTGGAGCCATACATCATGAACATTTATACTGACCTTGCCTTATGTAACTCTAACTTTGCCTTATGTAACTCTAAATAAAGGCTTTGGATGCTGCTTATATAGTCAAGAAGTCCTCCTTTTGTTTAATTCTTCATGAACAATTAGGACTGTTGGGACCAATACACTTGCAGAACATGCACAAAACCATTAACAGGATTCAATCATCTATGAAAAAAAAAAAGCTGAAGAACGTCCCTGGCTAGATGGCATCCATCCATTCAAAATACTTTACTTTTTTTTTTTTTTTTTTTTTAATAAATATCCAAGGAATGAAATGCACCAAGCATGGTGCAATCCAGCAGCAAGACTGTGAACTCTCAGCACCTTCAAGCCTCAGGCAAACCTTTCATCTTCACCTTTACAGGTGGGGCCACTTAATTCATGACTGATGCACCGTCCAGAGACTCTCACTGCATGGCGAGTGAGACGGCTACACCAGGCACTGCTGAGATGTTGACCATTTATGAATGCCCATCAGACTCCCAATGTGTGTGAACTGAATCTGTATTCGCCTTTCATCAGTGCATTACCATGTCCAGCTGTGGCTGTAAAGTTTCAAGCTTTATATTCAATCTATGTCTATACATCTCTACACCAGTTGACTTTCCTGATAGAAAACCCTGTTAATGCTAATTCATTCAAGTGTGTCATTTATGGTGACATGGCAAAGGCTGGATTTATTGTGTACAGGTTTGCTTGTGCATGAACTGAAGCATAAATCACTGACTATTTAAAATACATATATTTTTCAAATGTTACAAATGCAGACTAAATAGCCTGAAGCTATGTTTAAATTGGAAACAGCCCCACAAAACATTGCCATAAATGACATATAAAAAGCCATTGCCTTTAACTTGCCTTCAGCATATAAATTGTCATTTAACAATATAATCATTAATCAGGCATGTGAAAAATATCACACACTTTTTGCAGAAGTACCAGTATGGTCTAAAAGTAAGGAAATGTGTTTGTTGAAAAGTCACCAAGCACATTGTGTGATTTTACATGCAGCAATAAGCTTTTTTGGCAGCGCTACAAAATCTGTACTTTTGACTTCCAGCGACCATCTTTGTACGTGAAAAGATTTGAGGTCAGACTTCTGATTGTCAGCTTTAAAAAGAGCAGAGCAGCAGCACGGAGACATTGAACATACAGACACAGTAGCTGGAGTGTTTTTAATAGCCAAACCTGACTCCAGTCATGCATTTGATTTGCTGAAAATCAGTCTGAAAGCAGAAAGCTGCCGGAACAAGAAATAAGTGAATATGTTGGCACTGCAGGTCATGCAGAACATTAGCAGAAAAAGATGGCAGTGTCTATTACTGTCTGCAGGTGTTCACTGAGAAGGATTAAGAGGATTTGTTTACTTGTGCCAATTTGTCCTGTCTCTTTAAAGGCGAGAAAAAAAGTTAAGTTAAATTTAAAGCGATGAATTTCAACAAGCATGTTGACAGGCTGAGGTCATGTTGTCTGGCATGCTTAGCTCAAGTATAAGTTCAGGGAGTTCAAATTCTAAACCACTAGAGCGTCTCCCTTTTACTGTGGACAAACATGAATTTGACATCAGTTGTTTTTCCAACCCTGTTGAAAAGGTAAAATCTAAAACTGGCCTGAGCATCTGTTGTTTTATCAGTCACACATCTGCGACTCAACAAAAATATAAAAATAAAACAACAAGTTATTACAAGCTTGTTAGAACTGTTCTTTTTAAGATCCTCTGAGCCCTCATTATCATTTTTTTATTTTTAAATCTTTTAATTGCATATTGCAACTTTTTTTTTCTGATTTTGGGTTGAACTCACCACTTCATTTTTGATTTGGAAGCATTTTTAGCCCAAGCTTTAATTACCAGTTTCAGGATATGTATGAAGCAAAGCTACATGTGATTCATTTAATGAAAACATGAAAACATGAACTCTCAACCACACTGTAGAGTCATACATTTGCCAATAGTAAATCATCTAATTGGTGATGCAATGACCTTTATGGTTGGAAATGTGTTTCTTTGTCTGTGTTGAATATCATTGTCCTGCATGTAGCTGCTGTTGCAGTTCTATCTGTATTAGAATTCAGTTATTTTCTATAACAGCTCACTAAATGAGGGTTGATATGCACTGTGCTACTGTACTTCACTGATGCTCCACAGAGTTTTGTGCAATATAGCTTTCATCTTGTAGAATTATTAGATTAAAAGAGGGATCATAAAACATGTCACCATCAGATGATTATTGGTAGATTCAGATCAATCCAGGGTTCCACACATGATTGAAGTTAGATCTGGAATGTTAACATCAGGGTCCAGCTTGTGTTGGTTGGTCTTTACACCCCCACAGTCTTGGTGCTCTTCTTACACACACTTATGTCCTGAAATATTTGTACACTCACATGATTTATGTTATTTAAGTAATCTCATAAAACATATTTAAGTTGCCTATATTAAGAATATGGGCAGTTATATTTATTACAGAAGCTTTGTTATAATAAGAATATGTTTAATTTATGTTGTTACACTGAATCAATGTCATTAATCTCTCTTTTTTCCCCATCCCTTTCAGCCAATGGGATTTTTTTTTATTATAAGTTGGACTGTTCTTACCTATTATGTCAAGAGTTTTCAGGCATGTCTCTTTCACAGTTTCAGTAACCTCTGCAACACCACGAATCAAAACAAGTGAAAAATGGAACTCTGCCATATGTGGCCATCCAAACTCAGAATATTAACCTGCCTTCTTCAGTGAAGCAGCATGAACCTGAGATGCAGTCATTTTAAATTCCTGCATTTTAAGGGTGGAGAATCTTAAGCCTTTATCTTTTCACTCCGTGAAATTGTAGCTCAGGATTTAGAATATTATTTATTCTGTGTGCTGTATGTTTTCAGCTTTGTTTTTTTTTCTCCTTATTCTTTTATCTTTTTTTTTTTTTTTTTTTTTTTGTTATTTTGCATTTGTTTTGATTGTGGCTTTTAACTGAATTTGGTAGAAACATAACATTTTATAAGGCTGCTTAAAGCTTGGAGTTCCTTGGACTGAAGGATTGCTGCCCAGGCAGGAACAGACGACCTTGCAGCCCCAGACCTGGCCGGCCGCCTCAACAATGATACTTTAACCTAGGTTGTGTATTTTGGTCTGAATGACAAACCTCTTGTCATGTTCCTGTTTTGCAGTCTAACTACCTTCAACCACAATGAGGAAGCTCCCAAACAGACTTTTTCCTTCCCTGGAGTTTTCTCTCAGTAGCAATTTAAACAGCCTTAACCTTCCTTAACAAAACATTTTGGTCAGTGTTTGAACTTTGCAAAATTCTCTTCCTCTCTGAAATATTTTTTTTAAAACCACTAAACCTAGCTTTTTGGCTGTTTTTCATAATTATTATTATATGCTGTGTCACGGTACCAAAGCTGCTGCTATACAAAGTCTCTCAGTAAAGAAATTGTGAAATGTTAATCTTAATTGAATCAACCTGAATTGGAAAAGGTGACCTAAAATATTACATAAGAGTCTGTTTCAGTGACTGCAGGATAATGCCACTTTTTAACATTTAGATGTCATTGAACGCTCTCACCCAAAGGATTCATCCAAGGTCTACAAGCAACAGGAATATATTCAATAGAAAAAGGGTTTTGATTCAGATACATTCAGCCATTTTACTTTTCTTATCAGGAGTCTCCACCTTTCCTTTGCTCTTGAAGGAAGCGGAGGATATTGCTGGCTGTCACGTGGAATTAAAAGGGGATGGTGTTGACAAAAGGTTTATCTATTCTGTATCAGACAATATCAAATCAAGTCTGATACAGTCTGTAAATGTTGGTTGCTTCGTCTGTAATAAAACTGTAAACTCTCTGAATTATATTCTAGCTAATGTATCTTGATATGTATGGTATCTTTCTATAAGGGAAAAAAATATCACCCCTTCTCCTGATCTAAAGACTGTCAAATGTGCAGCAGAAAGAGGTACATGATCACTTCTACATGCAGGGCCGTAGCACCAAAATCTGGGCCCCTACAAAGGAGGTCCTGGTGCCCCCCCCCCCCCCCCACCAACACCAACCGATCACCTGACCACCTGCTTGCTGTTATATTGCTGCAATATTAGCCGACTTTATATTCCCTTATTTTAATAATAAGACCATTTGAAAGGGTAGTCTATTATCTGATCTTGCTTTAGGGCTGTTTATGTCCGTTTTAGCAATGATAGCGGAGCTTACGGCAGTTGACAATGGGATTTCATCTTGTGTGTTTAAAGTTTAACGTTTGTTACAATTGTACTCACCTTTCTTTGAGAAGAAGTCTGTAAGCAGCTGACTCCCCTCATTTTGTTTCTTCTCTCTCTCTTTCCTCTCTTTACGTTTCTGAGAGCCAGATTTATATTTCTTGGGAGGTTGCGACATTATCTCTCCATCCACATACGCTAATAGTAATCAAGCTGCGCCTCATGGTGAGAAACAGCTGTTTTTGGACTTAACGATTTTGTGCATATTCCAAGGGGTGTTCACACAGAGTAGTCTGTCACAACAGACTTAAGGTTTTTGGATTACAACAATATGCCATTTAATATAGGGCCCACCAAGTTTGCATTACGATCAATATCTGTCATGAAATTTAGTTTTGGTATTAACTAATATATTCAATATATAATTTTTTCCCCATTAGCTTCCCGTGGGCCCCCCTCTGCCATGGGCCCCCCCAAGGCTGTGTTAACTTTTACCCCCTGTCCGACGGCCCTGTCTACATGCCCTGTCTTTTTTTTTTCCTTTTTTTTTTTTACTGTTTTACCAGTTAAAGACCCCTTCATATTTGTTTATTTCCCAGATTTTTAATTTCCAGTTCATTTCAACTTTGTGTGTATAGCATCTACTAAAATAAAAAAAATGTCTTCAGAGCATGACCCCCCCCCCCCCCCCCCCCCCCCCCCCCCCCAAAAAAAAAAAAAAAAAAAAGTTAGTAGTAAGAAACAATGGCAAGTAAAAACTGCCCTAAAGGGAGAAAAACCTTTTAAGGTAAACAGTGGTGAGGAAAAACTTGCCCTTAAGAGGGAAGGAACCTTGAGCTTGACCTGGATCATTCTGACCTTCCTGCTGAAGGCCAGTTGGGTTAAAAAAAAAAGAAGACGACGAGGGAGGGCAGAGAGATGCACATATATCTTGGCAGTATTATATAGGACAAAACAAGGACAAAACATTCCATCCATCCATCCATCCATTATCCATACCTGTTTAGTCCTTCTATCTAGCGTCACAGGGATCTGCTGCAGCCTATTCCAGCTCTTTGCAGGTGAAAGGCAGGGCTACACCCTGGACAGGTCGCCAGTCCGTCGCAGGGCCAGGACAAAACATGTTAGAAATTTTCTGTTAGCAGGAGACTTAAGAGTTATATGAACTATGATTACAACTGGCACATGGACCAGGCGTAGGCCGCTACATTGGGATCATCAGATGATGGAACTGCAGGTCAGCATGATAGTTCACGTTTTCACCACACTGGGATTAAAACTGCAACAACATGCCAGCGCACAACCACCTCAACCAACTTAGATGGAAGCCAACAACCACTCAAAACTAATTTTTGAATTTGATGGCAGCAACATATAAAAACACTGGGACGGGACACCCATGCTCTGTTTTGTTCCCAGCTCTTTTAAAGGTCCATATATCTCTGGTTTGCGCCCTAATTTTGTTCCTGTTCTTTTTGATTCTATCTTTTGTTTCATTAGCAGCAAATGTGTTCAATTGGTGAAAGATATAGACTGTAGGAAGGCGAGTACAGTACTCTGACTCTACACAGCATGCTGCTCTGATATTTCCTGCATGCAGTTTAGCATTGTCTCGCTAAAAGAAGAAGAGCCTTCTCTGTAAAAGACAGTCTGGATGGGAGCATGTGCTGCTCTAAAACATGTAAATGCCTTTTTGCTCCTTCCTTTCCAGATGTGCAAACTGCCTTTTCCATGGGGTTAATACACTCCCACGCCATCAGAAATGTAGGGTTTTTGTACTTTTTTTTTTTTTTTAATTGTGCCAGACGTTTCCTCTGTTCTTGAGCTCAGAAGACACAGCTTCCATGGTTTCCAAAAATAATTTCAAACTTCAGTACATCTGACCACAAAACAGTTTTCCATTTTGCCTTTTTTTCCTTTTTAAATAGGCTTTGGCCAAGAGAAGATGGCCTTACTTTTGGAAATCCTCTTTGCACGATAGTGCAAAAACCTAGCTGCATTTGTGGAATAGCACAAACTGTGTTCGTCTTGTTTTTAATGCAATGAGCCAAAGATCATGGGAATCCTACACTGATTTTTGGCATTTTTCCTTTGTGCTCAGACATTTTTCCAGACCATCAGAATCTTTAAAGAACATTGTGTACTGTCTATGATTAGACATCTAAAGTATCTGGGATTTTACACAAAGGAACATTATTCTGAAATTATTCCTCTGCTGACCAGTTTTTGAAAGATTGGTAAACCTTCTACCCAGCTATACTTCTTAGAGATTACCTCTCTGAGGTGCCTTTTATATCCGGTCACAATGCTGACCTTCTGTCAATTAATCTAACTAGTTGCCAGATATAATATGGATTTATGATATTTGCAAGCAATTTTATTCCATTTTTATTTACATTTTACACAGCATTAAATCTTTTTTTTTTAGTTAAAGTTTTAAATAAATTAAAAAATGAATCATCTGTCCCAGTGGGATTGTGCTCTGTGGTTTCATTTCTGTTTATTTTACCAATTTTACATAACTGCAACACTCTGTGACTGTGCGTAATGTTATGACATTGTAAAGATAAAATACTTGAGGCTCATAGCCATTTCTGTGCTGTCTTAGGCCGATGACTCTTGTTCTGAAGCTATCATCATCAGCCTTGCTCCATTTCTTGCCCGAGTTTCTCTCCCTGGAGCTTTAGAGTGTCTCCTTTCAGCAGACTGTGGCCATCCTCAGTCTGGTCTTTTTTATGCTCTGGGTTTGAAGCATTGATCAGCTACCCTCTTACTGTCCTTCAATAAATATATATATAAAAAAAAAGACTTCCAGCACAAAGCCTGAGGACAAGCCAGTGGGTTAGGCGGAAACAGCTCAGTCTTAGCTTGGCTGAAATTCAGGTTGCTTGTATTTGAGGTTTGAAGAGCCGTAATAACTGGTCAATGCATCCCAACTACTTTATGTTTACAGTTTATAACAACTATAAACCTTAAAAATCATCAGCTCTACATTGTTCAGTGTTGCATTATTCAGTGCTGCATTGTTCATTGTTGTATTGTTCAATGTCACAGCTTTACAGAAATGGCATTCTTCTGGTTATACAATCCCCCCTTATTCAGTTTCCAGGTAATAATCACTGCACTTCACCTTGAAAAAATATGCACAGGAGCGCCCAGCTAATTCTTCATCATTTTTACTATTCAGGTACTATCAGGTTTATGTGCAGGTAAATGTGAGACAATAGGCTACATATAAAAAAAGTAGATCCATGTGTGGACCATAAGGCCTCCAGCCCCTATAAATCCATTTGACCTGTCAGGTTCTGGTATAGAGGCTTTAAAAACAATATTTGGAAATTGAAAGGCCTTTACTACATGCCTTCATTTTGAGAGGGTGAACACATATTACTTCACTAAGTTGGTAAAACTGATTAAAAGTATGGTTGACTTGTTGGAGGGGGTCAAAAGACTACATTTCATAGCTGGGAGCAATTAAGAAACCCTGAGTCAGTATGCTATTTCTACTCCCTTTTCCTCAGAACAGTCATT
This sequence comes from Hirundichthys speculiger, assembly GCA_018398805.1. Classification (NCBI taxonomy): domain Eukaryota; kingdom Metazoa; phylum Chordata; class Actinopteri; order Beloniformes; family Exocoetidae; genus Hirundichthys; species Hirundichthys speculiger. The sequence goes on from JAGFBZ010000105.1 coordinate 984,120, forward strand.
AGTCAATGCACTCATGGTGTGAAATTAGCAAGACAAATTGCAAGATAGTTACTGTATCCAGTGAGGAGGATGCACAATACATAGCTTGACAACCATACACAGAGATCACTTTCCTCTGCTTCATCATAATAATTAAAATATTGCTGCAAATCTTGCATGAATGCATGTGCACATGTTTAATAAATGCTGACAGCATTTCCTTAATGTTTTTTTTTTTTTTTGTTTGCTGTTGTTTATTATTGTTTTCTTTTTTTTACACTGCCTGTCGAGAGTGTTGCGATTTCACGAAAACACTGCTCATCTCGTTGGGCATTTTTCCTCTTCTGTATCGTTGTTTTTAACCCCATTTTTAATCCTCCTGTTATGTCTGTGATTTCAGGAGTGGGGGAGGATTGATTTGAATAACATGACATAATATTAATGTGGCGTTAATGTACGCTGTACATGATTTAAGTCTTAGAGAGAAATCTGCTGTGAACGGTTCTAAATATTCCTGAGCCACTGGAGCATTGTCGGTGAAAAACTTCAAACCCATCACTGGCAGTCTGGGAGGATGACGCCCTGCTGCAAGAATTACGAAGAAAAAAAATGAGTAACAGAAGGAAAATCACAGAGTATTTTACTTCCTAGGATATTTTTGAAATGAATATAGCACTTTAATCCAAGTGACCAAAACTGTCACTGTTTAGGAACTCTACTTCACACTTGACAAATTCCTGCTCTGTTGATTAACAGTATGATTAACTGTCATATTCTAATGGAAGTAGTCCGTTGGTTTTAGCTGTTTCAATGTATGTAGACTAAAAAGAAAAGAAAAACATCATACATACTGTAACAATAAAGACACATTGCATCGAGAAGCCCATGAGAAACGAATAGCAGGTGAGAAAATGATGATACCTATGTAAGCAGATGCAAGCTAGTAGCATTTTGTTGTGATCTGGTTTGTCAGAAAGATCATGACCTTTAATGGTGTCCAATTAAATATTTTGAAGATGGAACATTATAAGCAATATTCCAGCATATGCTGTATTTGATCAACCCTGAGGCTGAACTGCCTCTCTGACTCAGGCGCAATGAACAAACAGGGAGGCAGCAACAGAGATGAAACAAAGGAGGAAATAAACTGTGAGTCCACTATACGGCAGAACACAATGCTCTTCCCAGTAACACTCCTGTTGTCACTCAAGTGATTCTGTTTTGCGCTGATCTACCTCTGTGGGGTGTGTGTGAATTACCAAAGGGGAACATCGGTGGTTAAACAAAGATGGCTTTTTAGCACTTATATGCTGCAACCTCTGGGAGGAAATACCTTATGATAATTGGAAGGTTGTTCAACTAAACATAGATTGTTTCCATACCTGAAGCATTGAATTTCATTCATTATGAAAAATTATATTTCTCTGAAACATTCATCACATTAACTCGACCTTAGTAGCTTAGTAGCATTCTTTAATTTGTTACTAAAGACTCTGAGTAGCCCTGCAATGGACTGGTGAGCTGTCCAGGATGTACCCATGCCTTTAGCCCAAAGACGGCTGGGATAGGCTCCAGCAGATCCTTGTTATCCTGAAATAGGAATAAGCATGGATGGACTTACAGTAGACATAAGTTCACACAATTTTCAAAAGTCTTAATAAAAAATTATTTTTTTTAGAACTGTGTTCATAGCAGATGTTCTCCGGGGACAGAGTCTGATACTGAACTAAAATTACTCACTGTGTTTACATGCACAGCTTAGTCTAACTATGGCTACAGCTAGAATATACTGTTTAATTGGACTCCTTTATTTGTCCCAATATACGTACAAGTGAAGGCAACCAATTTACCAACAAAAGTATTTCACACTCCACCATGGTGTTTCTGATATTAGTGCCTTGTTAGCGTTGGGCTTTTCCTCCACACACCCAAACAACAAATAAATGGCTGGTTTAGCTGCTGGCAGCAAAGTGGAAAAATAGTGAACAAAGACTTAAAGCCCTGTATGCTTTCATTTTCCTCTCTATATCGCTCCGTATGGGCTTCTTCCAGGTCTTCCAGGTCAAAGCTCCAAACAAAAGCTGTGGAACATGAGCAGAGCACAGAGGCAGATTCCTGTAGTTATGACACGCAGGAATGAAGGAAGGCTGGACTTCAGCCAGTCCGATCTGGGTGTATTCGTCTGACAACAAGAAGTTCCCTATAGTTTTTAAAGACTTTTTTTTTAGACTTCAGACTGACTAAGATGTTTAGGGTCAGGGTGAGTTCAGGGTCTTTCACAGGATCCAGCAAATCTGAATGACATACTTTCAGACTCAGGCTGACCGAAACTCAGCAGCCCAGCTATCACAGTGGGTTTTGATGCGGTAGCAGATTCAGACATCCAAATAAATGCTCTCAACCAAAAAGGTTTTTCTTTTAGTTTTTTTTCTTTTTATTGTTTCTTTTTTAATGAAATATTTATTTTAGTCAAAATATATTGTCATAACTAAGTTTTTAGTTTCAAGTTGGCTTAACAGCATTCCAGCCATCTACACTTAGACTGAAAAACTTTAAAGACTCTATAGCTTCAACTCAGTTAAGGAGGTTTGCTTCTCCTGCCTGCATGCAGTTAAAGGAGCCGTTTGTAAGATTATGGCCAAAACTGGTACTGCAGTCACTTTCAAATTACTGTTGAGCAGCGTGTACCCTCCCCCTCCTCCCCGACCAGAGGTTGCCAGGTCGGCTGCAGAATGCAGCAGGAACGTAGGCTGCCATGGCAAGCGATGAGTCCTACACAAAGTTTATTTTCTGTGAATTATATTTAATGCTTTATGAAAGATCTTTTCTTTCTTTGATCTTTCGTAACTAGAGGAAATATTTTCCCGTTGAGGCGTTTCGTATATAGAGGCGTTCGTAAGTAGAGGTACCACTGTTACCTTGTCCAAGTAAATTAGCGTTAGCCAAACATTTAGCTATGAATCTTACCTGTCCAGGAGAAAATCAGCAACGTTGGCGTCTGTCTTCAAATTCTTCTCCGCTTTCAGCCGTCTCCATCTATCAAAAGCATCTCCTATACAAATCCTTGTTTTATTTCGGACCTTGTCACGACGTAACTCGGATTCATAACGAGGTCTTTTAGGTTTTGGAAAGCTAGACATTTTTTCATCCAACACGTTCGTAGCGGCTGCTGCGATAATAAGAGCCGAACTGGCAACCCGGATGCCGAAACACTACTGACTTCGTGATTGGGAGATAGGTGGAGGGTGGCGCTTCAGGCCAAAACACGAAATGACAACATCAACATCAGTTGAGGGCTGCAACTCCTCTTTTTTAACGGGAATATCCTGGCTTGAGTGCTGTTGTCAGTGACATAAGTATTTGAAATGAACAGGATTTTTAAATGTCTGTTGACATATCGGGGTCATTTTATGATTCGTTTTATTAGATCTCTTACATACGGCTCCTTTAAATGTCTTTGTATTTCTGTGTTATTTTTAACACAGTCAGATAAGTTGAAATGTCAGAGAATTTAAAAAAAAGAAGGAAAAATCCGGTCATTTTACAGTGCTTTAAAACTCAAAATAAGTGGAACGGCAGTTCAAAGGCACTTCATAAAAAGGAAGTCAAGCTTTCATTTGAAAAAAAAAAAAAGTAGCTGTTATAGCTGGTGGCAGCTAAACCAGCGATTCATAATGGTGTCATTAGGAGAAAGCAACGGAGAACAGATTGTCTCCCTGTGGCTGTCTCCATCTTTCTTAGCCCAGAGAGCTTCAGGTGAGTTTATTATTATTTCTGATTTACTGTTTCTGTACAGTGTGGTAAGTATGAAAATTCACGTCTGTTCTTTGAGACACAATGTTGGGTTTCTGTGAGGGAAGTGGAGTTGTCAGGGAGAAAGCTTGAAAGCACACTGTACAGGAACACATTAAATGATGGTAAAAGTATGAGTTTGATACTATGTTTGAGGTCCCAGCTGACCCATGAGCATGCTGAATCACTGCTAATGATTACAAGCTTTGTCTATTCTTAACGCATCTGAAAATAACTGGTGCGATCTTAAATTTTACTTTTACAAAAATGATAAAACTTCAAATGACTTAGTGCGAATAATCAAAATAGACATATGTTTTAAACAAAAGTACATTGCAACATCATTTTTTGTTCTTTTGAAATAAACACTACAGCATATTAGATTCTGTCAAGAGGCGTCTTGTAGTTGGACATGCATGTCAGGCAGCAGTTTCCTTTTGTAAAACAGAGCTTAATGAACAGAAATGTGCTGCAGTAGTGCACAACACAAATGAAGTAGATAAGCTCAAATTAAAGAAAAAAAAAAGAATGAAAGCAACAAAGAGAATGTTCCACTTCCCCTCTCCCGGCGTAAAAGCCTGAGCTGCAGAGATCAGAGCGCATGTAGGAGAAAAACACCACAACACTGAGTGCACTGAGGCATAAACAGATGTATGACAAGAAAAAAGAGTTTTAAATACTATACAGACATTTAAAGCAAAATGTACAGAGAAAGAAAGGAATCTTATATTCACATTTGCTTTTTTAATTGCAGTATGAGCCCAAAGATATTTCATGATTTTTCTCTTTAGTTTCATTACAAAAATTCAAAAATATTGTATTGATACCCAAAGGGAAATTACATTGTTGCAGTAACTGTCATGATTTAAGTCTCTTCATAGATTTATTATAGATGGCTGTGGGCAGGAAGGATCTCCTACAGCGAACTGTGTTGCAGCGGATCTGAAGAAGCCTCAGACTGAAGACACTGTTGCTGAATCATTGTGTTGTTGAGAGGATGTTCAGAGTTGTCCATGATGTTCTTCATTTTATGAAGTATCATCCTTTGTACCATCAGCCCTAGAACAATCTCCAGAACAGAACCAGCCTTCTTTATCAGTTTGTTCAGTTTCTTTAAGTCGCTGGCTCTGATGCTGCTCCCTCAACAGATGACTGCAGAAAGGATTTCACTCTCCATAACAGACTTATAGAAGATATACAACGTCTTACTGCAAACACAGAAGGACCTAAGAGTCCTTAAGAAGTAAAGTCTGCTCTGTCCCTTCTTATAAACACCATCAGTGTTGCGTCTCCAATCCAGTCTGTTGTCCAGGTGAAGACTGACGTATTAATTGTTCTCCATCACCTCCACTTCTTCTCCCGTGATGGAAATGCTGTTTGACTTGTTCCTGGTCCTCCTAAAATCCACAATAATCTCCTTTGTCTTGTTTACATGTAAGATTATTTATTCCAACGCCAAAAAGCAGTCCACCAGTTCCCTGTACTCAGTGTCATGTCCACCACTGATATGTCGCACAACTGCAGAGTCACCTGAGTATTTCTGCAGATGACAGGACTCTGACTGGTACTGGAAGTCTGGTTGTACAGAGTGAAGAGGAATGATGAGAGGACACCTTAGCTGAAGGTGCTTGTTTGTTTATTCAGGTGGGCCAATAAAAGTCTCTTCAGGACTTTCATGATGTGGGATGTTAGGGCTACAGGTCTATAGTCATTGGGAGAAGATGAAGATCTTTTTGGTACTGGAACAAGGCAGGATGTCTTCTACAGAATAGGAAACCTTCTCCTGGCTCAGGCTGATGTTGGTTGAAAAGGTGCTCTAGACCGCATAGCCGGTCTGCGCAGGCTTTTAGGACTCAATATCAATATCCGGGCAGCAGAAAAGGTGTTTCACAGCAGCATGTCCTGGATTACACCATCTGTTGTTGACAAGTACTGCAATTCCACCACCTTTGCTTTTTCTGCTCCTCTTCATATCTCTGCCAGTATTGTCTGAAATCCAGCTCCTTGATATTTCCCGCTCCCACTTGTAAACAACACTCTAGTTGTTATGGTTACTCATCATAACAGGTGGTAAAAAAATGAAAAAGTAACCAAAGAAAATCGCTCAAAATGCAAGCAAATATTGACAGAGCTACTGCAACAAGCTGCCACCAAGAACAGTGCTATTACCTTTATTAATTAAAATCCATTTTTTAGATTTCAGGCTTGCCACACATTCAAAAGACAGCTGAGGACAGTAACACTTGCCACTTTGTAATGATTCTTCCCATAAAATTCATAAGCAGTTCAAGCACTGAATATGGAATATCGATTTGTCTGACCACAATGTACATTTCCATGGTGCTGTGTGATGATCCATCCCACATGTCTCTATGTTCAGAGATGTTGATGCTCCTCTGGACAAGATTAACAAGATTAAGGCTCCAGCTGACTAAAGTTTTAAATGGTACAGATGAATCTAGCCCAAAGTTATACATTTGTCCATGAGATTATGGGCATGCGGTGCTGTGTGAGGAGTTGATGGTTGTCCTCCGTTCACTGTACTTGTTTAATAACATTATGCACTGTTTGGGGACAAATTGTCATTTTGAGGAAAATGGTTTTGAAAAATCAGAAAAAAGCAACACAAATGAACTTTTTTGTAATTTTTAGCTCAGAGGGTCCCCCCCCAGGCATGTAGGTTAAGTCGCTGTCCAAGCTTTACTCCTGTTCAGTCTCTTGCTCAGTCACTCTTTCGTTTTCTCTTCCATCATTACTGTCTTAGGTCTCTTAGTCTCCCATGATGTGATGCCCACTGTAGCTCTGTGATCTACTTTCATTCTTTCTTTTTTTTTTTTTTTTTTAACGAGAGACAAAATACTGTAAAATGACATGCAGTTGTTGGAAGAAATGACCAGGGTGGAAATCCAAAGTAACATTGTGTTTTTTGCTGGTAGTAGGGATGGAAAACTGTGAGACCCACACAACATGACAACTGAAAATAATCAATACTTTAAAACTGAAACTGATATTTTACTGTGGAACTGCTTGGTGTCATTTCAATGGTTTTCTCATGTATTTAATAACAAACTGTAGCTTTTATACGGATCAATTCCGCTCAGCGGACTAACTAGCTCCACGGAGTCCATTTGTTGCACAACTAAGTTGATACAGAATGTTGTTCCAAGAGTCCCTGTCTGATCATCTATGCACATTTACTGTAACAGGGCCGGCCCTGATCAATTTGGTGCTCTGGGCAAGATTTCCAGTAGGCAACCACTTGCATCGCAGTAAATTCCACTGCCAGTGTACATATACTCACAAGAAACTGAATAACTTTGTCTTTGACATTCTTTTATTTAAATAATGCATTCATGCATGATGTAGACTTTATTGTAAAATATTCAATGTACTTTTTCTGATATGCAAATTATATTAGTCATAATAATTTTAGTTTTATTGTCATTACAGTGAAATGCTAAGAATGCAAAGACTCAGTAAACTGCATGAGGCAATGTTACGCATAATGACACAAGGATGTGTACTTTAATACTGATGAAAAGATACATGATAAACACACTGTAGACAATATCAGCTGTAACACAACAAACAGCGAGGCTGACAACTGTGAAAAAAATGAACAGGATTTTGACTGACTGTTAAAAGCTGGGAAACGTGACTTAACCACGTCAATGCAATTAACTTCATACACCTGCTAAATAGATCTGATGTTTACACATTAGGCCTGAGGAAGGTTAGATAGGGATTGTTACATTTTCCATTAAAGGACCTTCCGTAACATTAACTGACGTTAAAACTAACATGGTGTTGGCTATTTATTGATGCTTTGATAATGATTAATGATTTTATCAATCATTCTGCAACAGCAAAATAATATCACTGACATCATCTTTACTTTACGTACCTCTGTCTCTGTCTTAAGGCAATTAAATGAACCTTATTTATTAAAAATAAATTATTTTTCACACACATTTAATCATCATGAACTGTACATTTCAAAACAGAAAAATAAATAAAAAAAAGAAACTAACCAAATTTCCCACTGGGCCCAAGAAAGAAAGATGAAAGAAAGGCTCTCTCAGTTTTAATAGTGCCTGAAGTTCCATTCAGGTGTTGAAGTTACGGCCGTGTGCCGTTAAGCCTTTATCTCTGGCAGCCGCCGGATATTGTCCAGGAGTTTCTTCCACTGCAACAGCATGGGACTATTGTGGGATTTAAAGTGAAATTGAATGTTGTCTTTTGTACCCAGTTCAGTTACCAGGTTGGGAGTTTGAAATAAGAGATAAAACCAGGAAATCACCAACAAGGACTGAACAATGATTTTCTCATTTATCACCTTGAAAGATCGTTTTCATTCCAATTTGTTGCTAGATGATCAAAAATAAAAGCGTGGAATCCTCTCAAAGGTTTTCCTCTTGCTTTACAAACACTGTTTTGTTGTCCAAAAAAAAAAAAAAAAATGTCACGGATGAATGAATATGGACGGCTGAATTATTTAAACACAGCAGTCTGCACATGGTGAGAAAAACATTAGAAAACACTTAAACCAGGAGTACAAGAACATTTAAAGCAAACTGTTCCTGTGATGTTTCAGAGAAAACAAGCAAAAACCATTTGAAAAATGTATTGGGTTTTTCGGTATTTCAGCAAGAGGACATTAGTTATGCAAAGTTTTATTATAGTTTTATTTATAGTTTCTTTGTACTTACTGTTTCATACTTAATGTTTTATGATTCCTTTTCAATTAGATTCATTTCATTCAAATCCAACTTTTGTTTTAAGGGATTAAAAAAAGATGTGCTTTCCCTATAGCTACAATGCTTCATTTTAGTTTTTTATTTATCCATTTTTGTTTGTTTTTGTTTTGGCAGTTTGAGAATGTTGCTTTAAAAGAGGCACTGCATGGAAGAGGGAGGTAGGTCAGCGGGCAAAAAGGTCCAACTTTTACTTGCATATAAATGGATTTGTTCCATTGCAAAGAACTATAGCTTCTTTCCATTTTTCCACCTGAAGTCAGTGTTAAAACACAGGGTGTGAAGTAGTACGAGCTCTACCTGCTTAGCTGTGGAGACGGCGCTCTGGGAGAGCTAAATGTGTCAAAGCAGCCCCCTACACTTTGTTACAGCGACTTCAAAAGCAGATAATCTAATTAGGCTCCTTTCAGACACACACTTCCTTCTATAAATCTGACAGCTGCTGAATGTGTCAGCCTCATGTCATCTGGGTATTCTGGTCGTTTTTCTTTAACAGTCACAAGCCAGTGTTACCTAGGAGAGAAGCCAGCAACACGTGCTGCATGTATGTCTGTTAACATGCCACGTCTAACATGCATGTCCTCGCATTAAAAGACAGGCAAGTACAGAAGGGACTTAATTTTGCATGAAATCCCACAGGTTGTGTCACTAAAACTGTTTTCCTATTTACTATCACTTGCAGTTTTTTTTTCTTTTTAGGGATCTGAGTCACATGAATGAAAAAGAAAAAATCAGTTTCATGTTCTCTATAGTCAGTGTTGACCAGACAAGCTTCAATTGTTCACTTTAGCATGACAGTGATCCATATTATTGTTTTAATTACTTTTCTTTGGTTGAGAGCATATCTTTGGGTGCCTAAAATGACTACCAAATCAAAATCTATGGCTGAACACAACCCTGTGACTCAACTTAGGGGAGCCTGACTCTGAAAATGTCATTCAATGACTCATCAAGATTTCCTTGGTGCTGTGATTTCACAGACCCAGATCCAGAGAAGAATTATTGGTCCATCCAAGGGTCCACATCTGGCTTGCTAAACTGTCAACATTGCATAAGTGGCAATACTTGACAGAACACTAGAGGGTGGGGGGAAATTTCTGTTCACTTCATCAAATAAAAAAACATAGAGCCACGTATGTATGCATGATTAGGTGTTTTTTGAGTGACAGCTACATTAATGGTTATCTCCTATCACTTTAGTTACTTGGTACATTCAGCGAACTTGACGTGTGAGCTATGAAGAGATTTGAATATGATGTCACTTATTCAATCAATAGCACTTTTAGTACAATTAAAATGCAGCACAAAGTGCTTTACAAAGTAAAAACAGTCACTCCCACCCATTCGCCCACCCCCTTCCCCTTCACCCCTAATCCCTATCCATGATAGAGCATTTAATCAAAGAAATAAAATATATGGATACACTCTCAGAAACAGGGGTACAGTACGAGTCCTTTTTTGTCCCCTGAGGTACAATCTACACAAATGTACCCCCTAGGGTTAATTATTGGACCTTAAGGTACCTATATGTACCTTTTTGATGGTCCAAAAGGTACATATATGTACTCAAGTGGGTACAAAAGGTACAAAAGGGTACAAAACTGTACCTTCTGAGGGTACTGCCCCAGTGACAAGCCATTGTACCTCTAAAGGTACAATTCTGTACTTTCTTTTCTGAGAGTGTAGAATAGCTGGGCACAGAAGAACCAGAGAGGAAAACACGATCACAGGGAGCATTGGGAGGCAGGTGTAACCCAGCTGGAGGACAGACTTCTTACCAGGGCCATAGCAGCCACCACCCTCCATACAGAGGGCTCTGCTGAGGAAACACTGGGGTTAAAAAAGACATAAATAAAATAATATTCAAGAAAACTGGATAAGTCAACAGTAACAACACATTTTTATAGGGTTAGGACCCAAATGCAGGACGGCAGGAGGCAGTGGTCAACAAAAAGGTTCTTTTATTTACAAAAACAACAAAACGTAACTGAAGGATCCACCAGGTAAAGAGACAGCAGAAACACAGGGAACACTCAGGAGCTGAGGATCACAGAACGATGGACAGTAAAGATGAACAAATGAACCGGCAAAGCAAGAAGCAAAAGACAAGACTCAAATAAACAGGAAACAGAACACATGGTACCCAAAAAAGAAACAAACAGAAAAAAAAAACAGAACAAACCAGGACCACAGAGAAGAAAACCCAGAAAGCAGCAAAAAAAAATAGAGAAGCGCTGAGTTAACCTAACCTGATCGCTCACCTAATTAGTTGTCAAATGCTCCTCTATTTGTTCTTTGTGTTCTGTTAGGAATAAAGTATGGATTCATGAGATCTTCACATCATTGAATTCTGTCGTTTTTTTACATTTTACACAGCATCCCAACTTTTTTAGTATTGGAGTTGTTTGTCGACATGAGCTAAGCTCAGCTAAAATACGTAGCTAACTTGTGGTAACAGTTAAATCACATTCCAACTGAATCCAGAGTTGCTCGTTCCACTCATTTGGCCCATTTTTTTGGATTAACCGAGGTAAGGCGGACAGACCTGAAATCCACTCTTCAGAAACCTATGGTTTATGTCACGAAGGGTTTGTCCAGTTTTTTTTTTTTTTTTTTTTTAATACAGTCTATGGATCTTTCTCACCGTTTCCTCCCCCAACTTCACATCATCCTGCAGGTGATGTACCTCTGAAGTTGATAGTGCAAAGCTGGAAACAAGGAATTCAAAAGTCTTGAATGGTGGAATCAAATTGAGCAGCTGTTGTCTCCTAAAACTGAGAGAACAGGTCCTAAGACCTGTTGAGCTGTATCCCTTTGGTATTTTGACCAAAGTATGCCAGACATTTTATTAAAATCTCAGAAAAAGAGCATAAATCACCTATCATAGGTATACACAGTTCTCTCCAATTTCACTCCTTTAAATGATAAGAAGACATTTTTTTTCTTGTTATTATTGTTATTCTAATGTGTCAGAGTTCAAGGTAATGTCCTCCATCAGAATGTTAATTATGATGAGCAAACAAACCTAAATTAAAACACAAATGAAAGCAGCATATCTCTGTACCAGAAGAGAGAGCCAGAGAATGTTCACAATGCTGGTTAAAATATTTTTTTTCAAATTGGCTGAATGACTCTCTAATGAACGTTTTCAGCTGTTGTTTATTTTGTGCACAACCTTGTTGAGGTGTACATAGTTTGGAGGCAAATGGAGTATTCAACTTTAAGTACCAATTTTAAGAGGAATGTAGCTGTATGAATGTAAGCATGAGAGGCATTTGAAGTTCTTCTCCGCAACAGTTACAATAAAGTCACTTTTCTTGAAACACTCTGAAGTCTGTGAAAGACACCATCTCCTCTCTGCATTTCACCATCTCTATGGTTACCTGCAGTGTTCAGCGATATGAAACTCTCTAAGGTAAAAGGCTTCATTTACTTGTTCGTCAACAATGTTCTAATTTTAATCAGATGAGCAGCAAAATGTACAGAACAAACTCAGATTCATGCTCCCCGTAATGATTGTTTTCAGTCTCCAACCATGGGAGGAAGATCACAGACTGAGTCATCTGATTCTGTTCTGTGTAATAATACAATGACTGGTTTGTCAGTTGATCAGAGGGCATTTTGCTAATGCAGCATCAAAGATAAAATAAATTGAGAATATTGAAATGGAGAATAAAACTAATTGTTTGGCCCGTGGCATCAATACAGTGTCCAAACCTGATAAAAAAACATTTACCATTTTCACACATCTATTTTTATCTTGAATGTGCTACTTTCTGGCAGATTTGGTGAGAAAATCGCTGCCGTGGGACTCACTGGATGTCAGAGACTCTGACAACCCAGTTTTAGAGGCATTCGTTATCATTAGCAGGCTGAAGAGAGTTTCACTGTGTTGCTTTGGCTTATAGATTATATCAGACCCCAGACTGATCTGCTTAAAATGAGTCATTGTTAAAATCAGAATTATCTGAAAAAAATCACCCCTTTTTGTAACGATATACAACACAGTCTTATCACTTTAATTAACTCGACTACAGCTTCTGATACTATTGTGTTGGGGAAACGGCCTAAGATTATTTTGTTTTTGTCATTAGTAATTATTAAGACACAAGTATCAGTTTCAAGCGTGTGTCGGTCTGTATTTGTCGGTCTGGAGTAGATTTGTATGAAGCTTGTAGAGCGGAAAGTCGGGTTTTGAATCTGAGTACTGACCTTAACAACCTGCATTCATCACAAGGCACAATTCAAAATGATGGCAGGATAAAAAGTATAAATACACAGTAACTGATATACAGTCATGGAAAAAATTATTAGACCACCATTTTTTCTTCACTTTCTTGTTCATTTTAATACCTGGTACCACTAAACGTCATCATGTGACTAAAACAGACAGAAAAGAAAACACTGAATGCATAAAAGCAGTGTTTTTGGCAGTACAACGCCATAGCTATTGATGTAAAAACTTAAGTGATTTAGGTTATAATCAAGAAAACCATGGAAAATGGTGAAGATATCAGCTCTTAAATAAAACTCTTATGAGCAATCTTTGTGGTTATCGTTATGTTTGTCCAAACAAATGTACCTTTAGTTGTACCAGGCATTAAAATGAACAAGAAACTGAAGAAAACAAGGGTGGTCTAATAATTTTTTCCATGACTGTATCTGTAGAGAAGCATCGAACAATGTCAAGGAACAGTTTTTTTTTTTCTGTCAGGCACAGAAAAAAGTATTATATCATATTACTATTTTAGCATAATCAGACCCACAATCATTTTGCTCTAATTGCTTCACTATATACTGGCTTTAGTTTATAATGTGAAGGCTTAAAACCGTTTGCTTTGGCAAATGTTACAATAGTACATAGTAAGTTCACAGAATAAGCTCAACAAAAGAGAAAGTATCATTCTTGAACAACAAAAAATGTTAAATTAATTTCTGTAACAAATACAAAAAAAAAAACAGATGCGTCGAACAGATTATTTTTGAACAGAATTATAACACTATGTGGCCCAGCAATGGACTGGCAACCTGTCTGGAGTGTACCCCGCCTTTCACCCAAAGATGGCTGGGATAAGCTCCAGAAGACCCCCGTGACACTGAATTAGGAATACATCTGTAAAGATGATGAATGGATAGTTGGATGGAAAATGATAAAAGGACTTCATCTTTAAAACATTTTAAACTTCATCTAAATGGGCAGCACTTGCAGATGTGTGTCATCTGGAACACCACCGATCATAGTTTTTCTTTTCTTTTTTTTCATGAGTCTTTTGCATACTAACAGCCCTTTGTCTATGTTGGCTCGCCTGGAAAACCCGGCCGAAGGACAAAAACGAAGGCCAACCAGCTGATTGGAAGGCCAAACTGGCAGCCTCCCCGGCTGCCGGCTTGACCCCCGGCCAGTTCTAGCCAGACTTCTCCTTCGAACCTTGGCACTTATTATGCATAAACTGTGGCTTCATATAATAGAGCCATCATTTTAAAAATCTACACATAAATTGTGGTTTTATATAATTTTACCTGATGAGGTACATAAAAATTCAACACAACTACAGTTGTCATGGGTGTGAATTTAGCTGTGGAGGCCAAATTCTTCTTCTCCTTCTTCTTCTCTAGGCTGTAGATATATTTATTGCAGCTGTATGACCGAATATTTTAACTTGGAGGTCTATGGATGTTGACTCACTTTTGGAGCCAGCCCCCCAGCGGTCATTTGAGGAACTACACATTCTGCCATAATCGATGTTGGCAACAGTTTGACAAGCTGAATGTAGCACTTATATTCACCACAGAAAATGAAATACATTTCATAAACCAGTTTGAGATACAGACTTATGTATGTAGGTTTTTGGAGATTTCACTAGCAGTTACTCAAAAAAATAGAGTGGTTAATTTGAAATTTCACCTCCCAAGCTCACAGTCCAGTGGTCGTACACTGCAAATTATTTGGTTCTTACCAAGAAAAAAAATACTTACATTTAGAAGCGTTAGATATATTTTCTTGTTTTAATTATTACTTTCTTATTTTTAAGTCTCAGTATAATCTTATATCAAGTAAAACTTTACTTTTTTGTCTCAAACAGGCAGGGAATCCTAAAATGAGACAATTAACACTTAAAATAAGATGTATTACATTTTTCCTCCTCCTCATCTCTCCTCATCAAAATAAATATTGTTTTAAGATTCAATAACAAATTATACCTTTCTTAAATCTAGAAACAAGTGTTCCTACAATCTTAATTTAATAAATCTTACCAAGTGAAATGATCTTGCTGCATGGACAGATTTTTTTCACTTGTTTTGAGTAACTTTTTCCTTAGTTGTAGTGTTTTTATCTTGTTTGAAGACCTGCTTTTTTTGTAGTGTATGGCCTGCTCAGATATTAAAACCTTAGGCCTGTAAATGCATTTATTCTGTTGAAATGCTTTGTTTCTTTCTTTGTTTGTTTTTTTAATTATTGTGATGGGATGTGGTCTTCCTTCCTAAGAATCATAAGTCATACGTGCTGCCTGACTGCAGTGGAGTTTGGAGTAGTATTTTGTAATGGGGTGTATCCATTACTGACATCCACTTTGTTTTCCATGTTGTGTATTCTTTCGTTTAGCCAAAGGAGATGGACTTTTCTCTCATGTATCTTTATGTTCAGTCAGTTTGTTCAGTCAACCATTTCTTTAATTACCTTTTTTGAGTACAGCTGTGTTTTAATTGTAATCTCATATAGCCTACTCCATTTCTTTATTTATTTATATGGAAAGTGACTGTGCTGTGACAGAACAACAGGTGTAATTTTTTTTTTTTTTTTTTTTGCAAACCACTGTGAGCAAGATAGGTTGGAACAAAGCAAGCAAGGACGCTTATGTTTCCGTTTTTAGGGCTTCCGTGGTTACAACTTCATAAATTACAAATGACATCAGGTCAGGACAGTGTGTCTCTACTGACTCCCACAGCTTCCTTTTTGTGTTGTTGAGCGTTGTCTCTAACCTTCCAGTACTAGATCAGTTTCACCAACTGAGCAATTTTCATTCATTTTCATTCAATCCCTGGAACAGCAGGTTGATCCAAACCAGCTGGGAGAACAAAATAAAGCAGAAGAATTGGTTGCTGCTGGGTCTTGTGAAAGCCCTGAGCTTCGTTGTCTGCAGATGCACACAAATACTCCCTTGCTATGAATGAGTTAGTGGTGCTTTAAAAATCGCATTTTCACTCATTAAGAATGTGTAGTCATCCGTGTGACCATATGAATCCATGCACGTAGCCTGTTTGTGCATGTGCATGAGCGCCTCCTGTTGCTACTTGACTGGAAAAGTTGTGCAAATGACTGAGTCATAAACAACTGCTGAATTTCAGAAAAAAATGGTTTGAACGACTCACTGAAATTACAAGTTATCTTCATGCAGTTTTAAACTCGGCTCAGAGACCAAACTTTTAAAGGGGTATATAATCAAGATAAAAAAAAAAAAAGAAAAGCCACAGGAAATAGATTTTTATGGCCAAATATGAAGCCTGAACATATTTCAATCACTGAGCTGTTGAGATTTGTGGGGTATGATGACATCACAGACCTAGATCAGAGCAGTATTGTTCATTTTTCCTTTCTTTCTCCACCCAGCTTTTCATACAGTTCCTCTTTTTGTATTTGCTGTGGCCAGAAGCGGGTAGTGAAAAGCTGTAAAACCAATTTCAAGACAGGCACACTCTGCAGCAGAGGAGGATGGAGTTGAGGCAGGTGGCTAATCCAGTCCTCAATCCCCTGAAACCAACAGATGTGCATGTCCTTGCACATCTGTTGGTTTTAGCAATGAGGTCTGGGGCTTGTTTTAGAAAGTGGGTTATGTGCAAACTCTAAGTATGATGAACATGAAATGAGTGAAACTCTGGGTTTCAGCAGGCCATCAACTGAAATTACCTTAGCCATCTTCATAAGAGCCGATGGAGGTATTCATCCAATGCTTAATCTCCAGGAAGTCATATTCTCTCACAGTCACTCTCTACAACGTAAAAGGGAATTGCCTCTGAAATGAGCAAAATTATTATTCCAGAAACTTAATTTCTGTTTCCTACTGGCAGTTGGACTTGAAAACACACAATTAAAGCTACCAGTTCTTTATTGTACAATAAAAGGTGTAAACCCATAATAGTGCAGTTTAACTTCTGCAGAGTGTGCTGTCAGATGACCAATACTTTCTAATTGCGGGGGAGTAGGAGAGAAAAGGAAAATGAACAATTAATCCAAAGAGCAAAGGTCTCAATGAAACTTTAAACACTGAGCACCCAAAGGAGTTCTCCTGTTTTTCAGATACATTCCCAAAGCTTAACATAATAAAGCAAGAGTTGAACTTTCCAAGATATTCAGAAGAGTGGTGGTTTTTGAAAAGGTCCTGTTAAATATTTCAGTTGCTGTGGCAGTGCTCTCTGAAGACATGTATTTGAACCAATGTGACCCACTCAGTGTGAGTCCAACAACACAGGCCTTTAATTTCCAGGAACATTCTGCAAGATGAGAGTCATAATTGCCAGCTTCCTGACTGCTAGAGAGTTAACAGTGTAGCAGAATGTTAGCTTGACCCATAGACCCACAATCACAACACAAATCAGAAATCTGCCAAGCTGAACAGAACTGGTTGTTCCCTTTCATTTAAATGTTGCTTCACATGAATGATTTAGCTGTATACATATGTGAAAAGATAACAGATTTTTTTTTAGATTGTTCAAAACTCTAGACTCGTTCAATTGAAAATCCAGAAAAAAAGAAAATACAAAAACATGAAAAAGGAATGCAGTGATCCACCCACTTTGACTTACTTTTTTAAATTTTCTTGACAGTATGAGCTCAAGATACTCCATGCTTTTTCAAAAACGTAATTTTATGTTGATATACATCAATTTTCCGGCCTGCAACGGGGTGAAAAATGAGAGAAGCAGGACATGAAAGAACAACAACAACAAAAAAAAAAATACATTATTTGAAACAGGTGATGTCAATAAGTATGTATTGATCAGCAGCCATGAAAGGCAGACGAGCGCCACTTTGAGAACAGATGCATGAATAAATTAATTAAAATATTCAGGGAATCTTTCAGGGTGTAAAGGGCAAGGGGAAGCCTCAGGTAGACACCCATGATCTTTAGTTCCCTGAGTCAGCATACAGAACCAACATAGCCAATATAGCTGCATGAGCAAGGGATTGTTTTGGAAAACCTTTGTCAAGCACTACAATAAGGGGCTAAACTCCCAAAGATCATTAAAACTGTACTGGGAATAAAGATGCCTTATGTGACCTTTGTCCAGTGCAATGTCTAGTCATTCTCAAATAGTGGAGCGCAAGCCCTTGGGGGGCGCTCTGCAATGCTGGAGGGGGCATGTGACCCCAGGAAAACGTGCTTTTTTTTTTTTGTACTGGAATGAAGTAGAATTGTACATATACTACAGCAGGTGGCATTGACGCTCTCATTGTCGCAGTGTGCCCAGGGAGTATTAGCTAAAATTGAGAAGCACTGATCTAGACCAGAGATACTGAAATAGATGAACCTGTGGGCCACATTACAAAGGTGTCAAGGGCCCAGGGGCAACTTAATAAAATTACGACATTAATGATACTTGAATAACTTCTCACTCTTTGATTTGCTTTATTTACGCAAAATGTATCAAAGTACAATGTGCATGCACAGAATATGGAAATAAATAGGCTGCATTTGTTGCATTTCCTCGACATTCAGCACAAAACACAAACAACTGTATCCAAACTGCACAAACTACAGCACATGTAAAATGTCTGTCTGCCTAAAGATAGACAACCCAGTCTCAGACGTCTTTTATAAAGTAAAATTAGGAGTTATATGGCTGACTGAATAAAAAAAATAAAACAATCTACCTGAAAATAGCTGGAAGTGAAGGAGTATGACAGTCAAATGAATGGCAGTTGAGTTTCATTATTTAAATTAAAAAAAGAATTCTGTCTGTTTAGCTACTTGGAAGTATTTTCAGGGAATAGGGATACACAGAGTACATGTCTTTCATTTGGATTGCATTACTTGGTCTATTTTATGTCATGGCTGAGGTAGGATGTCTGAAGGCCAGCTCTGCGGATCAAACCCCGAACTGTGGCCTCCCCGCCGAAGGCTTTTGGCCCTTCACAAAACAAAAGCTATTTATTAACCAAAAGACAAAAATCCAAGAAAACTAAACAAATCGACAAAAGTCATCCAAACTAACACAGAGATCAAAAAAACAGAAAAACACTCACGACTACAGTGCATCAAAAACCAGTGAAAGAACTTACAAGGTGCAAGACCAGCACAGACAGGGGAGATGACGAGACTTAAATACACAGGTCAACAAACGAGAGGCAGGTGCAGGGGATCAAGGTAACGAGTAGGGAAGGAAGCAAAGCTAAAATAAGAGCTAACAAATAAAATATAAAAATCTGAGAGCAAAACATACTCTCTGCCCATGCCTTCGGCCTGGTGGAGGACAGTAAATCTAGTGAGACGGGTGGCATGTCTTATCCTTTGCAAGCTTACTGAAGTCGGGTGTATGTGCGGTGAGTGTGATGTGCATGAATGATTGAGGTGCGCGTCTGTCAGCCTGTTGCCCTTCTGATGCTTAATCAGATTCACTTGTGGAAAACCCTGACTTCACAAATATAGGTTGATCCAAACATTGTCAAAAGATAAACAGCAAGACTCTTGCTGGTCGTATATGGCTATGTTGTTGTCATGGCTGTGCAATCTTTATTCTCTGGCTTTGCTACCAGGCAGGAAAGTCGGTGTGGAAGCGTGCATGCTTACTTTCATAATGCTGCTTTATATTTTCCAGCTCAACAACCGTCACTGTTTGCACATAATGGTGTTGCATTTGCATGACATGGCAAAATAAAATCAAAATCATCGGTCCATTTTGGGTTAAAGCATCAACCTTAAGGTGCTTGTTGAGGCTCATGTTGATTCCTGCTGCTCTGAGTGGAGTCAGACAAGTGAGTCCGTGATGTCTTGACATACCTCACCATGGTTACGCTGTACTGCTACTGTAATATTATTATATTAGGCATTA
The DNA here is from genome assembly GCA_018398805.1 of Hirundichthys speculiger. Classification (NCBI taxonomy): domain Eukaryota; kingdom Metazoa; phylum Chordata; class Actinopteri; order Beloniformes; family Exocoetidae; genus Hirundichthys; species Hirundichthys speculiger. The sequence continues at coordinate 1,003,694 of JAGFBZ010000105.1, forward strand.
TTATTATAAGCATTATTATTGCTTATAATAATGTAATTAATGATAACTTCATTTAGATTTTTCCCCCGATTTTTTTTTTTTTTTAGTTTAATGGACTGATTGGTGGGCCAGTCAAAATGGGCCCACGGGCCAGAGTTTGAGTATTACTGATCTAGACTATCACACAAACAAATCACTATTCTGGGTTTCTTTCTCTCTCTCTCTCTCTCTCTCTCTCTCTCTCTCTCTCTCTCTTTTAGAAATAAGCACTGTGGGCTCCAGACTGAAGAAGAAAAAGGCCATCTATACTGTCATCAGTAACAAGTCCAAAAGGCAGGTATGAGGCTGTATCAGTGCCCTTTGCAAAGGTCATTTACACTTTTGTTTATTAAGATTCCAGAGCAACATGTGCTGTGTCATTTATTTTTTTGTTTTGTTTTGTTTTTTTTTTACAACAAGACAATGTAAAACTATATTTTGCACATCCAAATTCATGACTGAGAAAGAAGAAGGCACACGGTACTGGACTGACCTTCCTGCAGTCCTGACCTGGCCCTGACAGAGAATATGTGGAGAGTTTTCAGATGAGAAATGTCATATCTACAACCGCATACTGTTGCACACCTATAGATGTCTTTGCACAAAGAATGGACAGAATGAAAAGCTTCAATGCTTGTTATCCTCGATGTCAGAATAGAGATTTGACTGCCCAGTGAAATAGCTTGGTCTCAAAATGTCCACAAAGAAATGAAAAAGTCAAAGTAAATGTCACTGAATCACTGTTTTTTTTTTTTTTTTTTGCTAGTTTGTTTTGTTTTGTTTGGATTTTCTTCATTGCCCAAACTTTTTTTCTGACTTGGGGTTTTAAATGACAATGATGCAACTATTAGTAACACAAGAGGGAATTCATCTCTTTCTAGACACTGTAGTGGTTTACCCTTGTGTGTCACATTATAGCTGCTATCGTGTCAATGGTGATTGGAAGTGTGGGATGGAATAGCAAGCATGACACTGAGTACAAAAATGATGACAAAACTGAACAGTAAAAGTCAAGATCACTATTGAATCTGCCTTCATAGCAGTCACACATGATCATTTTAAATGCAGTAATTCCAAGGTCAACCCGGAGCCGGTCCCTGTTGCCTGTTAGTACAATTAACAGTATAATAGAAATATCTTCAAAATAAGAATTACCAATAAAGCTGTCACTCCAAGAACCACAGCCCTAATAGAGGCTACCTGAGCACTGCAGAAGATGACGAATATGGGGACAACACTCACACTCATCCGAAAGCTTTGCAGACCTGTACCTTTCCTGTCTTCCCCGCGCTAGGTAGCTTCCTCCGGTTATTCCAGGCAAAGTAAACAGGATCACCCACACATGTAGGCGTCAGTGCTGATCTCCTCCTTGACAAAATGAAAAGAACATTGCCTGGAATTTCTAGTGAGGTTCAGCGCGTTCAGAACGTCTATCTTGTCCTTCCTCTCATGCTGAATTTGTGCCTTCCATCTTCTCTGCACAGATATCTTTCAGCCATTTTACCCACGTCATGCTAGCCATGAAGGGATAGACGTGATCTCCTCTTTCCATCATCGTAATAGTACACCATGGCTGTTTGACTGAAATTACTTAAAGTAAATGATCTGTATCATGTGTTTTGGCTTGTAGCTCTACTAGAAGTGGTCATGTCAACAACCAGCCCTAAATGCAACCCATTACTGCTACCTAGCGGATAAATATAGCAGCATTTCGCAGTTCTCTGTTATACATACAATCATTTCATTCTGCCTGAAGTGGTACATAAAAATTTGCCTCCCCATACAGTTGTCTTCCATGTGAAATTTAGCTGTAACCTAGCTTTGTACCACGCTATTGATATGTTTATTTTTGCTGTAAAGACATCATTTTAACATAGTGGTCTGTGGAGACTGACTTACGTCTGGAGCCCATCCCTAGTGGTCAGTCGAGCAGCTGCAATTTTCCCTATTTCCAGAATGAGTACGCCATGCGTGGCCCCTTAGGTCATCTTTATTTTTGAACCAAGAGACATGGATTTCTAGGTTGTCAGCTATGTTAGCTTTTAATACCCAGCTTGGTCAGCAAAGTGGATTCATAATTTTTTAACTGTTCCTTTGACAGGTATCCTAACTCTTCCCCGTTTACTATTGAATCATATCTTTGGTCATCTTCAGCTTGAGCAAATAGATTGTAATCGAGATTCAGGATATAAATAATAAACTTTAGATTTTTTTTTTTTAAATTTCAGATAAGAGTCAAAGATTTGTTGAGGCAAAGACCTCATTCATTATATAGCCAAGCTTTTCACTAAAGGACGAACACAGATGAGCAAAGTTACAGTTGGGAAGTGCAGGAGGGAGCAGGGGAGATGAGGCATTAAACATTGAAACTGAAACAACCAAATGAAGCAGTAAACACAGAGAAAAGGAAATGATTCAGCAACACATCGAGTGTGTTAACTGATGGGGCACTCTGTATTCGACATAATGGACAGAAAAGATTTTGTGGAAAATAACAGACTTTGTGTCGCTGAATTAAATCTGAATTAATGCTTAAACCCATCAATGGTTCCAACTTTTGTGTAGAATATACTCATGCTAATCGAGTGTAGAAATTGCTACAACAAGTGGCTGGAAATTGAAAACCATTGACAGTATAAACATTTATTTACTGAACAAAACAGGATTTAGGCATCCTTTGAGAGTCTGGTAACCCAATCAATTTAGGGCCAAGCCACAGTTGCTGTGTTCAAAAACTGTTTAAAACAACAGCAGACGTCTCTGAGGAAAATGAAAAACCTTCTCCACTGGCAAAATAACTGCTGCAAATAAAAATGGTCATGTGATTCAAGTCCTTGGCACTGATCCATTGCAAGTATGAAAATTATTAGCTTGTCATTTTGTAAGAGAGAGTACATGCTTTGGAACCGTAAAGAAAAAGAAGAGATAGCTCTGATAAATAACTCCATGGCTGTGCTCTTTTGACACCAGTTAGATTGTACTGAAATGCATAAAATTGTTAAAGAATTAATATTATATTTGTGATACGTTGCTGGTGGTCTTGATTGTTTTAGTGCAATAGGTTAGTTTTTCCCAGTGAGAAATCAAAAACTTTTAGAAGCTTCTACTTGTGTTTAAATGAAAGGATCATGTGTTTTTGGTGTCATCTTATTGCTCGGATTAAACCTCCAAAGAGCTGATAAGAAGCTTAATATCCAAAAGTTTCTACAAATCTCCTACATGTTAGCTGTGAACTCAGCCCATGCTCATGAAGTCAGTGTAATCTGTGGCATTTCTGTGCTTCAGGTAGCCCTATGATACACGTTATTGTTTCAAATTTGCACTATTCCTCTGAAAACATTCTGAAAGCTTTCCACATTGGAACAACTGCTTGCTGCTTATAATCATATCATATCTTATTATACAAAAATACAACAGCTCTGAACATATCTTGCTCTCTTCAAACCTAGTGGAGGCCAAAGCATCCCAGACACCAGAAAGTGGGGTAAAGAGGCTCCCACCCAAAGACCTCCCTTGTATAGATTCTCTCTGCAAGGATCACACTGCAGGATTACACACGTGGACAAAATTGTTGGTACCCCTCAGTTAAAGAAGGAAAAATCCACAATTCTCACTGAAATCACTTGAAACTTACAAAAGTAACAATAAATAAAAATTTATTGAAAATCAAATAATCAAAATCAGCCATCACTTTTGAACTGTTGATTGACATAATTATTTAAGAAAACAAACTAATGAAATAGGCCTGGACAGAAATGATGGTACCTCTATAAAAGATTGAAAACTATTTGACCAGAGTGTGATGATTAACTCAGGTGTGTCATTTAATTGACATCACAGGTGTTTCCAAACTCATAATCAGTTAATCTGCCTATTTAAAGGGAGACAAGTAGTCACTTTGCTGTTTGGTGAAAAGGTGTGTACCACACTGAACATGGACAACAGAAAGCGAAGGAGAGAATTGTCCCAGGACATCCGAAAAAAAATTATAGACAAACATCTTAAAGGTAAAGGCTATAAGACCATCTCTAAACAGCTTGAAGTTCCTGTGACAACAGTGGCTCATATTATTCAGAAGTTCAAGACCCACGGGACAGTAGCCAACCTCCCTGGACGTGGCCGCAAGAGGACAATTGATGACAAATTGAAGAGACGGATCGTTCGAATTGTATCCAAAGAGCCCAGAACAACCTCCAAAGAAATTAAAGGTGAACTCCAAGGCCAAGGTACATCAGTGTCAGATCGCACCATTCGTCGTTGTTTGAGCCAAAGTGGACTTCATGGGAGACGACACACCACTGCTGAAAAAATCATAAAAAAGCCAGACTGGACTGGAATTTGCAAAATGCATGTTGACAAGCCACAAAGCTTCTGGGAGAATGTCCTTTGGACAGATGAGACCAAACTGGAGCTTTTTGGTAAAACACATCAACTCTATGTTCATAGACTCAAAAACCAAGCATACGAAGAAAAGAACACCGTCCCTACGGTGAAACATGGTAGAGGCTCAGTAATGTTTTGGGGCTGCTTTGCTGCATCTGGCACAGGGTGTCTTGAATGTGTGCAAGGTAAAAAGAAATCTGAAGACTATCAAGGCATTCTGGAGAGAAATGTGCTGCCTAGTGTCAGAAAGCTTGGTCTCAGTCGCAGGTCATGGGTCTTCCAACAGGACAACGATCCAAAACACACAGCCAAAAACACCCAAGAATGGCTGAGAGAAAAGCGTTGGACTATTCTAAAGTGGCCTTCCATGAGCCCAGATCTGAATCCCATTGAACATCTGTGGAAGGAGCTGAAACATGCCATTTGGAGAAGACACCCATCAAACCTGAGACAACTGGAGCAGTTTGCTCATGAGGAGTGGGCCAAAATACCTGTTGACAGCTGCAGAACGCTCATTGACAAATACAGAAATCGTTTAATTGCAGTGATTGCCTCAAAAGGTTGTGCAACAAAATATTAAGTTATGGGTACCATCATTTTTGTCCAGCCCTATTTCATTAGTTTGTTTTTTTAAATAATTATGTTAATCAACAATTCAAAAGTGATGGCTGATTTTGATTATTTGATTTTCAATAAATTTTTATTTATTGTTACTTTTGTAAGTTTCAAGTGATTTCAGTGAGAATTGTGGATTTTTCCTTCTTTAACTGAGGGGTACCAACAATTTTGTCCACGTGTGTAAATGCAAGAACAATGGAAAATCCTGGAACAGACCAATCTACAGTTAACATAACGTGATGAAACTGTAAAAGTCCAAAGAAGCTCTATTATATGGTCATGAAGCAAGCTAGTCATGTTCCTCTAGGCTTTAACTGCCCACACACAGTCTTCGTGGATATGTGGGTAGTCAAAAGGAACCATAAATGCTGAGCATACGGGAAAATAAGAGAATGAACTGTTCCACATGACTGGTTCTGTCACCCAAACTGTCGGTTTTATTCAGTGCAGCTGTGGCGACAGAAAAGAATGGGTCTGCAAGACGAATCCTGCAAGATCACAATTTGATGGCTAAACTCTTCAAGAGCTTTTGAGATGATCAGACAATAGCAGAGCAACACTCAGCACTATTTTTAAGATTATCTCCACGGGGATGTTATGAAATACAGAGCCATCTTCACTTCCAGCCTTTACATTACTCTTGTGACACAGCAACACTGCCCCCTGCTGGTGGAATTATAAACAACATATCCCATCCGTACATGCAGTTCACACCATGTTCATGTATGCTGCTGCTCTGTTAGGAAAGGAAGCATTAAATGTGCTTTGCTCAGAGCTGACATGAGAAGAAGCACCAAACGAGCAAAGCCGTGTCATAAATCTATTTACTCATCATGCTGGCTTTCCTTAAAGCCAGCTGGCGGGGTGCACTCTCTTTGTGTGATCCCATGTGTTTAATGGTCATAAAGTAATTGACAGTAAATCACAGACAATCCTGCAACACTTTTGAAACCATAAACAAAGAAGAAGCTTGAATTACATGTGATTAATCTCCCATGTTTTGACATTTTGTTTAATGGTTTAATAAATAAAGATTTACACTGCTTCATCCATGCAGTCAAATGTACTAAAAACGAGTTTACATATGTGTGAAAAACTTCAGGTGCTAGGAAAGACAAGATAGACAAGGCTGCATCCTAAATGTTTTTCACTTCTTTACTCTGTTTCCCTCAATAAAGGTCACTGCTTTGCCAAGCAGAAACTAACTTGCAGGGAGGAAATGCAGGTGAAGCTCTATCAAAAATGTATGTGTGCTACTGAGGAGATGGATGCGTACTCACTGACACAAGACACTAGCTTTACATATGGGGGGGCCAAGTCTGGCCTAAACCCAGAATAAACACAAGTAAACCTGAAACCTCTGGCTGATTTTCACTTCCATGACCTGGCAAATTCCATGCTTGGTTTATCACTGATGTCATATTTTCCCTTTTAGTCAAGGATAATTGAGATAAGTGTGTCAGCTCTCGCATCCCCCATTACCGAAAACGAAAACATGGCCACCACAAACATGATTTGCCTGGGTCAGAGAAGAACGGAGTTTTAGAGCTCAAGGATACGTGTCTCGACTTGATCTGTCTAGACAGACGTGTTCACTGGAGCCTTACCCCTCCCTGTCAGTTGTTCCCATTATTTTAGCTTAATCAAAGTAACCTTTCCCTGATGCTAATCAAAACCAAACTGACCTTGTTCTTGCCTTGGGGAAGATGTGATTTAAACATGAGGCATTTGAGCTGCCTAATGACCTATCTTTCTCTCCACGTACATCTCTGATATGCAAATTAATGCAGTGAGGAACTCCCAAAATCTAATCCGATCATCTGTTCTGTGGTGAAAGTACAGAGTCTCTAATTTGAACTGTAACTGTTATTCATATGAATAATAAGCCTGAGTGTGCTTTTGTAAATGTTTTTTGTCGTCAAACTTGTAGATTGAGAGCGATTTTATATCCAAATACTAAAAAAAAAACAAATATCTTTTAAAAAAGAATGTTTCATATTTTCTTTGAAAGCAAAGTACATCTAGTTTGGTAAAAGAAAAAAAAGCTTATATATATATTGATATCAACCACTAGATGGCACTGTGGATCCTCATTCAAACAAGACGTCTCTGCTTCATGAACAAGTCTTTTCTCCATAAAAGGAATCACATAAGAAAACACATTTTTCTCTTATTCACATATATATTCTCTGACAATTAAGTTATCTGAAGCCATCTAATTACCTTAAAGGGAAATACAGTCTCAAATCTGTGAACTTTAAAAACACTAAAACAATACACCATGGTGCTGTGTGCTTGAGCCTTCTTTCAATTTGATGTAAAAGCCAACTGAGGTCGCAGGGAGGTTTTCATGTTTAAATAACAATCTTTTTACTAACATGATCAGGTTTTAGCTTCTCAGTTAGGCCAGTATTTATGAAAACAGTTTTCTTTTGATGTTTGGTTGACAAGTTTCTTTATCTAGGTTTCTAAAAAAAACATGTTCAACGTTCAGTCAAACTATAAGAAACATCTAGACACACGAAATGTAACCTGTGACAAGAGATGGGTTTGCTTTAAAGCCACTCTATGTAAGAATAACACCTCTAACTACATGGGGTTGTATAGATCTTCGGTGTTGACAAAAACACTCTGATAATCGTTGAGAACGTCACATCTGGAGACTTCGCCGCCTTTTTTGACTGAAAACAATCCATTTAATTGAATGGCAGTCAGTGCAACTTTTGAGGGGCTTGCTAAGACAAAAAAAAAAAAAAAAAAAAAACTAAGGTGTTGTTTTGTAGCTCTTTGGTTGCCAAAATAATAAGGCCTGTCAGGTAAACATGTATATAATGTTGGTGCTGAGCTACGATCACCAGCATTATTTAAAAAAACATGTATCTATTGTGATGGAAGAAAGTCCATTCAGCCTCCATCTAACTGAACAAATGATGCCACTGAGTGACCAGAGACGCCCCCCCCCCCAACATCTGTGATGACCTTATTGAATCTCTCTAGGTGGTGTACTTCAAACACTGTCCTTTAAATGAATCATCACATTTAACTGCTATGACTTTTAACATCAGAACAGATTACTTTTTTGACTTACGATGTCATATCTGTCCAGGTCCCCATTTTCATTGTGTCTGCGGATTGCCTGAAGCCACAAATCTGTCCTTTTACTGTCTTCATTAAACAAATAAGCAAAAACACAAATTGAGATCTTTTTTTTTAATGCTACCAGACAGCTTTCTGGGATGATACCACTCATGTTTCCAGCTTCCCGTCAGTAGTTGAAAGTGTTTGTTTTCACCCATAAAGAAGCAGAGTCATGCCAAAGGTAGTGACGTGAACTACAATACTTTGCTAATGAGTGGAGATGGTTCACCACATCTTGTAATACCACTTGCTTCCCACAAGAGGTGCACTTCATTGAGTCTTGCACCAAGAGATTAAACTTCTCGTGATATTCTGCCCTTGTGTGTAGGTATTGCTACATAGATTGGCTTTTTTGAGTCTTTTGACTAATAAGGAAGACCGACCTAATAAAAAAGAAGAACATAACTGAAAGGCAGTACCACTGAATTCAGAATTAGACAGTTAAATGATATTTTGATGGTTTTGGGGCATATTTTATCAGTGTTCTAAGGATGAAAATCAAAATTTTGTCAAAAATTTAGTATCATCATTAAATTGAACTACCAGATTTCACTACAGGGATGAACCTTAATACAACTTGTTCAACCAACAGGGTTAATCCATCCTTTCCACTTTTCTTGAAAAGATGGACATTTTAAGGATTTTTTTTTAATGGAGTTTCTTAAGCCACTGGCATCTGAGAATGTTTGAAAAACATTTTTTAAAGGAAAAAAAAAATCTAATCTCATCTCTGCAGGCTGCATGAATATAAGTGATTTAAATGATCATCAAACTGACTGACTGGGACTATATACATGATTTGAGTTACAGCATCCTGTCAGAAGTGCAGCAACGGACTTAGGGTCCCAGTAATTTGTTAGTGTTGATCTTGTGATATACTCAGAACAATGATATTGATTACTCCTTAATAAATCTCACGCTGTAAATGTTTTATGTGCGCCACAGGCTTCTGTGTTCTTGGGGGACACATCAAATAAATGATCACCATAAAGAGTAGGAGATGGAAAATGCTGAAAGAGAGCTTTTGCAAGGTAATGAAGAGTCCTTCTGTGGATAAGCAGAGGACCCCAGAGGAGCGCTTCTTCCTGTTGCTGACTCTGTAAAGACTTTCCATTTGTTTAAGTATGATGTAACACCTCCAGGAAATATGGTATAAACTACTGTCACTGGCAATTTTAAAACGGATGGTTTCAATTATTTTCAGTGAGGCTTCAGTTAGCATTTAACATCATTGTAATGTGGCAGTATCATATTATTGTGTCAAAGGTTTATGCTTTAAGGGTGCCACAAGAAGATGAAGATGTAGCAAGTTAACGTAATACATTTGTTTAATTTAGAGACCATTCAATAATTCTGTGTCAGAGGAGAAAAGAAATTGCCAACAATATAACTATTTTGAAACTGAACACCAGGACAGCATGAGAGCCTGTTGAAGAATATTTTCCTTGGTTTTAAGCAAATAACTGAAGCGCTGCAGATGTAAGCCGCTGACTTACATCTAGTGGGATCCAATCCAGAGAGAACTCTCAGTTGATTAATTAGACAGGGTCCAATTGATTCAGTCTCGTGACAGATCCTGTCGGTTAGATTCTTGGCTTTCGTGCAGGCTTTTCTTTGAAATTTAACTTTTCTTCAGCCTGAAACAAAAACCAGAATAAAAATCAAAATTCTTCATCATTAATGATCCTCATTTTTTTTTTTTTTTTACATTTCAGAAGAAAAAATTTGAGACAGGAGATGAAAAAAAAACTCAGCATCAACATACAGCATTTCTTCATTTGGAGAAAGTACGTATGACTCTAAGTTGATTTTCCTTAAGGACCAATACCGACCCAGATTAAATGGGGGCCACATCAGAAAAAGTGGTTGCGTACAAACCTGTTGTGAGACCCACAAAAGTGCGTAGTAACCACTGCCACTCCTTCTCTTCACCCTACCCCCTTATTCCTCCCACCCAACAGTCTTCAACAGTGACTGTAGAAATAACGTACAATGTGCTACTGTAGCTTTATAACCTGGCTGTAAATATGAGCATTTGTTAGGAACAATAGTTTATCCTGCTTAGCAATCTACAACAAATCTTGCCAGTACTTCATCATGTTTAATTGCTTTAATTGCTAAACGTTGTCTTGATTGGGGGGAAAGGCAACCCAGTGTTGACCCTTATTTTATGTGTTTTCTTTGCAATCAGTTAGAGATGTGGTGCGGCAGTCCATCTTCCCACAGGCTCAGCCAGGGTTCTGTATGGCTGCTCAAACTGCTCAGGTCAAGGTCCAGTCAGGAGTCTAGAAATCACTGGAGTATTCACACTAAGTGATTGGCAAGTAGGAGGGAGTAAAACATTCACGATCTGACAGTAACTTGGTCTCTCAATTGGTTTCCTAACCACAATTTGTTAACAGAACACACGCAGAAAATAAGTGTAATCGAGAAGAAATAGTAGTGCAAGCTGTTTCTGGTATGATTGTTGAGACCATGAATGGAAAAAAAGAAAAAAGTAAGGGATTTTCACACGTGGTCAGCTTTGTCTGGGATTGTCTGGACTAACGAAAGCAAGTGGTGAGTAAAAAAAATGACTCTGCAATGCGCTTTGGTGAGCATCTTTGATGCATGTTCAAGTTATTCACACATAACAATTGAACCTCCAGCTAGTCTGCAACCTCAGTGACTGGCAAATCAGACTTAAAATCATGTAGAGTGAAAGCAGCCTCTAACAGTTATCCAGTACTCTCAACAGAACTGACACTCAAGTAGAAAATGCCCTCAGCTAGTGTAAAATCATCTTCTTCATTTTAATATATGAAGGTAAACCTAATGCGACAGTGATTTATATCACCACTAGTGGTACAAAGTGGTATTACAAGGCTCGATGGTCCATCTCCACTGCTCAGCAGTGTTTTCAATGGCTCTGCCATCAACACAGTGGATCTATGGCTTTAACATGTTATCACAGAGTCGTACATAAAACAATCTTGTAAGTGACAGTTTTCTCAGAGGATGGAAGACTAAATAGAAAAGATGGGAGTTTTTGCTTGTTTTGTTTGTTTGTTTTTTCCTATATAAATTCTTAAGCATCATCATCTGAATTTTGACTCATGTGATAGGGTTTTTATGTCCCCAAGCATAAGAAAAACAAACATTGAAAGAATACATTCCTTCAGGAGGGGTCACAATTTATCCAAACTGCAATTTCAGATAAAGAAGAAATATGATTTTTCTTTTCTTCTGCCCTTTTCCATTTACATTTTGTCTTATCCACTGCCGGATTCAAATACCTTTAAACTTGACATTCTAAAATAAATAACAAAAATAAAGAACAGCCAACCCGTGGACTACACTTTATCAAATTAGGAACGGATATGAAAAACAACTTTTAGAGGTCAAATAAAAAAGGTACAGCCCATAGTTTTACTTAAGTGAGACAGTAAGAGACCTGAAACTGATAAGAGATTGTTTAAAATCAGTTTGGTCCTGGTGTCATGCTGTACTGCGGGTTTTATAATAGGCAATTATAGGCTTCAAATGTTGATTTTCCACATTTGAGCTTTTCTATGAGCCCCCTCTCTCGAGCTGAAATATTCTTACAAGTGTAAGCTGCCGCCGCTGGCCATCCATTAGTTTTGAATGTCTGAGCAGTTTGATGTAAATTGAGGCCGTTAATGGCCTTATTAAGATTATTGTGCGCGTAGCCGCATGACGTCACGCCCCCCGAGCGCTGCGCCTCGGGCTTCTCAGTTTCTCATCACAGTGGAGGACAGTCTGGATCAAATACAGGAGTTTTGTCTTTCCACCTGCCACGCAGAATGCTTTTCCCCACACACACACCTTTTGTGAAACAATTTACAGCTTTAGCTGCATTTGTGGCTATAATGGACAATCTAAATATTATTCTTCCCTTGACTGAGCTGAACTGATTTTTTTTTTTTTTTTTAAGAGTTTATTGCCTTCGAGTCTTTTTTCCCTGCTGTGCTTGTAAAGTTTTTGTCCTTGGACCCACGGACTCTGTGGGATCTGTTATAAACAGACTATTCTTCGCCCGTCTTTATGTCCGCCTCGTTGTTCCGCGTCTTTACAAAGTCCGGTGTTTGGTCACGGAGTGGTTCCAGCCGCTGGACGACCACTGGGAGCCCGACTGCTGGATCTACAGAATGCAGCGTCATTTCAGCCCACAGCATGTGCAGCCTGAGGAAAAGTGGATCAATCTGACAACTTCTGTAGATATTTTGTTTTAATCGCGGGGGGAAAAAACATATTTAAACCCTGGAACCCTCCACGATGATTTTAACTTTAGTCATCATATTGTCCTCCTTGGGTAAGTGGCACCTTCATCTGTTGAATTATTGTGTATCATTCTGTCTTCATATCAATAAAACCTATGATAAAAACCAGTTAGATAATCTTAAGTGTCAGATTCAGATCGCTAAAGTTGTGACAAACAACTATACAACAAACAGTGTTTCCAAATGACTTTACGCACAGCGCGCGGACCGGTCTCACGCGGTTTTTGTGCCTCGCAGGTTCAGTGTTCACCTTGAAAGGCGACAGCAGCTCAGGGTCCCGATCCGTCCGACTGGACTGCGTAAAGGCCAGCGAGCAATGCCTGAAGGAGTACTCGTGCAGCACCAAGTACCGGACCATGAGGCAGTGCGTGGCGGGCAGGGAGAGCAACTTCAGCTCGGTGACCGGTCCCGAGGCGCAGGGGGAGTGCCGCAGCGCCATAGAAGCCATGAAGCAGAGCCCCCTTTACAACTGCAGGTGCAGGAGGGGCATGAAGAAGGAGAAGAACTGTCTCCGGATCTTTTGGAGCATATTTCAGAGTTTGCAAGGTATGCGCCGTAATTCAATGTGATGGAGGGATTAAATCCTGAATTCAAACCTGCGCGCAAGAACGTGAAGAAATAACAACAGTGTGTATTTAAAAAGCCTGTCAGAAGGAAAAAATTCATTTTGTAGAGTGTCAATACTGGCCAAGGTGGAAAAAATGTAAGTCTTTTACTTTTTTCTTTTTTGAATCGATAGATATTGTTATCGTTAATAATATATTATTCAATGGGCGTTAAATATACCCAGATTCAGACAAATCTGAATCACTATAGATAATGCAAATAAATAAGTCAGTTTTTTATATTCAGTTTGATTTTATATATATATTTAAAAAGGATTTATCTCCTAAACTTCATTTAATTTATTTGCCCCCCCCCCCCCCACACACACACACACACACGTACACACACATTCAAAGGATCTAAATCTTCCACAGAGTTGCTCACATGCTGAATTCCACACCTAAATTCCATTTGTGCCAGTGATGATGAGTCGTTGAAATGTTTCAGGTGTTAGTAGGTCCCATCTTTCCATCTTCCAGCAACAGTACAGGGTCATCATCATTGCACTGGTTTGTTTCTAAAACTCTCCTCTCATACTCCACTGGGGCTAAGTCACTATATGGCGGGCTGGCCCAGTTCAGCATCTGTGCCTTCTCCTTCCTCAGCCGTTCCTAATGTCTGCAGAATGTGGTTGACATTGCTTTGCTGAAAATGCAGAGAAAGGATGTCGTTTTGAAGGCAGCACATGTTGCTTTAAAACCTTCATGTACTCTTCTGTTAATGCTGCCATAGAAGTGTGAGTAACGTTTGCTGTGGCCACAGAAACAACCCCATGCCATCACAGAGGCTGGCTCTTGAACTTGTTGATAACAAGTTGGTTATCTGGACCACACAGCTTCCATCTCTTCCAAAACCAATCTGGAATACTGGTTTGTCTGACCACAGTTCAGTTCCACTGTGAGCAGGCATGGACTGGCCATCGGGCGTACCGGGCAATGCCCGGTGGGCCGACGCACATCTGACGCAGGTATGTCATAAAAAAAAAAAAAAAAAAGTATTTAGTTTTTATTGACCGCGACGGTAAGGACCGGCACTCGGCTCATAAAAATCTCCGGGGGGGGGGGGGCGGGGGACACGATGACACACAAAACAAACTTAAGAAAGAGACACTGACAGCTAATCAGACAAGCGCTCCAATGCTGCGCTTATGTTGAACGCAGTATGTCCCCGTTGTATGGTGGGCCGCCAGGGACCAAAAATGCCCGGGCCATTTTTTGGTCCCAGTCCAGCCCTGACTGTGAGTTGGCCCATAACACATGCTTCAAAGCCCAAAGACAGTGACATCATCTCTGGACCAGGTTATGATAATTCTTTTTTTACACAGTAAGGTTTTAAGTGGCATTTATGAATACTGTTCTAAATTGCAGTGCTTGACAGAGATTACCCATAATCCCTCACCCATGTAATTATGTCAGATATTGATGCGGAGCAGATCTTGATGCAGTTCCATCTGGAGATTGGAGATCAGTGTCAAGCGTATAGCCACGCCCTTTACTCATGGATATCCCTCCAGTTCTATTTAATTGCAGAAAGAGAAATGTGGAAATTTCTTCAAATCTTGCTATTAAAAATTTGGATGATTTTTTTTTCATGCATTTGTTGACAGTTTGGATAACTTCTGCACATCTCTGTCATTCAAATACCGAGCCTTTCTAACTGATCATTTCAAAATGAATATTTGTAATCTCATTATTATTCCTAACTAGCCACCATCCAAACCTTTTATCTATTTATTTATTGAATGTGCCTGAAATGCATGAACTGATGCATTTTAACAGATAAACTGAAGCTTTAATTCCATGGCTTTACGCCATCGGCAATATAATTAAAGTGACTTTTTTGTATTTATTGCCTCACCTTTTTATGCCTTTGGACTGGAAATGAAAAGAAAATGTGATAACACTTTAAAGTGAGGTACTCAGCATTCCCTTAGTTACTAGGGAACAAAATAAAAACTAACTGATAGTTAACAAAGAATTTGTTAACACTAGTTAGTAATAGTCAGAATATCTTATCAAGAAGAATAACTAATCAGGAAAATGGGAATTTTACTTTATCATCACTAGCATCTCCCTAATAATTCCTAATCAAAGTACACACAGTAGATATAGGAGTCATTCTATTTTTCATCAGTCAGTAAATGAGTACTTCTTATGATGGGAAAGTAATTTTGAAGTGGTTATGTAATGCTTGACTTAGTAGCTCCTCTGGACTATTACCATGACTGAAGGTGGTAAAAGACAGCAACGAATGCTCAAGTAATTAAAGCAACACGGAGGACATGTGCAACTTTTAGTGCTTTGGCTTCTCCTGTGGATGGTGGAGGTTAGGTTGCTTTTACTACGCTGTCTAAAATTTACTTTTGTTTGGTCTCTTCTTCAATCACTCTTTCAATTTCTCTTCTTCGAGCATCATAGTGGCCTCTCCCATGATGTCATCTGTAGCTCCATGAACTAGTTTATCCATGTAGATGTGTAAGCGATATGCAGTTGTCCAACCAGGACGAGAAGAGGAAGTTACTTTGTCTGGTTATAGTGGACACAGATTACTGCTGCTCGACAATGTTTTGTAAAAGAAAGTGAATTGTCTTTCCAAAAAAAAAAAAAAAATGAAATCGGTACTTTAACACAGGGGTGTCAAACTCTGCTTCATCCCAGGCCACATCATCACCATGGTTACTATTAAAGCAAAGGGATGGTTATTCTTTACTTTTCAATGAGCTGTGTTGTCATATTTTCATCTAGTTCCTGGATTAAGTCTAGGATGGTGTTTCTTGACAAACTGACATTAAAATCTTGATTTCTGACAAAGCTAGCTCAAAGCTCAACATGTGCCGATTTAAAGATGTATATTTCAAAAGACACATGAAGTTTTGGAGTTTTGAGAATTCTTGGTCCTTTTGATGTATCTCTTGGTGGCTAAAGTGAGCTTACCTAGCTCCTTAAATGGTGTCGATATGCCACGGTGCAAAATTACAATTTTTGTGATCACGAATTTTTGTTCTGAAATGGTGAATTTCGCAATATTATAACTAGGGCTGGGCAAATTAACGCGTTATTATCGCGTTAACGCATTCATTTATTAACGGGGACATTTATTTTATCATCAAAAAGTGGTGCGTTAACACATGTTGCTCTCAAAACAAAAGCATGTGAGCAACATGTTGCTCACATGCTTTTGTTTTGAAAAGGTCTGTTACTGACTGCTGCGGAACCGGAAGAGAATTTGCAGGTAAACTTAAGGAAAAGCTAAAACAGACATGGAGAACGGTAAAAATCCGTTAACTTTACAGTTTGGGTAGCAACTCAGGTAGCAATATTAACAATTCTGTCTGAAAAAAAAAATTCTGGACTGAAATTGCCTGTTTTAATGTTCTGATTGTGCTGAGCCACGAATCATTTTGTTGGATTTTGTTCGAAGACTTTTTTTTTTTTTTTTATAAAAACAGGATGACATTAATGCCCTGGCAGTGGCCAATAAGCTTTATTTTATTTTACATTTTTTAAGATGAGATTTACACTAAATATGTGTTACTGACAAGTGCTGATGTTAAAAGTGTTTGAACAACAAATGTTATGACACTTTAGTTCATATGGCAGCAGAACATTTAAATAAAAGTGCATTTTACACTACTTTTGAATTCATTATTTGACTCCGCGTATACAATGCGATTAATCGTGATTAATCAGGGAAATAATGCGATTAATTGCGATTTAAAAAATTTTAATCGTTGCCCAGCCTTAATCATTAAATAATGTTTAGTTCACAATTATTCTGATTTGTTCCCCAAGTGTTATTTGATGAGTAAGCAAAATTTGGTGTACCTTATTCTAAAATGTTACCAAAAAATAATGATTGTCCATGTTTTCATCTTGTATAACTGTCAGTGGTGAAACAGAACATCGTATTTATTCTTAAACTAAAATAAACATCCTTCTTTATTTCTGAACTTGAGATCGCCTTGTCTTTTCTATGAATGTTAGTCAAACTGCAGTGGGCAGATTTTAGCAGCCTGTAGGTCCATGTCTAAAGTCAAGCATGTAACATGTATTTAGGGCTAGCCTGGCCATTCATCCTAATTCTCTTCTTCTTTGATTCAAATAATTAGTCTGTTACTTCTGGCCTAGACCTTAATTTCAAAGGAAGAGTACCAACAAATGCAGAAGAAGCTGTCTCTGGAAGCCACTTGGATAGGTATACAACCGCTCAGAGAAACGAGGCATATGGTGTACGCAGAGTGACGACTAGACTAGTGTCAACTAGTTTGGTGTCTTATGTTGTGTCAACATAAGACAGAAAATGCAGAGCAGTGGAGTAAAAACGCAAGTAAATAACTGCTGTCAGTTTTTCAGTCCACCTCCACCCTGTTATTTACTGTTTAGTTTGGTGCGTTCTATTCTAGTAGAAACAGCTGTGAACGATGGCATCAGGCCCATTTCACAAGAGAAGAAACTTTGCAAGGCAAATAGCTATGGCTGACCAGGCAAATTCAGAGCAAATGTGCACTTTAATTAGAGTCATTTTTAGCTCTACTTAATTTTCTTATCGCTACAATAATTTCATAATGCTATATATTCATAAAAGGGTCGTATTATGCAGTTTATTCTCAGATTATATGCTCGTTCACAGCAATAATAATGCAATGTGAAAATCACGATCTCTTACAAAAGGAGCGCAACAATTTGAGAGAAGATTTGGCAAATCTTTCATGGGCACAACCCACATACTCAACTCTGTAGTTCATCCCACAAATACAGGTTCCTTACAAATGTGGCACCAGTTTAAAAAGGAAATAATCAGGCTTTCCATCCGTTAAGATTTATTGCCAAGAAGCGTTGTTACAACAAATAAATAATCTAGCAAAGACAGATTTCCTCACTTTGTGTGCTTAGTTCAACTTTGTAGGCCCTATATGAACAAATACACACACAATTTCAAGCACCTTTTATTGACAGTTTCTGTTTCTCCCCACAGGTAATGATTTATTGGAATACTCTCCGTATGAACCAGTCAATAGTCGGCTCTCAGACATCTTCCACCTGGCTCCCATCATCGCGGGTAAGAGGCTGGTTTTGTGTTCTTAAAAGTTACAATTTGGACATTTCCTAGTGTCAAGTCAGACTACACATTATTGATATTTCTCAGTTGCACTCAGCTTTAGTCACCACATCACTGCTGCAAATCTGTCACTATATTTGACAACCACTCTTTCCTATCGTTGTCTGGTATCAGGCCTCAGCTTTCAACAGCCATTATCCATCACAAAAGCTTTTATCTACATCTATGACCTACAGTACACAAACCAGAGTCATTTACTATATTTCATTTTGAGTCCTCAAAGCGATGATGAGCGGTCCGTATGTTTTTCCACCATCACAGTTCTAATGCAGAACAGATCATTTATGTGGTAGTTTTGAATTAATCATCCTTTTAGAGTCGATTTTGTTTTGTTTGAGCTCCAGTAGCCTGTTAGGGATGAATGCCTGAGTTTGAGAAAACAGGACTGTATTGCCATTGTAAAGTTAAAATACCACACATGTGCACAACCATCAAAGGTGGACTTTGGAGCTTTAGTATTTGTCACACACATATTTGGATCTGCTGAGATCCAAGATAAACATTCACACAGAGGAGCAATTAACCATCTGTTTACATTCAAAAGCACTGATAGAACAGGGACAGTGTGACAAGAGCAGGTCTCTCCAGCAGCTTGGCTGGAGGAGGGCATCGTCAACTGGCCAGCGCCTGTTTCAGAAGAAAAAGATGGCCATTTGTTTCTCTTCTGTCCAGCCTGGCTCTCTCTGTTTCTGGCTCTCACTGTGATTGACTGCACTTAGCGTATCACAGCGGCGCTGCTCCGCATACAGTGGCACAATGCTTTACCGTATTTCGAATGCAAATTAAAGAAAACGTCAGTGGACTTCACATTTCTCTCCTGCACTGAAACAGTGGTGATAGCTGAGCAGAAAAAAAAAACTCTGAAGAACTGAAAGAAATTTACTCTTTTAAAAGTGGATAAGCCTTTAAGTGGCTTTTCAAATTTACTTCAGTTCACTTTTACTTGTATAGCACCAATTCACAATCAAGTCATCTCAAGGCGCTTTACACTGAATGCATTCTATGTTTAAAAAGATCTATATAATCCAATTGTATTACAATTCAGTCCTAGTCACTGTATATTCATGCATAATCCAGTTCATCCCAATTCATAATCCAGTTCATTACAATGGAGTTCAAAATTCAAAATTTGTGTAATGCAAATTCATTAAAATAAAATAAAAAAATAGCTTCGCTGAGGAACCCAACAGATTGCATCAAATCTTCACTTTGGTGCAATCCCCCAACCTGAGCATGCACAAGATGACCGTGGGGAGGAAGAAAACCTGATCAAAAAGGCCAAAAAGCCTCCAGCAGAACCAGATTCAGAGAGGATGGCTGGTAGGGGGTCTGAGATGACAGGAAAGATATACTTACAAGAAGAGGAAACACATCATCAAAGAGGTTATCCATACGCTTTATGGAAAAATTTGAAGGTTCTTTAAGATAAGAAGGAGCTTGGCCCATATTAGCTTTATATGTGAGGAGAAATTAAATTCTGTCCTGAATTTAATAGGAAGCCAATGACGGGAAGCTGAGATTGGGGAAATATTGGGGAAAATAACATTTAAAGGCAAAAGCAACTTGTTGGTATTCAGGTAATCATTTTACTGTAAGATCGTATGCTGAAAGCAATGTTGCTTGAATGAGACAGCAGACACCTTAATAATAATTTTAAAATAAAACGCAGAAGAAATGAAGATGTTAAAAAATTTGATTCACTTGAATTATACTGTTTAGTCAATAACTTAAATATCGAAAACCTGTATTAGACTTGGGTGCTGTTACACTCATTACAAACCACCCTGTGGGGTTTATGAGCAAAATAAATTGCAATCTACTGGAACTGAAGCTGAGATGCCATTTTAACGTAAAGCAGCGTGTAAACAGCCACTGGGGCCACTAAGGGAAAATAAATCACTTAATGGGTTAAATATCAGGATTCTATTTACCATAAGTGACCTCATTCCTGTATGAAACTAAGCCAGGACCGAGGTAATCCACAAAGTAAAATAATGCACATGTGAGTCAGGATAGACGGGCCTTTACTGTTTCCCGTGGGTCAGCCGTAAGGACATGATGCTCTCCATTCTGAATGCTTGTCTGTACCAATGTCTCTTTTTTCAAGGTCTAACTCAAATAGGACTGTGGTGTTGCTATGAGACTTATGACAGCCTCATTTGCATTGCCTTTTTTCAAAAAAGCACTAAATGAATTTTGGCAAACCAGCTACCTTTAGCCTGGATAATAATTTCTCAACTGACATGATCAACACTGTTTACTCTCCTGTATAACTATCACAGCATGGCGAGTGAAAGTTTTATCCAGAATATCTCGAGCATATGAGAGAACCTGACCCAGAAAAACTTGAGCAGGAGGAAACTGGACTTTTTCTTGTGAACTTGCTTTGTTTAACTCAAGAAGAAGCTTTTAGGATTTTAGGATAACCATGAAGTGGAAGACCAGAAGAGAGAGGTTGATTCTTTTTGTTTTATAATTGTCGATGGTATTGCTTTTTAAGGCCCTTCTGAATTGGCCAAACATGAGCCAGTTGATAATTATGTCCATTTTTAAACAGTTTATGGTGAACGTTGAATTTGCTGAGTCATTTATGAGTACATTACCCAAAATGTATCGATTTGCTTAACAAGACAGTCCCTCAGAGCTCCTTTTTTTTGTCCACAACCATTTTAACATGAAATCATTGGCCAGCACAGGTTTTACAAGGTCAGTTTAGGATTATCACAAAAATACAACCAAATCTTCATTAATTTGATGATAAAAACCTATGTTTGTCTTCTGTCTCGTAGCTGTGAAAAAACCTGGAATCTGTTTAATTCAGATAAAAACTCTCAACTGACTTGGAAACACCTCAGTATTCTCCCAGAGGATCTGAAGGATCCAGATCCGCAACCCAAACTGCAATTTAGCAGCTTAGCAGAAGTCATTGAATGGACGGCATTTCAAACAGTAGTTTACCAACCAGAGGTAAAAATGCCTACTGATGGTGCCGGAAGTAAAGACGGAGATAACCTTTCTCAGTGGAATGCCTCATCTGGAGACCATGACTGTCTTTCCAAAACAAGAGGATGCCGAACATTTGGCAACCTTCATGTACAAAAATCGAGGTTCAATATTGGTTTTTGCTGCACTGCCAAGTTCTGCACAACTGCTGAGAAACGCAAATTGGTAGATAATAGCAGTTTTCATTTTAGCTGTGTGCATTTCTCATTTCTCATAGCACTTGCACAGGTCGATGATGACAACACTAAGTACTTGCAGAATGCATGCAAACAACAAACACAGGCAAAAAAGCAACATAAATCCTGATGTATCCATGTGTCTCCCTCATATATCTGATCTCGTGCCAAATACCAAAGTGACACCAATACAATCTAAAAGTCCAACTCATGATAAGGTTTCTGTGTCCATGAAGCCCTGACATGAGCTTAAACATGAGTCACACCGATGCAAACTGGATGTATGTAGCTTATGTCAGCCACGTAGTATGAGCGTAGTGAAAAACAACCCTTTTTCTCACTCTTCAAACTGTATAATGTGTATGGCTCCCCTTCCTGTTGATTAATGTCTCGGCAACATTAATATCTCAAACTGAAAGGTATGACATCTGAACCATCAACTACTGGAGTGGTCTCCAGGAACAGTTGAAATTAAATGCCATGTCATTTACAAATCAATAAACTTGATCAATCCGTGGAAGTGCTTTTCTGAGAAGTAACATAATACCCTTGAGTAGACTGAGGAAATGTTGCAAGTGGAGTTCTCCCCTAAACACCCCATGTATAGATCTATAAAAATCTGCTGGTACGTTTGTTCCATCAATAATTAAAACTCACATCACTGAGCTGGATGCAAGTTCATGTGTGATTTCATCTTCTTGGTTCTGCTATTTGCAAGGAGATTTAACCTTATAAATCTTTTTCTCATCTTATTAAGCTACAAATTGGGGAAAATTTCTTCTTCAAAAAATGTTTCAGTTTTAAACTGGCATATTTCAAAAGTTAAAACAAAACAAAACAAAAAAAACAAAAACAAATCCCTGCTTTAGAAGAGCAGGAATCATTCTCAAAGAGGAAATTTCATCAGCACTGGCTCTACCAAAGGTTCCAAAGTCTCCTCCTCTCCTAGTCTAGCCTCATATCTCATCAGTTCTTTTGCTGAGGATATAGTCCAGTGAAGAAGAAATTATGCCTGACATAATGATTTTCCATCAAAAAAAATATTTCAGCAGCTCCAGTTGCCTGAAGCAACAGATTAATCCTCACAAGCATTTGTCCGCTGCCCCTGGCCCACTCTGTCTGAACATCGCACAAGCTCAACAGTCAGTGTGGTTATCAGAAGATGACAAACTTCAATTGTGCTGATCATTTTTGCACAAAAGTGCTTTTATCCAATGCCAGCAAATCAGCTGCAGGCATTTCCTTTCATGTGTTTTGCCATTTTTTTTTTTTGTTGTGTCCCTCTTCAAAAGTCCTCCTCTGTCCCTCTTATCAGTACATATACTGATAAGATTGTTTTCACACACACACATACACACACTATAGTTCCAAAAGTATTTGCTCACCTGTCTTGACTCACATATGAGCTTTAGTTCAGGGTTTGCTCGTCGTATGACGTAGGTCCACCCTTTGCAGCTAGAACAGCTTTAACTCTTCTGGGAAGGTTGTCCACAAGGTTTAGGAGTGTGTTTATGGAGATTTTTGACCATTCTTCCAGAAAAACATTTGTGAGGTCAAACACTGATGTTGGCTGAGAAGGTCTGGCTCTCAGTCTCTGCTCTAATTCATCCCAAAGGTCTTCTATCAGGTTGAGGTCAGGACTCTGTGCAGGCCAGTGTAGTTCATCCACATCAGACTCTTCCATCCATGTCTTTATGGACCTTGCTTTGTGCTCTGGTGCACAGTCATGTTGGAAGAGGAAGGTTCCAGCTCCAAACTGTTCCCACAAAGTTGGGAGCATGGAATTGTCCAAAATGTCTTGGTCTGCTGAAGCATTCAGAGTTCCTTTCACTGGAACTAAGGGGCCAAGCCCAGCTCCTGAAAAACAACCCCACACCATAATCCCCCCTCCACCAAACTTTACACTTGGATCAATCCAGTTAGACAAGCCAAACCCAGACTCTTCCATCCTCCACTGCTCCAGTGGCGGTGTGCTTTATACCACTACAACAGTGTCTGTGTTGCAAAATGATCCATGGTCCAGCTGTCTGATGCAAAAGTGATGTGGTATAAATATACAAATCAGAACGTTTTTGCTCAAATTTACATTAAATTTATGAGGTTTAAGTTTAATAGATGGTGAAAACCTGTTTGCTCACAGTGAGCATCTGTTAGCCTAGACCGCCATCTGAATTCCTCCCTTTTCCTCTAAACTTTATTGTATGTCTGCCATCCACTGCATTGAATTTAACCCATTACATACTACTATACACAGCAACCTCTCAAAACTCCTCCTCATATCTAATGACTCAAACCTTCACACAGCCCCACTTTAAAAGAAGGAAAAGAGTGAGCCTTTAAATTGTATCTCACATGGGTTTGTCCCAGTCCTTTTATCGTGCTTCTGACATGCTTTGATAATAATGGATAAAACATAAAGGCAAGGCCTAAGCATTTGCAGATAATCATCGTAAAAAAAAAAGGACAAAAAAATAAGTATTCTGGACAGACGTATCAAAGGCCTCAAAATTACAAATGCCTATTTTGGTGCTTTGGCAGCAGTGGAGATGAGAGTGCTGACGCCTGTGGCAGGGAGAGCAGCAGCATGGATGAGACAGTCAGCAGAGATCGGGACAACGCTGGCAGAACAGAGCAGCAGAACCGCCTCACGGTGCCAGTGACATGGAAAGGTTGATGGTCACAGGGTTTATGAGGCTTTTTTTGCTTGCTTTTTGGCAGTCAATGTAATAATTCAGGGAAGTTAAAAAAGACATTTTGTTTTTGTTTTTTTAAACTGTTTTTTTCATTATCGAAGAGAACCACAAATCAGATGTTTGTTTTTTTTCCAGGTTTTATAAAAGAAATAGCACAAAAAAGGTAATGTCTTCTATCAGCCTGTTGTACTGTTACTGTTTGGCATAGGCGTCGCAACCAGACAACCAACAGCCCCCCCCCCCCCCTTTTTTGTTTCATGACCTCAAAACTGGCCATATTTCACGTTAAATTGATGTTACATTCAACTAAACATGAAACATTACTAAGAAGCTTTATCTTGTTTAAGTTACAGTCGTGTAGTTTGGAAGGTGATGTTTCTTTGGCTGACTATCAACTGTTTGCAACATCTGCTCCCGCCCCAGAAATAATGGACATAAGGAGATTCTTTAAAAAGCCATAGAAACTATGGCACAATTTCTCCACAGAGTGATTTTTTTTTTTTCCCTATGGAAATGTAAGCGCAGTGAGGTGGCTTGTTTTTGAATCAAATGTTTACTTACAGGTTAAAGTAGGTGTTTAACCACCTGTTGAAATGCACCAGAATGCTTCCACTGCCCCTGCAGTCTGGTTAAAATGAGCCTGTTACTAAAACAAATTCAAATGCCTTTAATTATTTCTAATTCTACTTTGCCTTTGACGATCTCTTCTAATACTACTACAGTACTTATACATTTTGCCATTTTGCAGGACCAGGAAGTCATGGCTGTTGAGGTTGTATCTGTGAGGTCAGGGGTGAATTTGTACAAATTAATTCTTCATGTGAACTGTAATAAGAAAGAACAATTACATTTTTGCCAGAGAAATTTTACCAAGAGCATGTGTGTTATCTTGTTTCTGCTCTGTGGTATGTTCATAATATTCCAAAGATGCCCCTGTGTCTGGTTTCTTTGACGGCTCTTAAAACTGGGTGCTGAGCTCTGCTTTCCAGTGCCTTATAGGCCCGCATTTTCAGATTTTCAGAGACAATTCAATGCAAAAGAGCCACAATATAACTTATTCTTTTGAAATGTATGCTGTGCAACCTAATGTAACACTTAACAATGTACAATAATTTCTTACAGGCTGCAAACTGACGTATGTTCCATCACATCTGATACAGAATCTTCCACATCAGTATCACAATGCTCCAACCGAGAAACTTCCACACATCTAATCTGTACCACGCAACAGAAATGTCTGAAGGACCACCTCCAACAGAGCGAACCACCACAGACAGTTAATTACTCTGTAGGTTACAGTTAATTGCAAAAGAAATTTGAATATAGAAGTTCATATGTGTCAAAAGGACTTGACTTGAAATAGAGAACATAACATAGATGAAGAAAACAATGTATTTGCTTGATCAAATAGATCAAAAATTACTAAAAGTTGACACATTAATTTAGAATCAATTTAGGTACTCCTGCAGTCGTACGAAATACAAAAAAATATTTGATATGAACCCTTCCAAGAATGTCATTGATCAAAGAGTTCTGTATTTATGCATAAACACACCCACAAAATATACAGACTCACTTACTTCTAGCACTCTGACACATATGAATGTTACTGGAAGATGAAGGCTCTGTTAAATGGCTTGAAAAACAGAAATTCCTCACCAAGATGAATGGACCTGACGGCTGAGCCATGGCAGGCTGAGTGCAGGGAGCCAAGTGGATATGCAAGTATAAGTGATGTGGGCATTGGTTAATCATGGCTTTGAGATAAGAAAATAAAACGCCGTAGACTGCAGGGGACATTTTGCCGGGGGTAATATTTTCAGATAAGCATCAATTTAGTTTATCGGAGCCAGCCACACCCTTCATCCATCCTTTTAAGCATGCGCGCACAATTACTAAAATTTTGCAGCTGGACCACTGCTGCAGACAAATCCCGTCCACATGCAGATGAGCTCCAGCACGCCCCTGCATTCCCAGTATAACTGCTGCAGCTACATGAAGTCCAACACAGTCAAGGAAAAGCATTGTTTACACCAGGATGGTTTATTTGTAGTGAACTAGCCACAAAAAATATCCAAAATGCTTAAAAATTTATTGTGCATCAGCATCAATTTTGAAAATCAAAAATCCATCAAAGGGGTGTTATGGTAAACTTATATATGTACTGAAATCTGCAATGCTTTGTATGGCAGAGATGTTTCCAAACCTTTTTTTTCCATTTCAGTAACGATTCTGATCACCATTTCCCGATACCCCTAAAATTCTTCTTTTGTTTTTCAATTAATATTTGTTACTAACCTTGTATGATTATTATTAGTGTTATCACTGTCATTGTTTGTCTCTCTGTCTGACTTTATAAACTCTTCATGCTCTTTCACATGATGGCTACTTATACCCAGCAACGTTCATGACACTTCTGGAAATTTCATCCTTGCATAACGAGAATGAATGCAGTTCTGCTAATCGGATTTACAAGTATAAAATAACTGCATATTCTCAATATAATGCTATTACTAGACAGCTAGCTCAGACCAACAACTCCCCTGTCACCACTTCTCTACCTTTCAACTCAAAGCAGGACGTTTTTGGATTCTGTCAGATGGAGCATAGATGTTAATACAGATACAGAGATGCTGGCATCGGAATCAGACCAACTCTAACTACAAGGGATGTGACAGTTCATGTTGCATTCAATTGTGCCATGTAAGGATGAGATAAGATCAAACTTCACAGCAGGGAAATTCACTTGTTAAGGCAGCTCACAAGGTATACAAGTAGAAAAAATGTAAACCCAAATAGTCATCAGTTTATTTTCTTTTTTTCCATTTGATCGAAAACACATTCCTCATAGCTTGTTTTTGTGTTTCAACATGCCATTATTTAATCATCATATAGTAAGAAAAAAGTGTAAAATAAAAGTTTGGACTTACCCTTGAAATTTTCAGCACCTGAACTGATATCAGTTTAGTTGTTGAGGCATGAATTATTCCTTTAGTCATTTTAAGCAAAAATGTGAAGTATTTGTTTCCAGCTTCCCAGATATAAAGATTTAATGCTTTTCTTCTTTACAAATATTTTAATGCACCTGCACATAAACATACAGGTTCAAATGTTGTAAACTAGAAAGACAAATGTTAGCATATTCTGGTAGTGATACTGGAAATAAACATCCTTAAATTGGCCAAGATGAAAAGCCCAGAATTTCTGAAAAGCAAAGATGGAAAATGCACAATTTTGCTCTCACAGCTAACCAGCAAACTACTCATACTTACTTAACTGTAGCGCCAAAACCAGTGAGTCAAAGCTGAAGCAGGAGCTGTTATCTCACCACATGACATGCCACCAGCAACCTTGCAACCTTTTATTTTTTTTTTTCTCCACGCACCTCAATGCTGTGGAAAAATGTTGTCCTGCATCCTTAGCACAGCATTTCTGCAGCGCCAAATGAATACTCTTCAGTATCAGGATTACTGACTGATATGAAGAAAAAGACTAATTACATGAGGTTAATTTAACAAATGGGCCGTGGGTCTGGTTATAAATGTTAAGAGACTGGTCTGGATTTAGTGATGCTGGCAGGATGCCTGGCAGGAGACAGGACACCATGAAGGAGAGGCTCTGAACACTGCTGTTTTATTTTTATGAAAGGAGATGAGGCCACTGAATGGAGTTAAATGATGCAAAGAGATTAAGTGAAGTACTGATAAATTGTGAAGTGCATTGATGAACCACCATCTAGACAGCAGTTTCTTGGATGTGCTTGTGTTAGCCAATTAGATCTTAGGTGACATTGATAGAACTCATATGAAATGAATGAAAAATACTTTATTTATCCCATAAAGGGAAATTCAACATATAAATAATATATAACATTGGCTTCACTTGAAATATATGATTTATGAAAACTTGTTGTAATTAGTGGATTATATTAACTTTCTTTTATCATCTGTATTAATACAGCAGCTAATTTGTACATAAAAATACTCGTATGTTTGCATGTAGTTCTGAACCTTTCTTTTAAATTTTGTGACAAGTCAAGAAATCATATTAGAAGCATGTCCTTGGGCCGCTGGTTTGTTGGAGACATATTATGGCTTTTATTTATACAAATTAATGCAATTTTCTGAGGTTATAGAGAAATGTTGTGTGACGTACTTTGGTCCCAAATACCACAATTCAATTAAGTTTATTTTTATAAATGCCAATTCACAACATAAGTCATCTCAAGTCACTTCACACAAAAAGAATTTTAAGTTTACAAATGAAATATAATCTAAAAAAGATAAGCAACATATTCATCCTCGTCTTTAGATCTGTTCATCACGGCAGGTTTTAGGTATTGAAGTCAATGACCTCCAGGAAGTGTAGTCATGGAGCTTTGCACTTTCATCTAAATGTAAATTTGGGCACAAATTATACTCTAAAAAGCTGTGAATCAAATTCTACTACATGATAAAGCACACCAAACCTCAACTGAAAGCTAAAAAAAATACAAAGTAATAATTATGGCTTCGCTCAAACTTACATAAACCTGCATCCTGAGAAATTGGCCAGTATTTGACACGTGCATTTACGTCTAGCAATGAAATGTGAGTGTTCGGTTCTGACCTTCCGAATTCTATAGACATATACTCAATATGCACACCTTTTTCAATTGCAAACATTAAATACATTGTTATTTCTAATTGGCAATTGAAAAAGAAAAGAAACAACGAAGGAGAAGCCAGAAATACGAAAAAGAAGATCCGTCACAAAGTTTTTATCTAAAATGGATTCAACAAAAGTCAGATTTATATATATACAAATACAATGCAATACAAGTCAGCATATATAGAATACGGGGAAACAATCTGACACAAACATGAAGGAGAACTCTGATGACAAAGAGCTTTACTGGGGTAATTTGCACTGAAAATCAAATGAGGTATTGTCTAAGTCAATGAAGTTTGTTTATAAGGGCGGTCACCTGAATTGGTACCAGGACGTTTTCATGTTCATACTGTACAGAGAATATGGACACAAGTGTCCCAGACCATGTTGGAATGTTTCCTACCTGATCAGATCCTGAATCCATCTTGAAATGTGTTCGGACCCGGCGTTAGGATTGGCCACTTGTGATCAGATTTCCTAGGACGCATTTCAATTCAAGGTCAGAACAGTGTCAAAGTCTATATTCACACTAAGTGGCTCGAGTGGTCTGTATCTAATCTGATCCACCGATGTGACTCACATCAGTGGATTATTTGGTTTTCCTCAGGCTGTGTTGAGACACAAATCCAATTGTATTTAATTCCCCTTCGGGGATCAAAAAAGTATTTTTAAATTAGAATTGAATTGAATTGTTAATTTTGAATTTCAGATCAAAACTGTTTCAATTCAGTATTCGGACCTAGATCAGATATATAGACTCGCTGATACTCCCAATGAAATAAAGAAAAAGGCTTTAAAAAAAACATTGCGGTGTTTTATTTTTTAATTTTTTCATGTAAATCCTTTAGCAACGGCGGCTCATTTCATACATCACCTACAGTAACAGTCACATCATGTTTGCTTGGTACATATGGTTTATAGTAAAAACTGATGATAGAAAAGCCACTTGTTATATGATTCTGACGTGTATGTGGTGCAGATAAAGAAATGTATCCATAGCTGATTTCATCCACAAGTTGTATCCATATTAGTCAACAAAGTAGGAGCAAAGACAAGCCAAGTAGCAAACCAACTAGCAAACCTTCCTAAGCACTTAATAAGCATCAAAGTTTCAAAATTCTGATACTTTAGAAGCTCCACACAAGAAGCATTTCTCATATTCTCACCTGCGGTGTTCTAGCGGTGTCCAACCTCCCTTCAGTGGTGAGCCACTTCTTTAGACGTGTTTCAACCCTGCCTGACTGACAGCATCTCAAGAGTCTCCTGGATCAACTGAATAAACGTCTGGGAGTCAGATTCCAGACTGTTCTGCTGGGGTGGCCTTGCTCAAGGGGAGCAACATTAGTAGGCTGGCTGAGATTTGCTTCTCTTGGGCAGCGGGACCTTTTAACAGCATATGACATCATAGCATCCTGTGATGTTACTTACAATCAACTTGGTGTTTTGTTCTGAAAAGTTATGTTCATTATGTTTGACACTTAACAATGGCTGCGGTTACATGATGTTTTTTAATTCGGAATTAATAATTTGGAATTAAATAATTCCGAATTAAACTATTTTCCTTCGAGTTTACATGGAAATAGTAATTCCGAATTAAGGTTTACATGGAAAACACGTTTGTTCGGCTTAATCCAACTCTGCTTTAGGTCTGGGGGTTGGGAAGGGTTCTGATTGGATAGGGGGGGGCGGACGTCTTTACATCTACCGGAAGAAAACAAACTTAGCTAACTCGATTAGCAAAAACATTTCACTTATTTTTGACCTGGGTGGCGTCTCTATCTGCGAAACCTCCTTCATTTAACCTGGCCGCTTTGAAAAGCTCACAATTTTTATGTTTCCTGCCATCTGTTCTTTTAATTATTTCCAGTTCCTCCAAGCTATTTATTAAATAAATCATCTCTGCTCTTAAACACCGTTTACTGCGTGCTGCCGTTTTGATAACAAGCCCAGCGCGGAATATAAGTGTCATCGCGACAGACGGGCAAGAGAACGAGCATGCGCAGAAAGACGGGAATTAATTTAAAGAGGAATGAGTGTATATATGACCGCGGAATTACATAATGCGGAATTAAAATGGGAATAAACCAGCCACTTACTTCGGAATTAAGTTTAATTCGGAATTGACATTTTCATATGGAATTAAGTGTTTACATGGTAAGTTTTATTCGGCTTTAACTTTAATTCTGAATTAAAGAGGAATTAAACTTCCCATGTAAACGCACCCAATGTTTTGTTCGTGGAAGCACATAAATGATAATATGGTGATCATGAAAACAGGCAGATGCTGCAGTTGAATGAGGACACCAGTTCTTAATGAATAACAAAGAATGAAGATGTAACAACACTTTTCAGCACTTCAACAGAGCCACCTTAGTATAAGTAACATGCAAGTATGACCCTGAAATGAACTTCTTGAATGCAAATACACGTATGCGACTACCTGAAAAGGATTCTTTTACCTTTCTCTGAGGTGATGTGTCTGCATCGACTCACATTGTGACCTTCAGTCTTAGCTCGAACTGCCTGTTTCTGTATGGGTACAGGTTTGCAACCATATTTTTTTTACCCAGGGACTTCAAAGAAACCGATTTTAAAGAAGTGTGTTTTTAATACAATTTATGTGTGCATTTTGCCTCAGGGTGGCGGTAAATGAGGTAAATCTGTCACACCCTGGGCCCAGGACCTACAAACAGCCACACAAGGATCACAGCCCACATCTCTGGGCACTTGTCAGATCTCAGAAATGGGTTTTATAATACGGGATTAACCCAAGGTTCAGGAATGTATTCAGATTTATCCATAACTCATTCTGTGGTGCATGAAAGAGTGTTGTGAGCTTGAAGTCTACCAAAAAAAGGCAAAATTACAGAATTCATTCTTCCATGTCGAGGCAGAGCAAACTGTTTGTGCTACTGTGCAGAAGTCAGTGAAGCAGGTAGGACTTTAACTACACAAATGAAAAATAATGAGAAGTGGGAGGCATTATATTGAGTGCTTTTGCTGTGATGAGGAGAAAGGCACGCTGGGATGCAATCGTAATAAACTTTGTTTCCGTGACCGCATATTTGTATTTTCAAGAGACCTTTCTGAACTGAACTGTGTATGAGATAAGAAAAACAGCAACAGTCATATAAGCAATAGAAATTTGAGGAAGTTTGACTGATGTGATGAGATGAGATTAGAGGCTGAACCGGGGTTTCTGTGGAGTGTAGCCAAATGATAGACTTCTGTTGCGCGCACACACAGGTTTGTCCACAGGAACTGGGAGTTAGGTTTCCTATTCTGATACTGATCCCCAGGCTTTGCGTATCAACTGATACCTGGAACTGATCTGATACCATTGATGAGCGGATAAGAGTGAAGCCGTCAGGCCTGGCTTACTTTCCTAACCTTATAAAACAGAATCCTTTACATTACCGCACAGATAAAATGCAATCTAATGAATTGTTACAATTAAAATATGATGGCAAGATGACTATATGAACTCCCCCCCCCCACCCCCCTGGAATAAAGTGATTTGCCGCAAATGTGATCTGATCTTTATCTAATTGACAACACAGACAAATACAATGTCCTTAAGGTTATTACACACACATTATAATTTCCTTTGTTTTTGTTGAATACACCCATTGAAGCCATTCTATGTAGCAATACTGCTTCTGACCACATGGGAGCATATAGCTCTGCCGTGATGTCAAAATGTCGTATTGAGAATATCACCATGGTATGCTGAAGAATGGGGGCAGTCCGACACATCTTGTAATACCACTTTGTCCCACCAGAGGTGCACGTTGTTTGCTCTTTGTCTTACACCATGAAGTAATACATTAACTTTCGTGTGATATGTTGTTTCCAGTAAATAGACTGACCTCATGCATCTGCCCCATTATGTGATACCTGATCCAGCTTTTTAGACAATATCAGGTGTTAGACAAATATCCAATCGTAATGTCAGATCATTGCATCCCTTATCGGAAAACACACATCTGTGCCTATTTTTCACACAATTTTTGACCAGTGGAAACGAATAGTTTTTAAATAAAATTATTGGTGAACTTATCTAAAAACTACAATTTCAATATTAACTTATGATTTGTTCTTCCATCCATCCATTAAATTCCGCTTATCCATAAATCGGGTCACGGGGGCAACAGTTTAAGCAGAGACCCAGACCTCCCTCTCCCCAGCTGTCTCTTCCTGCTTTTCTGAGAGGACACCAAGGTGCTCCATGAAGGTTTTCCATGAACATTAACGAATGTCAGTATGCGAGCACCTGAAGGCACTTAGCGTAAACTAAAGGGAGATTATGTTGTTCAGCCATCATGATGTCCCCCTTTAAGTACAAGTCATCAGAGCTTTTTACATGTTTTTACATAAAAGTACAATTTATATACCCTATAGACTCTCAACTATACATTAGTTGGCACTTTGAGAATGAAATGATTGTTGTTGCACAAAAGTGAGAAAGTCCATTCTTTCTCATTTTCACTTTGACATGGTTAAGCTGCAAGAAAACAAGAATTCTCTCATTTACAACATGCAGTATGAACTTCTCTCCTCTGTCCTAGTTGAGCCTGCTTCCACAAAGGAAAACAACTGTCTGTCTGCTGCCAAGGCCTGTAACCTGAATGACACTTGCAAGAAATATCGCTCAGCTTACATCAACCCCTGTACTAGCAGGGTGTCTACTTCTGAGGTGTGCAACAAGCGCAAATGCCACAAGGCCCTACGACACTTCTTTGACAAGGTAATTAAGCGTGACAAGTTTGAGGACTATTCTGTGTTGGAATTTGTTGTTGACACTCAAACCAATATGCCTGCCAGGTAACTGAGTCATCAAAACAAAAAATTTAATAAAATAAAATAAAAATGTTTTAATCTAGATTTTATAATGAGGTCAATTTGAATCAAAATATGTTTGTAGAAGTCTTATTTGTAATTATATGCAACTCCACAGGTTATAATGCATCCTGAAAAGCTACTTTAATGTTGAGGTATAGCCACAGTTGATCTGAAAGTCTCACTCCAAGACCTTCATAAGCTTTATAACTTGCAACTAAAGTACAAACAGTTGAAAATATTTGTTTAGTTTGCATGAAAGAAGAAGGTTTTTCATCAGCATGACTTTGTTCTCTTTTCAAAATTAAGGTTCCAACTAAATACAGCTATGGGATGCTGTTTTGCTCCTGCCCAGCGGGAGATCAGACAGCATGTGCAGAGCGCAGGCGACAAACCATTGTACCAGTCTGTTCCTATGAGGATAAAGACAAACCAAACTGTCTGTTCTCTCCAGAACACCTGCAAGACCAACTACATCTGCAGGTAAAGCACCGCAATATTGAGATTACTATTTCATGTAGTCTATTTTCAT
The DNA here is from genome assembly GCA_018398805.1 of Hirundichthys speculiger. NCBI lineage: Eukaryota > Metazoa > Chordata > Actinopteri > Beloniformes > Exocoetidae > Hirundichthys > Hirundichthys speculiger. The sequence continues at coordinate 1,037,748 of JAGFBZ010000105.1, forward strand.
GTATTAATGTGTACATGTACTTTTTCTGCCATAAAAAACATCTAATCTGTCTTCATTTAAGCATTTAAATAATGTTTTTGGACCTGTTCTATGTTCATGAATTAAAAAATGACTTCAATTTCTAGGACTATGATAACCTTACCCATCTAAAGACCAATGTAAAAACTTAAAACTAGGCATTTTTTTAATGTTTTCGATGAAAAGACCTTTTTCAAATAAGTTCTAGAGTCACAAAGGATTAACAGATGAAAGCAAGGTTAGCAAGGTAACCTATGCTCTATATATAAAAAGATTAAAACACATTTTTTTTCATGAAGCATCACATCCATAGCTGGCATTCTGCATCTACAGTTTCACTTCAAAAGTCTTCAAAAATGAATATACTTTTTGTTTAATCTCTGTTTAAAGAGGATATATATATGAAACAAAAACAAATCTGTGCTTCATTTCAGTTTGTTTTCAGACACCGACATCTGAAAATATGTCATTCAGTGAAGCAGTTTAGACTTTCAGGGTTTGACTGATTTCAAAAGAAGCATGTCTTATGAAAGAGACGGCAGGAATATATTGGAGATGCTAGCTCCATGCCCCTTAGTGCTTAAATTTAATTGAACATTATATACGGAGTATATATATAATTTCAACATTCATAAACATACAAAACGTCAGGCTATTACTGCCTGTAATTTTTCTTTTCATTTCTGATAAATCTGTTTGATATATCATTGTGTAATTATTCATATTATTATGTAAAGGACTGTATAGCTCATATATGTTCAAAAGACAAAAAAAAAAATTATATATATATATATATATATATATATATATATATATATATATATATGAGCACTATCTTAAAGGAGCCGTTTGTAAGATTATGGCCAAAACTGGTACTGCAGTCACTTTCAAAATACTGTTGAGCGGCGTGTACCCTCCCCCTCTTCCCCGACCAGAGGTTGCCAGGTAGGCTGCAGAATGCAGCAGGAACGTAGGCTGCCATGGCAAGCGATGAGTCCTACACAAAGTTTATTTTCTGTGAATTATATTTAATGCTTTATGAAAGATATTTTCTTTCTTTGATCTTTCGTAACTAGAGGAAATATTTTCCCGTTGAGGCGTTTCGTATATAGAGGCGTTCGTAAGTAGAGGTACCACTGTTACCTTGTCCAAGTAAATTAGCGTTAGCCAAACATTTAGCTATGAATCTTACCTGTCCAGGAGAAAGTCCGCAACGTTGGCGTCTGTCTTCAAATTCTTCTCCGCTTTCAGCCGTCTCCATCTATCAAAAGCATCTCCTATACAAATCCTTGTTTTATTTCGGACCTTGTCACGACGTAACTCGGATTCATAACGAGGTCTTTTAGGTTTTGGAAAGCTAGACATTTTTTCATCCAACACGTTCGTAGCGGCTGCTGCGATAATTAGAGCCGAGCTGGCAACCCGGATGCCGAAACACTACTGACTTCGTGATTGGGAGATAGGTGGAGGGTGGCGCTTCAGGCCAAAACAAAAAATGACAACATCAACATCAGTTGAGGGCTGCAACTCCTCTTTTTAAACGGGAATATCCTGGCTTGAGTGCTGTTGTCAGTGACATAAGTATTTGAAATGAACATGATTTTTAAATGTCTGTTGACATATCGGGGTCATTTTATGATTCGTTTTATTAGATCTCTTACATACGGCTCCTTTAAGTGCTTTAGCTGTCAAACAGATGCTAAATTAAGTGGAGATTGTTAATTTGAGTGTAGCACATATAATTTATATATAAATCTAGCAATGACTCAAACTAGTGAATTTAGGCATAATTGTCTTAATAAGTGGCATAATATTAATTACATAGCGGTAATAGCAAGTAAACAAATTTTCCAGTCTCATTCTTTTTTTGATACTTCTATTAACCAGTCCCTCTGATTTTTCTTACTGTGGACATGACACTAAACACTGAATCTACAGTCTTTTAGTAATAATAGAAATAAATAAGGAACTAAATTTATCAAAGCATTTAAAAAATATTCACAGGATTTCCAATTTCAATCATATTGCACCTAAATACAATATTATTTTACTTAGCTAATTCTGCCTAATGTAGCAAAAATGCAACAAACCATAGTATGAAAATAAGGTCACAATTTTGGATGCATAGAATCAATTCCGAATATATCAGCAACAGAAGCAACTTAAGCTGGTACGTATTTTTATTCCAACACAACTTATCTCAAAATTAGCAGACAAAATTTGTGTGCTCCACCAATCCAACACTTCTTCTTTTATGAACTGGATATAGTTTAATCTAGATGGAAACAAAGTGCCTCCAATACGATCCTTAGTATGCATCAACCAGCTTTAGAGGGACACATATGCCACCTTGGCTGCATTTAGACCGAAAATGAATTGAGGCAAATTTGCAACACTAGGCTAAACCAGCTGCTACGAACAGAGCTGTGTAGCCAAGATTGAACGAGGGACTTTTCCCTTATCCCTGTGAATTTTTGACCAAAACATGTCACAACTATTTCATTAAGACCTCAGGTAATTCTATCAACTATGTTGTCTCTAATTCCCAAACCTTTCATAAACATATTGCGTTCCATCTTTCTTGTTCATAGGTCAAGGCTGGCAGACTTCATCAGTAACTGTCAGCCAGAAGTTCGCTCCATATCTGGCTGTCTCAGAGAAAACTACGCAGACTGTCTGCTGTCTTACTCAGGTCTTATCGGTAAGATACTCTTGAGATATTTATTCATTTATTTGCAGCTAATTTTGCTGTTACCTTTAGCCTCTATAACCTAAATAATCAATAACTTAGATACAACTTGAAAGACCCGCATGATTTGAAGTATGTCAGACATCTAGCTGTAATTATGATTGCCCATGCATATTCACGTGACTTTGGAGATTGCTCTGTTGCTGAGGTGCTGCCTAATTATGGGAAGGCATGCTAAGCTGGAAGGCTATATAACAGTTCATTTACAGATGTTCACTTACAACTCAGGCTACTTTTTCCGCATTTGTTCTACAGAGCAGCGGTTCAGCTACATCAACTCAGTTGTCAGATGACAGCTGACATCACAGTCAGAGCTCAAATAAATGGAGTGAACATGCCATGCCAGGTCATACGCCACACTGTGCACTTATAGTTTGTGTTTCAGTCTCAGTTCTGTCAGAGGAGATTTCATTATGTAGAGAAGAAAAGTGATCTCCTACTGAGTTTTTGTAATGAGATTTGAATGCAGAGCAACGGTGACCAATTGCAATCTCAACAGGCAGACATTTTAATCTACACCGCTCATATCGCACACCACACTGTTATCCCCTCTAATGGCCCCCCCCCCCCCTCCACTCATTTCTGTGTCCACACATCAAACATCGCTTGAAGTTGCAGATCTAATAACTATGAACCTACTCAACCTCATGCTACAAGATGGCAAAATAGCCAACAACAGTTTCACTTGACTTTCTGCCAGTGAAGTACAAGGTGCCCGAGCAAAGCACCAGCAGCCCTGAGAGTACTCTCAACAAGCTCTCCAGACCTTTCGTTTGTCACCTTTGGTGACATCAACACTTGTTTGAACAAGGTGGATGAACAAGCAGCCAAGCCACATAATCAGGGGGGGGGGACAGCACAAGTCAATGAGGCTTATAGTCATGATGCAGCAGGTTGTAAATGTCAAGTATAAGCACCGGGGCATATAATAGACTCACAGCTAAACAAAGTAAAGCCCTGTCAGAGCTTGTTGACTTTGTCTCATAACACATCTTTCTAATGAACTATTTTAAAGGGCGCATATGAAGAAAAATACCACTTTGTTTGTCTGAAGTGTCCACCACAACATGTCACTTTGTTTGGGCCGCCCTGAGTCTGTAAATGTGGTATTCAGTGAGCTGTGACATCACAATCGCAGATCAGAGTAAAGTCTCCAGCTTCACCATCTTTATCGCCACCCAGTTTCACATCCTGTTGCATTTGCTTTATCTCAGAAGGAGTTAGTGCAAAGTTACAGGACAGATTTCAAAGGTGTACCCTCCCACCACCACCACACTGAAAAAGAAGCTGTGGGACATTTTGACCAAAAACTCTCACATTCGTCTCGTTTACTACTCAGTTCTGAAACATTTTCATTTTTGCATTAACCCTTTTTCTATCAGCAGGACATTTGTGATCAATACGATAATAAGACTACAGTTGCGCTAACTGACAATCGTCTTCTCTTTTATGCTACAGGTACAGTGATGACACCCAATTATATGCGATCTTTTGGTCTCAGTGTGTCACCGTGGTGCGACTGCAGCAGCAGCGGGAACAGCAAGCCAGACTGTGATAAATTTGCTAAATTTTTCACCAATAATCGATGTCTGCGTAAGTTCCCATATTCTGTTTTCTCCAGCCATGCATGACTCTTCCCTTCATAAGATCAGATTGACCTAATCTGATCGACTTAATTTGATTTTTGAAATTGGATGCTGGAAAACAGCCTAAAAAGAATTCTGATAGTCATTCACAACATTTGGTTGTTCACTTATGTGGGTATCGATAGCTTTTAGTTCCATTATACTTTCAGAAAAAGGCACAGAGTACATTATGCTGAACAACTGTATCAGGACATTTAGGGAATATTTTCTCATATCCATAGTTTTTTTTCTTTTTTTTCTCTGTTTTGCTGACAAACCCTATTTAATTAGAACGTCAATAGGATCAATACTCTCATCTTCCAAAGGTAACGCCATCCAGGCATTTGGAAACGGTACTGATGTTGGAGTATGGCAACCCCAACCCCCTCTTCAGCCTACTGCAGAGCCGAGCCTCACGCGGAGGGGTAAAGCACCAACTAACAACGCTGCAGACACACTGACCGGTGTGACCAAATGGACCTCAACAGGGACTCATATCACATCTGTGGGACTTTACAGGTAAAGTTTGAAAAGAGATCCTGCACCCCCCCCACCCCCCCTTCCTTTTTTTAAGGATACTATAAAAATTCTGATGTCATTCAGTGCATTTATTTGAATGCATATCTCATGGATACACGCAGATGACATGTTGCTGTTATCAGTTTCCCAGTAATGGAGCTGCCCCCATTACATTCTATCAGACTCAGAGAAATGACTGTCAGCCAGTTTAGTTCACTAACCTCATTAGCTAAAACATTTAGCGGCCAGCAAAGAGCTGCCCTGCTGAAATAAGAAGGCACTGGAATTTTGCAAACTAATCATTTTTTCTTAACCATTACTATGCTTCTAAGTGCAATAGCTTATTTGTAGGTGACAGCTGTGGCTCCTGTCCACTAAAATACAAACACATTCAAACACACAAGGGGCTTTCATTGTTTTTCACAAAAAAAAAAAAAAAAAAAAAAATCCACTTATTAAGAAAATGCCATGATAAACGTCAAGACCATCTGACCTCTAGGTGCATTTTAGACTCTTTTAACCTTCCTCTGGTGTTAGCTTTCTGCTGCCATCTGTGGTGTTAGCGGGTCATTTTGGACCCGTGTATTAAATCAGCCATAAAATACCCTAAAAACAATCTTTTATCATCCAATGTTTTTCTTAACTCTTGTTTAGCTGGTTGGGCTCCCTTATCCATGAAAAGATTGGTTTTAATATTTTTTTGTGGCCCCCTGGGCCTTTGTTTTAACAGCATACCCCTCGTTTTCAATGTCTAAAAAGTGGTCAAATGAACCTTAAGAGAAGAAGGCAACAAAATAATCAGTTGTTCTGTTACCTGAGTGTAACTGAGAGATATTAAAACACATTTCTTAAATGTTCAACAAAAAAGAGATTTTAATTTTAATATTATCAAATATAGTAACATCTATGGTGTTTCGGGTCATTTTGGACCCGTATATATTTACTTCAAGGAAAGGGCAAAAACAAGTCTTTTTTTTCCACACAATAGAACTTAGTAGCTACTACTTAGTAGTAGCTTGTTTTAGCATCACAGGCTGCCCAGATTTTTATGCCATATTTGCCTGGCTTGCTGGGCATGTATTGCTGGAACGGGCATTTTCCTTGAAAAGGGAGAAAACGTTCATCCACTGTCACCTCTGGCCTTGGGTTGAACATCAGTGGAAGGAGTTGCACCATCTCTCCCAAACATCCCTGATGGGAGCAAGCTTGTCAGATTTTGCTCTGGTGTCTCGATTGTCAAATCTGAGGACTCTTGAGATCATCTGAAAGGTCCAAAGAGACATTGTTGCCATTGTTGTTGATGCATCCCAGAGACTCTCAGTTACCTCATTGCTGGATCTGTAAACTCCAGCAAGGAGGAGAACACCAATGTAGGCATCCAGGTACATCTCATCAATGTCTTTCCACATGTTGCAATGGACTTTTTCCCCCCAAGGTTTGTCATAGCAATTATGACTTTTTTTTAGTGACAATGGCAAAAAAGATCAAAGCACATCTGATGTCACTTACTCTTGTCACAGCAAACCTCGTGACCTCAGGGGTCATTTTGATGATGTTTGCAGCAGCTGTCCTTCCATGCACATCAGGAGGAACTGTGCTCCAATGGATGTTGCCACGTTTGGATTGGAATGATTCAGCAGGAGCAGCTTCAGCACCAGTGACCTCCTCTTCAGACTGATCAGTTGTGTCTGTTTCTTCCAACTGGTACCACATCATCTTCAATCTCAGAGGCTGGCTCATCTCCATCGCTAAAATCCTGTGTGTCCTCTGCCTCATTTGCAGCAGAGATGTGATCCAAAGCTTCATTTACACTGAATCTTCTCCTCATTGTTGCATCCTGTGAATTGGAGATGTGTACTCTGCAAGTCACCACCTCTACACTCAAATGGCTTGACAAGCCTGGACATGTCTCCCTTTGTTTGTTCTCGCAAAAAGCCAAAGAGAAAAGCCCCTAAATGAAGCTCAAGTGGTTGGAGGAAGAGGCTCTTGGTTGATTGTGTGTTTATGATTTCATTTTTGGCATTTTTTATTGTTTTATAATCGAAAATTCTAACCGGGTCAAAAATGACCCGAACACCACAAAAGTCATTTTTTTCACCAGAGCACTTTATAATTTAGTAAAAAAAAAAAAAAAGATTTTATTTTGTTTAAATGGAAGTCCCTGACAAAGTCAAAAAAGTTTCAACGCAAAAAACAAATGTATGAAGTACTTTTATGCATGCTAAAACTCAAAACGGGTCCGTAGGGACCCTAACACCATAGGAAGGTTAAAGACTTCTCAAAAGCTGTGAAGTAGAATTGCGAGTTCCGAGTTTCTGTCTGGAGTGCCAGACATCTGTCTCTGTCACCGTGATAGATCAAGGATGGTTCTATGATGCCATCAACAGAACCCCCCTTCTGGGCAGAAAAATGATACATCACTTGGGAGACAGACTTTCCTGAGCTTACGTGTCAAAGCTAATTGGTTGCCTCTGTAACATCAGAAATCGCCTGTAGGGATGCGGCGTGTGTGTGTGTGTGTGCGTGTCTGTGGTGAATAGTGAAGCATATCTGTGGTTTAAGCTCTTAAGTCTTTTATTCACAGTTAGCTTTGCTACAACCACAGCTGCTCATATTTAGATTTAAAAAAAAACCTGATTGTGTCCATTAACAAAATACATTTATGGAGATATATAATAATTTAACTGTCATTTCCAGGTAATAGATGAACACTTCATCATTCAATGAAATTAAAACAGCACCACTGAAAAATTATCTTTTATTATTATTATTATTATTATTATTATTATTATTAGGGACCCCATACAGCTCAGGTGTAATCCACCATCATTCTGTGAGCCCTGCCAACAGATTGTAATACATATGGACCATATAACCAGCAAAGAAAGCAAAGCCAGCACACATGACAAAGAAAACCAAAAAAAAAAAAACTCAACATTACAACTGCAACAAGTGGTAAAATCACTTAACATACTGTAGTTAAGTGTAGCCGACAAGCCCTATCTATGCAAACAAACATGCATCTCCTGATTTTTTTTTTTTTTTTTTTTTTTTTTTGCCATGTTGTGGTTGCTAACAAGTATAAGCATGCAGAAATTTTCACATCCGCTATGATAACAAACAAAGAACAAACAAAATTCACCTGACAAAACAGAGAACCACGAAGCACAAAGAAAACTTGCTTGGCACAATGTAGCCTCCACAGAAAACACTCGTTTCAGAAAAACACTTTCTCTGCACTTTCACATCAGTCTGAGCGCCAAGTAGCACATTTGCAAGATCAACGAAATGGACAAAGACAAAATTACAGAGTGGACAACTTAATTGCTACTTCAAAACAAGAAACTGCAGCGACAGCTCACAGCAAACCAGCTATCAATAATAAGATATGACTTACTAGTTCAGGATAGAAGACAGGAAGTTCAGCATCAGTATTGTAACTGGACATGCGTCGGTGGCAGGGCTCCCAGTTCAGCCTCATACAGGTCAGAGAAATATTAGAAAGGTTTTGGAACTGTAATTTTAATGCTATAAAGTTATATAGGGTTGCTTTATGTGAACAGGGGAAATGAGTTGTTCATGTACTCTACGGATGAAATAAAGGAAATGTGAAAATCCATTGTTGCTTGACAACTCAAAACAACAACAACAACAACAACAACAACAACCACAAAAACCCTCAGCCTAGCATGATTGTGTGATATGACTGTGATATACTAGAGGAAGGACAGTAGTGTATGACTACTTACTGCCATCTACAACTGATCCTCACGTTACATAAATGATGTTTTATTTTTTATCTACATCAGTGTCTTTTTGTAACCCAATTAGTTTTGATGCCTGGACTGAAACAACCATCCATCTGTTATCTATACCTCCTTATTCCTGTGCAGGGTTACAGGAATCTGGAGAAGCCTCTATATGGGCGAAAGGCAGGGGTACACCCTGGATGGGTCACCAGTCCATCACAGGGTCACACGTGGACAAAGACAATCACCATTTAATCTGACATGCATGGGTTTTTTGGGTTTTTTTTTTTTTTGGGGGGGGGTTGTTTTTTTTTGGGACTGTGCCAGGAAGCAAACAGAGTACCTGGAGAAAACCCATATAAACACAGGGAGAAACAGGCTCCCTGCTGGGATTCGAACCAGGAACCTTCTTACTGTAAGGCAGCAGTGCTCACTACCAAGCCGCTGTGCTGCCCTGAAATAAACAGCAGATGCAAACTACAAAATGAGGGTCTAAATGAGAGTGTTACTTGGGACTTGAAACTGACGGAGCCTCCTGAGTGGGAGTGGGAAGTATTATTCCTCCTTGTAACTAATCACCTCCAATCTCAGACTCAAATGCATGTCATTGCACCTTTAACCTCAAATTAATTGCGATTCGGCAGCTGTACAGTCATATGCACATGAGTTGAAATTCGCTGAAACAACTACCATGTGACATATTTTGATTTGATTGTGTTTAATTGTAACCAGCCTAGTTCCTGAGGAAAAAAATGGCTTCACCAACAGACTCCAGATATCTGTTGTGCTCCTGTGATAAATACCTTGGAGCTATGTTTTTGAATGAGATAATATCATATAATGCTCTAACCAAGGCAATCTATCATATTGGCTTTTAATGGTGATAATATGATTTATCACTAGTGAAACATCTTTAGGAAGAAAGACCTCCAATAGAGCAATTAATCATTCTTCTCTACAATCCTGGTTCAGGATTCTTTAGACTCACAAACCAGCACGTAGAGTATTTATTCTGTTCCCGAACCACCATACAGTCACTTTATCATTTTCTGCACTGTGCCGCTGTATCTGTGTGCTTGTATTTGTTTGCGTGTGCAAATGCAGGTTGGTATTTTTATGCATGGTGGAAGAGATTTGAGACTGACTGAGAAAAGTTTTTATATGTTTAACCGTCGTAACCTTGGGCTAATGGAACTAGAAAGCATTACACAGAAAATATTTTCCACATATGAATTTAGCATATGTTGCTCAAGACAAACAAATACACAAAGAGGTCCACGTATGAGACATCTTACTCATGGGAATTTGAGAAAAAGACAGAATTTCATCTCCTATTTCTTTACCCTCAGTCTGGCTGTTGGCAAATCCAATCAAAAGAGGAGTCAAAGTTAATGTCTTTTCTGCTTTCTTTCTTCTTGTTGTCCCTCCAGGCCAAAAAACTGGTGTCAAATCAAACAGTGGACAGCTCCCTTTGTGTGGTAAGATCTGCTTTATTTTGTCCATTCAAGGTCCACAACTCCAAAAATAACAGTGCAGTGTATTTTTGACACAGATGATATATGTATGTTGTTAAAAAATATAGTACCATTAGGGTTGTTCATAGCACATATGATGTTCTTCACATCCACATTATCATGATCTAAAACATAGCCTCTGTGAATTTAGACTTCAGTCCATAGGACAGAATCAAGACTGATGCAAACTTCTCCAGGAGTCATTGACCAACCAATATCAGTTCTGGTTCTAACTAAAGAGAGAAGTATTTTAATAATCCCAACAGGAAATCAAATTGTTGCAATTTATTATTGACCATAAGTTAAAAAAAAAAAAAAAAAAAAAAAAAAAAAAAAGAAAAAGAGATAATGAAAAAAAAAAAGAGGCTGATGAATCATCAATTTCTGTCTCTTCCAGGAGCAAGTAGCCACTGCAACTGCATAAAACTATCTCTCTGAAAAGACTGAAGGACCGAAGCTCCCTCAACAAGTACAATCTGCCTTCTCATAGTCAGCACCAGTGTTGCATCTCTTCAATCCAGTCTGTTCTCCAGGTGAACACCTGACTCTTCTCCCAATATGGAAACAGCATTTGGCTTATTTTTGTTCCTAAAATTATGTTTTCTGGAGTTTCTCGCGTCACAGTGCCAGCATAGCGAGCCCCAAAAATCCCATGTCATATACTCAAAGGAAAACCAAAGAACAAGATCTTCACTGTGCTGCGGGTTGCCTCTTCCAGGTGGATGATAGCACTTTCAACTCAAACCCCAGGGTGATAAGAAAAACTGCAGTGGGAGCCTTTTTCACATAGTTCATCTGTCAGTGGTCATGGGTCCACCGTAAGAAGCACAACAGCAGTCTGTACGGCAGGACTCTGTTCTGCTCTGCAAAAGGAGGACTGTAAACCTCCTAAATGTCACACAAATAACAGAAAGCAAAATAATTACCATAATAATAATAATAAAGTTTGGTGGAGAGTTGAGACCATAATAGACATTTTTGGTTTCACTGAGAAGCATTTTGTTTGCAGTCGGGTTATTTTTTGAAATGGAAAGTCCTGATCCAAATCTTATGAACATTTTTCAAGTAGATCATGAAGAAAAGCCAACCTACATTGTTCTAGAATGGTCTAAAATCCCTTTAAGGTGAGGGGTCACATCTAATATTACAAAGCAAAGGCTGAATATATGATATTTTCCACATATAATGTTAGTAATATTATTTTTATATTGATTAGTTGTGCACATCCTCATACATATTGCATACATAAATGTTATATCATTTATTTCAACAGGACTGATTTTAGGCAAATGCTGGTTTCAATGGAAGGCAGACAAAAAAAACCACAAGGGACTTCCAGGGTGCCATAATGGTGCTATTAATAAAAAGGATATACAAAAGTCAAACACTTTGAAACTGTTGACCCAGACATCATTGGCCAGTGATGGTTGGGCTGGAAGTGGAGTTCAGGGCAGGACAACCCATACCGATGGCAGCATGTCATTCCAGGCTTGTTTGGCTAAGTTGTGAGCAGACTCTGATATGGGGGCTGGAGATACAGGTAGTAGGTGGACCAACCCAGAGCAAAATACAACAGTTTCTTCCATCTGTTTGTTTCAAGAAAGCAGTACAAACCCAATGCTAAAAAAGTTGGGTCGCTGTGTAAAACGCAAATAAAAACATAATGCAATGATTTCCAAATCTCATAAACCCATATTTTATTCCAGATAAAACATAAAGAACATCTCAGATGTTGAAACTGAGACAAACTGAGAAACTGAGATGTGTTGCCGCCATCAGAGATAAAATTGAGCAAATGTTTTCTATGAGGTGGTAAAATGTCTCAGTTTCAACCATCTGATATGTTTGCTATGTTCTGTCAAGAATATGATATGAGTTTGTGAGATTTCCAAATCATTGCATTCTGTTTTTTTTTTTGCATTTTACACAGCAGCCTAACTTTTTCTGAAATTGGGATTGTATTATATGAGCTATCATAGGAGTTTAAATAGTTGCTGCAACAGGTACAGGCTGTTCCATCCTATGCTTCATGTATGTAATTTATTTCTTGTCTTATCAGGTTTTGTTACACCAGAAGTGAAAACCAGAAGATATTTCAGCGTATGTATATGTATAACTCTCTGTCCTGTTATATTTTCTTTTAGAACCATCCACTGGACGAATCCAGCGCTCTGAACGCCATCGCCAGAAGTTCACCAGCAGAAGCCGCCTGCTTACAGTCCTCAACCATGCTCCTCGCCCTGGTCTTTGTTTTGACATCAACAGTATTGCAGCTGAAAGGTTTCCAGCTTTTGTAGGAACCATAAATAAGGGACTACGGATCAACCTACTTATGTCAAGAAGAATTATCCATTCATTCTCTAAACCCACTTCATCCTGTCTGGGGTCACAAAGGCTGGAATCTATCCCAGCTGTCATGGGGTGAGAGGCGGGGTACGCCTTGGAAAACACACTTTCACACATCTCAAGTTGTAATTTAACCAATTCTAATTTAGATACTTACAAAGTGCGACAGATCTGTTTTTCTTTAAATATAAAAAAGAAACTCGGCCCAGTAACGGCAGTGAAGTCAAAGGCAAAAGTGGATTATAATTATGGATTATATTTGTTGACTGTTGCTGTTGAGATATCAACTCCACACCCTGCGGCTGGCAGTTTTGTGAAAAAATGCGATCCTCACTCGGGAACAGTCATCTTAAAGAGATTAACTCGAGTCTGATGAGAATCAACTAATTTCACTGGAACACTTCACAAATGACTGGATGGAGCGGCGCCATGCAGAACTGCGTCTGTCCTGTTGATACATCTGAACAAGAGTCAGATGGAAAGATGAAAATATGGATCAACAGGTGGCGAATACCAGACAGATAAAACATTTCATGAGGAACTGTGTGGAATACGATGCTTTAAAGATTTGTGCTCATTCAAATGTTCAGTCTGTCAGAGAATCCACGTGGAACAAAGACACATCCGGCTGATGAAAGTAACAGTTTCCTCTTCTATCTCTAATATATGTTCAGTTTTAGGAATAGATCAGTTTTGTAAATTTGGTTGTCATGGTGGTTCGTGGCTTAATCACATCACTTCTGAAAAAGAACATTTTGTACATATAACACACCGTGTGACAGTATGCTGCTGTTGGCTTGTAACATATTGTCTGTAATACTTGGAGAGTCTATGTAAGTACAGCTGACTGAGGTCCCTCAGCTTTATCCAGCCTCACTGTAATTAAAGAAATGTGAAATGTGTTTTGATTTGTTTTTTTTTCTTGTTTTTATAGATGTGACTTTATTTTGTGATTATATGTTGATGGGGAAATGTATTTTCGGTTCAATATCCAAGTATCTGTAAAGCAACACAAAGAATTTACAAAAGTGTCTTTCAAGGCTAAAGAGTTAAATATATGTGGTTGGTTTAATCCAGTTTAACGGGACTATTTCATTTTATTTTTCCCATGATCCTATGGTAAAGAGCAAGAGGGTTCAGATTTGATGAAGAAATAATGTGAACAACAACAAACATTATGTACTAGCAATTACATCTGATTTGAAAGGGAAAAAAGATAGATGAAAACGTATATTTAGTATATCCTTAAAGGCCCTAATTATCAAAGACATTCAAAGAATAGACACCATAATGGCAGCTTGTTTAAAGAAATTTTCATCATTTCTAAAAGTCTGTAACTTGTGTTTATGGTAAACGCTTCCATGTCAGAGTGTCCAGTGACATCTAAAGAAAAGCCCATAATGATGAACTATTTAAGAGATGTTGCCCTAAAAAAAAGGTTGTTTTTTGGTTTTTTATTTTGTTTTTGTCTTATTTATTCATGCTTTTAACTCTTCTTTTAAAGACCTGACAAATAAGACGATGCGTTATGTACCAGCAAATGAGAACAAACATTTTTTCATTATTTGTTAAGTGTTTGCCAAACACTTTAAATAAAAATATTTCATCCTCTTTTTTTTTTTTTTTTTGTAGTTTATCTCGTATTTCATTATAGAATGAACTCCTGTACAGAAGGATTATGAGGCGGCACCTGGCAGACAGACTGCTCTGTCAGTCAGATCATATCAGTCCCTGTGCGGACTGACACAGGCGGACAAGGACGCAGCCTGCGGAGGACACGCTCCTCCACCGACAGGAGAAGGACATGCATCCTCAACAATACAGCCCACCTCTTTTGGCAAGGTGATGGAATATGATAAAGAGCGAGCCAAAGATTTATTAGACGTGTCAGACAACCAGAAGGGCTTAAATTTCTGCAGCGTGTTATGCACAAAACGTTAAACGTTCACGCTGATACAATGAAGAAGTAAAGGGCAACCTGTGTCTGTGCATCAGTAAAGCAATCAGCCGGTCAGCATCTCAAATGCTAATAAATAAACACTTCATTCTGTTTAATGCCTGGCGCTGGAACCACTACTTCAAATTATTACTGCCGAAGATGGATCTGCAGACTACTGAATAATGAGGCTACTTAGTATTGTTTACATCCTTTTTTTTATTTTTATTTTTTTACTTCTTTATTTAATTTTTAGAATTAAACAAAAAAAAATGGAGTTGAGTGCATCCAAAAATTGAGAGATGAAAACTGCAGAATATCATATTTGCTTGACAGGATGTTCCTGGTTGCACTGACATTTTTACTGTCAAAAAAAAAAGAAGCTTGTTTCCAAAATAAATCTGACTATTCCTTTTAAATTTAAAGTGCGTGTGAATTTGAATGCAGCCTTTGCCAAAATTAATAGAAACTGAACCAAAACGTAGTCTGTGTTAGACGTTGACAATCATGTGTCAGAGTGTCAGAGAAAAATTATGAAAACACCTGATGATTTTTTTAGACATCCAGAGATGACACCAAGAATTTTCAAAATATTAACTTCAGAGAACTCAATGGCCTGGATTGAATTTTCAAGTCAACTGAATTGAAGTGGAAATGAATTGGAAGTGAAGTGGAACTGGAGGCATGAAGTTGAAAATTTCATGTTACAGCCACATCTGGGGTTTATTTCAGCGTTGTTCTTTGATTGAAATGCAAAAGTGTGTCGTCTAACCAGGCATTTTTATGACATTAATGGAGCAACTTCAGTAAGCAAGATGCAGGTTCATGAACTAAAATAACTTTGCCTTTTTGTCCAACCTCTAACAGACACATCACCACAACCCAGACTCCACAGCATCATGGGAAAACTGCTTTACATCTCACATCCTGGTCGTTGCTCCGCTCCCCAACCCAACAGCTGCCACTGACATTGTATTCAAACTTATAAGGAGATGGCCCACATTCCTCAGAACCGTTTTACCTATACGTATTAAAGTTTGGTGAAAGTTGTAAACACAAAGTCAAAATTTATTTTTTGCCAAAGTTTACATAAGCTCATTTGAGTCATCTTTTGATGACTAAAATGGTGCAACTGTGATGACTGTACAACTTTCAGAACCAGAGATAATGAAAAAATCAATGATTAATTGCAACATGACATTGGCTCTAAGTCCTCAGATTCAATGACAACTCATTAATGTTTTTATCTAGAGTCACTTATTAGTGGGCCATTATTTTTCAACTTCCTTTCATTTTCACAAAGGTTAGTGCTGTATTTGTGAAATTATCTGTCATCAAAGTCAGTGTCAAATGTTCCATTTTGATTAGTCAAAACTCTCAGCTTGCCAAAGTGGCTTATAGCATAGTTTAGGGGCTCCCCCATCTCTGACCAGCTCCCCGGTGTCCCTTGCAAACTATTGCAACTTTCAAACTTTCCTTGCAGCAGGGAACACAGTTTCAGCCCCTGTTTTTCAGTTTTCTATTTTTAAGTTTTATCTTCCGGAGCTCAATTTTGTAACAAGCAACGTCAATGCCAGGGGTGGCCAACCCTGCATGTCTTAGATGTTTCCCTGCTTCAACAGCACCTGATTCAAATGAATTAATCATCATCAATTTGTCATCCAGGTCTGCACAAGTCTGTTAATGACCCATTCAAGTAAATCCTGGCTTCTCTGCCCGACAGGATCAAACTCCTGGCATAGCGATGCCATCATGTGCATATGTTTTGGGCTGGTGTCAAAACTAGCTGAAATTGTCTCTGAGTAGCCTAATTTCCCTAATTAATTGAATTCCAAATTTCCATTCAAGAGGCTTCCATCTATTCACTGCTGAATTTCAGCTGTTAATGTTTAGTTTTAGCAGTTTTTAAAGTTTGAGAATATTTAATTTGTTGTTTTTATTTTAGTTTACTTCACCTCCTTCAGTGTACTTAGTCCACTTACATTTACCATTTTATAATAACTTTTGCCTATTTCATGAATATTGTCATTTTATTGTGCATTTAAATATAGTGCATACTTTTAATAAAGTTCACAACTCAGAGGGTTTTTTGGGTGTTTTTCAAGGATAGTAAGATGCATTCAGGTGAGAAATTATAACTTCAGATAAGAGACATTGAATAATTATTACTTAATTTCGTTTTTTTCTATTAAAAGAAGTAGTGCCCCATTTAGTGTAGAGTTAATTAATACTAATCATTATAATTATTATAACATGTAACCTGGTTCACTACAAGCATAAACAACAAATTGAACCAGATATAACTAGCAAAAAAAAGTGATATTTTATGATTAATTCAAAAGAAAACTACTTTTTAATATACACGGCGTATTACATTACGTAAGTGCCTTAAACCTCTTTAAGTAATTATATTTTAGCAATAATACAGGAAGAGGTATGAATGACACTAAAGTTTGAACTGTGGAAGTTTTAAGAATGCACTCTAAAGAAAGCTTCAAGACAAATAGCTGCCATTAAACTTACCCAAACCTACATAAATATTATTGCTCTGCAGGTTTACTATTCTCTTGTTATAAAGCCCTGAGGACTGGGAGATAGCGTTTTGAGACCTCCACTCCAGCGACTATAAAACCAATGCAGGTCTACTCAGCCTGGAAAGTTCACCCTTGGCATGGATTAAATTGGGTGCTGATAAAACAGTTCAATCACAGCAGCGCTGCCCGGTATCTAATTACTGCAACTTTGACCTCCCCAGCACCAGTGTTTCAGCTCCTCAAAAACAACTCTGTGGATTTCACCTTTTCCATTAACCAGGTGAGTGGAGGCAATTTCACTTTATTACTTTTGTTTTTTTGTTGTGCCCAAATGTCAGTGTGTGCCTGTCTTTTCATAGTTAACACTTCATGAGAGTTATTTCAAGACGCTCTCCCTTCACACATTTCCAAGAGCAACACAGGGGCAAAGCTAAGAGATGATAAAGCAGGCTCTTGATTGCACACTTCAGCCAAGTTTCAATTTAGAATTTAAATTTAACTTTAAGACACTGGCTATGTTTTTAATATTTCTGGTTGGTGAAAAAAAGAAATAGAAAAAGAGACTTAAGATAACGGATGACTTCCTTTTACTTGGTGATTACAGGCTCAGAACAGGTTCATCACACTGTTTTTGACCTTGATAGCATTTGCTCATTGAAACCATCGGTTTAACTTTTAAGAAATCTAGAACAAAAGGCAAACATTCAGGCATACGAGTAATAGTTACATGTATCAGTAATAGTTATTTTCTTAGTCAGTGATGCCAGAAACATCATTACCCTAGTCATCTACAGTTGGACATTTAAAGATGTGCCATCTGATATCAAATTTTGGTTTAAATTATTTTCTTTTTAAATGAGGATTCCCACCAAATATATTTACTATACCTATTAATTAAATCATATCCTATGGTCATTATTAATCCCACTTACCAAATATTGCTCAAAATGGCTTTTCTCTTCAGCAATGTAGTACATCAATATCTTTTATTCACTCATCTTAAAGGTATTAACCTTTTGCTCTTTAAAATTAAAGATGTTTTTGTTTTGAGTGGATTAAACAAGAAAAAAGACTGACTGAGTAACTATCATCACTGAGTAAACCAAAAAGTGTTAGAATGTCATGTTGCTTAATCCAGAATTTCAGCACCATGGAGAGCGCCATTTTCACACTGGGTGACCTGAAGTGAAACTGCAGCATATGACGCCAGCTGTTCACAATCAAGTTAATGACTCCCGCAGGAGAGTTGCTCCCGCCTTGCTTCTTCTTTTTTTTAAATAAGGGATGTCCATCCATTTTCCATGAAAGGCTCAGAATGTGTAGGCCCTGCTTTTGGTCATTGACACCAACTATCTGTCTGTGCATGTTAATACCTGGTGTCTTCAAAATTACATGTTTCTGAACATGTACCACAATAATAAAGTACTCATGCCTTCTTATTGCATATGTGTATCCTAGCTGTTCCTGTGGGTGCTTTAATTCTTCCTTTAATTCTTCAAGGATAATTTCTAAAAGTTACATTCTCACAGTAATGATTGTGTTTGAAAAGATGCATGTTTTATTTTAAACTGAGTGTTGGGTACAGCAGATACCTGTAAGATCTTAGTTAGTGTCCTTCATTGAAGGGAGTGTGAAGTCCAGCCAGCTAGTGGTTAATCATTGCTGAAACATGACACCAGCTTCTTGATATTAGCAGTCTAATTTAGATAGCAAATTTACAATTACATATGTAATTTGTTGTCACATATCTGGGGAATGACCTTGATGCTAAATTCAAGAAAGCAGAGATTGGAGAGTTGCAATAGCAGGCATCTTCCCTGAAGCCACATTACAGAACTGATACCAGCAATGACACTCCTTAGAAGACTAGGCTTAGATTAGCGGTTGATCGAATATAAACCTAGAAATCCATCGACACAGACAAAAATTTAATCTTATTGATATGTATACAATAATTTCATTATACTTTTTGTATGATGTGACTCTGAAGATATGCAGAGTGTAGAAATTGTGGACTCAAACAACATATTGGACTTGTTTAGATAGTGTCTTGAATCCAAAATTACAGCACTGATTGGTTGCAAATGACCGTAAAATTAATCTTCATGAGGACGTAACTCTTTTTTGGGCAGGTGAGAGAAGGGAGGGTTCGTTTCATTGGTGTATTGTATAGTTGTTTTTTTTTTTTCGTCTAAATTTGAGGTTATAAACTTAGTCCAAACTAAAATCCAAAATCTCTCTACAGAAGACATTGTTCCTGAACCACCATAAACAACTGACCTGTGGTCCAGGCTTTGCTTCTTGTCAGTCGCATACAACTAAAGCTATGTTCAATACAGTTTAAATTAAATTTTTAGGCATATCCAATCAGATTTCCAGTCTTCCTGGCTGACCATTTACATGATACATTGGAAGTAATTAAGATCTGATGTGTGTCCTTACGGACATTTCCTGATCCTCATGGTTGTCATGGTAGCCTACACACAACTGATATTTACAATTGGATGGTGGTGATCTGGCTTTTCTACTGTTGCAAATGGTTATGTGAACTAGACCCCAGCTTAATGGCTTAATATGTTAGATGTGTAGAAATGGTTCATGCAGTGAATTATAATTAATTATGCCTTTGCACGTTCCTGTGGGTCACATAATATAAAGTGGCAGGTCGGATTTGTTTCGTGGTCCTTGAGTTCGATTACATCACAAATTAAGCCATTTCCAACTATTCTTTTCTACTTGCATGGATAATATTTGTGTGTGATGGCTATCTGACTTAAATGGGCTGAAAAGTGGGGCCCCATATGGGATTGTTCATGGATTCCATGTTGGCCCTCCATGCTTTACATGGACCACTTCTCACCAATGAGGGGGAAATTAATACCTATCTACAGAATAATATAGAATAATAGCAGGGTGGCTGTCCACCAGCTGAAGCTTAGTTGAATGTTGGTTAATACATCAGGGCAATGACCCCAGGATGAAAGTAAATCCATGACAGAATAGCTTCTGAAAAAGAAAAACCACCTCTTGGAGAGACTCAGTCAGAATTCAGACCTTAAGCCCTTTGAGATGATGTCATTTCTACCAGACATCTTACGAATGTGTCTGAGCTGAAGTAGTTCTAGGTCAGAAATTCTCCTTAGTGTCATGGAGATCTGATCTAGAGCTAAAGAAAATGCTTGCTGGTGGTCACTGCCGCCAGAGGAGGTTTGACCAGACATTAACTTTAATGATCCACTTAATTTGCATTTAATCTGTGTGGTTAATAAACATACGAGACACATAAAGTTATCACGATAATTGAAATTATAATTGTTTGTGTTATTAACTAAAGCACAATGAATTTGTCTATTGTTATTGTGACCTAGATGACGATCAGATTTTATGGCAAATTAATGCCGAAAAGTATTAATGCAAAAAAGTAGAATAAAATCACATGAAAAAGCAAATATCTAGTCATTATTTAAATTATTTCATATTGATAAAACAAATTTATTGAAGGCAAATCAATTAGCAGATTATTCAACATCATTTTTGCTCATTAACAGTAATTAATTCAGCTGCATAGTGCATCAAACATGCACACATATGCAATGAATTTATCTTCATTTGAAAATTAATTCTTAAGAAAGAAAAATCTCCCTTATGTTTGTAAGAGCCAAACAATAAAAGCACCAGTGCTGGACGAGCCTGGACAGCGGTTTGCCAGCAGTGACTCCGGTTCAGCTCAACGGTGACTCAGAGTATTTTCGGCACATCCCTCTCCAGAGCTTAACAATGACCTCTGCTCATTTAACTGTCATTTTAAAAAATTACAGCCAGTCTCATACAGGAACAGCTGCCAGCCTGTTTGGTCAAAAGCCATCTGATTTTAGTGCCTGCCTGAATCTTTATCAGACAGCCAATTAGCTTGCCCTGGAGATCACATGCAGTCACTAACAGTTTACTAAATCTCCAAGTAGCACGTTTGCCATGTGACGAGATGAGTACAAGGACCTGTTATATAAGATCAAGCTTTTGTAAACAAACAACACAAAGTGTCCAGATAAATGAGAGAGATTTGGAGGACTGAAAACACAAAGATGCATCTTTGCATTCATGCAAATGCTAGTTTGGTGCTAGTTTTGGCGACTCCTGGTCAATTCAGGAGTCAGTCGCTCAAAAAACCTTTAGGAAATGCTCAAAGAACACAAAAATCAAAAAAACAAAAACCAAACTTCCCAGGTACAACTCTGATGGGACATAATGACATTTGTGGGAGGTCATCGAGTCCACCCCACCCCACTCCACAACCCACAGACAAAAATTATATGAAACAAAGTTTTGAGTTAGAACAGGATATGTTGGCAGCAAAACTGAAATTAATAATAATCAACCTACAACAAAATAAACTGGTATTTTAGGACCTCTGGCAAGACTCAAAAATGTCATTGAACTTATGTGATAGTGTAGATAGAGTCCTTACAAACACACCAAGGTACTTTCAACTGTGTATCTGTGCAGAAAGTGTATGGTCACTGCGATTTAATTGCCATTTTGCTGCAAACACATTTTTCATTCTTAGTCAAAACTGCTTTGGTTTGGACCAAAAACAATTTCAATCAAAGTTTACACTCCTCACCATCTAATAATAGAGTGAAGGTTATTGTAACCCTGATTTTTGTTTTCCCTTAATACTGGAAGGGACCTTTTATTGAAACCTTTGCTCATTTAGCAGAGATCAATTTAAAACAAATAGACCAGTTTACTGTCACACAACTGGACATTTACTGCCATCAATAACTGACGGGGACCAGAAATAGCATGTTTGCCGTGTGGAAACTTTTCAGCGACTTAACCAGTCTCCATGAATCAATAATCACTGCTCACATGCTCTATTTTTGCACTTTGATACTCTGCACTCCATCCTCTAACAAAACAATACTATTGTGACTGCAGCATTTTAATTTATGTAATCATCCTTTGCTTCAATTCAAGTCAAGTCTATTCTATTTCATTTGTATAGCATATATATATATATATATATATATATATATATATATAGTATACTATATAGTATACTATGCACAGCATATATATAGTAGTTTGATAGACATGATATAAAAAGGCATCCTATTTTATACTTAGGGATTTTTACTTCTACACTTCTCACATTAATTATGACATGACTTGGATGATGTACAAAAAACATCAGTTTCTCTGCAGTTATCATCCCTTTAAAAAAGCAGGAAGGAATAGATGTCTTTCTTACAGCAATTTTATTAGGACAACTGGCACACGGTCGCTCTAGAGCCGTCATATTATGCAGATTCAATTTTAGCAGCACGACTGAAGGGTCAAATTTAAGCCTAAAGCCCTCAGCTAAAAGTGTATTCTTGACACGTGACAGTCAAAATCAACGTATACAAAAAAAAAAAAAAAGGGAAAATCAGGATGGAATAGAGACATTACATAACATTTGATAGCGTGCCCTTCATATACACTATACACTTGCACTAAGTGGGTTAATCTAGCTCTCGCACAAGGTGAACACTACTGTCAGGCAGAAGAGGCTTTTCTCTGAGAGCATCTGGAGCTAATAGGTACACTGTTGAGAATAAGTGAAGATGATCCAGAGTAGCTCTTTGGCAGGCTGCCTCTCTCTTCCTCACATCCTTATTCAAATGCACATCGGTGACATTGAGCAGAGTGAACAAACACTGTGTCAGGTGTTTACACCCCGAAGGACAAACTGTTAATATCAGACTGAAAAGATAAATGAAGTACGGTATGTTCTTTGCTATATGTTGAAGCAAGGCTTCATAACACATGAAATCAAAACACAAGAAACTTACCGAGATTTGCCACGTTTTATGTAACATCAAGAGATTAGTTTTGTAACAAAATATGGTTTTGTAATGCATTACTACCTGACATCTTTCTGTCTGAAACCTTTATTCACTTTGGCAGCTTGCATGTGAAAAATATAAATGTGAAATGAGCAGTGTCTGCAGTTTGTTTCTGCTTCTTATCAGTCCCTTTCCAATCCAGAAGGAATTATTAACCACACAGAAAGAGGGTTCAGTGTGCCTGAAATGTCAGAACATATATATTGCCAAATGTGTACTGCATATGTAGAATTAAAAAGTATACTGCAAAGGTTAACGTGACTTTTTACTTCTTTTGGAAAACCTTTTCAATCTTTGAATTGACAGCATAATGTAACTCAGTTTTTGACTTGAAGTTATTCAGATAAATCCCTTAAAACTAAAAGTTTATGACAGCGCAAATATTTCACTCTACATATTCATCCAACCCTGAGATGAAGCCAGGAGAGAAAACGGATGCACGGTTATTCATTTAGGACGCAGTTAGAAGGACAAATGATTCATTAAGTCCCTTTTGAAAAACGCTGTCAATCTGAGCAATCTGATTGGCTAACAGCAGTGCGATTTATTCCCAAATTGCACA
Organism: Hirundichthys speculiger; assembly: GCA_018398805.1. Lineage (NCBI taxonomy): Eukaryota > Metazoa > Chordata > Actinopteri > Beloniformes > Exocoetidae > Hirundichthys > Hirundichthys speculiger. The sequence goes on from JAGFBZ010000105.1 coordinate 1,061,188, forward strand.
ATTTTTTTTTTTTTTTTTTTTACTCAAATCGCATCGTTTTTGAAATCACAACCAAGCACTAAAATAAAACGGCTACTCAGATTCTGGGACTGTGCTGTATTGGCCGATCAGACTGCAGAGACGGGAAAGTCATGTTGGAGATAATTCTTTTACAAATTTCGTCGCCACAATTCCCCATTTTCCACTTCAAATGGACAAATCTTGGTGATAATTTTCATTGCATATAAAATAGATGCAAGAGCATTTCTACTTTTCACGTTCTGCTCCTTAAACTGGATGGTTGATAATAAAAACGTCTATTTTTGGTCTGAAACTATAACAGTCACACACATCATTTCAGATCCAACGTGACTCCACTCAGATAAATTAGCATTGTAGACTGCACATCAGAATATATTCCTGATATTTATTTTGCTCTGCCACAAACTATATCAAAGAGATTTTGAGATCTGATCACCTTCAGAGAAGGAATCATCTTAGCGGGCAGGTAATTAGAAAGTGAAGGTTTCAACAGTACCAGGCGGGAAACATGGCCGACAGGCAGAGGAACGTCAAGAAGCGTACCACAGTCAGTGAAAGATGTGAGAAAAGACTTCAATGCACAAACCATTTTCAGATAAGATTTTTTTTCTTTTTAATTTTCCAGCATGTCTGCATCTTTAAAATACACTGACGTTACTGATATGCAGCTTGTCATTTTTTTTTTCATGGTACAGTAGGGCCCGATTCCTGCGTAATAACAGTATTAAAGGATTACTCTTTAAACACAAAATAAAAGCACGTCAGCTGGAATACTCTCCTTATGAAATGCATCATAGTAACCACTGCAGGAAAAGAGAGACAATGCCCAACAGTCTGTACAAATGCACAATTTGAAAAGAGTTGACATCGGAACAACTGGTTTAAGTCAACAAAATATTAAGATAAATGTGCTATTACACAGGAATCTTTCAAATATTAAAAAAAAAAAAAAGTATTAACGCAAAATGTTCTTTCACAAGTGTCGCAAAAGACAATTTGTTATAGATATGAGTATCAGGTGACAAGGCCTAAAACAACCAATAGTTTTCATCGGTCTGTCATAAAAACTTGACAAAAACACATGAAATCTCAAGAAACAAGAGTGACAGATGCACATTTGTTCTAACTACACACTGTACAGCTTTGAAAAGTCTTCAGGTCTTCGCTGCCTCTCATCAAGAGTTCATGTTAAGCCAAGACACGATTAAAAGGCAACAACCTCTTGTACTCAAAGACTGAAATAAAGTCATAGCTTCAGACTGTTACAAAACCAAAAACAAACTAGAAAACAGCAGGAGCATCGTGGTCCTGGTCTGATTTTATGAAGAAGACTCCTGAACTCACCATGTTGATCCACAGGTAAGTGCAGCATTGTCCAAGTTCCACAGCAAAAATGATGCCAGATTACAGAACAGAACCAACCAGAACTTCAGTGTTTTTCCTGCATGATGTATTTAACATTGACAACATTGGAGGGGGAAATATTTTCTTTTCAACAAATAAAACTTCTAGTTTCTCAATAAAATGCATCTAACGTCTACATTTTGGAAATATCCATGCTTGGGTTTGTTTCGTGCCTCTTTAAAGTTTGGCGTCCGGGTCAACATGTCGCTGCTCGTGACTGCAGTCACTGCAGCTTTATTAACTGTATTCCACAGAAAATACAGACTTTAGCTTTAGCTGGCTGAATGATTCATATGTACAGGAGATTCCAAGACAAATCATTTAAAGTAATTCCCAAAGCTGTGTGACAAAATATTCACAAACCATCATTGAGTCCCAGTCTGGCGCATATTCAGCCACATAAAAGACACGAGGACTGATAAAAACTGAATGCTTCAGCACCAGAGAATAACACTTGCTGGCAAGCAAAAAGAAGGTCAAAAACCACATAGGCAGCATATAACTCGATGCCTACCAGCCATATTCAGTCTGTTGCATTTCCATCATGGTGTGAGGTGAATTCAGTTAACTGTGACACCACCTAACATACAGTCACCTTTTCCTTTTTTTTTTCATAACTGGCAAAAAGATGGTGTCACAATGCACTCACGACTTCAAATGGTTCAGATCCTCCCTGTTAATCTGTCTTTGAAAGTGGGATTCCACTTGGCTCTGGCATGTTGGCTCCCCAAGCAAAAGAGAAAGAACCCAGTGAGTGCAGGTTAGAGCAGAATCTGGCGAAGGACTTCTGAAACTGACATATGCAGACTGATGAGGGAAAAAAGAGCAGGTGAAGGTAACGTGGGTGGAGCTTTTGGAGCATGAGAACCTCAGTGGTAGCAGCCAAATCAAATTTCCTTCCCGTAGCTGTGTGTTAGGTCTCTGAAAAGGCTTCCAACTGGGACCTGAGACATTATGAAACAATATGACCTCAAGAACAACTGGACTGAGAGGAGGAGCCTCAAACGCAGGTCCCCTGGTGCGATGGAGGAAGGGCTTTTCGGCTCTTTAAGGCCTGAGACTTGTCCTTAAAATCTGATGCTTTCTGTTGTGAAATGTCTATCAGGGCACTGGCAACGATGAGCCCTGTAGAGGAGGGGGAAATGAGAGAAGCATTAGCGCAGTTTAAAATTCCTTCTTTTGTGTAGTTGAGAAAAACCCAAATACACAAAAGGATACTGCAGTTAATTCAATTCAATAATACTTTGTTAATCCCCAAAGGGAAATATAATTTCCCTTTGGGGATTGTCACTGTCACTATTCAAGTCACTTTAAAAAGAGTCATTATAGATGCTATTTGTATCTATTTTTTTCATGTCTTGATGCATTCATTTTGCAAATAAAAGAGAATTTATTCTTTCTTTGCACGACTGTAAATACTGTTAGTCCTTTATTACTGTATAAGCTTAAACATGTGCAGAGCAGCCGAGTCCCAGACAAACACCATGACTGGGATAATGAAGTTTATTGTACTGTAATGAGGATGAGGTGTTATTGGAAGGCTGGGAAGCTGCTCATTGCTGGTGTGTGCTGTTAAAATTAAACAATTAGGTGACATGTTCAATAATTGGTGTGCAGTGAATATCACAGACGACACAAAAAATGTAAATTTTACTAAACACGTCAGCTTGGAAAGAACAGCAGACTAAAACTTTACAAAAGAAATCATGATTGGGAAAAATATTTTATTCCATAACCTTTCTGTTTATTGACTCCAGGTAATAAATGTGGCCTTTATAAGAATATTATTTAAATTTTCCTGCTGCATAACTGAAATAGTTTACCACAGTAAATAAAACTAATCTAGACTGTGCCAGTGTGCGGTGTGTTACCTGACTGTCCTGGTGGGGGGAAGCCAGAGGGTCCACAGGGCAGACACATGAGGACAGTTAACACGGCGGCTTTTCCTCCAGAGCACGGCTCCATCGCAGCTGGCTTCGGCACACCCTAGAATATAATACCACAAATAATGACTACCGACAAAGACTGACAGTAAAATACGAGAAGCTGCATCCTGTGTCCTGCACAAACAACATCCATAATCACAATATTTCATTAATACACTGCTTTAAGAAGCAATTGAGCCATAAGGTGCTCAAAGACACGCTCTGTTGGCTGGTATACCTCTGCTTTACCAAACAAACTTGAGCCGGTGCTGTTTTCTCTTGATTGACTTGATTCTCAAATGAAAAGTCGGTCGTGTCAGCTGTTGGAGCTGCCGTATCTGAGCTGCGACACCCTCCTCCTGACACAAATGGTCTGATTGGTGACACAACAAAAACACTTGTATCTCTGTGAGACAGCTCAAGTGTTGAGGCAATGACCGACTCTCAGACTTAATGGTCAAAACTGTTTGTCTCAAGCGTGAAAAACATGTCATCCTAATAATGAATGTCAAGGGTTTCACAGCATGCTTTGAATGAAAGGATAGAAACTGTAGAATAACAACGTGTTTGATAAGACCGACTTTCTTTGTCTCTGTGTGGCTGAATTTGAAATGAATATAAAGCAGGCAGCAGAGGTAAAATGTGAGAAACACGGGGTGTAGGATGGGGTAGGATGAAGTAATGCACAAAGACGTGATGCATTTTATTTAAAAAAAAAAAACTAAACAAAATTACTTCACAAACCCTCATATACCAAGTATAAACAGGGGCCTTAATAAATAAAGACCTATTTAAGCAGTGGAAAAACAAAACTGATGTGATGAAGCCGAGTTCTGCCCACTCAAGTGCTTCAAAGTAAATGAAGTCTCATTTCCTATGAAGCATGCAGTGTAATTTTCCATGCAACTGCCAATTAAAATTGCCATTTGAAACGCCATGGTTTGCAACTACAGTATGTTTCTTAGTTATTAAAGCCAGTTCGACTCATGCACTGCAGTCCTGCAGTTTATAGAACTTATGCAGAGGATCTTAAAACACAAATGTTAGAATCTGACAATTTTATACAACCCGAAAGGTTGGGACATTATTACATTTGAATAAAATGAAAACTTTTAAATCATATTAGACCAATATTTTATTCACAACAGAACATAAATAACACATTTTTAAACTGGGAAATTTTACACTTTTATCCACTAAATCAGCTCCTTTCAAATTTGATCCCTGCTACAGGTCTAAAAATAGTTGGCACAGGGACAACATATGGCTAAAAAAACAAGAAATTTAAAAATATTCAGTTGGAAGAACATCTAGCATCTAATAAAGTTAACTGATATCAGGTCTGTAACATGATTAGCTATAAAAGCGATCTGTTGAGAATAAAATGTTGGCTCATGTGATTTGAAATTCTTTTAGTTTTCATTTTATTCAATTTTTAAAGAATGTCCTAACTTTTCCAGAATTCATGTTGTAGTTTGGCAGGTATGTGGCTGTACACACAAAGGTGTTACTCCATAAAAACCAAGACCTTTGTGGTTGTCTTTTTATATCCTACTGAACCCATTCCTGAACCCAGTAAGTCATTATTCAAAGGATTTATAGTGAACATGTGTGATGCTTATTAAGTTTTCTGCTCACTGCTGATAGATCCAGATACATATAGAGCTGATAGAGTCTTTATGGATCAGTTGCTGGCCTTGTCCCTGATCCTCGATGTGCTGTAACACTACACTGCGATATCCACAGAATAATTTTCACCTCATGTAGCACAACCTGCTTCTCTCAACCTCCAATTGGCTTACTGTAACCGTGACCTCATTTCTAATCACATTTTTTATAATGCTCACTTCACCTGCCAATCAGGAAACCTGAAAGTAAAAGGGGGCGGCCATCCTAAATCTCTTCCTCTGCTATATAAAGAATTTGACTTGTTCCTCTGGATGGCATGGGATATACAAACTTGATGAAAAAGATAAGTAGGCAGAGCAACAACCAGACTAGTATCAAAAAAAGAAATCCAAAAAAGGTGAGCAGATTAGCAGGGATGCTGAATGACTGATGCTAATTTTGCAGTTAAAAAGAAATAAAAGTTGTTGATCCAAAGTGTTAGTAGTAATTCTGCAGGCATCTTGGTTGTTCTGATGTTCCTGTAAGAACCGCTGCATAAAGGCCATCTCCATCCCACTGTGATTGGATTGATACTCTCAGTACAAGTGGAAATGGCAGCGAATGAGACGAGTACCAGACCCATTTCACAAGAGAGAATTTTCACAAACTGAATGGCTGGCTGGCTACGCTACAAAAGCACAGCAGTGGCACGTACAGCCATATTTAATATTCTACTGAAATCTGAAACCTGCATTAGTTATTAGTTATTCTCTCACATAGGGATTGTGGGATTATGCCTTTTACTTGAGAATTTCAGAGCAAAATTGACAAAATGTCTACAAAAAGGAGCCAGTTTCATGACAAGGAAGCTAATCTTTACTTATTACAAGTTCAATTCCAAAATATCCTTTGTTGTTCAACAGATACATACAGTATGAAGCTGAATGAAGACTCTAAGACCTAGACTTGTCTTTCATCAGAATAGAGCTCTGTGCAGAATTTAAATAATTTTCCAGATTTTGAACAATGTCAGCAATAGTCCTAGTTTATTTTTATTTCTCAATGTGCTCATTATTTGTAAGTTGCTTTGAATAAATGAAAACTGAATGTAATATGATGAAGAGAAAAAAAATTAAAGAAAAAAAAGGAAAATGTAGGGCACATTAGAAACAGAATTCACATTGAACACAAAAAAAAAATAATATTCTAGTTATCCAAAACATCTTTTTCTTGGCTTTTGTAGACAAACTAATTTGAGGTTCATTTTGCTCTAAAAGGCTTCAAATGTCATGCAGCAGAGGTACCCCGCAAGAGCAACCTGGGATCAGTGCAGGAAACAGCTTCAAAATGACACATCATGACTCGCCATTAACCAACAAAACCTACTGCAATGAATGAGTCAAAGAGAAGCGCCATGTAGAAGAAGGCACAGGTGGGCAAAAGTGGGATTTTACTGATTGCTTATGTGCATTGTTCAAAGCCTAATCAGGGCACATAATCAGAACACTGTTGATCTGATGATCAAGAGGGCCATTTAAGTTATGCTGCTCATCGACACAAAAAAGAGGAAACTTGATTTTGGATGATTGGCAAGCTAACCTTATACAGATCACTTAGTGAAACATTATAAAAGCTGTTGCAAACCAATTAGCAACAGATATAAAACAGCTGTGTGGAATATGTAAAATACACAACTGAAATAGTGATAGAACTATAAGTAATGGATAAATAGTTTAATCATGGTTCCTAATTTAAATACTAGGGTTTAACATCAAGATGTCATTCATTCATAGAGAGACAAACTGTCAAATTACAGTCTTTTATATCTAAGCTTTGATACTATGTCAGCACTGGTGCGTCAAAGATAACTATATTTATCAAAAGATAACTAGATTAACAGGTCAATTACCAGTCGAATGGATGTCACATCAAGATGATAAGAAGTCATGAGTAGTTCAAGCATGCTCGAATAACAAGGATGCTCATCGCAGTTCACTTGAGAGCCACTGGCTCAGTGATGACAACGGTTTTCTGAAAGTTACACACGGCCTTTACATGAGCTTACCATGTTGATATAATGTGACATGTCCAATGGTGGCTTGCAACATAAAAGAAGTATCTCATAAAACATGAGCTTGTTTAAATAAAAACAGTTAATCATGCAGTTCCAATTCAGTAATACATTTGCACTTTATTTCAACGCCTTCTGAAACAATGTGCCCAATTCTCACATTTTTCTGGATGCACAGCCTGCCTTTTTAACATGCCTTTGTCATGTATGAAGACTGTGCCGTGTTCATTCACAGTCCCCTAAGAAGGTAAACACGCTTGCACAGATGTCAACAAACACACATGCGTGTAGGCACGCACGCGCACCCTTCGTATCTGCTTTCCTCTCCCCGCTGACAGCTGTCATCAATCATACTAGCTGTTTGTTAGTGGCTCCATATGCTGAACGCCAGATACCTTGGTCTGCAGTGTGCGAGCCCAAATCGCTTCTGTCCAGCAGCTGCTGACAACTTGGTCACTAAAAGCATTGTCCGTTTTCTGGGTTTAAACCAACCGTAATGGAAAAAATGGGCACAAAGCTGTTATAACCTTCTTTCTCAGACCTGAGGGTATGTAAAGTAGCAACAGAGAGATGCAACAAACTGATGCAGAGAGATCAGGCCTGACTGTACAGTCAGAGACAAGGGTCTTAAATGTGCATTAAAGAGTATCCGCAGTTATTTTGGAGCTGCAACCCTGCTGTGTCGGTTGTCATACAAACTACATCAGTTATTAGTGAAGTTCTCATACTCAAAAAAAGTACACTAAGCTTTCCAGCTGTCAGAGATGCGTCCAAGTAAAACACACAAACACAACTGGGGAAAAGACAAAACACAGGATTAGTGTCCTCTTTGACATCAACAAATATTTAGCAGTGGCAGATGCTGATAAATTAAGTCTTACAAAAAGAATTAGGCTTGTTTAATATGATTCACCTTCAGCTGGTGCCAAAGCCTGGAATGAAGCTGCATCTCATCCAAAACGTGCATTAGCACCTTTGAAACCATGTTGATTTAATTTTTACAAAAATACTCCTACCAAAAGACGAACATATCTGCACTAAAAAGACTGGAGTGCTGAAAGACTGACAAATCTATGATTCATAGACTTAGTTCCTTGGTGCAAATCATTTTCAATCAATGTTAATATTACAATTATTAATAACTGAGACACACGAGAAATCTTATGCTGGAAAGAAATGGTTTACAAATGACAGGTGTGTGTTTGAATACGGCACAGAAGACACAAACTAGCAGAGCAGAAGCGTGACTCACCACCAGAGCCTCTAGAAAGCTTTAGCATTCTTAAAAGTCAGTATCCATACTAATGTGCATTACATGCTATTAGCATAGATTTCTTCTGTTTCCCTGCATGGTAACTTTGATGACCTTTTAGGAAGCATAAAAAGCTGGCTAAACAGTAAAGTCTAGAAAGCATGTTAGGGCTGTGACAGTGATATTGAAAAGCAGCTCATCATTAAAAGCGTGACCACATGTCGGTTGGAAGCATTCGTGATGTGGCATGTTTTTCTTGGGGAATGCTAGTGTGAGGGAGAGGAAGGGGGGCTACCTCTCTGTGGTTTGTTATGGTGTTTTATTTCAATTATCAACAGATGTGACATCATCCAAAAACTGCTTACACTGCCTTTAAATCAAACTCAAAAAACAACTCCTTTGCTGCTTCATAAAGACATAAAATGTTAAAGAATAATAATAATAATAATGACAATATTTAAAAACTTGATTTGCAGTAGTACAAATGAGTAGCCAGTGAATGACAAGCAGCCTCAGTATTCACAGTGAATTTAAAAGTGGAGAGAGTCTGACAGCAAAAACAAGAATCAGACTGGTGAGAAGAGTCTATTTAAATAATACTAAAACAATAAATATCATAGAAAAACAGAACAGCTTCAAACACTGTTAATATAACTTTCTCCAGCTGCAAAGTCTCTGCTTTGATATGCTTCACAAGAACTTGGTCTCGACTGTTGTGCAGGGAAACAAGGACCTCTGTTTGAATAACTGAAACACCATTTGGACCGACGTTCCTATGACAAGTATGTAATTAACATTTTACTTTAATCATGGCAAAGGAATGTTCTGTATAGTGCACTCAAAGATCTGAAGAACATTGTTTATTCTCCACTTCTGCACTTTACGTTGCCCTTCACAACAGCATAATGCACTGTGAGGACCACTCGGCAGTACACTCGTCACTAATATGCTGCCTGGTTATGGGTTGCCACAGTGATCCCCCCTCCTTACCCCCACCCACCCTCACCCTTACCTCACAGAAGCAGATGACAAAGAGCTTGGCCTGGCTGAAGAATCACTGAAGGCCCTTTCATACCATTTTGAGGATGTAACACTGATTACTGCTTTAAACTATGAATTACACCATATGGCATCAAACCTCATGCTGTATTTCGTGCCAGACATTCCCATTTGAGAGGAATAAATATGAGTTGGACAAATGGGGCAGTACAGAATAATTCCAAGCAGAAGCATATGAGCATCCAGCTAATAAATGAATAAAATCACATTTTGAGCACAAAACACTCTGCAGCATGTTGCCTGTAAGCAAGCCAGGAGGACAAATTTACAACAATATAATGGTAAAAAAGGCAATTTGGGATAGAGAATAATAATAATAAAACATTCCATTAATATATTATTTTCTGAGCAATTTCCTTTTCAGTGATAATTATCCAAGTAATGACATTTTTCCCCCCCAAGAAACTTAAAACCATTAACAAGTCTAGATAAATCTTTACAATGAGGTCTGTATTGGTGCCAAGGGTTTTGTTGGAGTTGTTAAAGAGTGATGGACAAGACAGGACCATCACTGACAGATTTCTTATGGACATGGAAACGGGATGAAAACTTTCAGCAACTGAGGTTCAACTCACTCAAACATTTAAAGTCAACAAAAAAAAAAAAAGAAAAGAAAAACAGGAAAAAAAGCTCAACCTTGTTTGTGTAATTGATGTACATTTGTGTGTAAGCAAGCATTTAAAACTCACATCAACCAGAGGCTGCAACACATCTGTCTGATCTCCTCTGGCATCCAAAGAAACAGCAACGGAGGAAAACGGACGACTGGCCATCTGCTGACGCTCTCTCATCAGCTGCTGCAATAGCAAAATGAAACAAAACAACAAAACATTTTTAAACACTATTCAACACCAGACATATATAAGACCTTTAGAAAATGTATTTAACATCTTTAGAACTTATGCTCCACTACAGTAATAACAATAATTATAATAAAAAAAGATAATCATGATGTTCTCTGGTGTGAACTGATGTTACATTGAGAAGTTACACAAGCAGATCTACTGAACTCCAACAGGGATGAAATATCCCTTTCAACATTATAAGCAAAGTTAGTTTTATTTTTGCTTTTTACCATTTTGAGGTTAAAAAAAAAGGTAATATATGCTACATAATAATTCAGACACAAAGGATTTTAGCTCTCACAAATTCAAAGAACCTTAATCAGCAGAAGCATCATCACACGAAAACCTTTACTACGCTCACACCACATAATGCCTTGTCTGGAGAAGATCTAAACAACTGGTAAAAGTTAAAATAAAACTTTTAGACTGAAATGATAAACAGATATGCTTGTTGTATAATAATGTGGGGGAAAAATATCTTTGGAAGTGTTAAGCAGCTTAAAGGATGGATCGATTATGCTTTGAGCTTGTGTTGGTAATAGTTGAAGATAAGAGAAGATGGCTTTAAATATCAGGATAATGATCCTTAAACATCAAACACACAACAGACCACCGCTAAAAGTAAAGGCTGAAGGTTTTGCCATGATCCTCCCATTACCATGGCCTAACTGTCACTGAAAATCTGTAGAGACATCAAAAGAGCCCACTTGGAAGACGGACCAAACAAGAAGCTCTTTACAGAGGGAATGAAGAAAAATATCTCAAAAAAAAAAAAGGACCAAATGTTTGCTCTGGGATCTTCTCTGTTTTTGAAACAAAAGAAAGTATTCTGATTACAGTCCTCAAAATCCAAGTCTTCTTTAATGCAAGTGAACTATGAAATCAGGTCATCTTTTAATAATTATAGCAGATATTCATAATTCCAAATATCTTAAACAGAGGTGCAGAAATGTGTGCATGCTACTGTAGATGCAAAGATCAAGTGGATTTCAAGTAGCCTTTAATGAAAACTCTGAAATGTTCCCATGTTGAAAACTAAACTGACATTTAAAATGAACGACTGCACCAGTCCATCAGTGAAGAAGTAACCACTGATTTGATAAATTTTAGTTTCTCTCAAAACTTCTGCACATGAACTGTGGTTCACTTTGTACCACAAAGTGACAATTTCTGTTGCTTAGACTGAGCAGTAAATAGCTTCTCTTGTTCTCCACTAATCAATATTGTAAAACAACTAGTGCCACACTTTCATCAACTACGCATTGTCTGATCAATATCTAAGCAGGCCGCCGTTTCAGTACCAAGGACATCACTGATTGTTATTGGATTTTTGATGAGCTTAAGTGTTCTGCATTAAGACCTAATTGTATTTAAGATTACAAAGCATTTCAAGAGATTGTGATGGTCAGCCTCATAACCTCTCCTTCTGTACTTCTCTAAATATGGCTCTGATTTTACACAAGCTAAATAATACAAAAGAGGCTTTACACTGATTTTTAATATTTTGCAAGTTTTGTTTTTCTTCTTCCAAAAACTGAAGTCCTGATCTTTTAATATTCCCTAGAAGCCAAAATCACTTGGTCATTATGCAGCCAACGCAAGAATACTTTAGCTCTTCTTACAATGGAAAAAAATTACACTGATGATTTCTTAACTAGAATGAACTAAAATACAATGGATTTCCAATAATATCCCAATATTAACTGCAGTAAAAACACACCTGGTGCCTGTTTGGGGCTAGAAGCATGACAACATAAAATTCTCTTGTAGTCTCATTACTACACACAAACATGTCCTTGAAGTAGTAACGGAACCCTCAAATTCTTTCTGTGCAGACCCCCGACTTCACTCACTTTCAACATGATTAGGTATTTGTTATTCTACCTTTGAGAATCTGAAAGCTCTACAATGCAGAAATGTGCAAGAAAAGACGGCACTCACTATCTAGCGTCATATCAAGGGTCTAATCTGTGTGGCAGGTTTATGAAAGACTTTGTCAGGGTACTGTATTCAGTCTTTTGCATTGCTGTATTTCTGCTGAACGTATACACAGAACATATTGGCCCATTACCCAGCCGATTCCCTTACTAGAGCCTCAAATGATTTGTGGCTTTTTGGACTGATTGAATAAAACTGTAACATAAGAAAAAAGATAAAGATCATGTGCACCCGATGCTTTGTTACACAGAATCTGATTGTAGAAAGTTTATGAAAAAGGGTAGGAAAAAAAGACAAAAAAAAAAAAAAAACGACAGGTGATTGAATAAGCCAATCTCAATTTATCTTGGTCTATCAACTGGATCAATAGAAGGAAGAGCCAATGGCAGCTGGCAAAAATCACACATTCACCAAAGCCAGAAAACATTGGCTGTTTTTAAAACTGCATACTACACTACTAGTGTGTACTGATTTTATACAAATGTAGTACACACCATGTATCAGTAGCATGGTCACAAATACCAGATGGTGGGTTACTTTTTGGCAAAGATTCCTCTGTGTAACTGACAAGTCCACCAAGCATACTGTATTCCATCTTTTAATGAGCCACTACATTGAAAGCCAGTTACAGCAGTGATATGTCTGTTTTTTATAGTGATGTATGATTTATTATTAATGACGGTATTATTAATGACTGCTGTATCACTATCAGTAGGGAGCATTTAGGGTCCAGGCTCGTCGACCAACACAGTTACACCTAAAAATACACAGACAAATCACTGTCAGCACAGGATGTTCACTGGTGGCAAACAACTGTGCTTCTGCCATAAGAACATAACCAAGGTATTGGTAAGATTAATTCTCTAAATCTCTTTTGAGATTAATAGACAGTGCCATTTTTTTTTATTCCTTAATCAATAATTCAACTGAATTCACCACATTACTGTTATACAGACTCATTGGTAAGCAGTGAATGGGAGAAAAGCTGCACTGCTTTTCCCACCCATTCTAAAAATATTTTCTGGACAAAGTAGAAGTGAGCAAAGAAAAAGAAAAAAAAAAAGAAAAACAGCCACATGAAATTGACATTGATCACCTGATTGATTTTTCTTTTTTTTAACACTATATCTGAGGTCCAAAGTTAAATTGTTGTGCATCTCTACCATTAAACATCAAACAGGCAATAGAAAACCTATAGATTTGAGTTGTTGGGTCACAACAGGTTAAAATGAGAAATGTTGCCCTTTTCGAAAAAGATAAACGCAGGATGGAGGGCCCACCGAGGTTGTTGCAAAACAAGGAAACAGCTCACGGCTTACTACAGTTGCAACACAAAGCTTAAATCCAACAACATTCATCCTAAATGTCAGATAGTAGTAATGTTGTTTATCATTTTGCAGAATTAATTTTAAGGCAACAAAGCATAAGAGGAGAGCATGAGCAAAGTCAGGGAATGCTGGTGCTGTGAGTCATTGAAAATGTGATGAGAATACAATCATCTAAAGGGCCAACACAATACCAGAGAGATTCTAGAAATGAAAGCTAAGTTAATGACAAAAGGCAAGAGTGAACTCTGTAAAAGCAATTAACGTTTGTGCAATGACGGACTGATTTTGTCTAGAATACAAGCTGGAGCCATTCACGGTTTTGATAAGGGTGGGAATGGAGCACATTGCTATGCCACTTGATTAATTTGGCAAGTGAGTGCATGAATTATCTATGTAGTGTATGCAACATTTTTTTCCTTTCATAGGATCCTTTAAAGGAGTGGGTGGGTGTCATTCTGCCTCTGAGCATTTTGACAGAGTGACCTAAGGAGGTTAGACTCCTTTTCAACGACAACCACTGGTAGGAATCTGCCCTGAAGAGTCAAAAATATCTTAGCATGTAATCAAATGAGAAAATCAACACGGTATTATATTTCCAGTAGCAAATTCCATCTTGCATTTTGCATGTGAACTTTTGTTTGAAAATCTATGCATGTGCTGTGATTAATTAAATGAAGATCACAAAATGAAGACATCCAACTTTGAGCGCTGCCATTACTGTGAATAAGGACGCAATGCAGTTGAGCGTTTTTGTGTGGGCTGAGACACATAGAACTATAAGGAAATATGAATAACACGTCCCATTGCAGTGTAGAGCAAATAAAATTATAATAAAGCAATCCATTAGTGTGAAAGCCTCTGAATGTCTAAGAAAGAGCTGATGCCAGTAAAATTTCACTGCATATCTTCAGGAGAAATTTTTGAGAGTAAACTTGAACCTGAACAAAGGACAATCAGGGTGACAAGGAGCTTAAGAGTGAGATAATCTTATTGCAGCAATCGATGACTGCTGATTGCCTCTTCAAGAGCAGAATGAGCAACCATCAAGTCTGCATGAGGGCATGTGAAGATACTGAACATCCAGATAATAAATGGTGATGAGCTGCTTTCACTTTTGCCAGGCACAAAACTAAAAATAAACAACCAAGCTGGTGACCATTTCTACTGCCATGAGACTTTTTTTCCCTTTAAACAGCTCTAGCTGCAAAAGTCTGAAAAGTTGGTGCGGAGGAAATACTTCAGGTACACTGTGCAAAATTGGGTTAGGACGGTGGTTCTCAAACTTTTAATACTCCGTACCACCAGAGAAACTGTTCAGCTCTCTGAGTACCACCATGATGACCAACTTTAACGTATGCCATATTTGCCTTCTCAATACTCACAGGAGATGTTTATTCCGTATTATGGTTATTTCTTACCTGAATTGTACTACCTGAATCAGACATTTACCTCTGTCCAACAGTTCCACTTCTCCACTCTCATCAGAGCAAAAAACCCGAAAAGTTGTTCCCTGCACTGATATGAATTAATCATTTTTTAAAGACACAATTAAATCTACACATTTCTTTACCATATTGATTTATATGGGTTTCCGATTTTTTTTTATGAAAAATGGGAAAAAATGCGGAAAGTCATGACGTTCCCGGAATACCACCAGAGAGCGCTCGCGTACCACCTGTGGTAGGCGTACCACAGTTTGGGCACCACTGGGTTAGGGCAACCCGTGACTAGAGTTTACAACTTACCTTCAGCCATCTAGCCTTGTGAATATCATCCTCAAACATCCCTGACATGGATTCACCAATTACAAAGATATTAGAAAGAAGCCTGTGTTTCTTCTTTTATGTTATCGTTAACTACACAAGCTTGCCATGAACTTCAAGCAAACGGGAGCTGTTTTTCACCAGAGCTTTGGCTAGCTCCGACAGTGTTCGACGCAAGCTGTAGCGAAGGACAGTAACTTTGTTATACTGCAAATTAAGAAAATGATTGAAACCATAACTCTCCAAATTCAATCCACTGGTAAATGTAGGTAGTAAATGTGAATGTACGCTCGTCTGCCTTGTCCCTGGCGTGGCTATCACTAGGTCCTGCTTCTAGTCCTGCTTAGCAATGTAACCGCCAAGCATTTCAAGTACACATGAATAAAGAATGTTCGTATGACTGGAATAACGGAACAATTTGGCATATGATTGGTTCTGGGCAGGATTTACTGACCGTCCAAGTGTCAATTAAAGGGCAGATTTCTGAAGTGCTCAGTTTGCTTATTAGATCAATTATATGATACTTTAAAAAAAAATTCTCCCGACTCCGACCCCCCAACCCCCCAAAAAAGAAAACTCCTCTGATCTACACGATTCACATAGATCACCCTTTTTGATTTCAAAACGGCGAATTTTGTCGAAAGGTGAGGGATTTTCATGCCTGCAGAGGCTTCTTCAGATCCACTGAACAGACCATAAGAGGGCATCCTTCCTGAACACAGCAACAACCATCTATAATTAATTACTGAAGACACTCAAATAACGACAGCTACTACAATAATGAACTTTAAGCCCATACTGTAACAATACTGTAACAATTTTTTGCGCTTCAGTCAAATTATAAGGCAGGCGGTGTAACACCAGTCAGCCACCAGATGTCAGTGTTCGAAGCTTCAAACCATTATCGTGACAAAATGAAGGAAAGCCTCAATGCTTAAACAAGGCTTCATTCACCCATCGCTACTTTTGCACCATAAAAATGGTGCACAATAAAATGGTGCAAAGGTATGGTGGTTTAATAACCAGCTCTTAGTGGTTGTTCTCTATTCACCTCTAATTATATGAATGACTAATAGACAATATTTGCTGTATTACAACTAAATCTTTATGTCAAATGTGTTTCTTGAAACATCTCAAGTTGTATGGGAAATCTTGTTCAAATAATATATTACTCTTTAAATTGAACACAAGCTAGAATGATACTGATTTTATACCAGAAAGCCAAAAAAAAAAAAAAAAAAACCATTCAATTAAATGTCCATATGTCACTTGGCTGGGTCAGAGTCTCATTATTAACCCTGCCATTTTTTTTAAAAAGCCTCATTAAAACTCATTTTTCCATGTCCTTGTGTCAGACAGATGCTTAAAAGGCCTCCAGCACAAATCCTTCCATCTAAGGCATCCTTCCATTGCAAGTGCAGAGGCTTTTCACAAGGATTTCCACATTAACTTGACACAATATTCAACGAAGAGTCAATCAGTTCATTAGTGAGACAAGACTGACACAACTGAATCCGTTTATGAAATACTGTACAAGTCTCAGCTCTCTTTTAACTAAGTCAATTATGATATAATCATAACTTCCTCAGATTTGTTACCAGCAGCATGCCGTACTAAACCTTATGTACTATATCTACTATTATATTCAATAATCTAAATAGTTCACTATGAATGCCAACACAATAAAAATGATGAAAGCTTTGGTTGTCTCATGAGATGCATGTCTAAAATTAAATCAATAATTCTTCCACTCTGCTCTACTTTTAAACAATCAAAAGCACTACATGGGTTCAAAGAGAAAACACCAGTAACTTAAATATAATACCTTTTTTTGGATCTTATATGAAGGAAAAGCATAACAGATGACAGATGCTGATTGTACTTAAGAATACATGTGGAACCAAGAGTGTGGTTTTGTGAATGTGTTTGGGATAAATGTGGAATAAATAATACATTATTGGGCTGCATAATAAGAAAACATGCAATATAACAGAAAATTGCACCCTGTAAAATTACAACAACACAGTGCTAATAATTAGGCTTATTTCATGTAAATTAGCATCCAAATTGGCATCTTGGGCAGTTAGGTTCCATCTCGTAGACAGAAGTATTATTGACATTTAGAGCCTGAATGAATGTCTGTTGGAAAATAACAGACCACTATTCAGTGCAATTTTTTTTTTGTTCTCGCAATATTGATTAATTTGTATATTGATACTTACTTGAATTGTCCAGGTTTAACCTGGACAAGTGATCATTTATGATATGATTTATTCAGGAGTTAAAGCAAATAAAAGATCCTGAGCCTGAACTTTTGTGTGTGCATCCGTGCGTGCATGTTCATGTGTGTGGTGGATGTGGGGGTTGTTACCACAACATGGTAGTTAACACATGTAGTGTTTAGGATACTTTTGATATCAAGTTTTGCTGCTAAGCTTTGTCCTTGACAGCTTTACAAGATGACCAACAATCACAAGGTTGACATGTTATAAAGGAATGTGAAATTCAGTCAGGCTGGATAAAATTTGATTCACAACCATTTAGTTGAGGGTACATGACAAAGGGCATCATAAAAAAAGAGAAGACAGTTCAACAGTGTAGATAATATTGGAATTCTATATGGCAAATTTCCATAATTCATTTGCTCAAAAGAAATAATGGTAAATTAAATTCTATGAAGTTAATAGAAAATATATCAATAAAATAACTAATCAATTAACAACCAAAAATTAAACTTTTTTTTTTTTTTTTTTTTAACTCTGGTGTTGTTTCATGTGTGTTCAAATAGCTGCATGTTGATTAGAAATCAACAGTTTTGGCAGGGCTATTTTGTGTTTGTTGGCTACGTTTTTGCATAAATCTACCAGAGGTTAAGAGAGCTTCAATGACAAATCGTGCTCTGTGATGAACGTGCACACTCGTATTTTCAAGTTACACACATGGTCAGTCATTGATGCTGGTAGATCAGCTCTGGTGGTTGCTCCTGGTAACCATGTTGTGTGTTGTAAAGTCTGACCAGCTGCTCTATGAGTGGGGTCTGATTAGTGACGTGGTAACGTGGTAGCGTAGACTAGCTTTCTTGAGCACAAAGTGCAGAAGCAAGTAGCTGCTTCTCTTAACTTCTTACACAAGCTAACAAAAGTCTAAATTGTCTTTCCCTCTCTCTTCTATTCACACCCAGCGCCATTTTTTAAATCCTTTATCAATTAGGAGGGCATCTTTCCCAGGATTCATGACTTTACTCTCCATCCTACTTTCCGACAATATGTCTCTCTGCTCGGGCTATTGAGCATCGATGCTACATAGGACTCGGTTGAAGCACATTTTTCCAAAACCCGCCCATTTTTCCAAAACCCAGGGCGGATTTTGGAAAAATGTGCTTCGACACCTCTTGTCCCTTCACTGAAACCTTGCCCTCCAGCTTAAGCCAAGCCGACTTCCAGCTGCATTTTATGGCTGCATCCAGCTTTTTAACAGCTGCAGCGTCCTATTTCCCTCACACTCATTCTGCAAGGATAATGTTTGCATTAGTGCAAGTGGTACATCACTCTTTTTTTTATTTTCTCACAAAATGCTTCAAGCATGGGCAAAAGCATAGGGTATCCCGTGACTAGAGTTTACAACTTCATCTTCAGCCTTTTCAGCCCTCGCGTGAATATCATCCTCACACGTCCCTGACATGGAATCACCAATTACAGAGATATTAGAAAGAGGCCTGTGTTTCTTCTTTTATGTTACTGTTAACTACACAAGCTTGACGCTAGCTCTGACAGCGTTCAACGCAACAAGCTGTAGCAAACGGCAGTAACTTTGTTATACCGTAACATATAAAAAAGGTTGAAACCATCGCTCAACAAATTAAGTCCACTGGTAAATGCAGGTAGGAACCGTCTGCTTTGAGCCCGTCGTGGATAGCACTAGGTCTTGCTTCTCGCCCCGCTTAGTAATGCAACCTCCAAGTATTCCAAGTACACATGAATGAAGAACGCTCGTCTGACTGGAATCATGGAACAATCTGGCCTGATTGGTTCTGGACAGGATTTACTGACCATCCAAGTGTCATTTCAAGGGCCGATTTCTGAAGTGCTCAGTTTGCACATTATGACAATCATATAATAAAGAAAAAAAAAAACTAAAAAAAAAAAAAATCTCCCCCCTCCCCCCCGGGACAAAACAAAAACAAAAAAAACCTCAGATCTACACGATTCACGTAGGACGTAGGTCACCCTTTTTGACTTCAAAACGGCGAATTTCACCGAAAAGGTAAGAGATTTTCATGCCTGATCAGTTGGTGTTGGATCCTTTTGCCAGTTTGAGGAATGGCAAATAATATGCTGAAACCGTTATTCTAATTCAAACCTTTATTGTTCATTTTTGTATTGGACTGCAACATAACTACAACATAATATGTACTCATTGTTTTTTGAAGTGTACAGATATAATCTTAACCGTTTGACATTCTAGATAGCTTATATAAGTAATGTACCAGATGGCTTCAGGCTGCGAGAGCTTTCAGGAAAAAGGTTACCAGCAGGCAGCTTCTCCTTTCAATGTATCTTTAGAAACAGGGCACCTGAAAATGCCAGGACATAAAGCTCTAGGTTTTTTTTTTTTTTTAAACATGTTTATTAAGCTGTTATTTTTGAACACAGGATTTGAGAATGCATGAAATCAATGCAATTTTATATACATTATAAAATGATGTGCAAAACCTGATGTGTCAGTGGGGCTTAACGGGATAATGAAAAAAATATTTGACTGAAATTTCATATCCTCAACCAGTCAAATTGTATTCCCCTTAAACCTGTAAGAGGTCCGCCAGTGCAGCCAAGAAAAGCTCTTTGCAAGTCATAATAGAATACAAGTGGATATTGAGGAACAGAAGGGATTTAAATTCAGTAATAAAATTCGCTTTCGTTTTAAAGGGGAAAACATAGTATGTTTTTAAAGGACTCCACAAATGCATAATGACTGCTTGACAGTGAATCGGACCAAGTTTGGGGACTGAGCATTCAAATGGAGAGTAAAAAAAAAAAATGATGCAGAGTAAATTTTATATGTCCTTCACTTAATTTATGGATATGAACTAAACTATCATCAACAAACATCATCTCATCCTATCAACAGACAGCAAATCTCTAAATATTTTGTTACAGACATGACAGAACTGCAATTAATAGATGTAAGCTTTTAACTTTTTCTTCTTTTTTTTTTTTTTGAACAGCTGAAGAATGGCAACAAACATGTTATGAATAGCAAGAACAGACACTAAAAGTGAGCAGAATTTTAATGGCATGAGCCCATCTGTTTACGTTACCTTTTATTGCCTTTAATCCTTTGGATAGAGATGATTCAGTGTCATGGCAGTAGGCATTTTTGTGTATTTTCATGCATCAATTAGAGGATATGAAATTCTGATCAATGTCATCCCCCAAAGAGGAAATGAATTGTGAGAGCTTTATTGGTTAACTCCAGATCATAAGGTGAGACCAAATTAAACTTCCTGCTGTTTAATAATCAAACAGCATCCATGAGAATACAGGATTCAGCCTGTAGAGATGGGAATATTGTTTGCTGTTACACAAACTAGACGCCATCTAGTGCACTTTAAATTAAGAGCAGTGAGGTTAATTTACATATGCAACTGCTCCTTTCCTCTTTTTTCTGCAGAATATTTTTGCCACTCGCTTTTATAATTTCTACTGCCAATCTCATCTCTCAACCTTTTTCAGCCCCATCTTTTCCGACCATATCATTCCAGCACTGAATATTAACTATTAATACCCTTTCTCCTGATTCCCTCACAATATCCCTCCATGCTTTCTTCAAACCTTCTTTTCACTAAATTTCTGCACACTAAATTTAAACCCACACTTTACTTGAATCATCATCTCTGCTTTCAACCCAAGACAAAGTATTTCACAATATAACCAATTAAATGTCAAAGCATTTGCCATTAAAACAGAGAAATCTACTCTTAGGAGTAGGCATTTAAGGAAAAAAAAAAAGTCTTATCATGCTGAGAACATTACAGATAAGGCCCATGAAATCACCTGGTCAAACTATTATCTCTAACAATTTTAAAGCTTTGCTTCCTCTTGATGATGGTTTAGGTCTGCATTGTGAAGACAATCAAAGCATACGTGTCCCCGGCCCTCCCACCATTGTCTGTGTCTCCCATAATGGTCTGTTTTAAAATTAAGTCATCAACATGTGTCTCTCAAAATGTGTCATCCTAGTCGGAAATGCAGGGAGCTAACTCTTGGGTTCATTCAATAAGTGCCTAGACTTTACAAGTGGATTTCTGCAACTAAATAAGGCATTAATGATAAAATATTGGCACCAGCAGCTTTCATAATGGAACTGAATGGTAATGTCCCAGAAGGCTTAGCCGCCTGCAGGAAAAATGTTAATTTGAAGAGCAAGTAGGGGAGGAATTCATTCGTAGAAATGCACTCTCCAAGCAAGATGTCAAAGCAACAAGTCGGAAAGATCAGCCATTGCCTCCAAAGACTGATGGTGTTGGATGCCACTGTGTTTGCGTTGCTCGAAACACTATTTTGTAAATCCATGCATCTCTGCTGTAAAATTTTGCTGCTGCTACTTAGAGGAAGTGTCAAAGATGTGTGGAAAAGTCTAAAATTTTGTCTGTTCTTGTTTGTGAGTTTGCAGTTGTTGTTACTTTTCCCCTGTTCGGTTGTGAAAAAGACAGAAGTAACAAAAAGAAGCAAAGTTAAAATAGTCTCGAATTCTTGTTTGTCATGCCAACTTCACTCTGCATAGTGGCATGCAGTTGTATTGTACGCAGAGACACAAAGAAGGATTTACTGCAACCCCAGCAACAATTCACCAGGATACAGTTTATATGAATAACATTTGGTTATGAACTCAGGTCTTACAGAACTGATATAAAACAGTCTAAAGGCCCCTTTACATTTGAAAAACAGTTTTCACTGAAATAGGGTACCAGCATTTACTAAGCACTTTTTCTATATAAGAATTTACAGTGCCATGAAATAGTATTTGCCCCCTTCCTGATTTCTTTTATGTTTTTGCATGTTTGTTTGATGATCTTAAACATTTTAGGTGTGACAGACTTAAATGTTAGACAAAGATAACCCAAATAAACACAAAAGGCAGTTTCAAAGTGGTGATTTAATTTATTAAGGGAAAAAAAACTATCTAAACCCGCATGGCCCTATGTGAAAACATAATTGCCCCAAAACTGTTTGTGTCACCCTTAGGAGCAACAACTGCAATCAAGAGTTTGTGATAACTGAATCTTTCACATCACTGTTGAGGAATTCTGGCCTAGTTTTTGCAGAATTGCTTTGATCCAGCCACATCAGAGGGTTTCCAAGCACAAACTGCCTTTTTAAGGTCATGCCACAGCATCTCCATTAGATTCAAGCCATTCAGAGGTAGACTTGCTGGTGTGTTTTGGATCATTGTCCTTCTGCAGAACCCAAGTGTACTTCAGCTTGAGGTCACAGATAGCTGGACATTCTCATTCAGAATTTTTTGGTAGACAGCAGAATTCATGGCTCCAATAATCACAGCAAGTTGTCCAGGTCCTAAAGCAGCAAAGCAGCCCCAGACCATCATACTTCCGCCACCATATTTGACTGTTGGTACGATACTCTTTTTCTGAAATGCTGATACTTTTACGCCAGATGCAACAGAACATAGACCTTCCAAAACGTTCAATTTTTGTTTTGTCAGTCCGCAGACTATTTCCCAAATAGTTTGGTTTTCATCAAGATGCTTTTTGGCAAAAGTGAGACAAGTTTTATGCTGTTTTTGGTCAGCGGTAGGTTTTCGCATTAAAACTCTGCCCTTCATGCCATTTTTGCCTAGTCTCTTTCTTAAAATTGAGTCATGAACACTGACCTTAACTGAGGCCAGTGAGGCCTGCAGTTCTTTAGATATTGTTGTGTGTTCTTTTGTGACTTCTTGGATGAATCTATTCGCTGTACTCATTCAAGGTAAAATTGGAGGTAATTATGTCCCACATTTTCTCCATTTGTGGATAATAGCTCTCTCACTGTGGTTCGCTGGAGTTTCAAAGCTTTAGAAATGTCTTTGTAACCTTTTTTCCAGACTGATATATGTATATTATATTGTTTCTCATTTGTTTCCTGAATTTCTTTTTGGGAATTTTTTGGCCTTTGTCAGACAGGTTCTGTTTAAATCATCTCTTGATTTGACAGGTCTGGCAGTAATCAAGCCTGAGTGTGGCCAGTGAACTTGAATTCAGCTTTCCAGAAAAATGTGATTGACCACAGTTACTTCATGATTTAAAAAAGGGGAGGGGGAAATTACTTTTTCACATAAGGCCTTGTAAGTCTGGATGGTAAGTTTGGATCACCACGTTAAAAACTGCATTTTGTGTTTACGTGGGTTATCTCTGTCCAAATATTTAACTCTGTTTGATGATCTGAAACATTTAAGCATTACAAACATGCAAAAAAAATAAACCAGGAAGGGGGTTAATACTTTTTCACGGCACTGTAAAGGTGAGTTCCACATGGAGTCAGGTATGTTTTACATGTAAGGAATGCGTTTCATGGACTTACTTCTCTGCGTCGTGATGCCCAGCAGGTCTGTTTGATCTTCCACACCACTGCTGCCACCAGGAGTAGTGACAGAAAGCAACTGTCATGAAAGAAAGCAAGAAAGTCAAAGACGATAATTACATAATAACTACAAATTCTGTTTATTTACAGCTTTTTTGTTTCCCAAATGAAGAAGTTGCTGAGAACCATTGATGAGCCATCCACAGAATTTTAAAGCTTCTACGGCAGCTTTAAAATTGTATTTCATCAACTCCATACTGCCTCTTAGGACTTAACTCCTCTTACAAACATTAATTAAGCTAATTAGGGAAACAAAAATACATCATCCTCATATAATTACTTATTTTCATGGAAAACCCTTTATTTAAATACAAAAATGTGGAAAGCCAAGTCGTTCATAATCAAATACTGAAATTAATAAATATTCCATAAAATAAATAAATATGCCAATTAAATAAATACAAATTAAAAAAATCCAATGGCCAATTAATATTTCTATTCATTATTTAATCACTTTTCTTTTTTTTACATAATGGTATGTTTATTAGTGAAACTTATTTTGTAATGCCACATTTGTGTATATCAGGAAACTTTTATTTCAAGGTTCTTTTTTATTACAGATCATTATATTCAAATTAAGGGGCAGCGCTATCTATGAGGGTTTGGCCAGAACCATCAACTGTATATATAATTGGATCATCTGTCTGGTCACAGAACATATGAATCCCATTTTTCACCAGTCAACTGCTTTTAGCCTGGCTGGCTTAGCTTCTGCTAACCCAGGATAATCATCCATATTAGTTTGTTAATTTCTTTTCACTTTTCTTCCCAAACACCCCCTTTTAAAGTGTTGCCAACAGAACGAAACAAGTGCTGCTGGGCCAAGGCTTGGCAAGATGCAAAATTCCACGGCAGAGCTCCATGGCTGAGCTCGCCAAGAGACCCCAGAAGCCAAAGCCGCCAAGTGTCCACCGAAGCTTATGTTTAGAAGAGTCCTGAAAGAATTTTCCATGAGCAGCTCAGCTCAATCAGCCAAGCCGGGCTACCAGTCTGACACACGAAGCTGTTGGCCAGCTCGGCTGAAAGCGTTCCGTGCTTCAGGCAGGCTGAAGACCAAGAGCTCTCAACCAACAGCTCTGTGCATCCGACCAATACGTGGCTTAGCTGAGGGAGCCAACCTGCTCACGGAAAAAAACTTCAGGACTCTTCCAGTTGCAGTAAATCACCCCAGTAGTGGGACCTCTGGTCTCTAATGTTGTTTGTGGTGACATGAAATGACTGCTGCAGTTAGCATGGCTAAACTGAGCTTAGTCCTGAGATTCCTCCAGACCAACTACAGTCAGTCATCATCTGTTGGTACAATTAACACAAGAACAAGAAAACATATCTGCTTTAAAATATGACCATAATCTATTAGGTTTTCATTCACAGCTCAGAAGTGAATGCTAAGTTGCTAATGTTAGTTAGTGGAGGAACTTCACAAAAAGTACTTCCTCAAGAGCTTCAATCCAGAAATGGGATGGTTGCCGGGCTAAATCAACATAGAGAACTATGCCCCTTCATTTGTAGGAACTGAAATAAAAAGAGCTTGGAAATATAAGTGGTGCTGCAAAAAAAAAAAAAAGGTTTCCTGAAATACATAAATGGGGCATTGAAAAATAAAAGTTTCACTAATAAATATATACCATTAAAATATACAAGTATTAAATAAAAGTGAGATGAAATTAATAAATATACCATCATGAAGTAAAACTGTCATAAAATAGGCTTGCCATTAAAAACTTTTTTTTCCTATTTATTTAATTGGTATATTTTTTCATTTCATGGAGTATCTATTAATTTCAGTATTTATTTAATTGTGGATGAAATGGATCTCCATACAGAATGAGGCTCAACAGTGTAAAAAATACTCGTTCCTGTGTTTAGACTCAAATTGGTGGATGCAAAAGACTTCAAAAAATATATAATCCCCATGACAGACAGACAACCTAATTTGTCATTAACATTTCTTTTGTACAGTCATTATGTAATGTATAAATTTTGGAACTTGCAGTTGGGGAGAGCCAAATCCTTGTTGTTCATCAAAAACATGAATAAGAGTTTTTCCAAATCAGTAGATCTTTACTAAAATTGATAAGACGAAATGGAGAACTTGAATCTTTAAAGTTTCTGACTAACTTTAAAAAAAAAAAACCAAAAACATAGAACTGAGAAGACGATTTGAAGCACATTAATATATCTCAGCAGACTGAATATTTTGGCCGATTACTTCGATTAATAACCCAACAGCACAATCATTAGTCAAGGGGATTTCAGTGAGGTCCAAGCATGACTGAGAGAGAAAAATATGACTGATTGAGAGCTTCCACTCCATTATCCCTGAGACAGATGATAACGTAAAGATGATTAGGTGCTAAAGAGGCAGTCTGCACTTTTACAATAGCTGGTCAAAGTGTGGACTGAGTTTTTAACCAACAAGCTCTCTAAAGGGATGATGTTTCTTATATCTCTACAGAGATGGTTTGATATCTGTTTGGTTGAAATCCCATATGAAGAAGAATAAAGTATCTGTTAAAAATTTAAAAAGGTATGCCTTAATGTACACATCCCCCAATTCAACCTTTATTTTAAATAAAATATATATGAAAAAAGTTACTATTGGCATACGGTTTGTAAACTTTCCTGAAATCTTTCTATATCCACTGAATTATAAGAGAACATCAAGTTGTTATTTACCTCCTGGAACAAATTCAAAATACAAAACACAGACCGATGTGGAGTAGTGATGCTTTCTGCAATATGAGTTGCAGGTGCAACATTTCTGTGACGGACAGTGCGCTTTAATGAACATGTTTCACAGAAGATGCGATTGGCATCTTCATGAGTTCCATCTGACTTCTTTGATTTGTAAACTTCATATTCCCATATTCAGGGGATGCATTTGATTTTGTTTGAAAAAGATGATAGCAGGGATGATCAGTGAATGGAGAGGACAGTTGTGGCAGACGTGACAAAAAAATTCCTTGACAGTAAAGCAACTTAAATCCTCTTATCCCTTACCTCTGCTTTTATACAAGCATCTAGGCTATCATTCAGATTTGGGGTACTTTATGTATTAAAGGGCAAAAATAAAATAATTCTCCACATGTACTTAAGGATACCTGATGATATTTAGAGCAACAGATAGCAAGAGTGTACCATGACAGGAAGTATGTAGCCAAACCTATGATTTTATTTATGACTGTATCCTTCATTGGTTCCACAATCATTGGGTTAACAGCAGGACTACAGTTACACCAAGAAAAACAATCAATATCTAACTATAACTGCCGTCTCCAGGTTTGTTGTTGCAGATAAAAACATGACCCAAGAAACTTCTTTAAATTTCTAAAAGAAAATCTGTTAGGGGTTTAGTGTGGTGTCGGTTCACGCAAGTTAACTTATATATAACTCAACCTCAAATTAGAGGATTTCATGTTAGAAGAAAAGAAAAATTAAGTCGAGGAAAAATACTGGCTCATAGGAGAAAAAGAACAGGATGAACTACTGTTCATTTAGAAGAGGAGAGAAGAAAAAAAGAAAGTCATGATGTCATTTGTTCTCCTCCTATCTCTCATTCAAAGAGATTCAGAAACCCTATGGGGTGATTTGACATTTTGTCATCAGGCTGATTATGTTTCCTGCAGGTTCATTCTACCTCAAACCTCCCCACACACATTCACACACATGCAAATACAATTGCTTGTTAGTCCATTAGGGTCTTTCAGTGTTTTTCCTAGGTTTATGGGTCAGTGAAAACTGGGCAACAAGGATGCAGACAATGGCTAAACAGAATTAATATAACCTGCTTGGGAATTGGGGCAAAAAGAAAAAAAAATTAAATTCAATGCATACTAATAAGATCTGATGCATAAAACTAAGCAGGAAAAAAGGAAGAGCTGTGTACCATATTAGAGAAAGCAGGAGCTGATTTCCCTGAGAAAGTAAATCTAGTATGATAATTCACTGTATCTGTTAAAATATAGACATGAAAAAAATATATTACACTAACGTTCTTGAAAAAAAACTAACAAGCAACCAAGTCTTCTCTCCTTTCACTCTAAGTATTCCTGACTTTGGCTGTTCAAGTGTAATATGATCTGTTGGGAGCAGAACATAACCAACTGTGCTTTTCAAGATACTTGTTGTGAAATGGGCAATGACGGGCAGGTGCCTCTGGCAAAACCTGTTTTCCCTTGCCTCTGTGACGCCTACACACACAATAATAATACGTAAGCTATTCTGAGCTGAACACTTTTAAAATAAACTTGCACACAAAAACTGCACTGCTAGTGTGAAGTGTGAAAATCTGTGTCCCAACTGATGACTAAGGTAAAGGGGGGGGGGGAAGACAATTAGTAAAATATAGTAGTATTTAGTTGTTCCCAAGATACCAATGTCAAACTTAAAGCATAAATTTTGCAATTGCAGGTGCATCATCGTTACATACTGACACTTTAATGTACTTTTAAAACAACCTAATAGACTAATTTAAAACATTTCAGTGATGCAAAACTTCCGTCGCAATGCTCGGGATGAAAAATCATGGAGAGCCCTCATATCTTGATCGCCCACGCCCTCTCTTTCGATGGCACTTGCTGGGAAATATGCACCTATTAAATTGCTACTGGCAGTTAATTTGCCACTTGAAAAAGGAAAAATCACTCCCTTGAAGAGACAAAAAAGCTTTACATGTACTTGATTAACAAACAGCCTCAGGTAACTCAATAAACCCTGAGAGACAAGGGTGGAGAATGAAGAGGTGGTGGATAATGTTTCTCAAAGGATGATGACTTAAAAAGTTGTAAAGTGTGTAAAGTGAGATTGTGAAAAACTTACCTGAAAAATGTCACGAAGAACTGGACAAGGTCCATGATACTGTTGTGTTGGGAGAAGGCGATCTGTTTCGAGGGGAAAGACCATTTAGAAATTAATCAACGATAAGAAAAGCTTCATGAAAATCTTTAAAATCTTAATGTGAATCTAAAATTGTGAGTGAAGCTTAATGCTGTAAGTCACAATGCACCAATATTTATTCCAAAAACACCCAATTTGCCCTCTGAGAAAATCCTGAGAATTCTGACTGAGCTCTCCCAGTTCCTATGTGACACTGTAAAGGGGGTTAATATGATTTGGCATTCACAGGTCACCAAGTCTGCATTAAAAGCCAAGTAGGAAGGTCAGCGGCACACTGGAGACTCTCCTACTAAAAGTGACTGTGTGGAAAACATGTCAGTTTGAATGCAGTGAAAATGGACAAGAAATAAGTGTATTTGAGGTAAAGGGACTGTTTGACCCATGGCTATCATACTGTACTCAAGCTGATACATTTAGACAATGATGCATATTTTTGCTATTTTCACTGGTTAGTAATCATATTCAAGAGAGAATGAATGAATGAATGAATGAATGAATGGCTAGCTATCTCATCGTTATTTCCACCTCACTTTACATCATGATGCATATACTGTTCCTCTGATGTGTGTGGCACTGATTTCAAAAGGAGACGGAGCTGCTGACTCCACCCCCTTGAAACAGCTGCTGTGAACAGAACTATACAGACATAGCTGAAAATGGAATCTATTGATTTATTTAGTCCAAAGCATGTTACACACATTTCACGAGGAGCTCACTAAACTCTGTAAATAAAGGGCATGTCTCACCCTTAGGTTTTAGGTTTTTAAATTAACAGTTTTATCTGAGTGAGCTATATAGTGAAGTCAAGTATATCCATCACCAATTGGGCAGGTGTAGATGTCAGTGTGGAATTTGTATCTATAAGCTGCAAGATCAGAGGATATGGTCAAAAGAACTTTTAATCCATGTAGAACAGGCCATCTTTGGGCTGCAAATAGACAGCAAATCCGTTAGAGATAGCAAGGTATTCTGAATGCAAATTAACAGTTCTCACGAAAGAAAAGCAAGTGAGTAGAAGTATAGGAAAAGCTCATGAGTCAAAGCAGCCGACATTATCTGTAAAATACATAGAGGCAGTGTGTGATGACATGAGCATGCATGGCTTCCAAAGGCACTGCCTCACTAATGTTTATTGATGATGTGACAGAAGATGGAAGCAGCCAATTATGTATGAACTGTGCGCCTATATTCAGCCAAATACAGCAAAGCTGACAATAAGAACTTCACATCACACATGAACAATGACCCTAAAAAGTACTGTGAAAGCATCCTAGACATTTTTACAGGGCAAATAATCTAGAATATTCTCCAATAAGACCTTTCAGTCATTTCAGTTGCTGAAGACAAACTAAAGGCACTAAGAACAACTAAATAATTCATAATTAACATGTTATCTTTATGTATCTCAATTGTATCTAGTCGTCTCAATGTTTTCAGGCCAAACTATACCCAAAAATATGAAAATAAATTAAAACCACCTTATTTAGAGGAATTTTCAATATTTATAAATGCAAACAAACACTGTATATACAAACCAAAACATCCAATATACTTCGGATAATATTTTACACTTGTTTAATCACCAATAATGGACTTGCATAACTGATATGTGTGCTCATGCCTAGAAGACAACGTGACCACTAATAGGTCAGTAATATGTTTCATCTTCATTAAAGGAGAGATTACGCACAGCTCTGGCAGCTAAATCACATATGATGGACCACATCAAAGTGACAAATCATTATCTACTATGCATGCTTTAAAGGCATTCTGCCCTGAACGCATTTAGACACACAAACACGATATCATCTGCAGTGGTATTGAGTCTCCGATTGGCAACATGTAAGGATGGGTAATAGGGCACAAAATGTGCTTTTAGAGGTGGATTATTTGTGTGATATTTGCTGTTCTGAATGCTGAATTTAAAAGTGGATTAATTGAACTATTTGAGGGAGAGAAAAAAAACAACCAAAAAACAAAAGGCAAAAATAACTATGGGCTGTTTGTATTATTGTAGGCATTTATAAGTAAATGTGAATAACATTCCAAAATTGTTTTCCATAATTATCAGCAACTCAAAAGGTACAGAAAACTAAACATTTTGCTTTATCTGTGAAGAGGAGAGGAAAGCGTTGATGTTTTGGATGAGATTCTTGACTTGACCAATGTCTTTCAAAGATAAACTTAATTATGCTCCTAAACCTTTGCCAGCTTAGACTTTTTGGAAACCTTATTAACTAGAAAATGAAAATCAGTCATCTGAAAAACCATGCTCACTGACATAGTTAACGTGACTCAAAAGCACAGATGCTTTGTTCAGTTTTAATGAACAGGACAGATCTACTTGGGCTTCCAAACCTGTTTTTCACAATATGAGCTTACAGCAAAGCATGCTGGGTTAATTTAATTTCAATTCATCCATTTCAGCCAATCAACTGCATCATTTCATAGGGTTCTCATGTTACAAGCAGACTGTGTAGAGTGCAATAAGACTGACAAATCATGATGTCACAGAAAGATCTTGCCTCATGATAGCTTTTCACCATCTTAAATCACATTTAAATGCTTATTTTATGGGTTTGAACCTTGACTATGAAGACTTGGGAATGCATTCTAAAATTCTGTTTCATCTTATCAAGGTCCGTCCTCTAAGCTGTGCGTCATAAAGACAAGCAAGAAAACACAGGCCTTATCCTGTTACAAGAGCTATTTGCTTTTACAGCTCAGACTCGGTCCATAATAAGTAAATGAGTGTTGGCCAGGAAATCTAATAGAAAACTATTACCAAGCCACCTTCCCAGATGGACCTAGCCTTACAGATTTTATTTTCCCAAGGTGGTCCACTCATCTACCATGTGAAATGGGGGGGATTATATAAGAATCAATATTTGGGAGTGGACTAATTAACAAAATGGGCATTGTGTGCCATTATTAGGGACCACAGTTTTTATCTCACTGTGTCATATTTCTTGGTAAAAGCTTTAGTTTTGCTAAACAGACCTTTTGCAGTAAGATTGATTGCTGTGAAGCAATAAATCTGATGGCTTGTCACCTTTAACATACACATCAACTTCCATGAAATAAACTGAATTTAAACCTTTATTCATATACTTTTGCTATTTACAGATTTATAGATTCAAATCGTTTCCCTTAATAAATAAAAGAACAAGTTAATACCCAAGTCTAGCTTGCTGAATTAGATTTACTTTATCTCCTTTTTAGATTTGTATAATATTCTTCCACATGTTTACGCAGACATGCTTGGAACTGTTGAGTGTTCCCAAACTTTTAAGCACTATTGTAAGTCGAAGTTATTAGTTGGAAGTAATTTGTTTGTCCTAATTATAATTTGGAGCAGTTTTTCAGTGTAAGTGGCCTCGTGCTTCATTTAATTTTATTTGCCCTCAAGGCTAAACAATGAGTATGTTCAAATCCTCTGTCTCATTCACTTCAAAAAGATTAGAAATTTGAAACAGTTTTGCTTTTGCCCACAAAAGAGAGGGGGAAAAAGCTAATCAGGCCAACAATCATTCTTCAGGTTTACAATCTCCAAACTGAAAAGACTTGGACCTCTCAGTCACGACTCATCTTTTTTATGGATCTTTTTATACTTACTGTACATCTTAAGCAATTTGAGAATGTGGACAACACACATATCTGCTTCATCTGAGTTGGTCATGAGCACAGTCCTTACCTGGATCTTGATGGGCCATGAGAAGTTACTGACGTACACATAAAAAGTAATGTTTGGGTTGCTTCTAAAGGTGAACTTCTCACAAGAGAAGCTGTCTCTGTATTCCTTGATGTTTGTTTTAGGACACGATGGGCACCTCCTCACCGGAGATGGTTCCAGCTGTTGAAGAAGAAGAGAAGAGTTCACTTTCCGGAAAATTGCATTTGATGCTCACAAGGTGAATGCAGAGAATTGGTGCTTGTTTGGCTGCAACATATCATTATGAATGCATTAAGGAATATAGTCATTCATATAAAACAACAGGAAAGCACTCATGCAATTATTTTTTCCTGCATTTAACATCTTTTCTGCTAACCTAAAACAGTATGAACCGTTATGTGTAATTATACACGTACATCATATATTAGCGTGAAATGGACAGGAGTGTGGGAGAAAAGCGCAGCTTGAAACGAGGGGCTGAAATGCTGCTGACTGAAGGTTATAACAGAGAACACTTTCATCTCTTGAATTCATATCATCACCATCTAATACTTGTTTGATACCTAGAACTTTTTACTGAATGTCTGCAGGGCAAATACAGACTGCAGGAGGGCTACAAAAGCCTGCTTAGATCAACAACCATCACTTGAATACCTGTTAAGGTCGATTTATGTTCTGTATATTAACTTTTTGTCCCATTCCCCCCCCCACCCCCCCCCCCCCTCCCCCCCACCTGGATGAAAATTACAATGGCCCCTGCTCTTTGTACCCACCAAAATATTATTATTATTATTTTAAATAAAACTGTTTAAAAATAATAAAGCTCTGTAAATAGCCCCCCCCCCCGTCTTAATGTTTCAAGTCATTTCTCATTCTTCCTCATGTCAGTGGGTTCTCAGCATTGGCATTCCAACCCACAGCTCTGAAACAAAAGCGCTAAAAATGACAGCTTGAGTGTGGCTACGTGAGCATGTTTATCTTAATTGAAATCACCCCCCTCTCTCTCCCCAACCTAAAGACACTGCAAGCTCCTGTCGATTGTGAAGACTCGCCCATTCCTTCTGAGACATAATATCTTTTTTGGGGGAAGGGGAACCAACTTCAAATATTAATGACCGTCCTGCTGGGGAAAGGTTAAGGTGGCAGCGAGGGGCACGTGAGGTCGACGCAGTTTGGTGGCTTGAAAATGTCAGTGTTGTGGCAAAAGAGAAACCGACTTAAGTGGAAAGGAAGGCAGGAGATAAACAGTGGCACTGGACGCCTGCAGTGTCCTTGGGTGTCTTTCCTCAGGGGACCTATAATATCCACTCAGCAGTGACACGGTACACACTAACAAGAGACGGTGCATTATTGGTACTCTTGTATCGCTTAAAAAGACTGAATAAATGAATACATTATAAAAAACAGTAAAGCAAATGTCCTACATTAAGAGCTAACTTCTAAAATCCCATCTTATGTGACAGTTATTCATGTCTGTGCAATTAAACTGATATTAAATTTTTTACTTAACAAGAACAAAAAATAATTATACTAAGGTTTACAATAAAATAATGTTGCTGTTTTTTTTAACATATTTCATTATTTCAGTGAATATTGTAAAAAAAAAATAGTGGTCAATATTAGGAAAAAACAAAACAAAACAAAAAGATGTACATCTGATGAGCCTGTTTTAATGCATGGAGTGTCCAGACAAAAATGCCTAATACAATTTGTAGCTTTGATATTTAAGTGTGAAATAAAACATATTGCCAGGTTTTGTAATGAGTCTGGGAAGAGTCTGGAAAGAGGAAACAAAAAACTCATTCACCAGTTGCTGACAGATGACCCATCATCTTAGTTTACTACAATACCTACTTTGAATGCAGAGAGAGGCTGTTCTACTACAAAACAAATTAAACAGTGAAGTACCTGTTGAGCCCACAGACCACGTGATATTGAGGTTGAAATTGTTTGATGCATTAATGGACATGTCCAAGTTCTTGCTTGCCTTTCAATTGAAAAACACAAAAACATGGCAACATTAATGTGGCATAATAAACAATAACAGAACACACAAGACACAAAAATAATGGCAAATGTACTGTATGACAGTTAGACAATTCAACCATTTTGTAGCAGTTTTAAACTGAATTTCTAAATGATCACAATTACCAATCAGTGATTATATTGAGAAATGAGACAGCGACCTGTGATTTGATAAAGTGCTTGACCTCTACCAGTAATTTAAAGTGTGCTGAATGTGTCAGATCTCTTGAATACTTTACCTGCTCAGGTGAGGCCATGAAATTAATGGCAGTGTAGTGATTATCATCTTCCTGGATGAGGCTGAACGTGAACTGGTAGTCGATCAGGAGATTGTCTGTCAAGAAAATCAGACAAGAAAGAGAGAGAAAAATGTGTGAGTCCTATTCGGTGCACAAAAAGGAGGAGGAAGCTTTCTGCAAAATATGCCTTATCTGAGATGCCTGTCCATTTCTGTACAGTGGAAGATTACTACATGTATCTGCAGGCAATCCAAACAGTACAAGCAGACTTGCCTGCAATCTAAAATCTTTAATGTACAAAGAAATGGTGTATGGTAATGCAAGAATTTACTACAACTGACAAATTATTCTAAATTAATTGCAATTGATTATACAGGACAATGTATATACATGAGACAACGTTCAATATGTGTTGTGCATGAAAACATTTTTTTAATGCAATTTTCATTTTGGCATCTCTCAAAATTGTACCATGGATGCTTTTTTTTTTTTTTTCTTTCAAATTGGCAAATAATTTCAATAATGCATATGCAAATTTTTCTTTCATTCCCATGTGTGGACAAAAATTATATTGGACTGTAGTCCCATTGGAAATATATCATTCTGCAAAGTAATAGGGAATTCTACAATAAGCTCTCTTTTCTATTCCCTGCTTAAAAGTTTTAAACAGCCCCACTAAGAACAAGCACTGCACTGGTGACATTGAGCAGCAGGGGAGACAGTAGTAAGCTCGAAATTACCATCAACAGGAAGAGCTCACATGTAATCTTTGAGGAGGCAGGATAATGTCACCATGAGAGCACTCTGTTAAGTTCCAGTGGTGTTCAGAGGTTAAAACAAGCTTCAGGCTTCTAGTTTCCTGTCCTCCTCTCATTCAGCAGTTTGTCAAGCTATGGCATTTCAAAAGGAACAAAACCCTGGCAAAGGCTGTGTTGTCAGTAACAGAGTGCTGAAAGGCAAATAAATCTCTGAGCACCATGAAGGACACCACATCATGCAAATAAGCACACAGAGCACAAGCACCAGGATGAACTGTACACACAGGAACAGAAGCAGACCCATTCTGGTGTCAACTTTAGCTAAGCCTTTTGCATGTTCTTATTTTTCCCCCTCGACTCCAAGACTCACACTATTATTTCAGTCTAAATGAATTAATGAGAAGGTGTGTGATTGACTGAGCAGACAAGTGGAGAATTTTTACTCCTCCGTCTCCTTGATTAGTTCAATCACTCTTTTCCTCTGATGCACTTGACATTTTCACGACAAGTCATTCTGTCACTGAACAAGCGCCCCGGTGCCAAAGTGCTAAGATGCTCCATCTGCCCTGAGTGGAAAAATGAGAGTGGAGAAGTGGAAAGAGAAGGAAAAGCACAGAGAGAATGGCCAATAATAATCAAGGAGGCGGTTTGGATGCGTGTGTGTGTGTGTGCGCCCATATGAGCTGTCATTTCAGAAAGTAGCGTCCAGTGGAGAATTACTCACAGTAGCAGGTTCCTCTGAGTGGATTGCCAAGGTAACGGTTTTCTGAGTCACATCTGCAATGAAGGAAAAAGGGAGGAGAGAACAAGATGAAGAGGAGTGCTAACACACGGAGAGCAAAAACGCCTCTAAACAGGTGATGTGCAAACCAACTCGCCAGAACATTAGTTCTTGCAGTTGGTGCTTCTTTGAGAAGTGACAGTTATTCAGAGTTAATTCGATTTTCCTAAAATTTTGATCAAAGTAACATGGTGGTATGAGACAGACTTTTCATTCCACCTGATTAAAGAGAACGAAATGTGGCCTCTAATAGAAATGTACCACATTTGATTCCTTAAAAACTTTGGTGCAAGTGGCACAACTTGTATATATGAATAGACACTTCATTACCCGAGACATAAAATACTAAACAGAGGTGTGAAAGCTAAGTCAAGTATCGCCATTGATTAATGAAATTTCAGAGATCATAAGTCATTAATAGAAAGCTCAAAATATACCAAACAAAGCCTGTTTAACTTTGTTAACTCCATATTTTCAGCTCCATTTTAATATTTTCCATACGTTCTGTATAGAACCTGAATAAAATACATGCGAGAGGGAATGGTATGTCTTTTATGAAACATTCTAATAACATTTTCAAACCCATATTTTAACACTGTGTTGACAGACAGCATGTCATTAGCTGAGAAGTGGCTAAAGTTAGCCATGTCCGTGCCTTTAGCTAATAAATGACTCAGGTTAATCATCTTAACTGGATGGATGGATGGATGGATTCAACTTTAATAATCCCCAAAGGGGAAACTTCATTGCCACCATGACCACAACAATACAACATAAAACAAACAAAAATATACATCAATAATATCTCTAACTAGGGACAGCAGTAGATCAATACAACAATAAAATAACCAGAAATGACATTCCCCCCCCCACAAAAGAGAGATAAAAGAAAGAAAAATAAATAATAAAATAAAATAAAATAAAAAATGCATTAAAAAAAATACAAATCCATTTAAAGTGCAATGTGCAAGACAAGACAAAACTGTGTTGCCATCATATGGAGGGGCCACAAGTAACTATTATCAAACCACTGTCACAAACAACATTGTGACATTGTGGTCAGGTTTCATTAATTTAGCAGAAATATCATCGCTGGTTTCTCATGACGTTTTACAATCATAGTAAATGGAGCTATGGTCCTTTTTTAAAGTTAGAAATAGGTCACGGCGTTGCCTCTTTTCATGGGAACTGGATTGTGGCATGTTTTGCACAGCGCCTGTTTCTGCCACTCAGCTCCTTTATCAGATCCAAAATAATTCCATACAAGAGAAGTCAATTTCCTGTATTTTTTTTTTTAAATCACAGTGAATTACTGTGTTATGGATTCTTAGTTGAGTCAGGGACACCAAATCCACATTACTCCTGAGCCGACAGAGCTAGCTTTCCAGACTAGAAGCAGTTTGTGCAGGTGAAGAATTGGGAATGTATTGCCACGTCAATGACAACTAACAGGAGTATGTGTGTGTGATGCTCATTTTAGACAGGAGAATTACTGAACTGGAAATTTGATAAAGCCAAAAGTGGTTTAGTCATTACAGTAACATCTATGCTTCCAATGACATCAGTCTGACAGGACACCAGTGTACGAGTTTAGTGAACAGAGAACCAGTACGGAGAAAAATACAGCCAAACAGAAGGGAGCAGTGTCCTTGAAGGTTTTTTTTGTTTGTTTGTTATTTTAATTCTATTTAATATTTCCTCTCATGTGTCTGTCTTCATTTACCCTCCATCCCTCCATACCACTGACATTTAAAGTTGTGTATGATGTGACTAATGGTCCAACATTTGATCCTTTCAGATGAGGTTTTGTTTTGTTTGTTTCTGTATAATAATCCGGTGTTAATGAAAATTAAAACTTCTAGCTTTGTTCAACTCTGATAAAGGACGGAAAACACTACTAACACTTGTAAGCCAACATCTTTAACTCACCAGCACAGAGCTCAAGATCTCCACTGGTTTTCCTCGTACCACCAGCTAATTTCCAGCTCACAGCAGATATTCATTTGTGCTTTCTTGTCATGGGGAGACTTTTGGAACCAAATAATGTATTTTTGGTGGCAAAAAAGACCCTAAGAAGCTGAGACTGAGTGCACTCTGGGAAGAGTGCAAATACAGTGCTACATTTCTCAAGACGAAGTTTCTTTCATTTAGCATAAGAATGCAAATTAGTTTAGGTCTCCAAAGGTCATGAAGTTTGTTCAAAGAGCTGCGGTATTTATTTCAACAAAAACAAAACTGTGTTACACTGCTGTTACCTGGGATTACAGGGCTTTCCAAAAGCTCTGTAATGAGGAGCATGTAGCTGTGTCTACCGGACTGCACTGTCCTCAATCTTTCTTTTTTAGTACACCACTCAACTGTTTCGTTCAATCTTTTTAATCCACTGAACTTTCAACAATTCACTCTATATTTTCATCACTCCTCTTTTTTTTTCTCTTTTACTTGATAAAGTGAGTGAGTAATATGACATGTTCTCAAACTTTGCAGAGAATGTGAAAAATGTCAGGGCAATTCTAACATTAGATATTTATTACCACACTAATTCACAGTTATTTTATCTTGGAGACAGCCGATTAAACGTGTTTAAGTGTGAATGTCAGAGGCGGTGTCAAAAAGTGAAAGGACAGAGAAAGAGGAAGGACAGAAGACTGAGAGACACTGACACACTGAGGAGGAGGAGGAGGTGGCTGCTAGTGACGTTACATTGGACGAGGAGTGACTAGAACCCTAAAAATAATTCAGCATCATCTTATTTGGAACATTTTCAATTCGCAAGACAGACGGCATTGCTCCTGAGAAGACCTGCAAAATAAAAGTCAGTCAGATGATGGGGGCAGGCAACACATCCGACGTCTTTCAGTGCCTTAAATATCATCCGGTGACTAATAACGTCAGAATGAGGCTTTTTAAAAATAATGCAAATGAAAAAAAAATGAAACTATGACTCTAGACTGTGAAAATATAACCCAGGGTTGTGGCACAGAAAGTTGTTTTAACTGGGGCTGCTGATTATTGTCAGACACTCCAAAAAACAAGTTATGGGATGCAGCTTTAACATTAAAAGAGTTGATCAATATCAGAGTTGACTTCAAATTCTCATATCTGAATATAGTCAGCAAATCCTAAAGCCAGGGAGGAGGCTAGCACTGCCACTCTCACCATTTATGTTAGACAAGCAAGAATAGGGTAGAGGACAGAGGACAAATGCTGCCACAGGCTTTGGAACCTTCTGAGCAGCACTCAGAGTATTTCAACTGCCTGACATCTGTAGAGGGCAAAACACACTCCCCTACACCCACTGGAAAAATGCAACGCTTCTACTGTGTGTCTTATTTTCAACATATACACATGTAAACATGTCAGGCCTTTCACTTCATTTTAACATGATCAACACTCAGCTTGAACTTATGCCTGTCCACAATCTACACACACCAACCAAAGAAATGAGCTGCAAACCTATACAATAATGAGAATGCTGCAGCAGCCGCATAAGCACTTGTTACGACCCCGTTACATTCCGCATGAGAAGTCTCCTGATTAATATATGCAAACAAATGAGTACACAAGAACAAGAACTCATTTACTTTAACAGATCACATCAATACTGAATGGACTACTTTTTTTTTTCTTAAAAACTAATTATTATTATGCACTGATGCAACTTTTACTTCATTAGTGCAGCCATCACTTGGGGCTTCTGATAGTACTGGAGGCTGTAGTGGAAGCACATGTGAAAGGTCTGAATGTGTCTACCTTCTGTGGCCTCTTGTAAAGAGGCCATTGTTAAAGGGTTATTTCTGCATGACATGAGAACCAGAAATTGTACCACATAAAAGCAATAACTAATATCATATGTCATATGTTACCATTTAGATTATCTTTGATCAGATTAGCACAGTACTATTCAAAACAATCAAAAAACACATTTCAGAGGATTATGTTGCTCACAATAAGAAACTGATAGCAAGAAGCAACCCAAAACTGAAACTAGAAATGCATGGGAACATTATCCTTCAAAACGGGTGATGATCAACAGCCCCTAGCCCAGCAGCCCATTCTGACACCTCACTTTATTTCTACTAAGTAGAACATTTGTTGGGGTTGAACATTTGTTGAATTTTACACTATTTCCTTACAGCCCTGCTTAATATTTTCCATTACAATCGTGTGTTCTTTAGTGCATCTTGCATGAAGTTAAAGTGAGCATGAGAATCAATTTTTCCTTATTACATCTGAAGTATAGTTTCTGTCTAACAGTAGCAGTATAGAATAGAAAATCACACTACCCTTATTTTTCTTATTATATTTATTTACTGCATGGTGCTGCAGTACTTCATGACCTCCTGTTATGAAGAACTGTCTCTTTAAGGTCTTTCACTCAAAATAGCCAAGGCTGCTTTAATCGGTCAGAGATGTCAGAGTGCAAAGCAGCTGCTCATTCTTTACTTGCGGCATCTCAAACAAGCCACTAGGCAGAAATTATGCAGATGTGTTATATGGTGATATAATAAGCAACAGGAGAAGAGTCTGGACTACAAGCACAATGTTTCATGTACTTTCACAGAATCTGAACAAATTATTATTTATCATTTATAAAATTATTACTGTCTTTTTTTTTCTTATTTATTCTTCTTCTTTCTTTTCCTCACACACACAAAGGTGAAATGAGATTGTTACAAGAACTGTTAAAAGAGTATAAACAATAAATGTGTGTTGATGCAACACATCACTGGACAAGAGGATAATAAAGCTCAAATACAGACCTTGAACATGTGATTTTATTTTAGTTGCCTGGTGTTAGATGATTTACAGAAAGAGAGATAATGAGAGGGAAAAATCATTCCATTATGTGTGGGGGTGTGGGAATACGTGTTGATATTTGCCAGTGGCCCTTCAATAACTCTTACTGCATTATGGATATTAAAAGTGAGGCAGCTAAGAGGAAATGGTCCTCCTACATTGTTGGAATCCACTGTGTCAGCAGAAAACACCCAGACGATGGACTTTCAGGCTGATAATGCCAACAGACCCTTCTCCGTTTTTAAACCACAAATTTATCTGCATTCGAATCCATGGCTGCTGACAGTTATATGACATCAATGCTCAGAACTGCGTCACAAAAATCATGAATCACTTCAGTGGATCGCGTAATCATGAATCCATTTATGTTTTAAAAAGGGACATCTTAAGTCTGTCTCTTGACATAATGTGACTTTCTGACATTTTAATCATAGCATTCTAATAATAACCAAAGAACTCTCAATACATGTTAAATTGAATAAAACACAAAGAGAGTTAAGGGAGAAAAAAAACCTAATCCAATAGATAACACATTTTTACACATTTATCATCTTTGAAATCTTCAGGACAAGTTTTAAATTCAGAGTTGTAAAAGATAATCATTAATGTTTTGGATGCACACAGTTAATGATAAATGTTTTGGTAAAATATTATGAAGCAAACTCTCACATTTGTGAGAATGTGTCTGCCTTAAAAGAAGTAAAAGCCTTTACTCAGGGTTGCATCCCAAGACATGACTGACCCAGTGAAAAGCTGCCCAGAGACTCACCTCTGACTGACAGCACGCTTAAATCATGAATTTTTGACACCGTACATGTCTCTTCTGACCTTGCTTTGTTTAAGTTCTGCAACAAACAGCTGATACTGAAAAGATAATCAGGCAGAGTTATTTTGGTCGAATGCAGGATATGAGAGCTCTCAGAAAGTTCCTGAACCATTTCAGACCTGATAGGTCAACTTTA
Organism: Hirundichthys speculiger; assembly: GCA_018398805.1. Classification (NCBI taxonomy): domain Eukaryota; kingdom Metazoa; phylum Chordata; class Actinopteri; order Beloniformes; family Exocoetidae; genus Hirundichthys; species Hirundichthys speculiger. The sequence goes on from JAGFBZ010000105.1 coordinate 1,103,172, forward strand.
GGAAAACAGTCAACAATGAGCTCAGTGAAACAATATTTTTTTTCTCCTTCACTGAGAGTTTAATTCTCGACAGTGATCTGAATGGAAAGATAAACCATGAAATGTTTTTGTTATGTCACAGATGGACCATTTTATGCCTGGATTTTCATGAGCCATTTTCAAAAATTAAGACAGCAGGGTTTGTTTTTTTTAGGATTTTGTGTGTGTATATGTGTGTGTGTATGTGTTGCAGATGCACTCACAGCTGGCATTGGTCTCCTTTGATCCCCTTGGTGGTGCAGAAGCACTTGCCAGTTAACACCTCACACACATTTGCATGACCATTGCACTTACAAGCTGGAACAGATGACAAACACAGATTTAGAGAAAATTATAGAGTCTATGAAAAGGAAGAACAAAGGAATAAAGAAATCATTACCTTCAACAACACATAGCCAAACAGATTGACACATTATAGGCTAGTCATCACAAACCTCAGCTTAAACATTTGAGTTGTAGACCACCTGAGGGTACCATAAATCCGACAATTCCCACAGTCCCAACAATTGTTCTTCTATTTTCTTAGCCAACAGTTTCCCGCTGCTACTGAGCTAGGCCACAAAGATCCCTTCTGCTGCATCAAACACACTGAGAGGAAATTGATATTGATCTGGGTATGATGGTAAACAACTGCAGTTCCCAAAAGATTGGCTGAACTTCAAAGATCTGATACATGAGGGAGAGGCCCCCACCTCCAGACAGGAGGCAACAATACCCGCAAGGTATATGTGCACCTGTGTCTGGAATACAAAAAGCATTGCATTTTATGTGTGAAAGATGAGTAAATCGGTTGCTGAAGTGCTTCTTACTTTAGTGGCCTTTCAGGTTTACATTTGAGGGACAAAAACAGACTCAAAAAAATCAAAAGTTGTGTTACTGAAAGGCTAGTGAACATTCCACCCCAACCCTTCTTTATATTTCAGCTTAAAACTTATATAACTTAGATGACTGGAACACTTTTGACCAAGTGTCTAAAGAAGTATTTTATATGTCCCTTGTTAAGAATAGCTAGTGTGACAGAGATTTTATTATACGATGTACCTATTGCTCTTACCTCACCTCACCTTAAAATAAAACATGGAGGCATGATGACACATGATACTTTTTATCCTTAGGCTCTGAAAGAATCAGAATATTCAGAGGTGCTCACCTCTTTGGTTTCACATTTCAGGTTACAACATTAGTCTGCATTAACGCTTATGTTATCTGAGAACATGCAGCCTGCATGCTTGCATATGAGCAACTGTGACTCCCATGTCTGGCAATTCAAAACTTGTAATTTCTCAGGAATGCTATTCATGTCTCATAAGGGAGCACCACATGTAAATCTCTTTTTGACAATGATCCTGCATCACCAGTCTTCAGTCATTGTGCAGTTCATTCAATAGAAAGACACACTAAGAGAGTCATCAGATACTGTAATTTTAGCTTTCATTTAAAGCCTTGTTTTGTGCCATGCTTGCAACTATTCTCCTTATTAAACTCAGTGTGCATTACCTCCGCCACCTTTCAAGAAAATGTATTCTGCATTGAGCATGAGTAAGAAAATAAATGTACATCGTATCTACACAAATTGGAATCTCTGTGAAACCATTCTATATCAAAACACAAAAACAAAAAATACAGTCACAAAATTCTTATGTAATAATTTACTTTATTTTTCTTGAGCAAAGAACAAACCAGATAAATTAGATAACTATTATCACGTTATTTAAATCAGTGTTTCTTAGTTCTGGTGCTGAAGTCTCACTGCTCTGCATGTTTTGGCCATTTCCCTCTACAAACACACCTGATCAAATGAATGGATCACCTCATTCGCTTGGAATCAAGTTCTGTACAAGTCTGTCAATGACCCCTTAATTTGAGTGAGGTGTCCTGGAGCAGGGAAACATCTGAAACGTGCAGGGCAATGATATTTCAGGAGCAGGATTGAGAAACACCTATTTAAATTACTGAAACTTAAATCAGATAGGACAGACAAAATATAAATTGTATAGTTCAAATTAAATACACTATAGTTCCCTCATTTGGTTGTAATGCTGTTTGACAATCTATTTATCTTAATATACTACTTTGTACAAAAGTAGAACATAATCCTCTAAAAGCTTAACTGCCATTTACAAAAAAAATCCCCAAAAATAAAGAATTGCTAATCTGTGTGAGATCATTTGAACTTATTGTTTATCTCCTGAACTGAGAGCAACTGCATACAGATGATGGAGCCTGTAGTTAAACCAAGCAGCAACCATCCCACTTCCATACTGAAGCTCATCCAGAAGGTACATTTTTTTCCAGTTCCTCTATTAACCACTAGGTGCTGGTTGCAAAAACAGAGCAAATCCCCATTGACTCCCATGTAAAAACGAACAACTTTGCAACAGAATTAAAGGTATTTACAGCCTGGTTCAAAATATGCTTTTTTCAGGACAGATAGATTCTACATCCATGACAATTGTATGGATGGTATTTTTTTTTGCACAACATCGCATAAATTAATATTAAGCGATAAAGCTGACCAATCAGATGTCCAGACATCATTTGGTGCCATTTAATTGACTGCCATTGGTTAATCCTTGTAAAGTGTCCTTGTGTGCTCTGAAAGGTGCTTTTAAATAAAATGTATTATTATTACTGTTATGATTTAACAACTTAGAGTTATATTAATGATTCGATTGACTATATTGACTGAGCTGTGAATAAAAACCTAAAAGAGTATGGTTATATTTTAAAGAGAATATGTTTTCTTGTGCTTGTTGGTCCTGAAGAATCTAATTATGAAGGATGGAGCTTAGCTTAGCAATGCTAACCACGGCTGTTATTTCATGTAATAACCAACACAACATTAGAGACCAAAGGTTCCACTATTTCCAGCACAGTTCCAACTGGAAGAGTCCTGAAATAATTTTTGAACAGCCCGGTTCAGCCATGGACCAGCCGATGCACACAGCTGATGCAAGAGAGCTCACTCAGCTCCTTAGTCGAGCTGAAGCCTGAAGTGCCTTCAGCCGAGCCCAACAACAGCGCCACTTGGCTAACGAACCAAACTGCTCATGGTAAATTAGAGGTCTTCACAGGTCCATGAACCGAATGGACCCGGGAAAATTTGACCCAAAACCGACCCGAGCTATTATCGTAAGTCTAGGGGGTCCGAACCCGAATGGACCCACAATATTTGGACCTGGACTTTAGTTTCCGACCACGAACTGAACAGAGTTACCTGAATAGAACCGAGACAATACAGCCCATAGTTGCTCATGTTAAAAGTTGTCTAGCGTTGAATAAAACTTGATTTTCTTACCTAAAGTTGTCTTCTTCTACCTGGCTCATTTGCTACATAGGCTACGTGATGTAAACAACAATAAATCCACATCGTTATTTTTCTTTGTGGATACATATGCTATTAGTAGCAACTGCTAACACTAATGTCCTACACCGCTCAGGACGTGTCATGAATATGTTCTCTCATCAAGCATTGTCATGTTGGCGATCCGTTGTGCTTTACAGCTTCCGGGCAGAATCGCTAATAACACACTACGACAACATGATTGTTTCATGACAAACATGTCAAGTTAATTAATAATCATTTAACTGCCCCGAGTCCTGACATTGGCTGCCACCGCCAATATCTTTACCTCTCTCGAGTAAATGCGAACCCAGCCTGTCAGAGAGCACCGATCGGACCCGAGACTAACTGCTGGTCCCACCTATTTGTAACATGGTACTGAGCAGTTTGAGAAAAAAAAAACAGGCTTCAAATGTTCCCTTCACAAACCTTTGGGTCACATGATCAGATGCTGTGTCCAGTATTTACAGTCAGTGGGTTAAACTTGATCAGTTGTCAAACTCACCGACACAACAAGTAGATCCATTAAGGGCAATGTGTGGAGAATAACTAATGTCTGAAGCCATGTGACACTCACCCTGGCACTTGCCACCATTGGTTGGGTCTCCATGGTAACCAGGCATGCACGTCTCACAGTGAGGGCCGGTGGTAAGGTTACGGCACTGCTCACACACGCTGCCATTCACACATGTGCTGTGGCCATTACACTGGCAGGCTGAAAAGAAAAAGGGTGAAGGGTATGTATTAATGTAACCACAAAATCAGAGTCTGTTCCAGTGTTGATTTTCTGCAGCTTTCTTTAATTTTCATAAGGAAGAAATACAGCATATAAATATCACCCACGGAACAAAAAAAAAAAAAAAAGAGACAAGAAAGGTGGTTTTGGAGCTTTATATTGCTCCTGTCTGGATGTCCTCATGGCATCTGTGATTAGTTTTATACCATTATGGTTATTACTTTCTAGAAATGGGAGCCCCATTAGAGCAGCTTATGTCTATGTCATATTAATTATTACTTAGTGTAATGTTTAGATACTCAAAAAAAAAATCATTCTACCTTATAACCACATTTTGTTTATATGTATACAAGTATGACGCCAATTGTATCCGAGAGACAGACAGACAAAAAAAACCAAAAATCTATACCATTGAGCATTCTTTATATCAGTAATGGGTATGGGTATATTATCATATAACATAATGGAGTTGAACAGACTTGCACTTCAATGAAAGCATTAAATAGCATACTAGTATAAGGTTGCATGTACTCAGTAGGGAGGGATTGGTTGCACTGGGAAACTGAAACAGGAATCCAGGATATGACATATTTTAAAGCTAAACAAAACAGAGAATATCCAATGACAAGCTTTGACTTGGATACAGTTAGGAGACATGCCCTGTAATTTCAGTAAGATGGTCAGGAAGTTGATCACTCACCAGGACAGTGAATAAAAGCCCATTCAAATCCCTTGTCTTTGGGGCAACTGCCTGGTTCCAGGCTCATGTCATGGGATTGACTCTGCTGATTCTGCTTTGAAAGTCTCTTCATGGGGCCGCGGTAAGACCCCTCCATGCATAGTCCTTTTCCTGTGCTGCTGGGATCTCCACACCAGCCGCACTCTGGCTGCTCTAAGCACTGGGAACAGGTCCGCAGTCCTGAACAGTTCTGGGCTAAAAGAGGGAACAACTGTCAGTTTTCTATTCATTTCATCTCACTGTCACCATCTTTCTTGAATCCCTGGTTTAACTTTTAAACTTTGAGCTTGTTACATTGCTTGCATGCTTGTCATTGCTCTTTGATCATTTGTCTATACATTTCTAATTTTCCATTTATTTACCATAACACTGACACAGACAGGCAACTATAGGAATTCAGCAGTAGCAGAAATTGTCTGTTGTTGCAGTAAAGTCCTGCTTTTAGGATTATTCTTAGCCTCTACTGGTGCAGCAGATTAAGGTGGCTTAATGCACTCTACACTAAAACACAAACAGGATATCTAGTGGGGCTTTAAGACAACATTAAGATTTGAAAGCAGATAAAAGATAAGAACATAGTGTCCAGCATTTAACACAGAATGCAAGACCACAGACTGAAAGAATGTGCCAAAAAACAAGAAAAGTTTTTGACTTGTGGTTCCACAGAAGGATTAAATGTACTGCATGAAGTGGCACCTTAGAAACAAAAGAGAGTGATGTCAGCTGAGAGATGAACTTTAAGGCCACTAAATTGCAAGTTTCAGAGCGACCACTCACCTGTCAGACAGACATTGTGGTGAAGAAAATGCCACTACTATTTTAAGGAAACAAGCATTGAGTGCTCTTACCTCAAGTTTATGTCAAACAAATCTCAAGCTATTCTGCTAATGGATGTGAAACCATGACAACACAAGAGCAATCAGTACAAAGTAAGGCCACTTAAGTTGCTTTGACAATGGGCGGTAAGGGATGAATATCAGCAGAACATGCCATCCTGAGAAAAATTAGCAGGATAAGAGGGTTTTTGTCTTGCAGCAACACAAAAGCATGTTGAAACACAATATCCACGTCTTTCACATGGATTTTCAACAACTGTCTGATTGCTGCAGGTGCTCCATCAATTGCATGGTGATGATGACTATGTCTGTACAGAAAAACAACACATTTAGGACATTAATATTCATCAGATGAGCAAATATGCTGTTTCTAACCTAGGCTCTTTCAACAACACTGATGCACTTTCAGTTTTATTTTGAGGTGCCAATTACACAGAACTACCACACTAAACTCTGGATGATCCAATTTCACAAAAACAGCTTTTTCAGGATTTGCTTTACCATTTAGTCTCCTGTGGTTATATTTACTTTAGTCTGAAGCTACACATCATAAATAGGGCTGTTCATAAACTCATTAACCAACTAAATCAGTACTACATAGAACGTTTAACTCTTTTTGTGCATGAATAGAGATGATATAATTAGTTCCTCAATTTTTTTATTATTAAAAAAATATATTATATATTTTTTCCAATTATAAATTAGAGATCCAGCCATGATCAAACTGCTTCTTTCAAAAACCAGCAGTCAGAAATGAATTTTATTACAGTTGAACCAGTGCTCTGATCATGTATCAATCTTTATGGGCTAGAATTCATTGAAAAATCATTTGATTTGTTGTTACTAAGAAAGTTATTCGGAGAGCCAATCAGATATTTCTCTCATAAAAAAGTCATGTTATTTACAGCTGCGCATATTGTGCTCATCTTAGAATATCTCTAAAATATCTCTAAAATAAACAGCGGGTATCAACACTGTGCATGAAACCCTGTGTTTTCCTGTTAAGTGTTCATCTATCAGTAATGGGCAAGCATGGACAAATATCCGTTAGGACTATACGTATGCTTGTTTTTAATGGGTAAAGCCTGAATCTGGAAACAGTGATGAGGATGCTAGAAGCTCTGCTGTTGATAATAGGTATCTTAGTCCTCAATATGTTGTGTAAAAAATATATCCCTATATTTATTTTTAACCACCAGGTGACTAAAACATCTGAGTAAGACTGGGGATAAACTTAAATAACAACACTTGGTTATGACTGGAAAGTAAATTTAATATCCATTTGCATGCAAAGGGGTCGTAAATACATCTTAGCAGATCGATGAGGAATGCCCAAGAATATCCGTAGTACGATTGCTTTAACAGGACACACCAGAATACACGAGACAAAATATGTGAGGCAACTTGAAACAACATCTTGCAGGTGTGTAAGACTAGTGGGAACCCAAAGAAACCAGACACAACAGAGGTCCCATAGCTGGAATTAGGTATGTCACCTTCAAATGAGTTAGACAATAACAAAGCCATAAAAACAATGTGTACATTCCACCACACAATACATCTTCATTTCATAAACACCTGCCCAACAAATAAAAAAAAAAAAAAAAGGAAATGCTTTATTCTTATTTCCTTCGTATAATTTACTGGTAACTCTGTGTGTTGTGCACATTTCACTTTTATTCCAATTATTATATTCTTATAAAGTATCATACACAGAAAAGGTATATTTATCTTATTGCCTTATTGATAAATGTAGCTAGGGTTAGGGTTCTGCAATAAAGGCTGCTTAGGTATAATAGCGGGAAAGTGATGTTAGAAATAAATCAAGATGATAATCTCTTCTCACATCTGGATATAACACTTAACACAAGGTTGTGAAGATTAGTTTAGCTAAAGGCAGGGTAAGTAATTTCTGGACAATGCTGCGCCTATTGATATTTGAAATATCAATGGGCGTGTCAATATCATGGGCTCCCCAAGACACACCCCATCATGTGAGGGCCTACATCCACCCAGTGTTGGGCAAGTTCACTTTCTACACGAAGTAGTTCAGGTCAATAGTTGACAGAAATTCAAATGATCTAGTTCAGTTCATAGCTCATAGAAATTAAAACAAACTAGTTCAGTTCATCATGTCAAAAAATGAACTAAATAGTTCATTTTTAGTTATTTTTTTCTTATTCTTTTTTAATGTTGCTGCGAGCAATTATCTGTCAAAATGATTGCCACTGCCCATATACTACACCACCACAAACGGCAATTATTTTACCCATTTTATCTCTCGAAAACTACGTGTCCAATTCGGAATCTTTATTCAATCAGGGTTCACATTAGCATTGAAGGGACAGCCTACGTAAAACTGTAATTTCTGTTTCAGTTTCTCTCTACAACAGCCATTCCCAAACTTCAGAATACCATGGCCCAATTTGAAATCTGAAAAATATACGCGGTCCACCCAAACCTTTCATCACAATTATGATCACCAGAAAGGACTAGAAGCTATGTTCTGATATTAATGTGAGGGGTCAAGAAATAGGTGACACATGTCATATCAAGTTAAAATGACAGTAGAATAACTTAATGTCATGAATAATAATGTCATGAATATTTTACAGTAATTCCGTAATTTACAGTAAGTAAAGATCGAGAATTTAAAACATATTTGTTCAATTTTAATGACCTCTCACGGCCCACCTGAAGTACCTCGACGGCCCAGCAGGGGGCCGCGGCCGACACTTTGGGAATCACCACAGCATGTTAAAAATATGAGGAAAAACCTGCTGCCAAATGGTCTTTATTATAAGACAAGAACAGGTACTTAAGGTGCAAGGTTTTTTTTCCCCCATTTCAATATATCAATCAGTCGGGGGTCTCCTCCGGCTCTGGGCGACGGCAGATTTCACCTTCCTCCATGCTTGTTTTAAACATTTGATGACGCAATTGTTAGCGTGTCAGAAGCGACAGCCCGTGTTGCCATGTTTGATTGTTTTCCGAAGATACATATTAGGCTCGTTTGTGGTGTATTTTAAATGGGGTTCGCGCATTTTTGACCATGCGTGAACTCTGAAAGAGTGTCGTTCACAATTGCCCAAATGAACTCGTTCATACCCGACACTCGTCAAGGGGAAAGAGAGCGCGTTCAGTTCACGTTTGCACAAAATATGAACTAGTTCGTGAACTTTCGTTCAATGAACACATTCAGGTACAACACTGCATCCACTCCTATCCAACTCTCCATCTGTCCCTCTGCTGTCTTTGTCATGATTTTGGGGTGCAAGCTGTCCTGAAATCTGTTTGTATGAAGACTGAGGGTTTTTTTTTTTTTTTTTTTTACTATGTTCTCATGGGAAGACCAACTAGTATGTGGTAATGAGATAATCACTGAATGTTACAAAAACAATGTTCTGGGTTGGAAATTGCATGGAATTGTTAACCCAAGATTTAATTAATAATGTTACATGGTTCATGTAACATGGATCATGGTAACTGAAGAATGTCGGGAAATCCTGAATTCCGCAATCAATAATCATCAGCCAAAAAAAATCCTGATACGAGAATTATCGCAATTACTCAGTCTGACAAAAGCATTGAATATTAAAATTTACATGCTGAGAAACTGGAATATATATATCGATTATGCTTAAATTACACCTTCTTTACAGAACGTGTAACAACAGAAAAGATGTGGGAGCATACAGACTCAACTTAACATGACTGCCTCAAAGACTGAGAAAAATGCTGAGTGGAGAGGTAACAATGAATCGACCTAGCATTTTTGAAAATCTGTCTGTAGTAAATGCAGCTTTTGGGCCAGGGGGTAATTTTCTGACCCATTGTCATGAACCAGACAGTGTTCATCACACAGATGACCATGTGTCTGATTTCTTATTTGATCTGGGAAAATAGGAGTAGAGGAAAGTAAAGAGATATTTAGGATAATATTTTCCAGGCCACAAATAGAAATTTCAGCCAAAAAAACTAAAGCATCTAACAAATATCAAACAAAAATCTGTAAAACAGCTCTTTTCTTCACTCAAAGTATCAAACAACAGAGCCCTTTCATAACACCCCAACAGGCAGTGTTATTCCAGGATAATTTTTCCTGTATTTGTGGCTTAAAAATGCATTTATGTACTTTGCCCAGCCTAACGCACCCATTTATCAACACAGGAAATAAGGAAGGGACAACTCCACTATGCATGAAAAATTAAGACATAAACAGTCACAGTAAATGTAAACAGGGAAAATGTGTTCTTTCTGACTGAGCCTACAAAAATGCAAAGAGAAGGAAATACAAAGGGAATTTATAGGACAACCTTCCCTGTCCTTCATGCCAAGAGAAACTAATTCCTCAAGACAAATATCCACAGTGAGCAGAATCTCTGCGTTATCCAACACCAGCAGACACAAATGAATTTGAGACAGCACTCTTGGGCTCCCTAAATTTGTAACCCTCTAAACTGATCAGAGATGTTTTCACAATGTGACACAACAGTGGGAATAATTCATACATCACCAGCACAACAGCACCAACCTTAGTAACTATATTGACCTTCAGTTTAAAGAGCTCCCCAATCGACTTACTGCTGGCTAGTGAAAATATTATTTCACCTTGGTATGTGCCCAAGACCTGTAATATGATCATGATCAGTGTCTATTTTTTAATCTTTTTATTGCTTCTTCAGTGTATGTTCTAATTGAATTCGTTACGTAAGAACACACTACTATATAATCCATGTATTATGACAAATACTGTAAAATGCTCATTCAAAGATATTCATCCGAAAGAAAGATTTTAAATAGTATCATATGAAGCATACTAAAGAGGCTGGAATGGTGAGTTTGTTCTAAAAATGTCAGCTCAACAAGAATCATGTGGCTCAATGCTAATCAGTTCCTAGTACTGGTGGTAGCCTGGAATTTTCCATTTTCAGGATGGCCAAAGCACCGACAGACAGGCAGACATGTCATTTTTTTTTTGGTTTGCTTTTTTTTTTCCCTGTTCATTTGGTGCATTTCATGTACCATATTTGAATGATCACTGTATGATATGAAATTTACCAGAGAGTGTTTTCTGATAGTTTAGCTGTGAAATTATAAGAATGTAGTTTAATGATTAATTTAACCTTTTTTTTTTAATTTTCCTTATTATTTTTTTTAAAGTACGACACATATTTTATGCAAAAAACCTTTTGTCTGTTATATGTTCTGTGATGTCAGAAGCTGTCGTGGTGATCATGCCCTCCACCGCTCCCAGTTTTTTCAGTTAAGCTGATGCTGAAAAGTTGTGTAAACAACTCTCTTCAGCACAATAAAATTGATTGTAAATTGATAAGAGAATTGATGAAGAATTGGGTCTATAAGAAAAATAGATAATGGCTTTGGGATCAGTAAAACCTTATTAACCTTATCTAGTCCTTTTTGAAAAGAAACAACTCATGCAGGAAGAAATAACTATAAATTATACCACAAACATCTGCACAGATAAAATGTTCTGCTTGTTGTTTCTTTTTCTTTTTAAGTTTCACCTTCTAAATCATTTAGCTTATGTGGCTTTCAAACAAATGACAAATTACACCCCTGATAATATATTGTAAAGGTTATTTAATGTGCTTGTTTGCACTACTTAGCAAATACAAGACAAAGATCAGAGGAACATAACCGTTTTAAAAGACCACACAAGCATTTATTCTTTCTTCTCAACTTGTCAATTATTTTGTGGCCCCATAACAGACTTGGCAGATAGGAACCACATCTAAAAGATGAACATGCACAAGACAGGATTATGTACAGGAATTACTTACCGAGTGGCAGGCCAACACTGGTAACACTTATATTGCTTTTCCAACTTCCTATTTTATACAAATGTTATGAATCTTTTTATAGATATGACAAACGTGCTGAAGTGGAAGGTTAAGTGAATAGAACAAGTCGATCGGCAGACTTATTGAATTTAAGCACTGCCTAAAGTTTAACATATCAGGACAAAAAGTTCATTAATGAGTGCCATCTTTCAAAAATCAGAACAACAACAACGTTCACTTTTACATTCAGAGAGTAGGAATGCCTTCTTATGCATGTATTTTCATTCATTTCCAGCCTCTTCTCTCTTGAACGGTAAAGAGCTCATTTACAGTTCGGTTAGCAGGGAAATCTAGCAGTTTGAGGATTATACGTACAAGTAATTGGCCATTAAGAACAAAAAACATCTTCCAAAGTCAATCAGAGGAACTAATACAATTTTACCTCTGAATCAAACACCTTCCATTTCCTTCCCTAAACCTCTTTTCTATCCATGATGAATATTGACTGCTTACAGAAGTCAGAAGCGAGTTTATTGGCCACCATCATATTGCCAGAGTATAGTGTTCCAAGAAGACTCACTTAGATCAAGTTCAAGGAAAGGTACTTACCCAGACAATCCGAAGTCTGCCACTCCAGACACTGGCCATAGGGAAAAGAGATGACGTATGCAGTGGAGTCCACGCAGCGATGTGTGCTGCCACACCACATACACTCCATGGCTTGGCTGGTACAGTTGGCACAGTTAGTGTGAAGGGAGCAGGGCTTCTTGCAAGATGGACGGGTACTGTGACTGGGGTTTTCTAGTGTAAAAATCAACGACAGAACAAGGCCTTGAAAAACCTTTTCAGACAGACATTTTTTTTTTTAGCATTTAAATGACTGCATACATCTCTCACCAATAGCTTTTTCACAGATGAGCCCATGAGCACTAGCAGTGCATGGATTGGCCCTCAAGCCCAACACCTGAGGCTCCTCCAGGTAGGCACAGAATCCAGAGTCACTGGGTTCTCCGGGCAACCAGCGCAAGCTGCCATTTGTGAAAGGAGACATGTCCTCCCATCCCCAATATGACACATTGATTTTCCTCAGGCCCACCCAGGGAGACAGGCGCTGTGAAAGGACAGCAAAACTTATTGGAAAGCATGATAAAAATCATTTAAAAAAAAAAAACCTTCCTTTCTGTTTTTTGTCACAGCATTTAAAAGAAAAGAACAAATGCATTTACGCCTGAAAATCAAAGATGCTATATAAAGTTTACTAAAAATAATTTCAGAGACATTACCATTAGTTATTACTCATTTGCCTTCAGGATTCAGTTTTTAATGTAATGGGAAAATGATGGGGAATGACATATCAAGGTTCTGTTTGGAGCAAACAACTGAGATTAAACCCAGCAGACTGACATCAAATTTTATTCTCATGAATACAGTAGACAAGAACCAAAGTAAAACCATCAGTGGACTCCACTGCCATTTATCACTGCAAGACAAATATGTAGCTTTAAGGTTCAGGAGCCACTCAGCAAGTAATAGTGTTTTCAAATTAGAGTTGCTTGGTTATGGAAAAACATAATTGTCATTATTTTGGTAAATAATGAAATCACAATTATTTCATACGATTAGCAATGGATTTGTTGCATTTATTGGACTTGATATGAAAATGTTGACATTTACCACTAAATAAAATTTCAGACCAACTAAAAATGATTTATGCCAATAGAGAAAATGATGGTGGAGATGCTCAAATAATCCCTTAAACATGTTTGGCCAGAAACACGAGCGTGGCCTTGATATTAAATTCAATTAAACTAAATTAAAATAATAACCTTATGTTACACAGAAAAAGGAGGAAGAAATCACTCACCCATGGCCAAGTGGCGTCTATAACTGAAGTGTATGTGTCATTCAGATTATGTGGCAATTTTCTTTTTCTCTCAATTCTACTATATTTGGGATTCTTGGAAAGCCCAAATTGAAATCATGATTAAAACTGAATCAACTGCACAGCATGACTTCAAATTAGAGTCATGCTCTGAAATGCATTTTATACTGCCTGTTATACTTAACACTTCAGTTTTATATGAGCTTTTATCTCTTTTATCTCTCCTCTTTAAAGGAACCGGCACAACACATTAACGTCAAGATCCAGAAGACACAAGAGACCACAACTGTTTCTCCTTATGTGGCCATTATCAGAGCAGAAAAGTAGCATTTGAGCACACTGACAAGACGATGTGCAAATGTAAACTATTCACTGCACTTAACAGCCAGTCAAAATAGCCTTGGCCACTTACAGGCATACTAATTTTTTAACATGTTAAAATCAGTTATATCTATATTAAAAGTTCAATGTTGTAAACACACCACCCTCAGCTTGATGTTTAAACTTGAATTTCCCCCTTGGGGGATTAATAAAGTATTTTTGAATTTGAATTTGAATGTGTCACAGTCCTTGAAAAGCTCACTTTCCACCTAGAAAGATCAACTTCTAGGCTGATGTGAGGCAGCACGTAGAGCTTGTGAGCATCACCTGATCTTCTAAACAATGTTGAAGTTAATAAAAAAAAAAAAAAAAAAACATGAAAACAAGTGACTAATTACAAGAAATCCTCCTCCATTGTAGCATTTTGGTATTCATCTTCATTTAGTTAATCTCACTGAATTAAGAACTTGGGCACTTAACCAAAGTAGCCAGTTTTCGCTTCCCTCCTAGAGCAGAACAAAGCAAACGGGCCAAGAATGTCACATCAACACAACCAAAAGTAGCCCATACGCTAGATTGCTCCACATATTACAGACACTGCCAGCAGTTGGCAGCAAAGTGCTACAACATTGAACAAAGTACAAAAAGGTTATAGAACTATATAAAAAAATTATATGAACGTAAAACTATATAAAAGTATTCCTCTGTAATTATAATCCAGATATAATCAATTCTAATCAAACAAACATATGAAAATGGACAGCATAAACCCAGGTAGCAAAGATTACAGAAGAGATACTCCTGTCCAACTACTCAAAATACAAAGTCACTTAGTCGCTTATTGCATGATGGAACCTTTAAATTACAAACTTGGTCTCCAACTACATTCCAGAGACTAAACAGCAGTCTTGAGAAAAAAGCCCCAAGTCTCAGGGATCTGAATGGTACAACAGAAACATGACCAAAACTATGTTCTTTATTTTCAACATCTAAACCATGGGAAGAGCTCTGGGAGAGCTGTATTGTTGCTCAAGGTAACTTGAAAGGGACTTCAAAAGAGACAGGAACCAGTTAAGGATATGTAACAGAAAATAAGCTCACAATGAGCCCTGTTTTACAAACAAACCAGACTCAACAGTCAAGATATTCAAATAGAGAAGTGATTATGATTGCGCCAGCAGACACTGTCATGTGGCTGTGGTTTGCTATCTACTATTAATCACCTTTTCATTCATAAGGAGAAGTTCCTCTGAAGCAAAACAATGTGTAAATCATACAGTCTGAGAGACAGCCTGGTAGAAAAAAAACTGATGAAGTAGTTGAAAAGCAAGAATCCCACAGACTAAAATGATTGCTGCACTCTGCTAAAACAAAACGGTATACAAACACAAAACCAATAAGTAAGAAGTCATCACTGCAATTATTGCAACACGCAGATAACAGCTTCCTGTTCTTTTAAGTACTGCAGACATGACTACAGCGCATTTGTCCTACCTGTTAATTAATATGTTTTACCTTGTCTTGTCGCTGGAGTTTCTTGAGTTCCTCAAGCACAAAGTCCACTTGTTTGGAGGTGGTGAGTGAGGCGATGTTTCCGTTTAGGTTCTTGCAGTAGTGCTGGGCATTATCATAGCTCTCACGGCTGAAGTTGATCCTCAGGCAGGCATCACCCACCTGGCTCCAACCCTCACTGCACTGCTGGGCTGGAAGAGAAAAAGAGGAGTAAAGATGATGGCAGCTAACAGAAAGCTCTGCAGGAGAAAGCTCTGACTGTTGCCCTCCATACAACATTCACTGTAAGGCCACCTAACCACATTTTGCAGGGAAAACCAACTGTGACTTTACTTGTATTCTGAAAGAGTAAATCAAATCACTGACTAAGAACATAACTTAAATACTGCTCTAACAGGGAGCATTATACTCAGAGAAAAAAGGCAGAAATCAGAAAAATATAACAAACATAAATCAAAGGAAAGTGTAATCAAAGTGTAATTTGCATCTACAGGCCTTGGATGCATGTTTTTTATGCGCATGTTTGTCACTTTAAAAAAAAGAAACGTATAGAGCCAATGACTCCCTTTCAGGCAAAAGAACTCCACACATACACAGACACAGATATTATTCACAGCTCCCACTGCACTCCCCCCTTAGGTGACAAGGCTTCATGAGCTGAAAATTATGGATAAAGTGACAGCCCTATTTCTTTAGATCCAGCCAATGTCATCATCAACAACAGGCTGGGTGGGAGGTAGCTGCTGAGAGGTAAACTAGATGCACTGGCAAACCTGATAAAAAATATCAGGAAGACAGCTTGAAAACCCATTTCTGCAAACACCCAGTGCACTGTTATTCTATATCATCACATAATTATTTAACCTGATCAGATAGACCGAATCCTAACAGTAAAATTTATCTGTCCAAATAAACCCTGCTGCTCTGGATGTCATTTGATCTATTCATCACAGCAACTGCAACTATCTTTGTGGCTGTTAGGTATTATAAGGAGCTCAATCTTTAGTGTTCACTGTCACAACCCGGCTCAAAGGCTATGACAACAGTGAGGGAGGCGGCACAAGATAGTCGGTACCAACAGGATAAGTTTATTTTCAAAAACAATCGCACCAAACAATACCAACAGTAACACTGGTCCCACAGCCCATCAGCAGAACCGCCCCGTCCCCCCCCCCCATAAAAAGAGGTTCCCATCAGGAATCTCAACAAGAAGAGGACAAGGACCCTATATCTGATGTACGTAGACACACTGGCCCTGAATATGGCATACAACTAAACAGTATGTCTGCAAAAATAAAAGCCAGCGCATCAACCTGTGATTAGGACATTGGAACCGCTCCGAACCCCAACTTTAACAGGACATTCAGCCTTCCAATGCCCTTTACCTCAACAGTGACACCCCTTACCAGTAGCATATGCTATACAAGCAGGTCTATCCGACCCCCAAATAGCGTGAACCGACCAACTCTTATCGGTTAGTACTTGGGGATCAGTATATCCCCAGCAACCCACGTCACCATGAGCCGCAGAGTCCCGTGCGTCACATACTCAGCCAACACAGCTGTAACAATAAATAGTAAAATCCAAACCAGAAGGGAGTTCTCAAACTGCCCCAAACTGATCAAATCACACAACGACCTGAAATTTTCAACACCACCAACAGCTTCTTCTTAATTATAGTCTATATTATCCTTCAGACGTTTATCACCAACTGATTGCGTATACAGTGCTCCAATAACCAGCCAGATCCATTACCGCTCCAACTTAACCAAAAACCAGACAGCACAAACAGCCAGTGCACACATATTCATCAACCAGAAATGTTACCACCACTCCATCCCACTAACTGCCTACCCCAAAACTAACTAGTCTCCTCCCTAGTCTTCAGGCCGCGTATTGTGGCGGGTACTTGCGCACTCAATACCGCAAGCCCGGAAAAGCAACCAGGATCGTGGCAACTCACCTTCAGCCTCGGCCGTGCTGCCGAGCCAAATGTTCCAACCACTAACGCCACCACTCTACCAAACCCCCCGGCAAATTCCTAGGGAACCCGCTCTTGAACCTACCAGGGACAGAGAAGCAGCGACTCAACTCAGCCATGTGACCCAAACCTACAGGGCTCAGCCATGCCCCAAACCACCAGCGCAGGCTCTCACAGATGCCCATTGCAAGGTTAGTCATGCCCTGGCAACATTCACAAAACACTGCCGCCTCCACTCACTGAAAAAAGTGAACGGAGATATGCAGAGCGCACAAACCAACACAGACCTGACCAGGTTCACCAGTTTTTAACTGTTTCCCGGACGAGCCCCCAATTGTCACAACCCAGCTCAAAGGCTATGGCAAGAGTGAGGGAGGTGGCACAAGATAGTTGGTACCAACAGTATGTTTATTTAAAAAGAAACAATCGCACCAACTAACACCAACAGTAACACAAGTCAAACCATCTGCCAGCCACGGTCCTGCCAACTGGTCCCACAGCCCATCAGCAGACTCTAGAATGCTTGTAGTAATCCAGAGCTGTGAGAACCGCAACCTGGCGGCACCAAACAGGCAGCCACATAGGATCTCCCTGCTCCCCTGAGCAGCCCTCATCACAGCCTCCCGCAACAGTCTGAAAATGGCCTTCTTAATGGAAGGAGAACCACCGAAGCCCAGGTGTGTCTCCTCACACTGATGACTTTCCAACCTGCAACAGAAAGAAACCAAAAACAACCAACACCACCACCAGGTGTACAGGTGGAGGAGTCGTCACAACACGCTAAAGATTGAGCGAAAGACACAGCCCCGAAACAAGGGGCTGTGTTTCCCCACCCACTCACATCCTTCACTAGAACAGACTGAACATCCGACCCACTCTTCATGCATGTGTGAAACCTAAACAAAACCTTCAAAAAGACATCCACGTGTGACAAACGTGCACTTGATGGTGCATTTTCCAGCTCACCAGGCAAAGCTTGGCACTGTGAGTGATTCTGGTCCCATTGACAGTTGAGATTCAGTGAACAGCTCTTGCAGTTGCCAAGCTTGTTGCAAACATGCTCATTGCGTACTGGACACTCGGTGAAGTTCTTCACATTCTACAACAGCAAAGAGAAAGAAAGGGCAGTGAAAAAAAAATGCTTTCATTTCTAAGATGAAAGAATATTTACATTTCTTTATTGAATGAACAAATTTAAAAGCACAGTTCCAATGGTCCTATGTTAACAAGCTGTGAGGATAGTATGTATTCATGAGGAAAAATACAATTATTACAGAGTAAATAATAAATAATCACAAGCTCATGTATAACCAGGTCAGAAAATCCTGAAAAATTGTGCTTTTGTGTGGGTATTTAAAGGAGCAAAACATTAGACTAAAAGCGCTCTGAGAACCCCTGCTGGTTCACTTACAGAGGTGCAGTTGCTGTAGGCAGAGATGCACTTCTTGTCATCACACCACTGGCACCCATTGGTGTTTGCTGTGCAGCTGGCACAGTCTGAAAACCTGTAGCACCACTCATCCACTGTGACTAAAAAGACACAGTGATAGGAAAAAAAAAAAAGCACAGGAAGGAGTATATAAGTGTTTATATGGTGAATATATATCGAGTTTCTCAAATACTTAAAACAATGACGCAAAGGGAAGAAAACAGCCAGATGTTTACACTCCACAAGTATCCAAAATTTTTGTGAAATCTTCAGGTGTCCATCTCACCAGGTTTCAAGGGACAGAATGGGGCAGGTTTTAGGCTGCCTTTAGCCATGCTGGGTTCCCAAGGGAGGCAGCGGCCTTTGTTCCAGATGCAGCGCACCTCTGGCCCAGCCTTCAAGCATGCCTCCTCTGCCAAGAAGGCCTGGCAGCTGGGAGGTCTGTAAACAAGCACGTCGTTGAGCAACACACTGGAGAAGCCCCCAAACACATACATGGACCTGAAAAAGAGCAAAAGAAGGAGTTACAAAAGGAACACAAAACAGATAAACATAACTAATGAATCAAGGAGCACTGTGTTATTGTTTTTGATAAAACCTCAGCAAAAACTGCAATATAATTATAGTACAATAAGGACATAATTTTAATAAGTAATTCACAAGACAAAGATATAAATGAAAGCCTATCATTATTATTAGTATTATTATAAAATGACTGTATTAAAAGTCATAAGGAATTTTCCTGGATAAGTCAAATTTAATTCAAGACAATTATTGCCTTTTTGTGGTGAGAATCTTTAATTCTGACTAGCCCAGTTGCAATTCAATAACTTCAACTTTATTGGAGAGATTTTTATGGGTGAAACATGAGTCACACTTCACACGTTTTTTCTGCCTAATAATCGCCACATCACAGAGGTCATTATGCATCAGACAAAAGAAGCCTGTGTTAGATCATCTGTCCACTAGGACTTGGACTGAAAGAAAGAAGAAATGGAAAAGTTACCCGTTGCTGACCACAGCAGAGTGACCAAAGCGGTTGACATCCCTGTGTAGGTCTGGCTTTGGCAGAAGCTTCCACTCATCACAGGCTGATGGAGAAAGAGGCCATATTGGCAAGAACATATTGTCTATTAAATTCTGTTACAGAAAGAACATCTACATGTATTCATTGTTATAATTTCCAGTTCCATTGAGCATTAAAGACAACAAGACAGGAGATGAGAAAAGTAAATAATAGATAAATAGCAGAACATACGAATGTCCCACCTAAAGCCATTCCATGTGGTAATACCACTACTGATCACACAGAAGCATCTGCTGTATCTGCTGTGTTGAGAGAAGGGTCACTGACAATACTGTGCTAATGGCCTAGTACATCTTGTAATTCTGTTTTCTCCCACTGGAGAAGCACCTCATTGTGTCTTGTACCAAAAATGACAATTTAATGTTTCTTGTACTATGCTTCCCCCATGTGGTCAGAAGTGGTGTTACTACATAGAGTAGCTTTAAAACCTCTTTGGCTACTCTAAAGAAAACAATCCCTTGCTTCTTAGATTTTGAAATAAATAAAAAAATAAATAATAATTAATCATTTAAATGATTTATAATAAATGTTTTAAAAAAAAAGGATTAAAACATTTTTTTTTAAACTTCATGGTAAGTTGATGGTCAAATAAACTAGTACAAGGAGTAACAGCATAGTTAATTTTACTAGGGTAGCGACAGCTCATCTGTGTAGCCAAATATATTTTTGACATTCAGAATGGAATTCATGGCACTTGGAAATATAATAGACTTTAATTCACTGAGATCCAAGCAGTCTTTTTCAATACTGATATTACGCATGATGATATCCGGATAATGATAAACTGCTGACATATTATGCAGCTTATATTGGAAAGTCTAATGCATACAAAAAAACAATTGTATTTTAATCTCACTGGAAATATCTTTTTCCATTACAAAGCGGGTTGATGAAGTGATGAAATAACATTGTAAAACACCAATATGAGTCCTACCGATGTCGTAGGCAAGGAAGTCAGCAGAGAAACACTTTGCCCCGTTACTGAGTGACGTGTCATTGTGCGTGTTGCCACCAAAGATGAGAAGAGTCCCACTGAGGAGCACAGCTGAATGCAAGTACCGTGGAAAGCCACTTTCCCTCAGAATGAACCTGAAAATTATGCATGACAAGTGTGTCAGGGAGAGCTATAACAAGAAGCCATGTAACACAAAGTGCCACACGCCACCTGCATAACAAATGGTGAAATGAACATGGCACACAATCACAGTAATTTACCATATCCGGGTGTTAACGTCGTATCGGTAGAGGTCATCAACAAGGCCATATTTGTTGGCTGGCAGAGCTTTATAGCCACCATGAACATAGATGCTTCCACTGCCGCTGTCATATGTGCTGCTGTGGCTGTAACCTCCCTGGGGAATAGCACCTTTAGTCTCAGGCACCACCCATATGTTGGAGCCTAGCAGGAGAGCATACATAGAAAGCCTTTCACCTTTTTTAAAATAAATTAAAAAAAAAAAGAAAGTAAAAGATTTTCATCCTTAACCATTAGGAATCAGATGGGCTCATCACCTTAAAGAATTGATTTTTCAAAAAGAGACAGTCAAACATGGTGAACATTGGATTCCATACAGTGGTAAATATAACTCAGAACAATTTCTGAAGTGCCAATGGGCATGAATTTGGTCTCAAAATCGAAAGGGACAATTATACAACATGACTGATACTGTCCATGGAATTATTTTCATGAATGCTGTACACCAGCTCATTTTATTCTTCGTGCTCATAGCCCCACAGTTATATTGCTACTTCCTAAGTCCTTTTAGCTGCATTATTTTTCACTTCTGTGACAGAGCCAGTAGCACATAAACCATCATTCTTTACCACCTGGTGGTAGCAGTGCACCGCTTTCACCGTTTGTCAACCACCAATAAAGAAAGTCAGCAAAGATAAAGAAAATACAAGTAGACAAACAAACTAAAATGAGATTAAGATATACATTGAAAGAGATTATGTGATGAGTAGAAGCTCCATATGCAGAGTCTACAGTCCTCTGTCACCTCTTTCCTGTCACTCTCTTCTGTCAATTAACACAACTGGAGAGGAGAAAGCAGTACTTACAGTTTCCTATCTGAAAGGTGGCTTTCTAACTGTCATTTTGAAGATGCAATAGCACATATCAGAAAAGTCTACATTTGTTAGATGATAGTGTAAATAAATTTGCTGAATCTATTGTAGGGACAATGCAAATTATTGATAAGGACATGCCTACCATCCACACGTTAAATCTATTATCTTTCCTTATAATTTTGACATTTCTACATTTCAAATGTGCATCAAAAAACATTAATGAAAACCCTAGTGCTGGGGTGTATGTGAACCTAATCTGATTTGTAGGCTTTTATTCTCAATGTTTTAATTGCTTCATCTCACCTAATAAAAATAAAAGTCTGATAGCCAAGATCCACAACCCCATGGTTTTACTTGCCATCTGTTTGGTTTAAAACTGAGGTCAATATTAAATTAGAAGAACATCCAAACAGTTGGTGTTCACTCCTTTGAAGATGAAATAAACTGTATGATTTTATATAAATTTCTGAATCATAAACTTGTTTTAAGATGACAGTGCATGTCCTTAAATCCTTGTAAATTTAATAGCATATTTATTTAATGTGTTATATTTATGCCTCCTTCTGGTTTAGTGCTGCCTCATAACTAACTATTCTTTTGCCAGAATAATTAATAAAAATTACAAATTGGACCAGCTTGGAATCCTTTTTGGTACTTTCAGAAACAGGCAAATGTGCTTTAAGAGCTTCCTTTTTCCTGAATTGCTTATTTGGAGAACAATTTACAGCTCAAGACATCTCAGAATTAATACCTGTGTTAAAACTATTGATTTATCCTGATTAATGATCATGGTCAATAGTATGTGTAATTTAACAAAGAATCCATGATTAGATAACTGATAAGAAATGAGAAGTGGCCTGCACTAAAAGCTGCGACTCACGCAGGTTGTACTCCTGAACGTTGCTGATGTAGCTGTAGATGGGCGAATAGCCAAAGATGACCAGCATGATTGTCTCGCCACTGTCCAGCGAAACACAGTGGGCTGTGTGTCCCTCAACAGCATAAATCTGAGCTTGGGTCGGTGAGCCAACTACAGGGTTCCTCCGCTGCCACGTCCGACTGGGTGTGTTGAACACCCACAGCTCATCTGTCACGTTCCCCCAGCCAGCCTCCAGCTTCCCACCAAACATATAGATATCATCCTGAACAGAGAAGGGAGGATTTTCTTTAGTGCATTGCAGATGCTGACGCATGCCGCAGTAAAAGTCAAAGAACCGGTTTAGGCATATAATTCATCAACTTGGTGTTGAGTTTATAGAGCTACATACCATAAAGCTTGCTCAGCTCAAAAGGGGACTTACAGATCTAAAAAAGTTTATTTTCCCCTGAAATAACCATGAATGTTATTCACTGAGAGAGAAAAAACAGTCACTTCCTCACCAAGAAACAATTACTGTTATTTGGTGATGAAATGTGTTTATCTGGAAAAATAAGCAATTCCATCTTGAAACTGACAGCTTCCTGTTTTGCGATAAAACCTAAGTGCCTTTTCACTCCACCAAATACTTCCTTTCACCCAGGAGTAATTGTGTCTTTGTATTTATTTATTTATTTTTCTGTAATTCCCTGTGCACAGATGGTATAAGGCAGGGGTCTGAATGGGTCATTAACAGACTTGTGCAGACCTGGATAATGAGCTGATGATGATCCATTCATTTGAATCAGGTGCTGCTGAAGCAGGGAAACATCTAAGACATGCAAGGTTGCAGCTCTTGAGGACTGGAGTTGAAGACTCCTGATATAAGGCATAACATTTTGTGTATTTATGAATGCGTGTTCACCTGACAGGTGGCAAGTGAGTGACCATATCTTGGCACAGGGCCACTACTGATGGGAACTGTGGTCCAAACACCGCTCTCCAGGTTGTAGCTGCAGAATAAAGCAACAGAACATCAAACCTTTACTACACCCCCAACAAGCAACATAAAATTCAATTAGAGCATATTTAAAAGACAAATAAGAAGCACAATTTAGGCACTCTGTGCCTTCCCACAAATAGATCTTCTTAGATGATTATTTGAAGGTTGCCCAATTTACACAATTACACAATTTACACAATTAAAGATTGTGTTGTATTATTTATTATCATGCATGTTATTTACTATATGTTATTGTTACCGTATTTTCTCTAATAAACGTCCCTTCACAATAAAAGCACCCCCAGGACTTTGACAAAATCTAAACGAAGCTAACCCATAGACTATATTTATAAAACTGGACAAAGTATCTGTTCACATGTCCCATAGGGTTGTACAGAGAGCTTTTAAAGCCTTATTTTCCTCCAACCATGCAGGACCCCCTGGCTGAGCTCTACGTAACAAGGGGTCCCGCTTGAAGCCTGCCGGCAGCCACAGCAGATGGTGAGGCCAGTTGTGGAGCTCTACCCTGGAGCCCTCTCCATGTGAACTCAGCCTTGCGCCTCGCCTGCACTTTTCCACCTGCCAGCTGAAGGAGCTGAGCTACTCACAGAGCATTTGAGACCCGCAGTCTCAAATGTTGATTTTGGTGGCTACATGAAATGACTGCTGCTGTTAGCACAAGCTAAGCTTCATCCTCAGACTGTTACAGACAAACCATAGCCCAGCCACCGTGGTCTCTGTAAGCGATGCAAGAACAGTATTTGGAATTTTGGGGGTCAAAATAGATGACCCCTGGTTGTGTTTTGCACTATATCCTGGGGGCATTTAATAGGAGAAATATGGTATGTTACATTATTTTACAGATTCTTCAGACTTTTCCATTAAAGAAAAAAAAAACTGCTCATATCAACTCTCATTTTTTAATTCCACAAGATGCTGTCCCGGCAATCTTGCAACACCTAAAGTTAAATAAACTCTAAACAGAAAAAAAGAGTTTGTCTGAGCCAGAAAAAATAAGCTTAGCTGATTAGAGAGTCTGACATAAGACACGAATGAACATAAAACTCATAAAGGTGTCATTGGAATTTAGCTCAAGCTTTTCTTTTGTTGGCTGACTGTGTCGTTATAAGAGTGCCTCAAGTCATCGTCCTCTATGACCCAATACCTTCGAGCTCAAACCTGGTCTACAGGTTTACAGGGCTCTTGGCAACACAGCAAATCAATATGCCTCAAAAGGTTTAGAAGTAGCAATGCTACAGAGAGAGTCTTTAAGAACTGTTTCAAGTGTCTGTCATCCTTAAAATCCTTGAAATGCTACACAGCATTCCAAGTTTAACTGAACTTAACTGAAGCTAGTAGACAGTCTTCAGTGTGTCCAATAGGTTTACAGCTTTTGTTTGTTTGTATGTTTTTTAGAAGGGGGGCATCCCTCCAACTACTCTGAGAAAAAAATAAAATGAAATAACCTCACAGAGAACTTCCAACACTAACCCTGCATTTTTATCTGTTGAGCTTCTTTTATTAACTTATTTTGAATCTAAATTTCACAATAAAGAACAAAATTAAAAAAAAAAAAAAAAAAAAAAAAAAAACAAATTACACTGCATTACGTAGTTTTGAAAACGGCCAGGTGAGATGGCTTGTCTTCTGACCACTTCTGTCTTAGTGATCTCTTGACTCTCTCTTGATCTCTTAGACGAGGGACAGCCATTTAGGTTCTAGTTGACTGAGCTCAAATGTAACACCAGCTTCTGAGTCTTCTTTCCTCACACGTCCATTTAGATCTCTTTTTACCAAATATGTGAAAATGCAGCTTCATTTTTCATCACCACCTTTGCTTTTACTTCATCGATAGTGTAACTTGCTATGGAAATAACAGATACTGGAGCAAATGAGGAAACTGCTGTTGGACTCTAGGCAGACGGTATAACAAATGACAGACTCCACTACCACATACTTTAGCAACATGCCATTGAGCAATGTCTCTTACACACACTTCACTCACACAGAACATAGCTCTGTCTCTCACTCTCCTCACATATGCAATGATATGAAAATCAATTATAGCAAATTCTACATAAATGCCACACTGTACAGCTCTGTCATATAAACTATATACAATAATATAAGCATAAAGATTGTTTAAGGAAAAAAAATCAAAATCAACACTTTGGTAAAAGGAACTTACTTAAGAATCATTTGGAATGAGGTGTAGTTGAAGGTGTATCCACCCACAACCCACATGACCTTTTTCCTGTACCACTGCCTTATGGGAAGCTCTAGCAAGTGAAGTGCCAAAAGGTTTAACACTTGGGAGGACCCAGAAGGATTCAGTGGAAGGAACTGTCAGTGAGCAGTCAGGTCCTGCGGGGACAAACAGTCAAGAAAGCAAAGCAATTAGAGGTGGGAATGAGAGTTAAGAATCATACAAATATGCAATCTAAGAATTATTTTTTCCTTTCCTTTTCTGAGCATTATTCTAAGACAAATAGTATTAATTTATCTGATGTGCAACACTTTTTGGTATGTTTTTTTTTTTGGCTGCATATCATAGAAATTTTAATAATTACTGTTTGTGACTCCAGATGGTAAGCATGCCTCCATCAAACCATCACATCAAAACATAAGCAGACATTGCAGGAGAATGCTAAATTGCGTGAATGAAGGCCGTGCTAAAAGAGTGGATGTCTCAACTAATGTTTCTTCATGCAAAAGGATTTGACTCCCTCCAGCTGGCAGTGCATAATAAGGCATAGTCATAAGGCTTATTGACATCTCAGCACTGCAATGTGACATAACAGAGCCTAGCTTGTCCATGCTTGTACGATAACACACTGTTCACTACATCCTAAATCATCACCAAAGGAGACATAGAGGGAGCGGTAACATTTTCATAACTAACAACCCCAGAGGAAGAGCTACAAACACTCAGTGATCTAGGGGATTGAGAGCTGTAAGCTGAGGGACACTTGACTATCAGATGTACAGAAAAGACTTTCCTATTATTTTTGTTCAAAGCTTGTTATGCATTATATATTTACTTGACATTTTTAAATGATCTAAAAGATCCGCAAAGAGCTCATTCTTACCTTGCCAGCTGTCGTTGCAGACACACAGCTTCTCCCCGGTGAGGTCGCAGTAGCCGTGGTCGGGGCTTCCGCAGTTGTTCCTGCAGTAAGGGATGTCACAGGCCTCACCTTTCCAGTATTTGTCACATTCACAGTAGACTCTGCTGGCAGCCGAGTTCCCTGGGGTACACTTCCCATGGCCAGAACAATTATTGGGGCAAGAGTTGATCCTGGAAAGAAACAAAATTAGTTTTTATGAACTGTGAGTTGGATTGGAACATTGGCAATATGTGAAAAACTACTGAGTAGATAATTTATCATTTGTCGAGTTCACTGAAGTAGAATTCTATCAGCAAAGAAAATAACTTATGTAAGATCTCTTGTACAAAAACCAAACAATATAACCCTGAACAACTTCATTGCAGCCTCATGATAAATTAGACAAAGAGTAGGCTGCTTAAGACTCAACAATGACAGCCATGACTGCATACTCCAAAGAGTAAGAAACTACTTACAGGTTGAAAACACATAATCTTGTTTTGTTTTGTTTTTTAAGCTATGTCTTGCTTCCAACCACAGATACTCACGAATAGAATATCTCAAATCCTGTGAGGTTATAGGCAGCATCACTGAAAAAGTGCAGTAATGCATAACCTGATGTCGTCTCAACCTCCGGAACCGTCTCATTACCTCGTATCTCTGGCACGATGAGGCCACTGTGGAAATATGCAGAAAATGCACTGACATCACTTATTCAAAACTTGCCCACAGTCCCAACAATAACTAACCCATAACTCTACTAAATCAGAGCACCTGGACATTCCCCACAGTAAACAACAAAAAGGACAAAAACAAAGAAAATAATTGTGTTCTGAGAGATCTACTGATTTAAATAATTCAACCCTAATCACTTCTGTATGTTTTTATACTCCACCATTACTACATATACACACTTATAAGGTACAGTGTGCTATAAACACGGTATGTCAGATTCGGATACGAATACCTTATTAATCTTTCAGAACAATTCCATTTCTAGAGTCTATCCCCCTATAAACGAATAAACATCATCTGACAACATGATGTACCCAAGTGAAGTAAAAGTCCATCGCCACTCTGGAGTTTCTCACCTGAAAACAGCAACCAGAGGAGCATAAACAGAGTCTCCATCATAGACGTACATGTGGTCCCAACTGCATTCTGTGGCAAAGTGGTTGAATCTCAACCGAAGAACTGCATTTGGGCTGAAGAAGGAAAAGACGTAACAGTTTTTGTCTAATGCATAAACATTTGAATGAGATGTTTAGATCTTTAGGTCACTTCACAGTGGTATTCCGGAAAGTAGGTTCAACAAACTGAGTTAAAAAACTAACTCAAGAGTCAATAAACCCTAAGAGGTTGTTCTGTAATAACATACTTTCCTGACGCAACTGCAACAT
The DNA here is from genome assembly GCA_018398805.1 of Hirundichthys speculiger. Taxonomy (NCBI): domain Eukaryota; kingdom Metazoa; phylum Chordata; class Actinopteri; order Beloniformes; family Exocoetidae; genus Hirundichthys; species Hirundichthys speculiger. The sequence goes on from JAGFBZ010000105.1 coordinate 1,131,317, forward strand.
GTCATTGTTCGGCTCTCTCTAAAATGCGTGTTTTGAAATCCGACTGATGAAACTGAACCTGTTTCAACTTCATGAAGTGGACAAGACAGAGAAACTCAGCATATGTGGAAGTAAACGAGTACGAGTTACAATTTTTGAAACTGGCTAAACTGAAGCCTCTTGCTCGAATCAGCTTACACTTTGTAAAACAGAAAACTCTGAGTTTCCCTGACTTCAACTTCAACATACTCAAACTTTAAAAAAAAAAATGCGCCTTCTGAAATACTCTCCTGGATGCTGACAAGTAGGTCAAACCTAAACAATAACTTTGAAAAACTGCAATTATGAAATGAATGATTTTATTCAAGTTTAAGTGCCCTCTAATTGCAGTGAAACATTTCCAAAACGAGGCAGGATCTGAAAATGAAAGGGTGTCCTTTGCGAACAGCAATTTCTTTATGGTGGTTTCTATGGCAATTAAAATTGCCAGTAGGTAAAGGGATTCCTCCTGCCTCCAAATGCCATCCAAATGCTACACTTTTTAAAGTGTAGCACTTTTTAAAGTGTAGCAAAATTTAACACCCAAGTCTGAACACAAACATACAGAGCCTTCACAAAACAAATTTATACTGTGCACTGTTTAAGCAACATGCATACTTCATTCAACAGAGACACTGATAAACTTATTTTAATTTAATTTTAATTGCAATAATCAGTTTACATAACCGAAAATGCCAGTAGAACATCATCATCAGTAGAAGAGACTAATTAACTTAGGTACTTACGAGCCCTCAATGAGCCATGTGCACTTTGTTTTGTACTTGTAGTTGATGGGACCGTCTGTGAGGTATCCCGAGGGTTCTGTCAGCCTGGAACACCAAAACAACTATTTAAATGGATGCTCATGGACTGGCATGCACAGACAGGTGAATTATCAATAAAATAAATCATTAAAACCTCTCCTCCTACAGAGATGAGATCTACTAACTTTTCTAATTTGGGGGGGTAAACTTATGAATTGTATCGATTTCTCCACATACTTACTGTTATTACTAAATAATCACTTTTTTTTTTTCTTTTAACTTGTTATACATTTGTATGTACTCTGTGTACTGACGTTGAACTTATTCTCTGTTCAGTGTGGTGAAGTCTTGGCTAAAACTCAACAGAATGTAAAACTTGAAACATTAACTGGAATCTATATAAAACACCCGATCTCTATAAAAGCGCAACACAACTACATACCAGACACTCATAGGTGGTCGGAAAAGGACAGGAAGTGACTTATGTTCCTTGTGCATTTCTAACCATTTTTTTTTAGGTTCGTTATGCGATATACGTTTGCATTCAACTCAGAGTATTTAACAGGATTACAGCCTGAAGACGAGCTGAAATACTATAGATGTGTAATGGTGGGCACATGATAGGATTAAATCTTGACCTACAACTAAAATCATGACAAAAGGAGACACTTGTGATAGATGAAGCGGTTCTCTATCTTAAGATGAGTAACACTTACTAATAACTGGATTAAGATGAGAGGTTATTACCCAACAGCATGCCTGATGATGACAAGCACCAAAACTTTGGCACAGATAGAGCGAAGGGTAATTATCTTTATCAAGGTACATCTGCACCACAGAGTCCAACTCGGATGTACTGAAAGGCCATTACAAGCTTCTATCAAGCTGAGCATTGCAACTATATGACTTGAATGCTTATTAATTTTCCCATTTTTCCCCACTTTTCCATTAGTCCTTCACACAGAAAGCCCTAAGTCATCATTCATGTGTTGTCATGGTAATGCACCTGTGTAGATCAAAATATATTCTTCCTTTGGAAGGGAAAAAAGCCATTAAATCTGTTACCACAGGGATTGAAGGATTTATGCAAAATCAAGTGGATTATGGATGTTTCCGAAAAAGCCACTGCAGGCTCTTTCCTCTCACCCAATCACACTGAATTTATTTGTTTAGGGATTTTATCTAGGATCTCTGCAAATAGTGGGAACCTAAAGTCAATATGCTTGTGTATTGTAAAGTCCCATTGGTCTGGGACATGTGCAGCTATGCAGGCTGGAGGAAGAACGCAGTGATGCTCATTCATTTATTGATCACTTTCTCTGCCTTTGTGGGAGACAGTATCGCACTGTTTAAAGCAAAAAAGCAGGATTCAGATAATACACAGGAAAAATAATGAATTTATACTTATTAAAATTTCCATTAAATACGGAATACAACAGATCTCAAAAACAGGTATCCGTCTCCAAGGGTAATGATGCACATTCCCAGCAAGTTCCCAGCTGTTGTTCTTAATGACTCTTCTGTGTATAATCTGACAAGCATTGGTGACACACAGAGACCACCTAAGGAAAAATGCTGAAGACCGCAACATAACAACAGCAAGAAAAATACTGCATTTATGACTAAAACACAGCAATATGCTCAGTTAACATGTTAAGAATATAAAAGGACACTAAAATAAACCACAAGCCAGCCACCCACACAAGCTGTGAAGGGGGAAGCTTTAAAAAGCAAATCTTGAGGGACTGATTTAATCATTTTTCTAGCAAAGGTTCCCAGCGCAAGGTTAGATTTTTTACTGCATCAACTTGATGTTTTTCCTTTTGATCTTTCGTGGTATTTTATTTGGGGCTCTAGAAGTTTCAAACTCTTAATGTCACATGTTACTTTTTTTGGACAAAGTTATGGCCAAATGCGTAATAGAACAAGTATTTACTAGATTATTTGGCACGTACTATTTATTTGATGTTAACAAAGAAGGCACAGAGAGGACTGTGTTACTTGAGAAAAGTTAGGCCATTTAATGCTTCAAGAAAGAAGTTGCATATTCTATTAAAGTCTGTGATGGAAAATGAAATTTCATCCGTAGCCATCTGTTAGGGCAGCATCAGAGTTAATGACTTTAAGAAGCTGAACAAACTGATAAAAAGCTGGTTCTGTACTCGTGATGGTTCTGGAACTGATTGCTCTGACTGCATAAAAATGAAAAACATAACGGACAACACATAAGACATCAGTGTTGAGAGTGACAGCTTTGCTACAGTGCAGACTATATTCTGACCAATGACTGACAGACATATGGCCTATGCCAATATGTAACTTCACTTTGGGAATTAACTAAATATTACTGAATTGGAGAATACGTGCTATATTCAACCTTATTCATACAACACCTTATGCTGGTTTTCAACACATCATGCTGGACATATGCAATATACTTGAAAACAAATGCAATTTCCCTACTGTGAAACAAATAAAAGGTACTTTCTTCTTAATAAATAGTGTTTAACACAGAACCAAGTGTGTCTAAAGTGTTGTCTTTGTCATGCAGGTCCAGCTACACATTTTCCAACAAGCTGGACGCACACAGGTGACACTGCTGCCGAAGAGGAAACAGCAGAGTCACAGTAAACAGCTTCTGATCACCCCAACTGGAGCTTATTCAGAGTTCAGCATCGGTGACAGACTGTAATAATCAGCGGAGGACTCGGGTCACCTACTTGAACCTTCCCTGGCAGTGCTGGCAGAGATCTCCGACCCATCCTCGGTCGCACACGCAGGATCCGTTGATGCACTTCCCCGAAAGACAGTTCTTGTCGCAGGGTTTCGCCGGGGAGGCGTGAGTGAACAGGACAAAGTAGAACAACACATAGACCACCAAGTATATGTTGATTCCCCGCGGGTCGCCGTGGGTGTTCGGTCTGGGTCCGAAAAGAAAGCGTTTAGCCTTACATCTCCCCCCAGCATCCATTATTATTTCTCTTTTTTCTCCAGGTCGACCAAGCCGAGCTGAACACCGGGGCCTTGGGGTCTACTTTGGGAGAAAAGCCTTGTATTTCAGGATGTTTCCGTCATCACGAAAAAGTCCTGCATATCCGTAGAGGCATACTCGACGAACCGATCAAAAACGCGTTGGAGGAAACGGTTAAAAACAGCAACGTTAGCTAACGGTCTCGAAAAGCTCGATTAACTGAACGCAAAGACTCGAAGGAATTCCCTTCATCCGAACTCTTGTTTGAAGAACCCACCTCACAAACCTCCACGAGCTGACAACTCCGTGAAAATTATCACTGGCTTATAAATAATATGTTAGTCAATATAGCTTATTTCAAGTTTGGCGTCTGCGAGACGGAAAACGTAACTGCACTGATTCAACACCATTCTCTCCCAAATGTAATTTCAGCAGCCATTTTAAAGCGTTAAAAGTCCTCCGTACCTAAACTATGATGAACATTGGAACAGACAGTAGTCCTTCCACCAGCTGCTGTTAATTAACCGAACCTCGCTCTCAAAGGAACAAAGAGCTTGTAGTGCTCGGAGCCCCGGACTGTGAGAGCAGCCTGCCGCAGTCAACATGGATGTGGCGTGATGAGGGAACTGAAAGCTAGGCTTGCCGACCGGGGGGCATCGAGCAAACACTCTCAACTGGTGTTGTCCAAATGCCCTGCCTCCACGATGGTTTGGGCATCCTGAAACGCTTTCACTGAAAGCACTCGTTCTTTTCTTTATATTCCAGTGCGAGAAAGTTTACCCCCGTTTCTCTCAGACGGTGACAGGTTACGGTGGTTTTGCTAGCGCAGTGACGCTAGACAGCTCCTCAGGTTGGAGAAAACTAAACACAGACTTCGCATGCGCACTGGAAAGGTTTCCTCTTAAAGGTACAGCGAGGAGAAACCCATGAAGTTACCCAACGCTTCCAATGTGAAAAAACCTCCGCGGCCCACCGAAACATTTAGTCACAACTGTGATCAACATACAAGACTAGAAGCTATGTTCTGACATTAATGTCAACAAATAAGGTGACACTTGTCATATTGAGTTAAAATAACGGTAGAATAACACTAAACTGGTTTGTTCTGTAACTTCTTAATGTTTTTAAATCATGTTGTTAATATTTACAGTAGTTCAAAACATATTTTAAAAAGATCGATGTTTTAAAACATATTTGTTTAATTTTAATGACCTCTCACGGCCCACCTGCAGTACCACGTCGGCCCACCAGGGGGCCGCGGCCCACACTTTGGGAATCACTGCGATATGCTTTTACCAGTTCAGCACCGTATTCTTTTTCCAGGACTCTCAAACTATAAAACATATATACAAAAATATAAACATACTGTCAGAATCATCCCTTTTATCTGTATTCTCCTAAGAAGAAGTCAAAAAGATATTAAGACCTCTAAATCATGGTGCTCTTTTTGTCATTTATTTAATTCTTTATATACACTTGAGGGTTGCAGGTAGCCTGTCCAGCAATTCTACTTATTTTCCTCTAATATAAAATATTTCCTGTGAGATAATTTTTGCAAATTAATAAATATGACTTGCTAGATTAGGTCCCTGGACTATAAAGAGAAGTGGACATACCACATGTGATGTCACCCACAAGTTTTTTGTTTGTTTGTTTTTTGTTTTTTTGGACCACTGGACTGGATATTGGTAGCAGCTGACTCAGTGTAGCCTGGTTAATCTGAAAACATGCCTACCTTAGCTGGGTTACCTCAAGTTACCTATTTTAGTTTGGCTTCATCCATTCTGATCTACAATGCTGAGTAATGGTACCTAGGTTGTCATTCTAATGGAGTCTCCCCATTCATGCTAATAAAATATAATCTGAAATGAGTTCTGCCTGAGCTAAAATAAGACTGGCAGGGGTCAAATCAAGCACAACCAGGTTCTTCAAGTCAAGACTAGACAGAGCTAAGTGCTAAGAAGCTAAAGAGATAACAGCTAACTATTAACCATAGCCACCTGTCACTCAAAAAATACACCCCTAATTATCCATACATTTGTTGGTATAAAAATTTACTGGTGGTACATAAAAATGTATAAAATATAGCTATGGAGACCAAAGACAATTTTTTGAACCGGGTTGTAAGTGTGTTTATTTTTGCTGTAAAGTTGTACAATTTAACATGGGGGTCAGTGGAGATTGACTCAATTTTGGAGCCAGGTCCCAGTGGTTATTCAAGGAGTGACATGTTTTCAACACTTCCTGGATTGTGTCAGCAAGCCAGATGTAGCCCCCTGATTACGTTACGGGGGGGGGGGCTGGTGTCAATCCCAGCAGTCATCAGGAGAGAGGTGGGTTATATCCAGTCAAGAGAGCAAACACAGACTCAAACAGTTATGCATACACATATCCACTTCAGAATCTGCAAATTAACCAAACTATGCTACGTGTATTTATTCATTCATTTATTTTGGCTGAAGCCAGGGTACCCATGCAGGAATGATGAGAACATGCAAATCCCACAAATACAAGCTCCTACAAGAACTCCACAACTCACTTTACTGGTTTGGCACAAGTTTACAAAAAATCTCAGGGCACTTAACAGAGAAAATAAAAACCATGATGGCACTCTTTTACCATGCTTTTATTGAATCTGTGTTTTCGTTTTCTTTGGCCTCATGGTTTGGGAGTATTTCCGTCAAAACAAGAACTCCCTAAATCAAGTGGTGAAATGGTCGAGTAAACTCAGTGGGGAGTTTCAGACCAGTCCAGAGTCCCTGTACACCAGACAGTTACAGTAGATGTCTCACAGTATTTTAAAAGACACACAGACATACATTTATAGTCAGAAGGTGTAAAACCAAAGGTTTTAAAAACAGATTTGTTCCTGCTGCTATTACACTAATGAAAAAGCTGTAACTTTTGTACTTTTATTTATGGAGCTTTTATTTTATCTCATTATATTAAATTGTTTTGTTTTTATCAGTCATCCTCCTTTATTTTACAGTTTGTTTGTTTTTTTTACTTTTGCTGGAGTAAAGCTGATTAGTTTTGGAGCACTTTATTGATTTTATTGTTTTATTGAATTACTTGATTTTATTCTATTATTGTTCTTGTGTGTTATTATTTTTCATTGCTAGTTTTATTACTTCCACCAAGGAGGTTATGTTTTTGCCGGCGTTTATCTGTTTGTTTGTCTGTCTGTTCGTTTGTTTGTTTGTCTGTGTTCAAGATAACTCAAAAGGTTATGTATGGATTTTGATGAAATTTTCAGGAGTTGTCAGAAATGTGAAAAGGAAGAAATCCTGGACTCTGGATCACTTTCAAATTTTCGATAATTGTTGCGCTTGGCGGAGGTCTGCGCTTTTCTAGTTTTATTTTTGTGTTTATTTTAGTTGGATGGCTGTCTGTGAATGGGACTTGTCTTCTCTTCTCAACACTGCAAAGCAAATCTTTAAGAAAAGGACTATTTTGATTTTTTAAGTTCAGTGGGAGAACTGAAAGGCATCTGCAAGTCCAATACAAGTCCAATTAAATATATTCCAATTCACATATATTCAATTAAATCCATTTTGTAGTAAGTAATTGCCAAAAAATTCATTTAAATTTGATTGTTTTCATATAATGCCAGTTCTTGATACAGTTTGATTCGAATCATTGATTCCGAACATTCACTAGGCAATGGTGGAAAAGGAGAAGTTCCATGTACCAGGAGGAGCCTTCCACTGGAATCAAAGTCAGAAAGAGCAGCCATCTGCTTTGAAAGGAGGTGAGAGGACATGAAAGAAATGCCACCAAGCAAACACATTAGGCCAGAGATCTATGCGATGAGAGAAAGTAAAAAGAAACACAAAGTTATTGACAGCAATAACTTGCATATCAGCGAGGAGTTGGAGGTCGCCTGTCGGCACACAATCATCACGTGTGAACTCCTGAAAGACACTTGTCGATGAGGCATCTCTAGGGTTGGGAATCGAGAACCGGTTCCTGTAGAGAACCGGTTCCGTGTGTTTCAATTCCATGGAATTGTTTGGCAGTTTATCTAGCGATTCTCTCATTGATTCCAACCATCATGGAATCTCACGTAATTTACGCAAGTTACCCACAGTCAATTCCAAAGCTACGAAAGCTAGAACTGATTATTATTAAACATTAATTGAGGAGATAAAAAATAACCCAGGTGTCTTTTCAGCACTGTTGCCAGGCCGACTAAGAGTCACAGCTCTGCTGAGCAATTATTCCTTTAATCTCAACAGTGATGACCTCATGATCTTTTTAACAAGTGAGGTTGTTTTCATTAGAGGAAAAAGTTTGTTGCACCCTTTTCGCTCCTGCCTCTGATGTGTCCTTGAATGGAGCAGTTTTGGAGGGGACTGCTAAACCTGATTTGTGTCTGGAGTGTTTCTGTCCTCTTGAACTCTCTGAGCAGGCAGGAATAATAGCTTCATTACATCAGTTATCATGTTTCTTAAATCCTCTCCCAACTAGACTATTCAAAAAGATTTTTCCCATAATGTTTCCATGTTGGATGTAATCAGTATATATCAGGATTTTTTAGGTCACTGTAATTAAACATTTACTTTAAAAACCCAGTCTTGATCTGGGAATGCTAACAAATTCTAGATCTATATCCAATTACCTTATTTCTAGTTCTTTAAAAAAAAAAAAAAAAAGCAACAAAAAAAATGGTTGCAAATCAACTAATTAATTATTTGCATAGAAATAATTTGAAGAGTGTCAGTCAGGATTCAGATCGGATCATACTACAGGAATAACACTGGTGAAAGGATCTTTTCGTAGCCTCAGACAGTGAACTTGTGCCGATACTTGCACTAAGATCTCAGTGCAGCACTTGACACAGTTGATTTTTGAAGCTTCAACATATTGTTGATATTAAAAGGAACAGTATTAGCTTTGTTCAAGTCATGTTTATCTCATAAGGTCCAGTCTGTTCATGTAAATGGCTAGTCTTCCTCATACACGGTGTTTCACAGGGCTCTGTACTTGAGCCAATCCTTTTCACTCTTTACATACTTCCATTAGATCCTATTATCAGACAGCATGGCATAAATGCCATTGTTAATCAGATATATCGATTCCATGAACCCAGATGAGACTAATAAGCTTTCTGGATTGCAAACATATCTTTGTGACATAAAGACCTGGATGACTGCTAATTTCCTGCTTCGAAACTCAGAGAAGACTGAGGTTGTTGCCTTTGGACCTGAGGACTTCAGAAATAGTTCTGTTGAGTGGTCTTGTATCTCTGAACAACATTACTTTTACATCTAGTACTTCCATCGAGAATGTTGGGTTGTTCTTGACCAGGCTAAATCCCTGAAATCACACATAAAATAAACACAGTGCACTTTGTTCTCTGTTATGCCAGGGCCTGAGACATGATCTTTCTTGTGATATGCTGCCCTCAGTTGGTCAGGAGTAGTATCACTATGTAGTATGCCTTTAAGACTTGCTTGTAGTTCAACTATTTGCTTTCATCTGACTTCATAGATATTCAATGGATAACATCAGCATGCACATCTGCACTCCCAATAACCTGCATATGACAAATTAGTTGATTTTCTAGCTGACTGAGTTCTTGGGTCTCGTGGGGTCATCAGCTCAGACAGAGGCAGGCATTAGTGTCATCGGTTCTTATCTTCAATCTGGTGCTTCTGGGCACACAAGGCATCTTGGAGAAAGAAAAGCACAGCAGATAAAACAAACGTCATAGTTTATATGTTCATGAGCTTGGTGATTAGATTTAGCGACTCCCAAGAAGACAAGAGTGGAGTGAGATCTGGATATAAAGGACTGCACTGCAGGCAGATTAATGGACCAATGGACTACTGGTGTGTGTGTGTGTGCGTGTGTCCAGTGAGACTCAATGAAGCAGTCTAAAACAGGCTCACACCCACCTCATACATAGCTGGAGAGAAAGAAGAGAAACAGGGTCCAACCCAGACCCAAAGCAGGACTCTGACTAACCTAGAGTTGCTACACCTTGTGGTTGAGGTGATGTTTTTCTTTTCTATATTCAACAAGGTCCCAATGAGTAGACAAATGTTTTATTCTTTATATGCTTTTAAATGCACCAACATGCATATTTTTCTTCTCTTTTAAAAAAAATTAAACTGTTGTGAGAATTTGTTTGGATTATTCTATCATTCCATCCTTTGCTTGGAGCTCTCCATGCTTCCACCACTGCACCTGTAGATGGCAACATTACACTGCAACAGAAACGCATCCATGTCGCTTATGTAGATAACAGTTACACTTCATATACATCAAGTTCATTAAACAGTGCAGTATTAGCTGTGTTTGACATAGATTCTTTCAGACAAATAAAAATTATCTGCATTTGTGGAACATAATACCAATGTTTATGTCAATTTCGAAACCTTCTCTCATAGCTGTGTTTTTGTTTTTGTTGTTGTTTTTTGTCTTTTTTTTTTTTTTTTTTGAACAGTCTAAAAACGCTGTTTCCTGCTTGTCTATCAAAATTATGCTGACTGTCTTCTAGCTGTCATGGAAAATGTTCCCATAGATTTTCTCAGCCCTAAGGTGTCACCTGCACACCCTTTGAAATCTGAACAAGCGCTGTTTATTTTCCTCAGGGGCTGCTTCTAACCTGATCACACGTGAACTAAAAACAATATTAATGTGCTGTGACTTCACACTCTTCTCCTTAACCCACTGGAGAGCCAGCTGGCGTTTAGTCAGGTGCACATATCTCTGTGGTGCAGTGAAAGACGCACCACCTTCACAAGGTTTAGTATATCTGGAGCCAGTGCCCTCTGCATTCTTGGTCAAAATGTTATTAGAGAAACAGGGAGGTGCTGCAGAGTCAGTGAGCTCGACTTTCTTTGGAAATTCCCAGACTTAACGGTAAGGGAAGGCACATGGTTCGAACCAGATTAGATGAAAATACCAACATAGATGGGAGGTCTCTTTTCAGGGGATTCAGGAGGTGCATTATGTGCAACTCCAAATGTGTGCAAACATGGGTGAGACCCCTGAATCAAAGAGGACTCAGTGTTAATTTAAAGTTGAGTCAGTGACCTTTGTCCTCTGATTCACAGCTGAAGAATGCTCTTTGTGTTCATTCACCAGCAGAACTGTAGAGAATAGCTCCACCATCTCACCTTTGGCTTAACACTCTAGTCTTATACACCTTAAATATCTCATTTTGGATTTTTTTCTTCTTCTTTTTTTTTTTTGTTTTAGCGAAATGCAATGCTTTCCACACCTACATACAAATACCTCACACGCACGGGCTGGCACGATGACCCTAAACCATCCACATCTGAGTAATGACGCCCTTGAATCTCTCACTCAGCCAGGGGCCTCCAAAGGTCTGCTGCACAATAGGAATTCCCCTGCTGGATTAATAAGATGTGGGCACACAGAGAAAGACAGAGCGGAGGCGCGAGCGAGGCCAGACCACCCTCGTTTGCAGTTCATGCTGAGCCATCATGCCTGACTCACATTCACACTTTCACTGTTCGCTTAAGGCTTTTTAATGTCGTGAAAACAGGAACTGACATCATCTGTCTGTCGTGTCACTATTCTATCTTTAATACCAAAAAGTCCACACACATTTTGAGATACTGAGCCTTCAAACATCACAGACAGCCAAGCCAAGCCACCTTTATTTATAAAGCACTTTGAAAAAAAAAAAAAAAAAAAAAAAACAGCAACCACTGACCAAAGGGCTTCTATAATTAAAAGTACACCTGTAATTAAAACTGTGCAATGAGTAATTGGTTTAACCGCTAAGTAACGGCATCTTACCATTTTTAACTGATTGGAAGGATAGTTTTCCCAACTTAATGACTCTTTACAACAAGGAGCTGGAAATAAAAGCCCAACAAGCAGGGAATGGAAAGTGAGGTCATACATTTAAGAAAGTCTTGAAGTATTTATCAAAGCTCTTGATGATTGGTGTTTATGGCGGGTCTTACCAGTTCATCTTTTACGATTGCCACTGACAAAGTCGTGTATTTTCATACTTAGCCGAAACCTTTTCTGTCTATAACAGCATTTCATAATTACAAGGACAGTTTACTTCCTCCAAAATGCACCATAAGTGTCAGAGTTGTTATTAAGGTGAAGATATCCGTTTTACCCATAAATACACCAATGTTTCTCTGTTAGAAAGAAAAAATGGAGAGAATGAATTTGGTGACTTGTGCAGACAATCATTCTTATACCCTGGTTTAAATGTATAACAGTGGAAATAACATAACAACATAACTATTTTCTATACATCCTGGGCAGGTCTCAGGTCTTGGTGCTGACACCACTTCAATGAAAATGTTTTCATCTTATTCAGATAAGTCTGTCCTAAATGTTTCTTATTGGCTGGTTTGGGTAACATAACCCCAAAAGATCAGGAAAAGCTTGCAGATGAAACTCTAAATGGCTTCTCTCCCACCTGTGCAGTGTCCCAGCTACAAGGAAGCCAGACCCTGCTCACCCTGCTGACCCTGCTCACCCCAGGGGTGAGCGAGTTCAGGTTGCTTCCATCTGGTCTTAGATATAATCTGCCAAGATGCAAAGCATTAGATTCAAGAACTCACTGCCATTGGCCATTTGAATAGATAATAATATAATTGGATGTTGATGTTTGCACACATAGGAACTATTTTTGTGTTTGCTGCTGGATTATTGTTCTTACTGTTGACCTCTGCAGCAAACTGACCCTCAAGGATTATAAAGATTACCTTGACCTCCACCAAATGCTCACTCCAAGGATTTAAAACAAGATAATTGGAAGATACGTTAACTCATTTAACTCATCAAAGTCCTGTCTGGTGGCACCCTTATCTATATGTCAAAGAGAACTCACAGAATAAATGTTTCCACATTTTGAGGAGCATCCCACAGAACCTGAATGGCAGGGTGTTTTACACCTCATAGAGTCATCAGATGGTGAGGTGTTTACGGGAAAAGGAATTTCTGCGTCACGCACCCACGTTCCCATCTACTGCAGTTGGACAGAATGTTAACTAGCATCAGGCTACATCCTGTCATTACAACCTGCCCCAAGTTCCAGCTAAGTGGGACTTTTCTTGGGCACTGCCACAGTATTTGAAACCAACCACAACCAAGTGGTACCCTGCAGACAGGAAAAAAAAATGTTTGGCCCAGACATGGCCCACATGTGCGAGGCTTCTCTGGCACACATCTGGCCTTGACTGATGGTGTTAACTCAGAGTGAGTGTGGGTGCCTCATCTTCTACCAAACATACAAATCTCCTTGTTCCTTCATATTTAAGCTACACCTGGCCCACACAATACATGCCATAAACCAGTTAGGCCCAGTTCATGACCACTGGGTCATGTCTGGCCCATGTAACAGTTGCAAGTGCCCTAGCTGGATAATAAGTGATAACAAGTAGCCCATATTAGACATAAATGTGTCTTCTATTTGGCTCTGGAGCTGTTTCCTCTGCATACAGGCACATCATCATCATCCCTGCTGTTTGTTCCACATTAAATGGAAGGTTAACTATGTGACGTGTGTCTGCGTGCACGTGCCCTCACCCTGCTTAAGTACAGGTTACACATACAGCCTTGTACAAAACACTGGGATCCATGTCATGAGTTCTAATCATCTTCCAGAGTCTGCTGTGTTTCTCTGCTTGACATTCCTCTCATACCTCCACCCGGTCACGGTTCTCCCACGGGGGTGCTCGAATGTTAAAGGCAGGGAACTTCACTTTTCAACTGCATGAGAGAATGAAAATGCTCATAAAGTGCAGTCTTATTACAGATACCTACTATCAGTGTAGGGGCATATGGCCAGCCGTTTCTCGCCGTGCAGGTGACGTAGATGCGTAGGACACGGGTAATCACTGGGGGGCCCAAACTAAATGGTCACCCTTAAAATACAACATTTGAGAAATAAAATAAAACGATCTACCTCAATTTTTTTTTTTTAGCCACCTGAATAAGCACAATTCACTGTGAAACATTTAAGTTTCGCGCTGTCACTGTTGGGATTTGAACGGAGTTCCTCTCAAATTGTTGGTTTTACTTTTTCAAATTTGCAAGTTTATAAAGCAATTTTCAGAGTTTTTTTTTCTGGAATTTTACCCTCCACTATCCACATACATTTTTTTTCTTTTAAATGGCTCTGATACACTGCTAACAAAGTGAGGTTGTTTGTTTGCAGCAGCTGCTGTTAGCTAAATGTATCATTTAGCTCAGCTTGAATAGACGCTACCTGGGTACCTCAAACTGGTGCTGTTTTTATCCATTAGGTGGCAGAAACACGTTGCATCTGGGGCTTTTTGCGGACATGACCACTTCAGAAAAAGAAAGCAACCAGTCAAAACAAGCGATCCAGATCATTCGTTTTACATCATTTCCTGACTTTAAGCAATGTCATGATGCACTAATTCGATGCTGTGGAGTGGAAATCACATACTCAAAGAGCAAAGAAGCAACACATCTATCTCTTCATGGCTGACGTGACGTGGAAGGTGGCTGAAAGATCTCTGGTCAGAGAAGATTGAATGCACTGATGTTGGGTGAGGGGGAAAATCAAAACGGGGCAGAATATTGACATGCTGTACATCACAAGAAATCCCAGGCTATGTTTCCCTCAGTTAAAAAAAGGCAAAGATCAGTACTGACGGCTGCACGGCTGGTGATCCTGTCTACTTCACCTGAAATAACCAGAAACAGCTGCTAGTACAGGGAAGACTGGAAAGGTACTAATCTGTAAAACCCCAGATGAATATGAGTGCTGCCCCCTTACACGTCATCTCCCGCAGTACTCACAAAGCTTCTATTTGACCTTTAGAAGCACAAATCTATCCTGTTTTCTTCTTAAAGGTGTAACAGATGAATGCATTGGCATAGATCAGCTCCACCATTATGTTGTAGTTTTTATACTATATCCACATAAATCTCTTTTTCATTTGCAAAACATTTCCAGCAAATATGGCATCATTTTCAAAAATGAGCTCAATGCAAATGCAAAAACTCCCAAAATGACTCAAAATTCTGTTATACATATATATATATATATATATATATATATATAGAATATATATATATAATATATATATATATATATATATATATATATATATATATTAGGGTTGGCCAAGTTAATGCATTATTGTCGCGTAAACTCATTATTTTATTAACGCCGACATTTATTTTATTGCGCGTTAACGCATGTTGCTCACATGCTTTTGTTTTGAAAAGTCTGTTACTGCCTGGTGCGGAACCGGAAGAGAATTAGCAGGTAAACAAAAATCTGTGTACTTTACAGTTCAGGTAGCAACTCAGGTAGCAATATTAACAATTCTGTCTGGAAAAAAAAAAAAATCTGGACTGCAACAAACTTTCATGTCATTCCTCCATGTTCCATCAGATCTGCTCCATGTGTTCACTGTCCTGCTGTTCTCTAGCTGGTTACTTCAGTGCAGCTCCATCTAGTGGCACAGATGTGTAATGACAACAGAAAGTCCAGTCCTCCATTATAAAGCAAATTCAGTCCTGTGGCCTGTTTTTCATTTCGTATTTTTGATCCAAGTCTAAAATTGAAGTATATAAAAAAAAAAAAGGGCATTTTTTTCAGTTTTTTGTGCTGGATTTAAAAACGAAAAATGTAATAAAATGTCACTTTTTAATTTTTTTAATTACAAGGAAAGAATGAGTGATACACGGATTGGTAAAGTTATTGAACTTTAACATGGACATTTTCATTTTAAAGTTCGCCCAGACTGAGGATTCAACAGAAACAAGGCTATTTGTAACAACTGCCAAGTTGAACTCTCGTTAAAAGTTTCTGCTGTTACCTCAGAAATTACCTGTTTTAATGTTCTGATTTTTGATTCATTTATTTGATTTTTCGTATACAACAACGATGATATTTGTAATCGTTGATTAATCAGGGAAATGCTGCGATTATTAATCCCATTTTTAAAAAATTTTAATCGTTTTGCCCTGCCCTAATATATATATATATATATATATATATATATATATCTATATATATATATATATATATATATATATATATATACATATATATACACACACACACGCCAGGTCTGGAAGCGGGGCTGCAACGCTGGAACAGAATGCAGCAAGAACAAAGAGGGTGTGGAGCATGTGCATTTGGCAACAACCAGTGTTCTAGATGTACGATAATTATCATATTTGTACAATCTATTTGACCTCTGTACATATATGATCAATATTGAAAGAAATTCCCAAATGTATGACATTTTTACAAGAGAGAGTGACTGACAAAGGGTTTCTGGGTTGTGGCTCAAAAGTCAAAAATTATTTTAAAAGAAAATAATAAGAAGAGAAAAAATCTAAAAATAAATGTGTTTTCCTATGTGCGGGACTTTATCATATGGGGGCCCACAAACAGAAACTTGCGCCCCCAAAAAAGCTTGAAACGTCCCTGGGCATCTGTCAGCCAGGCACCAGTTCCTGTATTTCCTCTGTTTTCTCTAAACTCACCGTTACCTTCAATGAAACTAGACACAATTATGGAAGAGAAACAGTTTCTTCATTCCAGGCGCATAGGCAGGGTTCCTTTTAGTTCAGGAATTAAACACATTTTAGTGTTCAAATACACTTCAACAATGCTGACTGAGCTTCTGTTTCTCCCGGGACCCCTGAGAGTGACACCTCGCTGGGGGGGAAGGGGGGGGGGTGGCCTCATCATGAGGAAACGACGGAGGTTTTTTTCAGTCTGGATGCTGCAGACTGCTGGAAGGAGGGGCGGCTTAAAAAAAAAAAAAAAAAAAAAAAAAAAAAAAAAAAAAAAAAACAAGCATTAGGGAGAAGTGGGGAGAGCGCTGTTGTTCCGTGTCGCTCAGCCACAGTGTTGCTGAATGCGGGAGGTTCGGGCTGCATTCCGCAGGAGTCCCTGAGAAACTTCTTTCGGATTGCTTCATTGTATGACAGGAGTAAAGTGAAAGAGTCCGCGCGAGCGAATGGAGAAGCACAAAGGTAAGTGGAGGAGAGTTAACGTGTTTGGTGTCGTTTGGTGGCTTCCAGATAAATGGCAACTCATGGCATGAACTGAATCTGGAATGAATCCGAGCAAGAAGACAGTGAACCAGCAGCCACTCACTCACAGGGAGCAACTTCTGCTGAGCTGGTTTGGGTTTGGGTTGGACTGTCCTGTCAGATGTCATATAAGTTGGACTAGTGGCTGTGAGCATCAGTTCATCCACACTGTTTCACCAAGAATGTGAGGACTGTCCATCTAAGCAGGGGGCTGTCAAAAACAAACGAACAAACAAACAAACAAAAACTAAAACCTTACACTGTGGGAGACTCATAAATGTCAGTAGTTGCAACATTGTTCTCATGGCATTCCTTAAATTCTTGTGGTTATTTGTTCATGAGGGATGAGCAAGGCCATTTTAATGGCTCCTCACTGACACACAAAAGAGTTTGAGCCAATATGTTGAAATAGGTAAAACAAATATTGGCCCTTAGTTGCACATTACTTTGATCTCTGGATTAGAGAGGAGCTTATATAAATTTATATATATATATTTGAACCTGATTACTTCTGGAGAAGCCTTAGCTCGACACCACGGACCTTCTGCCTTTCACTGGTCTGGATGGACAATAGATGCCACTTGCTGGGCTGGAAACAATGACAGCCAGTCAAACTAGGTTGGAATCGCCACAGTCTGAAAGAAAACAGTCTTGCTGCCACATTCCTGTTCACCAGCTGACTAGACAGTCCAGCCTGTTTACCCCTACTCTCGGAGTAAATGTTGCAAAAAGCCAACTGCAGAGGTGTTGTGGTATGTTTCCTGCCAGAGAACTGAATCATCAGCTTTGTTTTAGGTCTGTCACGCGCAGCTGAAACATTAAGGGTGCTGATTAAAAGAATGAATTAAATTATTTAAATTTGCTTTTGCAAATATGTTTGCTGTCATTTATATTTTTCTAATTCGGTGTCTCCCTTTTTCTTTGGCTTATCAGATATAAAAATGCATTTAAAATCTGTGTGCCTTTAGGAAGCTAGCAAATTTCCACTTTTTGCAACAGAAAACAACAGATCGATCACCAGTGATACAACTCATTAAAGACTTGCAGCATCTTAGAGTGCATTGGTTCAGTTTTGTGTCTGCAGTTGTTGCATCTTTATGTTTACGCGTGAGGATTTTTGAGGTTACAGGGACTGTCTGGCTGGGAAGTAAAAGAGGAAGTGATCAGAGGCGAGCACTGCGGCGTTCATCTGTTGGCTGTTGAGTGATAAGGCAGGTAGAGGCAGCGCATGTGAAACTGGAATTTAATTGATTAGCGTGTAAGAATGACGCAGGGAAAGAAACGTGCACCTGGTAGTGACAGGACCGCAGAGAAAGAGCTGGTGTGTTTGGGCCTGACGTAAAGCCCGGACTGCAGTCTGATGGCAGCTGCATGCATCAGCACCAGGACATTGAATTAGATACCAACAGCCACATGCAGATACTGCGAGGGGTACAGTAAAGGGAAACCTGGAAAAAGTCAGGAAGACCGGTGACAAGGAGTGGAATGATTTGCTATTCCGGATATGCTCTGTGTTTCTGAACCTCTACTCTTGTAGGTTTTTATCCACGGGTGCCGGACCGGCAGCTCATGCCACTGAGTCTTATACCTTTCGACAGATAGGAGGATAAATTACTGAAACCATCGGGAGTTTTGTTTGGTCTGATTGACCTTTGGACTATGATGGGAAAAGTTTGAGAATCACCGTTCCTAATAGTGTGTACTTCAGGAGCTGAGCCAACAGATAATCAGAGCATATTTGATGAGGATATGGACCTGAAGCTGACATGGTCAACATGTTAGAGCATCATATTGGCAGAAACATTTATCCAGCCTCTTTCACAGGACTTCTTAGAAGCAGCTGGATTCTTATACGCGTCTTGATCTGGTTCAAATGAACAAAATTATAAAAGTGCACACTTTTCCACTGGAATGGATTCATCGATCCTCTCCAGCATATTTTATCTTCCTTTCCGGACCAGTCAGGGCCTTCCGTTTTATTCCCTCATTTTGTTTTTTTTTCTTCTTCATGTGAAATTATGAATAACACAGTTTTCATGGTAAAGCATGTTGGATTCAAGGGGTTCATGTTCTGTGCAGCTGACTTTCACCCAGAACAGAAACTCAATCTATGATGTTGGCTCACTTTCTTGCCTGCGGCATCCACCGTCTGTTCCAACAATGCTCTGATTCTGTGAGCAGTGCCAGAGTGCAATGCAAGACAAATTGAGGCAGAACTGACAGATGCAACAATGAGCATTTTTGAATCAGTGGAATTCGGTCAAAAATGACAGTTCGACACTATCTTTCTTTGCTTCTGTACTTTTTGATGCAGTTAAAACAAAAAACAAGAAACTATGCTACTTCTGCTACTTCATAATTACAGCCGTGGTTTTATCCTAATGCAACAGCCTTGCTTTGTTGATACAATGACAGTGACGGCACGCTGATATTTAGTATATTTACCAATCTTTATGATGTCACTCAACCTGGTGAAACTTTTGTGGCCAATGCTGGTCACCTGTTATAACACACTCGTGTCTGTTTTTCAGATAAGAAAACAACAGACAACCTCAAACTTTCATCAGGTTATGATTTCAAATGTCTGAAAAGGATCATATTCATGTTCTCCCCTGATGTGGGCAAGGGTGCAATTACATGGCAATCCATCGTTTCATAAATCATCTTCTGATGGGTCAAAGAGAAAAATTAGGGGTAGATCACTTTCATGGCATAAACCTGTAAAAACAGCGTGTCATTTCTACTGTTTAATTCAATTCAGTTCAGTTCAATTCAATATTACTTTAATAATCCACAAAGTAAAACGTCTAAACATTAAAATGTCAAGTCGAAGGGTCTTGAGTAAAAGCACAGGGCAGAGTAAAATGACAAAACACTGGATTGTTTTGTTAAAAACTACTGCCGAGAAGCTCGTGGAACCAACATTAGTGATCAATAACGTGAAATAATTACTCTCTGTATGATGTTATCTGGTTTTCACGTCACTGTGGAGGAATTATTTACCTCTTATTTCAATAATGTTGCATTAGTTCATTGAGGTTTGCAGCAGCTTATTCATAGACAGCTCTCTTTAAGGGAACCTTAAAGGGACTAAAATACATATAAGCTTTGATATGTTTGGGTGAGTCTGGGCTATTAAAATACCTTATTTATAACACATTTTTTTTCTCTGTTTATCACATCTTTGAAAACAACAGTTCCCATCATTACTTGATGACCACATTGGATTCTGGGTTGATGATGATGACTCACATGACAACAGCACACAGTCATTGTTTCAGTCTTGTACTGGTTAGCAGTACAGATATCACCTGATGCTCCTACTTTGGCTTCTAGTTTCCTGTCCAAAAGCAACAAGGGAAGTAAGGAAAGTCCTCAGCTTTCCTAGATTACAGAAAGAGCAAAGACCACGGCTTGGCTCTTGATGCATTTTCCCCCGATGCCTTTGTCAACCGGAGCTGTCCAGGAAGAAGCTGTCGGATGTCGCTTGTTGTCGCAGGAGTTAAGACAGTAAGCAGCACTTGGCTACTTACCTAATCTGCTTCAATACTTATACTTCACATTTCTTTGAAGTATTAAATTTCAACATTTCATGAATATTGACTTCTTGCTTTGACACCTAAATGCTCTGACTCCCATTATTTACACTTAGTTTTTTAACAGAAGTTCCTAAAAATCCCTTTCATCTAGGGGTGTAACGGTACACAAAACTCTCGGTTCGGTACGTACCTCGGTTTTGAGGTCACGGTTCGGTTCATTTTCGGTATAGTAAGAAAAAAAAATGCAAAATATAAATGTGCTAGTTGTTTATTACACACTTTTGTGCTTTTTAACAATAGGAACATTAGCCTATATAAAGCTAGAATTTTGCTCAAAAATATAAATACAATATTCTGAAATGTAAATATTTTGAAAAAAAAATAAAAATAACATTGGCTCAGACTTTTTCTTAAAGAAAATATCCATCTGATGTGCAAAATTGAACAGTTGCAACACTGAACAGTTTCAAGTTGTTGCTCAGATTAAATAACATGAATAAGGCTCAGACTGTTTCTTTAAAAACAAATCTTTTTATTTTTTCATAAAGTCCCGGTATGATTTTCTGGCTAAAATGTGGACGAGAAGGTAACGAGTTTTTTTTTTTTTTTTTTGTACTGCATGCCACATGATCTCTCTTCCCAATCGAACTATTTACATATCAACAAACTTTTTTGTTGCGGTAAAACTCGCTTTTATTTTTATGCATATTTATAATAACAACAATAGTAATAATAATAAGAACAATATTATTATTATTATTATTGTTATTAATATTATTATTGAGGGACGTGGAGAGGAGGGAAAAAGCTCGAGTTGTCTCGCGCGGGGGGCGGGGTGTTTGTGTGCACGCGCGTCGCCTCGCCTGTGTATGCATAGAGAGAGAGAGAGAGAAGCGCGGCTCGCGAAGCACACAGCAGCCAAGTGATGGCTTCAAACCTAGCGGTTTGAGTGCGCGTGAGTCTCAAAATCACCAGGAAAAAGTAGCTAGATTTGTCGCTAGTCGCTTTTTACAAATTAAGTCGCTAGGGGGGTCTGGAAAGTCGCTATATAGAGCGACAAAGTCGCTAAGTTGGCAACACTGGTTTGTTGTCTCGTGTGCGCGCAACTGCGCATGTGCGGCTGCAGCATTCTCTGCTCCACAACATGCGGTCCTCTACTTAATATGTCCGTGTGGAAAGTCGTTCGGTACGCCTCCGTTCCGAACCGAGCCCTGCATACCGAACGGTTCAATAAAAATGCATGTACCGTTACACCCCTACTTTCATCACTTTTCTACCGACAGAAGTTGTCCCATGTTTTATTTTGAACCATCCATAGCGATTTGACCAAGAAATAATTTGCTCTGAGGCTGAAAACTTGTTTCCCAACAAAAGCAGCTTTTCAAACATGAACTGTGGAGACGTGAGTCA
This sequence comes from Hirundichthys speculiger, assembly GCA_018398805.1. Lineage (NCBI taxonomy): Eukaryota > Metazoa > Chordata > Actinopteri > Beloniformes > Exocoetidae > Hirundichthys > Hirundichthys speculiger. Next base: position 1,153,051 of record JAGFBZ010000105.1, read on the forward strand.
TCTGGGGTTGTGAAATTCTGGACTATGGGAGACAGAGGTGCGGTTGTTCCCTTGTTGGTTACACATCACTGATCAAAATTTGTTCTGTAATAACTAGTTGGAAATGTGAACAGTGTCGGTGCATGTCATCGATACTCCTTTAGTGGAAGTGGTTAAAGAGCTGGAGCCAGTTTGGTGGTGCAGTTTGACATTGTTGCAGTCAGTGGGCTCAGTGGCTTGGAGCTGCCATAAGCTCAGCAGCGGCAGGCTTAGATGTAGGCCATCAGGACAGGCCACGGGGTCCTTTAGTTCACTTGTATGTCTGTCATGGGATGAACTTGCCAACGGGGAGTGAGTGGAGTTCGGGTAATGCAGGAAACTGGACTGCTCTATAAAAATGATGAAAAGAAAGACGGTCTTCCTGCTCTGTCGCAGTGGGGTTCTCTGTGGGAGTTTGCCCCTTTTTGCCCCCGGGGTCTCACTCTCGCTCATTTTCAACACATCAAACAAGCCTTTGATTACTGGATACAGGAGCTCTGGGTTGGGCTTTTGTTGTGTTTGCTTCTCACCAGGTACACTTTTGATGGAAACGCCATTTAGTCCAGGAGCTCACACACTTGTAATCACACACACATGCACACCCGCTAAGCCATAATCTGCCTGCAGCCCTCCCGGCCGCTCTTCTGTGGGATAATAACTTAGCAGAGAGGCTTTTATGTGGTTGACTCAGAGGCGTCTTTGCTGGTTCCTTTTTGTTTGCAGCTACTTCGAGCTTGTCACTTTGCTTCTCGTCAAGTCAAGACTGAAGTGGCTTGTAAAGCTCCCCTCTCTTTAGACAGGAATCCGTTTCTCACCAAGAAGTGGATCTTAATTGAAAAATGGCTGATGGTTTGTGCCCACACAGAGTGAAACACTCACCTCCCACAATCCAGAACAGCAGTGGGTCGTGCCTTTGACTGATGGTGCGGCCTTGTGGCGTGAGGGTGTGACGATGAGGGAGGTTTGACAGAGGGATGCTGATAGGGCAGTGTTTTAGGAGGAAGAGCTGGAACATCACTGAGATTCCTCGGTCTGACAGATGCTGACAGATGCTGACAGATGCTGACAGATTCTTTCATCTGTGTGTTTGTGACAAAACTCAGCAGAAAGGGGGAAAGTTAGAGCATTGTTCATCAACAAGCTAACACCAGGTGTTACTGTCATCATTACTGCTGTCATTACTAGGGGGCGTGAAAAAAAATCAATTTGGCAATATAATATTTTCCTAATATAATATTGATTTTTCAGCTCCTAATATCAATTTTTTTTACAATGCTTTAAGTATGTTGTAATGGTTACTTAAATGTGCAAAAACACTAATAATAAACAATAAATAGGTTGTTTTGAAGCAAATAGTTTTGACTCAATTTGTCCTCTGAATGATCAATATCATCTGATGGAAATATACAACAACTTGATTTTTCATCTCTACTTTTATTGCAATATATCGTGATAATATCGTATCGTGACCCAATTATCATGATACATATCGTATTGCGAGGTCCTTGCCAATACTCACCCCTAATCATTATGACACTGCTGCATTAAAAATAAGATGAAAGCAAATGGCACATCTTGATTTGATTATGATTGTGTGAATATATTAGCATTCATTGCACATTTACACAACCAACAGACATGGCAAGAGCAGCATTTAAAGGAAGTTTACATTTTCCTTCTACTGGCTGAAATGTTCGTATTCTAGTTTTCACAGTTATATGTGCTTTATAATGTGCTAGTGAGTTGTTTAAGTTTTTTGCTGTTTGGTGTTTAACATTTTATACTTAGCAGGTTTGTTGAGCTTCTTTAACTATGTAAAGCGAAAGTAAAAAGCTGCTTCCATCAAATTGTCTTTTGGCTTCAGTCCACAAGCAACCACTCTCATTTGTACACAATTATTTGTAACATTGTTCAAATATTAATGGAGCTGCCAGAAGAGATGTGTCTTCAGCGCTCTTTTAAACCTTGTCATTTTTTTCTAGCCGTATTAACATTCCATTAGTTTTAAGGGTCATCTAAATGAAACAAAAACTCCTCTCCAGTATTTAAGAATGTAAAGTACTTAAAGTTGAAGCTACAACGGTATTTAAGAATCAAGGCATACAGCAGCTTTTGATGCCAGTCACATGTTACATAAAACACCTGTCCCTACTGCAACAAGCCTCTTCTCCATTTTTCTGGCTACCACACTGACAAATGTGTCAGATTTCATGGTCATGGCAGAGAGCATTTAACTGTGTTCACCAGTCAACTTCAATTAGTTGGTTTAAACAGTCGGTGAACAGGAGTCAGCCTTGTTGATCTGTAGCTGCCACCAGGGAGCTCTGACTGAGCTGAGCTTGTGTGTTTTGGTCATAAATGGATTACCTTTGGCCTGGCAGGATAGATTCTCCTGTAACTGGAATCTTGCAGCAAGAATTCAGCTGTTTCGCAAGTTGAATTCTGCTAAGGTGTAGTTTCATATTTGAACCAGCACAGCTCCACGGCTGGTTCAGAGCAGGTGGTAAAATCTCAGTTTCCATCTGCTGCAACAGGCAAACAACCAAATAAGCCAGGTAAAAACTGACCTTTTTTTTTTATTATTTTATGCCTGAAAGCCAATTTTTAAAAGCCATTATAAGAGCAGTTGCAAATGCTACCTACAAAATACTCTCTTAAGCGATTTTTGTTAAATGCTGTGGTTTGTGGGAGGCGACAGGATTTCTCTCTGCACTGTGGTTCTTCACAGAAATAAAATCCCAATGACTAGAATGAGCATCAAACGAAGCAAGAACGGGACATGGCTTTGATGCTCAACCGTTGCAACATCAACCATTCCTGATCAAACACAATCAGCCCAAAGTTACTATGTTGTTTTTGTTCGTCCAAAAGATGTGCATCCCACAACCCTGAACTTGCTGATAATGAGGATGATTGGCCTTCCTGCATGCCAGATGTGATGCCAAACATTCATACGTGACCAGTCTTGTGCTGTAACCTGCACTGCATAATCAACAAGTCAATGTTGCTCAAATATAACATATAATTATTTCTGATGAATAACAAAGACTAAGGCCAATATCAAATTTGAGCTGACCTGATTTTTCTGAGGGGGAGGCTCTGAGAGGCTCCGAGACAGCAGAGATCTAAAGAAAGACTGTCAGGAAAGTTAAAGCCCGAGATGAATGGAGACGAGATTCAGTAACTGGGATGGAGGGAGGAAGAAGGAGAAACCTTTGATGTGAGACTGTTTTTAGTATTTGTACCTTCAGAAAAGGTAACACTTTAAATCCATGGCTTGGATTGTTAGAATGAATCACGCATGTTTTAGGATGAAACTGCTGATTCATTCTGGACTTTATTTTTGAGTGTCTTAAGCCTTTGTTGTCACCACTCATTTTCATCTACTACCTTAAATGAGAAGTGAGCCTCTTTTTATTCATTCTGCCTTCCTCTTTCTGATCACACTGATCAAACCTGGCTGGTTATTAACTGTCCCCTAGCTGCATGCCTCAACCTCAGCCTTAGACAGGGAAATGTTCTTTTTTATTTGTCTAAAAAAAAGAAGGACCTACAAAACACACACAGACACACAAATCAAATAAATTAAACAAACTGGAGACAATAAATAGTTCTCCCTCATGAGCTGTGAATGCAGGTTCTATTATCTCAACAACTGATCTCACTGATCGATTCCTCTTTGTGTTCCAGTGATGTGGTAAAACATGCCTCTGCTGCATTAAACTCAATCTGAGTCAAACTTTCATACCTCAAAAACACTTTCTATTTCAACTCAGCAGATGATGACACTGTCACAGGTTTTATTTTTTTTCAACCAGTTTAGTTTTAGCCATGCCTGAGTACACATCCCTAATGTGGACAATAGTCTGTTTCTGATTTGATTATTTAATAATAACGTTTCTTTAGCAGCTCAAGTTTCTGATCAGATAAAACTGCAGCTCTCAGCTGTGTATTTACCTGTAATTATATGTCAAACCTTGTTTTCAGCTGTCATATATGACTCTCTTTTTCTCTTATGTCTCTTCGTCACTTGTTTCACAGCCATTTTTTTGTCATCAAGCTGACACCAGATCTTTTATACTCTGGTTTCTATGGCAGTAACATCAAAACACAGCTTGAATTAATCAGTGAGGTCAACCCGGTCCCTGCTCTGCAGCCGACCCCAGTACGCTTCAGGGAGAAAGACCAACGCCTGCCAATAGCAATCAAAAGCCAATCAAACTGGTGTTTGATCTTTTATTCAGGCCTTGCCATTGACTAATTATGTGCTACTGACACAAGAACAACGGCTGCAACGAAGCAAACGTTTGCGGCTCCTTCGGTGCCATTGGTGTGTTTTGGACGGCCTCACAGAGGAAGTGGAAACAGGACAGAAGGTACTGTGTGTGTCATGTTTTGACTGCTGATGAACAGAAAGTCACCCAAGTTACCGCGACAGCCTTTAGACATGTCAGCAAATGCATGTTACAGCTGTGCAAATGTGAAAGCTTTCGTTGCTCTAAAACTTCCAGCATTCCTCTCGTGTCCACCGAAGCAGAGGGATGTTTGCTCCGAGACAGAAACAAGTCAATCTCACCATTTTACTACGCTCCTTGACCACAGGTTCCAATTCTTCTTCTTGCGACCACTTCCCTTTTAGGTGAAGTCACACCTCTGTTCGTGTGTCACAAAAAAGTCCGTGCTTTGAACGTCAGATCCCTAGGTACTCCGGTCCAGATCATTTTCTGTCTTTCAAAATGGATTTATGTAAGTTCCTTTAATTACATCTAACAACTGGTATATTGTAGATATACATATTTATCTAGATTTATGTTTTTATTTGATTTATTGTCAACAAAGCTGATGAAGAGATTAAATGCTTAAGTTCAGAAAAACATCTTTCTAGGTGGGTTGGTTTTGTTAAAGTGAATGTTTGCACCTCAATAACAATCAAAATAGCCTAAAGCTGCTGCCTTAATAGAGAGATTTTCTTTCTTCTTTTTTTTTTAAGAAAGTTGTTCTGCAGTTGCCACTACAAAAGCAGATATAGTGTTCCTCTATCATGAACTCAAACATCACAGCTGCTCTACAGTGAACCCTATTAACTAATACTCAAGATGTAACTGGATACTTACTGACAGAATGGAATTTAAAGTGGTTTTAAATGTACACATCTAAGGTTTATATGTGAATGTGTCCATGTAGTTTCATAAATGAGGGCAGAATTAGTCAGGAAATGGACATGGCTGTTGTTTTGACAAAGCACATTTGTTGTGATGTGCTGCCAATCGCGTCATTTGTAAATTCTGAGCCCTGCGATGGACTGTCCAGGGTGTACCCCTGCCTTTCCCCCGAAGAGAGCTGGGATAGGCTCCAGCAGATCCCCGTGACCCTGTATAGGACTAAATGAGTACAGATAATGGATGGATGGATGGATGGATGGATGGAGGGAGTCACAGTCAGTCAAGAAAAGCAGTCTGATGGATGGATGTAGATGGGCACATGGTTGAAAAAAATAACATACAGAAAAATCATTCAAACAGACAAAAATTTGTTGTGTAAAAGCAAATCCTTTAGTTCAGATGTGAAGAAAGCACTGTGAGCGCATCTGCAACTATTTTCAACATCTGCACCACATCCCAAAATATGACTGTGATCAGAGAGCAAAGGAAGTGTCCCAAACAGGCTTTAACCATCAGCTCTGAGCTGAAGAAGCAGGAAACCGTCTTACATCGCAGCTGCTTTTATTGCATCATCAGGATGAAGCAGAATTATATATATATATATATATATATTTCTTTTTATTTCCAACATGTTTCTTATTTTCCTCAACTCTCATTTTATTTTATTTTTTCACCATCGATCAAAGTCATTATAAACATGTACAAACATTGCATCAGCCAAATGCAAGACTATTTCCTGGAGCATAAACAGATATGCTGGGACTTAAACTTGAGACTTGAAAATTGGGTCAGTTAAATTTTATATGAGAAAAAAAGAATAGGCGAACACTAAAAAAGAGACAAATGTTAAAAAAAGAATTTGAGCTCATCCTGGCTATTCAGAGGACTTTCCTGAAAACTTGATGACAGTATCAAAGATGGTGCATCTTTGGGCTGAAGCGTCGTCCTAACTAACCATTACTGCTTTGCATAGGTACTACTTACTGTTTAGAGAGACTAAACTTTTGAAGGAAAAATTGGTTATTTCCAAATTTAACAGCATATTTTAAGTCTGATCTGACCAATCTATGTTTAAGGCTCTGAAAAATGTGTCAACGGCCACATTTAGCCAGGAAGTGGTCTGAAGCCTGAAATGAGAGGCCATGCCTGCTTTGTTAAATTAAGAAAATCAAGTGTGGTCTGTCGGTGTCCAGGCAGAAACAGGAATGTCCTGATGAGGTGCCCTCATTCAACTGATGGACAAATTTAATAAACAAGCTAGAACAGACTCAGGTCAAATTCCTAAAAAGACTCTTTCCAAGAAATAACTTGTCATGTGCATGTCAGTTTGGTGTCCAGTAATTTTGTATAAATTCATCAGAAACTTGGATATCATGGCAAAATCAGGTCTTCCATGGCTTACACATTATGTGTTGGGGGAGTTGGATTAATGAAATAAATGCATGCTCATTCTTATGAAAAAGGAAGCAATTATGTAAAAATTAATTCTTAGATTAAAAAAAGCTATTCTGAAATAAACTATTATGCTTTAAACTAAGATTATATAATAATAAAAATATATTTCATAGTTATTACATTTTTTTTATAATAATGGGAGATATTTCATAATAATACACATATATATTTTATAATAATGGGAAATATTTCATAATAATACACATGTATTTCATAATAATGGGAAATATTTCATAATAATAGATACGTATTTCATAATAATAAATGCCTGTATTTCATAATAATAGACTCATTTATTCATTGAATTATGACCCAAATGGGGCTCCATAAGTTTGGGAGTCAGTGTCCTGTTGAAACAACCAATCATGTCCAAGTTTCAAAGTCCGTTGTAGATGGTTTTCAGGGATTACATGACTAAAAACCATAATTTCAGCTAATGTCAATTTTTGGGTCAGTGGCTTCTTATGGGTTTGTGGGTCAGCTGTGATGTAAAACACTCTCGACCGTGTTGGTTTTCCAGCAGCTTTCTGTTCATAGGAAACCTGTGCCTCTGTGGGTGCTGTGTTGTTCTTAATCATTTGAACTCATTTCGTTCGAAGCCTAAGGACGACAAGATGAGTCATCTTCAAGACCCTTGAAAAGTAGCCACACCTCCTGAAAGCGTGTTCGTTTTCCTACAGATGTCTGCACTGATACGCTGACAAGTGTTAATCTATGATCCTCTTTATCAGATATGCTTTAAACTCCTTGGACGTTCTCATTGTGATGCGTGTTGGCGAGCACCACTGAGTGCTGTCACATGAACCCTTTTGAAGTTGGCACAGAGGAGCGACTGGCTGTCATTAGACTCGACAGGAAGTTAAGACGCCTTGGAATTTTCAGCACAACAGAAGTAATAAGTGGGAGTTGTCATTTGTCCAGAGAGCAGTGAATCAATAGCTGCCTTTTTAAAAATCCAAATATATGTCATTCTGCTGCTCAAAAAAAAAAAATGTTCAGGACAGAAATGAGTTAAATACCTGTGCTAATCAGCTGCTAACATGCAGAAAGAAGCTCTAAAATGTGCTCCAAATACATTCATATGTTGTGCCCATTCTTGCTGGTTGGCTGATAAAAAGGAAAATCTTCTTCAGTGAATATTTTTGAAATTGAAAGAATGAATCCTGCTTGATTGATAGCTGCAGCGATAACACAAGGTCTGCCTTTGAAATATACTGCAGGCAACATTAGCGTTGTCTCATCTAGGGAGAGCTGTTTGTGTGACAGTGAACATATATCATTTCCCTGCAGAAATTGACAAAGTTCTGTCTTCCAGTTCATTAACGTTACCTTAACCTGAAGTGATTTCAGTCAGAACTGCAAAATACTGATTTGCAACAGCAACTGCAAATGCATGCTATTCATCTGCTAACTCATTGGAGTGCATTATGAGGTGAAAAAAAAGTATTTAAAACAGTTATTGCTGTTGACAGAGCAAATCACTGCCCAACCGCAGGAATGAGGAAGAGAAGTGATGAACTGCATGTGTTTACAAACCTTCACTTGAATAGATTAATCAAACAAACTGCACACTGTCAAGTTCAGTCAGAATCTCATTCTCACCGTGCACCTTTTTTTCTTTTTTTTCTTTTAATATTTAGAGTTCTAACTGCAGAAGTTAAAAACCTCTGCAGACTTACTGCTCTCTGACAGTCTCTCGGGTTCCTTTTGGACATTCTGCCGAAGTTTCTGAATTGTTTATGCTACGGAGGCTGCGGTCACTCACTGGATGTGCCGTGGGCTTCCAGCCAACCTAAAACCCACAAGAACGTCCTGCTGCAGACCTCCCTGTCCTGTCAGCTGACTCAGTTTCCCAGGGCCCTCCAATCCAAAAGGCCATCTGAGTCAGTTTGTGCAAATACACAAGGAGGAGAAGCTGGAAAATGTTTAGAGTTGTGTCGAGTGGCCAAATGTTTGCAGGAAAAACCCAACAGCTAGAAACGCAGCAACTGTGGGTTTAACTATTAAAGCAGCATTTTAAAGCAAGGACGCTCCATTGTAGGCATATTTGTGATGCTTGACGCTATCCTTAGTAACTTCGAAATCCTCATTGTATGTGTGCATCTATATGTGCCTAAACCACATATGGTGGCGCTCAGTAAACACTGACTCAGCTAGACTCATAAAAGTCAGCCTGGCATGCCGTAGTTTCAGGAAAGACACAAAGTTAGCTAGGGACCAGTGCCCTATGCTGAATGTAAAAATCCTCTCCTTTTACTTTAAAATGTGGGAGTGTAGGAAATAGAGCAGAGGGCAAGGACCCCCCCCCCTCCCTCCCCAATCCCCCTGGCTCAGTCCGTGATCACTTTGAGCCGGAAGGAGCCACTAAGACAAGATAGTTGGCAGCATTAAAAGAGTTCAGACAGACAGCAACAGTTGAGCCGTTTTTTTTGTAAGAGTTTGCAGGTTTTAAAAGTGTTTGCTTCGCTTTGTCTCAAGTTTTTTGCACTTTTAGTTGGCAGCAGTGTGGTTGCCATGGGTGACACGGTTCTGTCCCGACCAGCTGATCTGCGTTTCAGCTAAAAATGTTCGGTTTGTTGTCAAGTTTCCTTCTTTACATAGACGAGGGTTGAAATAATTATCATAATAATTGTTGATATTACTCTGTGGACACTCTTTTCTTCCTTGTCTTGTCCTTCACCTTCCAAAAATATAGTATTTTTATTTTTTCCATCAGATTGCATTCCAGTAGATCAGAACATTCCCTCCCACCGATACCTGCCCCACCTTTTCCTTTAATAGAGTCTTTCTTCTTTGTCCTCCTCCTCCTGCCTCTTCTCCCACTGAAGAAGTGCTGTCACTCTGAGGCCCACTGCAGCAACGGGCCCCATTCATGAGACCGAGAGACAGCGAAGGGAAACATAAAGAGCCCCCCCACACAGTGGAGAGGGCTGTGAGCTCAGCACTGACCCCTGAAGGATGTGTGTGGGCTGCACCCAGACACACTGCCCCCCACCCCCTCTGGCTCTGGCCCAGACTCCTCCCTCCTCTGAACCTGACCTTTTGCTAAACTCCCCAAAACAACTTTGAAAAGACTTGAAGCTGTCAATAACAAGTGGCTGAGGGGAGACGGTGGAAGTGTCTGAGCGGTTATCGACTGTGACGGCCGCAGACCTCTGATGAGTCTCTCCCGTGCACGATGCTGGTGGACGCTGCATGAGTGAGCGCAGCATGAGAAGCAAAGGTGAACGACGGAGAAGCTAAGAAACTAAGAAATGAAATCTGCAATAAATTAAACCACAATATTCAGAGAATCTCTGTGGGGACACTCAAAGACATTTCTTCAGTTTTCTCATGATTTTTCTTCTTTTTTTTTATTATCATTGGAGTTATGACATACCAAGTCTTAAATCACTTGACATATTTCCATTCCAAGGAATGTGCAGGGAGATTTAAAAAGCTTTTTTTTTTTTTTAATTCTGCTGTAAATCTGAGTCTGTCTTATCTCTCTGGGCTTCCAGTGCTGGACCAGCTCCTGATGGAGCTCCATCGCTTCTTGCTCATCCTGGACAAGGAGACCCTGAGTGGGAACGCCACCATCCAGAAGGGCCTGCTGTCTGATCTTCTCCAGTCCTACACAGCCTCAAATGGTAAGAGGAAAGACTGATACACTGTATTTCCGAAGTAATGCACTTACCTTTAATTCTGTAAGGAAATGAAGAGCTTGAAGCCTCAAAGGGTTTGAGTCTGGAAAACATCCATTTGATGAAAGAGAGCTCATGTATTCAGAAAACAGTCACATTAGACTTTAACTTTTCACTTCCATCTCACAAATCCTCAGCACCTAAAACTCTTATACTTTCAAGCTTGTTTGTTTAGATATTGGAGGAAATGCTAATGTGAGGCCAAGTGACCTACTTTTCACTTACAGTTTAAGCAGGAACTGATTTTTGATAGGCAGTTTGGTGGACATGTTACACTTTTTTTTCTAACACAGAAACAGAAAAGAAAAAACTAGGAAGAAGTAACAGATTGAAAGCAAGTTTTGGAAGCTGAAAAAATCCCACTACACAAGAGTTGCATTAGGAAAATTACATTAGAGGAAGAGAAAGTTTGTTGCTCAGTTTAGAGTTGAGCGCTCAAAAGTAATGGCCGTAGGCTGATCTGAGAAAACACAACTGGAAACTCTTCTCACAAATAATTTTGAATACTTAGACTGTTGTAAATATTGTGAATTAAAAGTAAACTGAAAAAAGTCAGAAACCTGAGGAACCACTAATCTGTCATCTGTCAGAGATCAAATCATGAAAATGAAGGATTCACTGAAACTTGCTTCTCATAAAGGCATTTACAGAGTTCCATTAAATGAATATATCTACATCAATGAGAGCAGAGATATTCAAGATATTAGCTCTTTTGCAGCACTTTTCATCAGTTAAAGCTGCTTTAAGGTTGAATGCATGTTCTTAGCCTGTATACATTACAGATACAAGCTGAAACATCAATAACTTTTACTCATATATTTTCTTGATGTTGTGCTTGTTGCGATTACGCGACAGCGGCTGAAGGCTAACCGAGCACATTCAGATAAATTCAAAGGTCTGCTCAGACTGCGAGTCAGTCTGTCTTTATGGAAGATGTGGCCAAGCCATGTGTTTCCCACACGCTCCGTGAGCCTGCACCGCTGGCCGTCTGGCCTAAAAGAAGCTATCCAGCAGCTTTCTCTGGTTTCATTTTGGTACCTTAAACTGTCAGTAACCACCATGTGTATTCGCCATTACTATTTCGGGTACTTATTCCATTTTTGCGGATAAAAACACGTTGCAGTGCCAGGATGTGAGTGTGTGTGCTTTGTTTTTTTTCTTTATTTTGTCTCTGTAAGGTGCCTGTAGCCTCGGCCGAAAACAATGAGAGACAAGTTTGTTATTCTCACTCACTGATTCTGACACTCAACTTGAAAATGTTGCATCTGCTGGTGGGCCGATTTATGTGATTTACGAGACCTGAGCGCCCAGTTAGTTCCTGTATCTGCTGAGGCTCATCCGAGCCTTAGCCTCTAACTGACTGATAAGTTTATCAAACGACACTAAAGAAACCCCCCCTGAAATCAACTGTTTGTTTCCGTTTCGTTTTGGTGAGACTCTTCTTTTACAGTCACTGTGTCTGATAGGTTGAGAAAAGTAAAAGCAGTTCTTACTGTACTTCCTCTGCGTCTTTCTCAGAGAGCTTCTCACACACAACTGTCCGCTAGCACACGCAAGCAGTCATGATTTTCCATGTTCAGGTCTTGGACCCGTCTCTCCGTACTTCCTCTTCTGGCTCCAAGCTGTATCATTTTTCCGAAGCTGCATTTATACTCTGGGGATGCTCACTTCCTTCGCGCAGCAGTTTATAAATAGCCTTTCAACTCCGTTCCCTGAAAATCTGTTTTCACTGTACAGGCAAAACATGATTTTATTCAGCTGCTGTTTGGTTTCACCTCACCATATCTATTTCAAAGGAGAAACCATCTCCAGGGTATCACCCAGAGTTTTTTGTTTGATTTCCTCTCCGGGTATAATCTTAGTCAGCTGAAATATTTAATTCAATGAAAGGACCTCCCTTAAAACTCCGGAACAAATTCCCAGAACAGGTTACAGTAACCAGCTGGAGCCTGCTGCACTGCAACCTCGGGGTTTATTGTTTAAGAGAAGACATCCATTGAGTCTGTTTATGTGGCAGAGTTATGGCCAGATCATAATTAATCCACCATGTTCAGAGAGACATGAATCCAAGTCCGGCCCTTTTCTCACAAAGCATTTACGCATGTCATGCGGTTTCATCATCTCCTCTTCTTGCTGAAATTATTCCATTGTTAAGACGGACCTGCAAATATTTGAGTGCAAAGAGAGGTCAGGTTTAGTCTGCAAACGTAGCTGGAATTCCTAATCTCGATGAAGAATCGTTGTATAATCATGAGCTTGTTTTTATTACATATAAATTAACAGAAAATTCTGTTATTTTTAAAACCTGGGACTCGTTTTGGAATCTTCATGGGTCCAGATTATTAAAAGAGACACGCATATTTGGAGTCAGTCCGACACGGAGCAGGAATGTCCATATCCAGCTACTTTAGTCTAATTTACTCCATGTAGAGTTGAGCAGTCGGCCTGGCTTCTTTTCTTTCTGTAATGGCAGTGAGATTGAACACCCTCCTCAGGACTACAATGTCTTAGACGCCTACAGTTTCATCCACTGTACTTTGACAGTTTGATCAGCCCTTCTCATATCGTACGAGGACACGTGGAGGTTATCCAGGTCTTCCAGTAAAACTTTTCAACCACAACCAGCAGAACATCAGTGAACTTCAGCATTTTCAGGACAGCCCGGTTTTCTCCATCTTTCATCTTCCGTGTCTTATCGTGTTTTTGGGTTTGTAAAGGTATCACTACAATGAACTTATTTTAGTGCACCCGGTAAATCTACTTCTGCATCTGACTGCAGATCGTACAGGAAGTTAAACTCTCTGTGTACAAACAAGTGTGTGCTGGTGGCCATGGCGTGAATAGTGTGACAGGCATTTGACCAACACTTGCATTCAGATGAACAATTTAGGACCAGAAAGACTGGGGCGTTAAAAATAACACGTAACATGTAACACAACAAAACTAGAAAAGCACTCAGAGAGCGCAGACCTCCGCCAAGTGCAAGAATTCCTCCATATAGCGATTTACAGATTGCGATAAAATCTGCGTTCTTGGATCAGATCTGGATCAGCCATTCGAAATTTGATAGAAGCGTTCCCATTGTCAATCTCTGAGTCAAATTTCATGAGTTTTGGGCAATAATTAACGGACATATTGAGAAACAAAATTTTCGGCCTCATTTGACTGCAATGTTATCAAAAATTTGAAAGTGATTCCAGAATCCAGGATTTCTTCCAGATCACAGCCAAAATGAAATCAGTTCTTCCTTTTCACATTTCTGACAACTCCTGAAAATTTCATCAAAATCCATCCATATCTTTTTGAACTTATCTTGTACACAGACAAACAGACAGACAGATAAACGCCAGAAAACATTACCTCCTTGGCGGAGGTAATAAAGAACCTCTGTGTCGCTCTAAATTCTTGTTGGCTTAATTTGGCTGAAAGCACAGTTACACTTATGCTTTTAATATAACCTCGAGATCCAGAGACTGTTCTTCACAAGTGAACCACGTTCAAGAGCTGCATTCCATCTTCAAAACTTCAAACCCTTCAGAGACTGAAGTGGCACAGTGCTCAATCTGTGCAGGCAAAGAGTTCTCTGGCTAATGTTTGATGAATGCTTGTCACGGTAAGAGTGGGTGTCAGTAATGATCCCATTTCCCCGCACAATAGACTGCTTGTATGGAGGAAGTTCTCCCTTTTATCCCAGACTTTTGATGAGCACCCATAAAACAAGCTTGGCTCTAAGGTGCCATCAGACTTTCCTGTCTGTGCCATCAGGGAATTTGCTGGAACCCTGACAGCAAAATAGTCACATTGTGTGAACAATCCTACCACCTTCATGCCAGAATAAAACAGTCTCAAGATATTCCTCGCCTGCTCAAGTTTAGCAATGCAGGCATCTATGATTCGTCCATCCATTATCTATGCCTGCTTTTCTTCCACTTTCAACTCTCTTTAAGAAAAAGGCAGGGGTGCACCCTGGTCAGGTTACCTGACCTGCACAGGACCAAACTCAAGTAGGGGATAGTTGAAGGCTGATCAGAGTTTACGGCAACCGATGGATGACGTGGGAAAGACACACCAAAGATGCAGTCAGCGACAGGCCGCCACTTAGTTGCAGGCTGGAGCCCGATGAGGGGAGAAGGCTGTAGGTGTGGATCTTACAGCAATAAATGGTGGAAACTGAAGTTCATATTAATTTCCTCCACATAATTATGTCAGTTTTTATCAGTGCCATCTGATGGAACCAAAGGTCACCCCTGTTCATTGCAGCTCTTAAGGTCTTTCCTTTGCAGAGAATTCCCCGGATGCTTCGATGCCATAATATACCATTTAAGATCAAATCTGTAATGTCTTTGCAATTATCTTGAGAAGAGTTTCTCTTATCTATTTTTTTTTTATGTTTGCCCACATATCCTTTAATGTGGTGAGGAATCATTCTTCATTTTTAATTCTGAAAGAGTTTTTATGCTGTTGGAAGTTGACCAACTTAGCTGTCAGATCCAGTCTCAGGGCCCCTTTTTCCTAGTTTTATTAAATGTGCTGTTGTCATAGAATATACAAAAAATATCTTTTTTTTTTTTTTGAAAATCAGCCTCCATACTTGATGTATTTTTTTTCCACAATTTCCAAAGAAATACTGGAATGAAATGATTTGCGAGTCATTGTGTTTGAAGGACAATTTATGAGTCTGACTTTACTGGCTGCTGATGAAAACGTTCTGGTGAAATATATTCTGGGAAGCAGGGATTTAAGAAAAGGCTCGACGAATGTGTTTATATTAGCCCGGCTCTGTGTAGTGATAATTATCAATTTGCTGATGGCTGCAGATTTTTTAAAGATGCTGCATCTGCTCCACTGAAGTTGCCAGACATGTCTGCTTCACTTAAACATGAGCTGCATTTGTGGGACGTTTTCTCTGAACGTGTTTACATTGTTGGTTTAGGTTCAACAGCATGTGTGGTTGTTTGCGTGGAAACTCCCACGCTCTAGACTGGTGTTTGCTGCCAGAGGCTGTTAACCAGTGTCCCTTTTCTCACAGGTGCTGATGAGGAGTACATCTACATGAACAAGGTCATCGTCACTGGGAAGGACAAAGATGATAAAGGTGTGAGTTTTATACGTTTCCTGGGTTTAAAAATTTTTCCTCCTTTAAGTGTGACACTTTAGGACAAGGAGAGTCAAATATTTCTATTTCTGCAGTGACCACTTAGATCCAGACTCAAATATCTCAACGGCTGAAATGACAAATGTTAGCAGTGTAAAACTATAAACTAAGAGTTAGAACTTAGCTCAAAAATGCAGAGAATTTCACATTAATATACTAGTTTACAGGCAGATCTGTGCACATTTATTTTTACATGCAAATAAACTGTGTGAAGATGAATGTCACGTAACTTATTTCAGAAATGAGTTCGTTTCTTTTTTTTTCCACCACACGTACATCCAAGCTCAATTTAGATTCAAATGAATAGCAGAGACGATAAGGCGCGCTCCCCTCTGTCCCCCTCCTCCGACCCACCATTTCCTGCCTGCTTCTTCGAAGCTCCTCAGCATCTGAGACTGACCTGTTTGGTTTGGAAGCGGATGAAGAATGTGGTTTGAGCGAGCACCAGACTTAACACACATCTTCAGCTGCAACGCTAGCAAAGCCACGAGTTTCCGTTCAGAGAGGGTGATAGAAAGTTGAGATGTGAGAAAAGAGCTTTCACATCAGATGCTGCATTAAAACAATGCTCATCATGCACCGTGGTTCAGCTGTGATTATCTCAGTTGTGTTACATGCTCAATGTCACATGTAGGAATGCTGATCGGCTGTTTTGAATGCAGCTCAGTTCAGTTTGTTCCCCGTCGCTGTGATAATGCAAAAACGCACAGATTAGTATGTAACTGGAGGTTTTGTTTTTATGCCCTAAACAACGTGTCCATGAGCTTTCCAGGTGCAGGTTTTGTTTGTATTGTTTTTCCCTTTTTGGCTATGCCACTGGTGAGGATGTTCTGTTAAGCCTTGCAGATAAAGAAGGACCAAAAACACTGAGAAAAGAGTCCATATTCAAGTACAAATCAATGTAAAGATGGGGGGAAGTTGTAAACAATATTGAAATGATGCCGTGTTTGCATTCTTAAAGGTGACTCGACACCTATAAAGAAAAGTAAAAGAAACAAACAACAAAAATGCTCAGGTGTTAGCTATTCATCATAACTGTAGGTACATAATTAAAAGACAGATGCTAGAATGGAAAAATGTGTTGGCACCCACGCAGCTCAGCTTCATTCCTCTTTAAAACTGAATGAAAGCCATTGTCTCATGTATGAATTTACTATGTGACAGAGTTAACCAATAAAAGCCAAAAAGGATGTATTTATGGTCAAGTTTGCAAGTTTCCTCTAAAAGAACCTGAACAGATTTGTTGGTGCCCTAAAAGCGATCATGAATAATTCAAGAAAAGTCGTTGTTTAACCTTATTCGGTTAGCTTTTTTTTTTTTGCATCCAACTTTTTATCAAACCATTTTGGCTTCATCTCTTGGATGCTTTATTGGACAGAAGATGCACTCACCTGTCCCCGTCACACCTGTAATCCACTAACAGAGCAAAATAACACATTTTTTTCTCTGCTCCACTGCAGTTAAAATGACCTTTCTCTGCCACTGACACATGTTTCTTCCTTTCTCTTGCTTTCTTTCTTTTTTTTTGCAACGTTAACCTCCTTACATGGTGGCCCCCTGGCCGAGATTTATGCTAATTAATGGGCAGCAGGAGCGCGACCAGTTTGCAGTCGACCGGCATTCATAAACATACACATTCTTTCAGTCAAACCTGGTTTTATGTGGCATTCATGAATCCAGAGTAAGTGTCAAAGTGCCTGATTTAGGAAGATTTCATGAATGATGCTGTGTGTAGCACAGAGAACATGGACCAGAGAAAGAAAAAGAGAGTCATCTAAGGAAAAATGTGGAATTAAAAAAATGTTGCTACTGTATGTATGTTAAAGGATATAAGACCTTCTCCAACAGCTTCATGTTCCTGGGACTGTGTCTCCAGTTATTATTGTGAGGTATAAGGTCAATGGGATTGTAGCCAACCTCTGAGGGTGTCGGCACAAGAGGAAATGAAAGCCCACGTTGATCAGAAGGATGATGCAGATAAGAAATAAAGAGCCTCAAAAACATTCAAACTGAGCTCTAAGGACCACACCAATTTTTATTTGATGACTTTTGAACAACAATGGGCTCCACGGAAGAAAACCCAGGAGAGTCTTCTTCCACTAAGAAAACAAAAACATAAGAAAGCTAGACTCATATTTGCTAAAATACTTGATGAGTAACCACAAAGTTTCTGGGAGAATGCCCTTTGGACCAATGAGACAAAACTGTGGCTTTTTGGCAATTTATGTCAGCTCTATGTTCCTATATGGAAAAAAAAACTTTTAAAGAGAATACCACCTAGCTACTGTATGAAATACAGAGAGAGACATGGGCGCCCTTGAATCTGTGCACAGAACAATGAAGTCTCTAGACTATCAAGGCATCTTGAACCAAAACATCCTTCTGAATGTCAGGAAGCCTGGCCACAGCTGCAGGTTACGGGCCTACCAATAGTATAATGAACCAAAACACATGCAGGTAAATATCATTAGAAAGAGGCAAAGACCGAGGAAAAAGCCTTGAATGTTGGGGATTTATTTCATTTTACTTTGAATTCCCGTAAAGTAGTTTTTTTTTAATGTGCATTACAAAAGGAAACACACCGATTTACTCCTAGACTTTAAAAACACTTCAACTTGTTTTTAAAGGCAGAGGAGTTGCCCTCTTCTGGCTGTTAAACAGAATACAATTTAGTCACTTCAGCATTGGCTTCTCTTTACAGATCTGGAGGTTATGTGCATCTTTTATATGGTTCTTTACTTATTGGCATTTTTTTATTCTATTCACACCTGCCATCTTTGAAGTTTGGTTTTACCTGTCTTTAAAACCAAACAGACTAACTCAACACATTTTTAGCATTTAAGCTACCTTTGTTGTTGTCCAGTTGTTTTCTGTACCAAAGGTTATTTTAAGACAGGAGCACACAGGTAGTAAAAGGAAGAGAGTCCCATTGCAAATACAGTCGCTGAGCTTTTTCACGTACTTAAATACTATATAAATACTATAAATACTACATAGATACTGGCCATTTTGACATCTAGTGAAAGCAACAACTCTTTAAACTCACCTTCTGAGACTTCTGAATTTTCTTGACCATGTGATGTGGTCATATTTATCCAACTTCCAGCCAAAATGCACTCAAAACATAAAAAAAAACTCTACACACATCTTGGTTTAACATACGAGGCTCTGAGCTCACAGAGATACATGTACAAGCACAAGCATAAATATAAAATATAAGCACAAGATTTAAGATTTCCTTCATGCATTGACCTCCTTTTCCTTTTATCTTTCTGCGATCCAGATGATGGTTCAGTTGCCCTGGTCAACGGGAAAGCAGGAAAATTTGTCCCCGTGCCACAAAAGTGTCTTCCTGACCTGCCGCCCCCCAGAAAAGTAAGTTAGAGTGGATTAACTTGAAAGAAGATGTGGATGAATGAACATAATTGACCCCAGTTGGACTGCTGAAACAAATAAGGTCAATGGGAAGGGTAATAGAAATTGTGATATCATATACTGTACACAAAATGAGCTCAACAATGAGTTTCGACTGTAACTGACAGTGTTTTGGTCTTGTATTATAGCGTAGATATTACCATCACTTAGAGGCTTTAGTATTGCAGAGTACACAAAGAGAATTAGGATTACACGTTGTCATAAAACTTAAACAAAGGTGGCTTCTGGCCACACAGCTTAGACATTTCCCAGAAGCCTCACACTCACAGGGCTGAAGCCATAAAATAAATCTATTTTCCCACAGAAACAGGTTTATACATTCTCATGGGGCACTGAAGCAGCACTCGGGAGTTTGTGAGTGAGCTGGTTCATGCTGACTGGGGGGGGCTGCCGGCTCCTGAACTGGCCCAGTGTGACTTCAGGAAAAAGATTTTAGAGCGTCTCATCAATACCTTTGAACTTTGTGCACACTTGTACACGCGGATGCACAGCAGCAGCACCCCCCCATCCCCCCAACATAAACTACAGTAGCAGCTGTTGCTAATCAGAACGAAAGCTTTGTGTCAGCACATGTGTTCAAGAGAGTAAAGATGGGTTTGTGTGAAAGTAGATGCATTGCAGCGGAGAGCATTTTTCAGCAGTTTTCAGCGTTCACTGTCATCAAAATGTTTTACTCACACATATATCCACATGACATTGTTTACCTAGTTGTGCACCAATTTTCACAAGTGTTACATCGCGTCTGCAAATCCCCCTTCTGCGTCTGGCAAAGACGTTTCTGCTTCCTTCCCTTCCACATCCACTTGTGGTGTAACTGGTCCGGTCTTGGGGAGCCTGAGTAAACATGTCCACAGTGAACCACTCTTTGGAAATCCCTTCATCTGTCTGCGGGGCTTCCACCCGTCTGCAGTGATGGCGTACTCGAGAGTCAACATGTGTTTCACCGTGAACACAGGAGTCCCCCCTTATCATTGCGGTGAACAGCGCCCCCTTGCTGTTGATGTAATGACCAGGCATGGCCGTCCACTGGCCCGTCGTGATGTTATAGCAGTCCATGAGACAGCGCAGGAAGTCATCGCAGGGCCCGTTCCGCATCACGTACAAATTGTCCCTGTGGGCCACCATGCAGTGGCCGTAGCTTTGAGGTCTGATCATGGTGGTGGCGAGCTTCCATTCATCTGCCGATGGTATGTACTCATAGATGTCTGTAATGTCTGGTGGTTTCCAGAAGCAAACAAACATTCGGCGACGTGCGACAGCACAAGCCGCAGATGCTACAGGTCTTGGTGTATGTTGGACAAATGTCCACTCTCCCTTTGAGGTGTCATACCTCTCTGCTGTGGAAATCACTTTGTTTTGGACCTCCCCGCCGATGGCATAAAGCTGGCCCTCATGTCCGAGCAGGGTGAAGTCATGCCTCGGTTGCTGAGGACCTGGAAAATTTGTCCAAGTCCCCGACTCTGGGTTGTAGCAGTAGCTGCTGTCCACTGTGTCCTTACGGTAACCGTAAACTCCCCCGACAATGTACAGTCGATTATCAAGCACTGCCACGCCGGCCATGGAGGTGCTGCAAAGAGTCGGGAGGTTTGTCAAGTGCTTCCACTCTCCCTCTTTTTCATCAAGGAAGCAAACAACCCTAAAGGAGTCATGCAGCAGCTCATTTGAAGGAGTATGAGTGCCTATGGCAACATAAGTAGCAGGGGATAGCGTTTGAGAATATTCTATCAGCTCTTCGGGGATTGTGCTCTCTGCCGCTTCCTTGAGGTCATCAAATGCATCACAAAGAAACAAAGCAGCATTGTGAAACAGTCTTTGTACCCCAAATATAGCAGCTGCTTGGTAAAGCAGGAAACAGTTATCTGAATCTATGATATCACAAAGATGCTGAACTAAACATGCAACCTGCAAAAAAGCAGCACATTCCACAGCTTCCACAAGCTCATCCGGGTGATCCATGGTGGGATTCTCACCCCTGCAGACGGCAAGGGCAATGAGGAAACCCTTAGCGTGCAGTCCACCTTTCAGGTAGAGCTTGTCCTGCTGGCTTTCTCTCATCCCGGAGTGAAATAAAGCCCGGAAATAGTCGCTGTGCATAATAAGAAAGTCTCTCTCCAGAGTGAACCAGCTATCCTCAATCCTCACTCTCACCCGGCCCGCATGGCGCTCTCCGTCGCCCAGATCACGGCTCGTACTCACTCCATGAATATCCTGGCTGACTTCCAGGCCTTCAAGAGCTTCCATGATATCTCAAACCTTAACCTTTACCTCTGCTCTTACTAAAACAGGCTCTCAGCGATTATTTATGTGAGCTGAATCTATATTTGCCTAATTTTCGTCCTAAGATACATGGTAAATGAACGTTTGTGTCAGCTCCATTGCGTCCTGTCTGCATGGTCTGAAAATAGAGCTGGACTATAGATAGCAGCTGGGCCACTTGCGAGCCTCAGACAGGAAAAGGAAAACTGTTGCACTGCGAGCGGTAATGTGACTGCCGGCAACTGGTCATTATCATAACCGCAATACGATTGGCTAGCAGATGTTTATGCTGAATTATTCATGATCACACATCCCTTTCAATCTGGTTGGGTTTCAGATGGTTGTAATCCGAATTTTACTTTTCTTTTTTTTTATTATAGTTTGTTTTATGATGGTTACTAGTAAAAGCTTATTCCTTCCACTTGAAAATTGTGGAGCCAAAAACACAAAGGGTTTAGAAGAGGTCAAACTGTTCCCAGGGAAGGCAAAATAAGGGAGATAAATACAGTCTGTGCACAGTCTGAGGCATGTGAGTTTTTCTGTTTTCTCTTTCTGCCTCTGACGACCCGTGCTGCCTTATTCTTCTTTTCATTCTTACTGCTTTTTTAGAGCAGTATAGAAAGACAAGATTTCTCCCGCATCTTGTTTTTCCAAAGCTGAGCTGCACTGATAACTTTTTATCACTACCTTATCCTTTACTCTGAGAGCTCTGCAGGCTTTCAGATACACTATGTGTGCGCATGTGTGTGTGTTTGTGTGTGTGTGTGTGTTTTGCTGCAGCAGATTCTTGGCATGGGAACCAGGGATTTTCCGTGTTCCTCTGAATGTTCGGTTTTTAGGCTCTTTTTTCCCACTCTTCCCTCAAAGCCCCTCCACCACACCCGTATTCCTCCCCGACCACCCCCGTCTTCTTTCTTTGTTATTTATGCTCCGACTCTTCAGTCCATTCCCTCCAGTCGATGTTTCTGTGGTGAGGATGTGTGTATGTGTGTCCGAGGAGAGAAAGGACGAGACCAAGCAGCCATCAGAGGGCTGGAGAGAGTGCACACACCTTGCATACCACCTTTTCTTGTCTTCCTTTGTCCACACAACAAGGGGGTCCAGCTTTCTGCGAATGACTGAAATAAAAAGAGAAAAAGAAAAAAGGTAGAGATAAGAGGGGGTGAGTGGCTGGGGGGGGGGTTGCTCCTGCTGTTGCTGCTCTGGAATGCCTGGCTTTTTGTTTTAATTAATAACAGATGTCTTAACTGCTGGGGTTTTATTATTGTTTTTTTTTTTTTTTACTATGGAGCAGTTTTTGTGTATGTGTGTGTTACAGTCACATTAAGTGGATGTCTCTTCAAGTGGAGACAGAAAATATGTCCCCATAATCTAAATCATTACATTTTATGGTGCAAACAAGGCTCAAGGTTTGGGTCCGGTAACTGCTACCAGTTAGTGTACACCTCCAGGTAACTCCACTTACACAACTCTTGTGTGTGTGTGCAAAAAAAGCGATAATATTTTTTTGAAGAGTCATGATGGATGACAGTTCTCTTTGGCTCATATAAAATTCCGCATTAATGTTTTTTCTGCTTTAAGAGCACTTTTCACAGCTGTTTTCGCAGGGCATCACCTCTTTATAGCTTGTGTGAAAACAGTAACTCATCCAAGTCTGCGAAACATCCTGATGTCTTCTTGGCTTGTTGGCCGGAGCTTGGCGTGTTTGGATGTAAATAAAACAAATTATTAAGTAAAGGAGAGCTCTTTATCATGTAGAAGATGACAGAGGTGTACAGGTGTGGGTGGCACATTAGAGAAGAAATCAGTGTTACAAGCCCAGTTCTGAAAAAGGGCTCGTAAGAAATCCAAACTCATCACTCATAAAAAACTCATAACCACATATTATATTCACAGTAGAGCAGAGAAAACATATCATATTATTTTATGAAAAATAATAGCTGATTTTGAGTTTGATGGCAGCAACATGTTTTTAAAACGTTGGGACCTGGAAAAGTATGTGAGAGTGAAACGAAACATCTGGAGGAACGTCATTCAGCTAATTAGGTCCAAAGGTCAGAGGGTCAGAAGTAAAGGCAGGGGTTCACCAGTCTGTGAAATCCTGTGTCCACAAATTGTGAAGCAATTTCAAAATAATGTTGCTCAGCATATAATTGTGAAGCATTTGAATGTCTCGTCTTCTATGGTATATCATTAGATAAAAAAAAGATTACAAGAATTACTGAATATCATATTGGGATGCTTGTGATCTTTGGGCCTCAGATGTAAATATGTGCTGATATCTACATTCAAAAAAAAAAACAGCCCTGTGATATAAAGCTGATGTTTCCATCCTTGCAGTATGCTGATAACATTTCTGTCCCACGCATAGCTTTGTGGCTCCTTTCCTCCGTGTCCCAACATGCAGGCTAATCACACAAACAAATCTTCGTCACGACGACTGTGTCCAGACTGTAACATGACGCTAGTTATTATGACAGCTTACTACATCTGCTGCGCATTACTGGAAAAGTGTTACATTGCTAATGCGAGAGGGTGGGAAAAGCTCGCAAACAGGGACTTCCCTTTTTTACTGGGATCAACTTTGACAATCTTTAACAGCCCACATCAGAAATAATGAACTGATGGTTTTTATATAAAGAGACAATTATGGTTTGTTTTTTGTTTTGGTTGGTCTGTAAAATTTAGCTGAACCAGTAACTCTTAATGTATACCACGTTATCCGAAGATTCACATTTTATTGCTTCTTTTCTCTCCGGTTTATATTCTTGCAGAGTAAGCATTGCTAAACTCAAATATGTTCAAACGACATACTTTTGTGTAATAATTTTTTAGTGACAGCCTTGGCTGCACTGAGGGGAGATGTTTTCACTCTACAGGGTAGATGCAGCTATTCTGCTTTCGGGTTATATTCCATATATATTTGATCTCGCTGTCAATGTGAGTTGTACAGAAAATTGAGATTGTATGAAAGAATACAGTGTGTTCAGATCAGTCCAGTCATCTTTAGAGCTCCATAACTATCTGTAATGTGTATATGTGAGCTGTGGCCTCAGGTGGTTTGTCCATTTTGCCGTTTATCCACATAAACAGAATATCTGGAATACCTTTAGGCACATAAAAGTCTTTAAGACAGACTACATTTCTTGTGGCCTGAGAAGCGTTCTTCCTCTGTGGAAGTGGTTCTTTATCATCCATCAACTTGCATCATGATTTCAAAGAACAGATTTCATCTTCACTGGCAGCTGCTGAAGTTTTTAAGTTGTTAGATCATTTTATCTCTTGAAGGGACAAAGACTCAACTTGCATACTGTATCTTCCATCTTCCTCGCGCCACTGCAGATATCTGATAGCTCGAAACTTGTGATCACAGGTTGAAGAGATGGAAAGTGTTTTTTTCATTGAAGAAAATTCCAGCTTTGGGAAAATAAGGGGTGGGGTGTGTGTGGGGTGATTCAGAAAACTAAGATTTGTAACCAGATGACGTGTTTCCTGTGTTATCTTTGATTAAACAGCAGAATGGTGAGCTGACAGGTTTCTGAACAACAACTGGCAACAGAGTAGCAACTGTTTTCTGAGTCACAGTTCCAAAGAAAACTCGTACACTTTACTAACTCCAGATTTCACCAGAATGCTGACTAGAACCACTTATGTCAGTGTTTCAGTTTCATTCGAAATAATAGTTTATTTCTTTTAAGAAGTGTCATCTCGCTTGGGTGGTATCACCCAACCACCAAAGTAATCTTGGACTCAGTTATCGCTGGTGACAACTGTGTTTTGCTTTATGGCATGATGTCACACAATAATAATGTAATGAGCTCACAGGGATACAGTAGACATCGTGGCAGTGGTGACTTAAAGACTCCAAGTAATGACAGGAGAGACAACAAGACCTAAAAAGAGACCAAATAGTTTATCTTGGATAGTGGTTTAATCTCCACACATACAGCTGAAAATTGCAAAAATTTTCTGTCACTTGGGTGAATGATTGCTTGTCATGCAACTCACTTTGATTTAACAGCAACACTAAAAAGACATTATTAAAAATACAGGACATCAACATCTCCAAAATGAATTTTGGTCTATGGAGCCGACTCACTGTCTTTGGGTGCGTGCTCGGTGCGGCGCAGATCCGCAGTCTCAACCACACAGGACATGACAAGAAAGCCACAAGTGAAGCCAGACTGCTGATTGATTTCAGGAAACACCGCTGGGCCCACAGACTCACACATAAACCCTTACTTCATGGCCCGTTCTCTCCGATCCACGCTCGCCCTGAAGGTGAACATGTTAGTCTCCAGTCTCAGACGTGGATGGGTTACAAGAGGAATTCCCTACTTACTCCTGAAGCGACAGCTGGATCAAAAACATGTTTTCAGCCGGCAAGAAGAATTGTTACTCATTTGTGTGTATGTTCATGAATCTGTTGCAGTTGTTAACTACTTGAAAGACATTCATTCACCGTACTTTTATCATTTGGAGGTTGTGATTTCAATAGTAGCTATAAAGAAATTCACCTGTTGAAAGCATTTATGATTTGTTTTCTCTAGTTTTTAAACTCCTCCTCCTTATCAAATGTCCCTCATCTATCAGGGTGTGGTGTGTCGGGAGCCGTTCCCCTTACCTGCAGTTCCAGCTCTAGCCAGCATCGACACCTCAGAGAGTTACTATGAAGAGGCTCAGCCCTACGAGGAAACAGCCAACGGTAAGAGCCCAGACTAAATGTTTCTTCGTTTCAACAAGCCCGCGTAAAGAATTGTTAAATGTAGGATGTTGGATTTAGTGGCATCTAGTGGCAAAGCTCTAGAATGCAATCAGCTAATCTTTAAAGGGCTTTTTCATTGAGTAAAAAGCGTTTGTGCACTAATGAAACATATTTAATTTTTCATGGTTGAAACAGAGGTTGGAAGAAATCTTGAAAAGAAAGGAAAAAAGACATCAACATTGAATTAGAAAGCTTTAACACCTACAGTCTACATTCTTTCCTGTCTGTCTTAAGTCTCTCCCATCAAATGAGCATAGGTTCATCCATATCACAGTAAAAGGACTCAAACCCCACTTTCCTGAGTGACCCGTTCATCGTTCACATCTTAATCCTTTCCAGGACCTTTCTGCTCTTTATACTATATTGGCCAGAAATGCACTTCTTGACTCCAACCTAATAATACTCTCCAAATGCCATGTCACTGTATTTGTGCTTAATATATACATTAAAAGAAAAAAATTAAGATGAGTCCGACACATATAATACAAAGAAAACTTGAAAGGGTCTGAAAACTTGACAGATGCCACGCGATATGTTGTGCCTTTGTGTTCCAACCCACTGAGCAGGCATACATGTCTGACATTGGTACTATAAACATGAAACATTATTATGAACTTTCAAGGTAACACATTAAGCCTTAATTAATTAAGCATTAAGAGACTGTTACTTTGTTATTTGGGTTGTGATTGACGCATGTAAGGCTGCATGCTGGGAACCAGGAAATAAGTTATTTTACCACGTTGACATTGACCATGTCCTTTGTTCCCTTTAAACCACCATCCTGCATTGATTAAATGATTGAATTAAATGCTACACAGGACCCGAAATGAAATGATTCTGACTGACACATGGATGCATTTTATTGGCAAACTCAAACTGATCACGTCTAAAATAAGAAACAAGCAACACTTTCAAATAATCTAATATGTTGTCATCTTTAAATGGTAAAACACACTTGGTTACGCAGCATCTTTCCAAAATGTGAGGACATGGATTCAGCATTGGAGAATGCTTGCTGAGAATGTGATTTATTTTTATTTTTTTGTCTTTTGAAGTATTTTTTTGAAACTATTTTTCAATATTTCTTGTTGTTCTTCCTCTTCTCGCTGTTTCCTTTGATCCTGTGTAGATCTGGAGTGTTCTGGCCTCTTCTCATGGCCCTGGATGCGAGTGCACAGCTATGACAGTGTGGTCTATGCTGTTATCACCCGGGGTAGCTAGGACTTGTGTGTGGCATGTGTGTGGCACGTCTGTCATTGTTTGGGATCTAAAGTGCATGAGGAAAGCAGCATGACCAGAGTCCAGAAGCTTCCAGTCATCATTACTCAACCTCGTCTTATCAGTTTCCTGAGTTTATTTTTTTTTCTCTTTCACCCTTTTCCTGGTCATCCATCCATTAATATTTAAAATCTGCTCTATTGCCTGAGCGCTGTGAGGAAATCCTCCCAGTCTAATGGGTCAACAAACCACCAGACGCAAACCTCATTAACTCCTTAAAAACTCATCGAACAGATTCATCATTCAGAATCTTTGCTTTTCATCTCTGATAATGTTCCAGCGCCAGAACGGTTACGACTGCAGTGTTGTGATTATTCCGTCTGCTTTTCAATTCCTTAGATGAGGGAGAAGCCGTCAGCAGTTCATATGAGTCCTACGACGAGGAGGAAGTGACCAGAGGGAAGTCACCTTCAGCGCAGCATCAGTGGCCGTCGGCAGAGGCATCTATCGAGCTGATGAAGGACGCTCGCATCTGTGCCTTCCTGTGGAGGAAGAAGTGGCTCGGCCAGTGGGCCAAACAGCTCTGCGTCATCAAAGACCATCGTCTGCTGGTTGGTGGAAGACTGGCTTAGAAGACCCGCGGTGGTTCTGTGTAGACCATGAGCACAGCAAAGACGTGCTTTTACTTTCCTAGGATTACAACAGTTTGATTTGACCCAAACATCAGACATTTCTTTGAAATATTAACACAGTAAATCAGCCAGTCGACACAGTTGTAAATCATCCCTCTTTTTTTTTCCAATCTGAACAATAAAAGTCTCAACTTTTTTAATTGGCATGGCAACAAAAAGTCTCTCGATAGCATTAATGACAGCTCGCAGGGGCAGGAGTGCAACCTCCTAATTAAAAGCTGAGACACAGTTAAATAAAATGTTAGAAATCAATGCAAATGTTGACTTTTAACCTTTAGTTCTTCATGATGAACACGTGTTATTAATCCAAAAAGAACCGCACAGTACCTAAACATAAATAACAATTTATGGTTTTAAAAGGTGTATACTGTACAAATAAAAAAAGGTCACAGGAAATTAGAAGAACTTCATTAAACTACTATCATTAACTTGTTTTGGAGCCGGCCTTTCAATTCGACTCCACACCTCCTCTTCTGCACTATAAGGCTTTTTTGAAAATCAGTGTTAGAGCTCTGTAAAACTCTCTTCTGAGGAAGAGTAGATGCAGCATGATATGAAACTGGGTGGAAATAAAGATGGGGGGCTGGATAACATCACTCTGATCTGGATAGGTGACTCACACCATCCTTCAAATCCTAATAGCTAATAGCTAGCAGGCTAACATATATTCAAAAAAATTCTACCATTTAATTGATCTTAAAATAAACACTGAACGTTTAATAGAATACAGAAAGGACTGTGGTAAAACTGTCTAGAACTGTTATTTTATATGATTTGTTTTTTTTAATGGGTTTATGCTTTTGTATTTCATATTTCTGTGTTATAAATAAAGTTTGGTGGAGGCCAAAAAAAACAAAAAAAAAAACAATAGGTCAGAGGGAACCAAAAGATATGAAGTTAGATGAACTATATTCTCACATAAAAATATATTAAAAACAATTCTGTTACAGAACACCAAAGTCGTAACATTCTCTTTTACTCGTTTGCCCTTTTGTCGTTACTTTTGCTTGTTGATGTGATACTTTGCCATCTCAAGTCACCCGGGTATTTTGATCATACTCATCCTGACGCAGACTTTGAATTGGAACAGTACTTTGGCTTCAACTGAGGACATTTCACAAGAACACAAGTCCAACAAAGGAAGTGACCCCCCCAGAGGAAAACACTTTGAAAAAAAAACAGGGACTCTGATGCAAGAGGTCCGAAAGCAAAAGAAAACCAGTAAATCAAAACTAAAACCTAATAAGAAAAATAAGAAAGCCAAAATCAAAATCCCTAGTCTATGGCACAAATAAATGCTCTTAGGCACCAGCCTGCCTGTCGACTTTCTTCTCCATCTTTCTCTCACTTGTGAACAAGAACCCAAGACACTTGAATTCCTTCATCTGAGGCAACATCTCACTCCAGACTTGATGAGGACCTTCCGTCCTTTTCCGACTGAGAACGTCTGATGGTCGAAAGACATACAAATTCTTTACCTGTAGACTTCTCATACCTCCTAAAAACATCACTGTGGAAACTCTTTTTCAAATTTGAGCCTGTTATAAACAGGTACGATAATTAAGAAATGGATGATGGATTCTTTTAAAACCATCATGAAAAGTTTGAAAGTGAAGGCCTCTGTTATGACAGAACTCCATGTTCTTTTAAATTAATATTTACACACATTAAGATGAGTTGACTTTGTGCAGAGTTTCTACTTCTTCAATGACAAGTTTAAGGATACTGCACATAATAACAAGCAGGTGGCTCCATCATGTATTGAAGCAGATATTACACTACTTTGATGAAGCATGTTATCAGCCCTCGTTCTCAACCTCCCATGTTGTCTGTTCCTCTCTCAGTGCTATAAGAGCTCCAAGGAGCAGACACCTCTGCTGGATGTGAGCCTGCTGGGCTGCAGTGTGGTCTACAAAGAAAAGCAGCCAAAGAAAAAAGAGCACAAGCTGAAGATCATACCAGTAGGAGGAGAGGCCATTGTGCTGGGTCTGCAGAGCAAAGAACAGACAGAGCAGTGGCTGAAGGTGACTCTCGTTTTCAAACTGATTTCCTGTCATTTGTATTGTGATTTTCATGCTGTATCCTGTAAATGTCCACTTCTCCATGCGCATTAGGTTATTCAAGAGATCAGTCCCAAACCAGCTGAAAACTGTGACTCCCAAAACTCTGCATCTGACTCTCCGAGGCTTATTTGCACCAAGGTACGTTTATTTGAACCTTTTTTGCTGGATTAACCTTTCAACTAAAGTAATCAGACATCCTGTGACTCATCAGGGTTTAGGGGCTCCCCAACTTCGTATTATTTTCCTAAAAGACCTCATCATTTTAATGTCACCTTAACTTTTGTTATGTTTTATCCTTAAGGACCTTTTAATAATCCTTAGGATTCTTTAAATGTTTTTCTACATACCTTTGTAAACACGCAGGGAGAATTGAGTGAGAGACACTCAGTGGCTTCAGAGAGCGGCAGCAGCACAGACAGCCATGCTGACACACCAGAAAACAAAGACGGTAGGTGGCCTCATAAGACTCTTTTCATCCTCTTAGTTGCCTCACTTGAACTAGTCTGACAAGTTAAATGAGATGGGCTGGGATTTGAAAGCCGGAATGTTTTTTCTTCTCCGCAGTGAAGAAAAAATACGGCGCAGGTTTGATGTTCAGCAACCTGATGAACATTGGCAAGAAAAAGCCCTCCTCACTAGAGAGCCCTGAGAAATGTGTTGACACCTCAGGTAAACACAAATCTGCTTCACTGAGCGTGTTATTCTTGGTTCAGATGTTGCTCAGTTGCCCAACTAAATCACTGTTATTGTATTATTTTCCTATATGCAGCACATAATTGCAAGATATCATCATCATTTTAATGTCACCTTAACTTTTGTTATGTTTTATTTGTCACATATATTCATTCAATACATTTTTATCCCCATAATGCCAGGAGTTAAAGAGATGGGACAGAGACAGAGATTTAAATCCAAATCTAGAAGTAGAATTTTTTGAGCCGTTGTTTTTGTTTTTTCACTTGCGATTTGATTAGGTTTAGTCAAAATTACTTGGTTAGGTCAAGGAAATCACAATGGGTCTTTGGTAAAATACACCATCTTGCACTTTTCTCTTTTCTGCAACAAGCTTATCTTCTATTGTCTGAGTTGCCTCAATGACATGAACCCTAACTGCAGGAGGACTCTTCAAGAGTTTTATGCTGCTTTCTCTTTTAGCCTGCAGACAGGGGTTTCTATGAAAGTCTGCTGGCCTATCCTTCAAATCAAAAAAGAAAAAAAAAATGCTAACAGCCTACCCTGTCCATTATGCCCTGGGCTCTTAACAAAGCATCCACATGCTGAGATTTAAATACGTGTTTCTCATGGACTCTATTAGCAACCAAGAAAAGAAACGGGTGCCTCATGATTATGTTTTCTCCGCCTTCCTCAATCAGGCTACCTCAACGTGCTAGTCAACAGTCAGTGGCGGACCTGCTGGTGTCTTATAAAGAATGGGCAGCTGTGGTTTTACCAAGACAAGGGAAAGAGCAAAGTGAGCCAGCCAGCTGTGACCCTGGAGGGCTGCAGCGTTTTACCCGACTCCAACCCCGAGCACCTCTACTCCTTTAGGATTGAGATGGATGGCACGCAGCTGGCCACCCTGGAGGTACATGAATATTATATTTCCTGTACTTTGCAAAATTTCATTCATTTGTTGGGGTTAAGGCTATGAGAAAATCCTCGAGGGCCTTTGCTAACTGTTGCTAACCGAGTTGTTTGACAGGCATTCACCGGAGTGAAAGGTAACTTTCCCTCGGACAGCGAGTTTCTGTTGGTTAGGCTTGGAACATTTATGGGTTAAAAACTACACTGTGTTGCGTAAATAAAGGTTATTGAAAATAGAAGCAGCATGTTTCCTGTTCACATCTCTCAGATGAGTTTATTTCAGTCTCACTGTGTTTCTACCGTCTGTAGAGTTGTTCATAGTAACGAGCAGAGCTCTGACATGTCTACTCAGTGGAATCCCTAACACTAACATGTCCTCATTTCAAACTCACTTTCTGCTGACATCAGACTTTTTCTATGTAATACATGTATGCACACAAGGGTGGTCTGCCTGCTTGTGTGTGTGTGTGTGTGTTTGAAGGGTGTGGATGCACTGGGATTTTGGGGTCTGATGCTACGCCCTTTTTCATTAGTCCTTCAGTACCACCCAGCTGGAGTGCATATTTGGTCATAGGCAATGGAATTTTATGTTTAGTCTTGAGGGCTACATCTGTTTTTTTTCTTCTTCTTGCTTTTTTTCCCCTTACAAACTGAAAATTAGTCTGGAAAAATATCAGTCAGGGTAAATCTTATGGGCTTATACAATTATCTGCTGCAAGTTTCTTGCAGTTTCAGGTTGTTGTGCTTCTTGAAACTCCCAGAATAACAAAAGGCTCAAAACATCTTAATAGTCTGATTACTGAAAATATGTTTTAAATGTATCAGTCACACTAAGTACTTGTAAACAGCAACCACATCCTCATGTGGCCTTGTTAACTTGAACTCACCCTCTCCCAGATCAGTGTCAAAGCTCACTTCAGAAGTAGTTGCTCTTTCTAAAGGGTTTATTGTAGTAAATGTTGCTGAAGCAATCATTAACTCAAAGTAAGTGTTAGGGTTAGGCATGGCTTCTAAACCCACAAGGTCCTGAACTATTCATGTTACAAGTGGTTGTTTTGTAACAAGCAAACTTTCTTTTGTTCCTTCCAGGCTAAGACATCAGCAGATATGGGTCACTGGCTCGGTCTGTTGCTGTCACAGACAGGGACCAAAACCGAACCGGAGGAGCTGACGTACGACTACGTCAACTCTGAGAGGATCTCCAGTATCGTTAATGCTGCAAAGACTTCCTTATAGTGAGTTATCCTTTTGTTTTGTCTTTAATAAGATGCTGTCCTGCAAGTCTGCACAGTTTAACCATTATAACCGATATACATGCTGCAGAGACATTTTCAAGACACACTGAATAGTATATTTATAAGAATATTAATTAACATATCGTCAATGCAGGTGATATACAGTAAAACTGAAGGTTCAACCTCATATGGCTTTTATTTCCTGTTTCTAGTTTCTTCAAAGGCTGAGAAATAAAAGGTTTTATTAGACAGCTTTAGGTTTTCCAGTAAACCCATCATGTTTTGGAAGGTATTTTTAAATGAAGCCTGAGGCCGTACTGGGCTAAATGAGGTCTCTGTGTTTGTGCGTCTCTCTAGCTTGATGCTGAGGAGGTATTCAGAACCAAACACGTATATAGACACCATACCTTCCATTCATCAAAACTCTGACGAGCTGTATGATGATGTGGCATCTCTCGTTGATCCCGAGGTAAGTTGTCAGGCATGAAAACTGGGAATCTCTGCAATAATGTTATTTCCAGTTTCATTTTGACACGGTCTCTCTTGATCTGGATGTTTTCCATCTGCTAACATCCTACTCCCATGTCACGCAGGACGTTGAGGGGGAGAGCAACTTGCCAAACTCCGAGGACAACAATCTCCAGGAATGTAATGAGACACACTCACAGGATGCTAAGGACCCTGTAAATATAGAACAGGATGTGGACGACCGAGTTTACCTGGACCTAGTCCCTGTACGCTCCTTCCTCCACACATCTCCTGGGGTCAAATCCTCCCCTGCCAAGGAAACTTCTAGTCAGTCCCCAGATCCAGTAGAGGACCAGAGAGACTCCTCGTGTCAAGCTAAAGAGGTATACAATTTAAGATTTACCAGTGTAATGAGATTTAAGCTTTCACTGATGGTTATAGCCAGTAGAAACGGGGACATCTGACTATAAGAGGGAAGGATGTAGTCAATAAAAACACCACTGACATCTACACTGCTGTGTTGGAAATATCAAGAAACAAGCTGTCTTCCTAAAACTTCCATACCCTACCTTTAATTATCCATAATGGAAAACACCAGGAGATGTAGTCTGAGGGTTTTGCCTCAACCCTCACAGCTTCCCAACCTAATTATCATCAAAAACCTGTGGATAGACCTCAAAAGAGCAGTGCATGCAAGACCGGAATGACTTTTAAGTTGGCAAGAAAAAAATACTTTCAAGCTATGATACTTATCATAGAGGGTGTTATAAAGTATTGACAGTTGTGGAAATGTTTTATTCATTCATTTATTTATTTATACCAAACTTTTGATGATATTAACTTTAACTTAGTTTGTAACCTTTTCCCATGTTAAAGAAGTCAAAAATGCTTAATTTCCAGGTTACTTCAACAAAGCTTACTGAGCCAGATTCAACACCCACATTAAATGGGCCGACTGCAGCCTCTGCCACCAGTAAACCAGAACAACAGCGACCCCCAACTCCACCACAGTCACAAAACCAACCAGTCAAGACCTCACCTCAGAGCCAGGAGACCCCTAAAAGGACCAGCCTGGGTATCCCTCAAGCCTTCAACTCCTCTGGGGCACACATCCATAAGAGTCCAGCAGCTCAGACTGGTGCTGCTGCGCTCCCTCAAAGCCCCCGACCTGCACGGCCAAAGGCACACACCATAGGTCAGTACAAAGACAATTAGTCTGGCGGCTTCTGTATCAAGAGGGAAAATATGGCAGTTCTTTTGAGAAAAGTCATCTTTTTTTCCGTTACATCCAATCAGCTTTTAAAGAAATTTCCTCACATAAAGCAGAAATGTCAAGCTTCTATTATTTTCCTGGTGTGTATTCGTACTGGCATGGCTCCCCCTAGTGACAAACTTCACCCTCTACAGCTGAAGACACCTCATCCTGGTGGACCAAAGAGCTGAATCTTTATTTGTTCTTTAATGATTTTTAGTTTCATATTATCCCATCAGGCTCGGGCAGTTGTAAAGATGAATGCCCTGGATTGTATTTACTTGTGGATGAACTAAAAATAATTAACACTTTGATCCCAGGGTGTCACGGTGCTGTTGAGATTAAACTTGGCAAGAACCGCACAGAGGCCGACATGCTGCGCTACATAGACGAGCGGGATCGTCTGGAAAAAGAGAGGGAGGAAGTGAGGAACAGTCTGGCAAACCTGAAGAAGGAGAAGAGGGAGACCAAAGAGGAACTCAGTGCCTGTCAAGGTACTTCTGTGCTTCCTCACTGTGGCATGTCCCTGTTCCGAGGTTTACACTGGTAAAAGTGACTGACAGCAGTCTGTTGCCCTCAGATCCTAAACAGCAAGCGTCATTAGAAGCCTGTCTGAAGCAGAAAGAGGAAGAATGTCGGGAGGCCGAGCGCCGAAGGGTAGAGGTTGAGCTTCGACTGGTGGAAGTGAAAGAAAGTCTGAAGAAAGTAGAGTCGGGGCCTTTCACACTGGGAACCACATTGGACAGCAGCCTCCAGGACACACCAACGGTTAGTTTACTGGTTCAATTTCTTTCCATAGACAGTGACAAAGAACATCATCTGTGGATATTATGTAAATCAATGTGAATCCAGTCTAAAATGTCAACCATTCCTTAACAACCTCTCTGCTATTTTCCATTTTCAGCCCAAAGCAGCAACTATTCCCCTTACCCAATCATCATTACCATCATCACCACCACCCTCATGTTCCCAGCCCTCCAACAGCAACATCAGCACAGATTCAGCTTCTCCAGTCAACTCGGCCTCTGCTCTTAAAAACAGACCCGCCTCCATGATGGGCCCAAAAGGCAACGTCTTGCAGAAAGCAAAGGTGAGACCGGATTGGTGGAAGCAGTGATTGAAAGTCTCGTTCCACATTATTCAGGATTTAAGTTTCTGTCTCTTTTTGTGTTGATAGGAATGGGAGAAAAAATCCACCACTTAGGAGTAAATCTCAATCCCAACAAACTCTCCAAGAGTTAAATCTTCTCCTCCATGGACCTTTCATACTCCTCCGTTCCCTACAAAGACTATGAGGAGCCAATCAGACGGAGACGCGACTAGTCTTCTTGAATACCACTAGATATATTTTAATACAGTGACATTTTGAGTTGTTTTTCTCTGTTTGCAAATGAAAGAATCTGACATAATAGCATTCTCTGAAAGTATAACAGATGGGATGTTTCAACATTACAAACTGCCAAACAACAATCCCTTCTGCTACGTTCTTCATTCTGTACACTTTAGATTGTAGCTTGGTTCATGTATGCTGGTAGCCAAGATGTAAATATGATTACACCATTATTCAGGCTTTTGGCTTGTATTGCTAGCTAAAAATGCACTTTTTATTCAAATAAAAACGAACTGACAAAAATACAGTCTTCACAACTGTTAATGAATATCTATCCTACTGATTTTTACTCTTTACTCATCGTACCATTTTACTTGTTAAAAATGAACACAAGGTCAGGACATAACTTAATGAAAATACAGTATTTATTAAGAAGTTTTAGTGATAAAATATTCCTTTGCCATTCATTTTAAAAAACCACTCCTTAATACCGCAAATATAAATATAAAGTTTTTCTTTCACAAAAGATCAATAATTCAAACTTTTTTACTAGAAGTCATCAGGAAATTGGTCCAGGTAGTGTTATGAAATTTAAAT
Organism: Hirundichthys speculiger; assembly: GCA_018398805.1. Lineage (NCBI taxonomy): Eukaryota > Metazoa > Chordata > Actinopteri > Beloniformes > Exocoetidae > Hirundichthys > Hirundichthys speculiger. The sequence continues at coordinate 1,189,419 of JAGFBZ010000105.1, forward strand.
ATGAAGATGTACTCATGCTTTTGTGTGCACAAAAAAAACCAAAAGAAAATAGCGATTATATATTTGAAACAATTACAAAATCATAAACACATACGATACTATAATGAAAAAGTTCACAACCTTGAAGTAAACCACGCTGAAACAGCTATAAGGAGACACTGAGCAACAGGACAGAGCAGGATTAATTTTACATACAAGACACTCGTTGACGCAGAGTGCAACTTTAAGCACTGAAAAAAAAAATAGCGAAGAAACTTCAGGAGTCCATTTACTCTGTCAAGTACCTGCAAACATCCTTGTTTCTGAAGCATTCATGTGGGATCTGTTCCTTTGTGTTATTTGTGTGTGCTGTATGTCAGGCAGTGTGTCTCCGACGGTGCAGTTTGTAGTGATGCAGAAGCTCCTGGTGGCTCTTCCTTGGTCCGCTCTTCTTCCTCACACCGGTCGCTCTGGGAAGATCCCCTCTGGATGAACGCCTGCTGCTTTCTACAAGCAAACAGAGAACAGTTCACTACTTCTGCAAATAATGGAGCTGTTGACTTTTTGTATAGATCCAACATAATAGAACTTGTTTTTTTAATCTATACATATTAAAAGAAAAGTGCAGGTTTTAGGCCTGAACAGAGACAGCATCTCACTGAATTGCATGTTCCATTTGGGAATCTCCTAAGATGTGAACAGTCTTAATGTTACACAAGGTAGCTTTTCTATTGAAGCTTTGAGGAGTAAACAGGTAAAAAAAAAAAAAAAGTCAAATAAATAGAGAACACATACTCACTTGATTAAAGAGGGTAAAGGAAGGAAGACTGACTTAAAAAACTGAGACTTAGGACTTCATCAGTGCTGCTTACTTATTTCACAGTGTGGACCTTCATAGCCTTGGCACTGGCACCGGAAGCTCCCTTTGGACAGGATGCAGATCCCATCATGCATACATGGGTTGGGTTTGCACAGGTTTACTTCTTTCTTCACCTCTGACAGAAAGAAAATTAGCACAAAAATAACTAGTTACCTTCGGTCAAAGCACGCAAACATTTTATGTCTTTGAGCTCTATCATGAAAGTCTAAGTCAGCCATTCCCAAACTTCAGGAAACCATGGCCCAATTTGAAATGTAAAAAAATCTCTGCGGCCCACCCAAGCCTTAAATCACAACTGTGATCAACATACAAGGACTCGGGAGCTATGTTCCAATATTAATGGAAGGTGACACTTGTCCCTATTAAGTTGAGATGACAATAGAATAACACTCAACTGCTTTATTTTATTACCTGTAAATTTTTTAAAACGTTCAACACTTTGGGAATCACTGGTTTAAGTGATTCCGAACACACGCATATAAAAATAAAAAATAAACAACAACATTATATTTATTCTATCCACATAAAGGAGAAAAAAAAAAAAAAACAAGCCTCTTTAAATGTCTGGAAACAGAGGCCGTGACTTGAATGTTTACCTGAACACAGCATTTGCACCAGTACGTCCTCAAAGTACTTGAGATCCTCGTAAGAAGGCACAGAGATCATGCGCTCCTCTGAACCTGCGATCTGCATCAGCTTCTCCCTCTGCATGTCTCCAATACCAACCACAAAAACGGAAACTCCGTTGTCTCTTAGCTTTTGAGCCGGCACGACAGCATCGTCCCCGCCTGAACCGTCCGTCACCACCACCACTGCCTTGTTCACACCTGGTCGCGCGCCATTAGCTACAGTCAGGACCTTGGAGTGGATGTGGAGTAAAGCTGCACCTGTCGAGGCCACGCCGCCCATGTAACTGGCACCCCCCACAGCTTTGAGGATGGCAGAGCCGGTTTCATGAGTGTCCAGGCGGAAGACAGTGGCGGCCCTCCGGCTGTACGTCACGAGGGCTACCTGAGCCACGTCACGGTTAATGTCAAACTGGACGGTGAGGCTGAGGACAAAGTCCTGAAGGGTGGCAAAGTTCTCTCGACCAACAGCAGCTGAGGCATCCAGAGCAAAAACCAGGTCTACCGCTTGACCCAGACAGCCTAAACAAAAACAAACAAACAAACAAACAAAAAAATGATAAAGTGTAATGTGTTAAGCAACAGATAAAAGATGAATCCAAAGTATTTCAAAAATACTCAAATCATCAACATTAGGCCTTTAGTTGTAGCAATCCTGCTTTCAGGACGCAATCTAAAAAAATCATTAAAAACCTGATGATGTTTTAGCTCAATTTAGACAAAAGTTGGGACAGCTCACATACTTTCAAGCACCACCGTATAAAGCAAATTATTATTTGTAACTAGGAAATGTGTATCTACCTGGGCAGAAAAATTATGCTTAATATACTGACAAACTAAATATCCCTTTGGAGTTTTAACTTCTCTTAATGTGGGGGTATTTTGTGGAATATTGTTTTGCATTTTGCACTTGTCACACAGACAAAGACAGACACTGTGTTGCATTCTTCAAGATACAGTCTTCCAAGAGTTCCTGTCTGACCGAGTCAATGCATTCAGATTAGAGATGTACCGATATGGAACATTTGATATCTCAGTTACAGTGACCAAATAATCATGGTTTACGATATTAGCGCGGTATTCTTAATTGCTGTACAAATGTAAAAAAACCCACATACATTAAAATAATTTCACAAAATCTTGTTATTTTCTTGTCATACTAAAATGTTAGAAGCCAAAATCTTATCAAAATGAAACTTTTACATTAAAAGGGCAAACAACTGGCACAGAAAGAGGTTTTATTTTAAATTAAAATAAATTAGAGATTGGAGCAACTTTTTTCTTGCGTGCTCTGCAGATGGGATAATTGTCCTGCACCAGTTGTCCCTCTGCATTCTTAAGAAAATAGACAAAATATGCCCAGACCTCAGATTTCATCCTTTTAGTGGGTTGGTAAACGCCCTGCGTGCTATCATCACTTTCCGCCATGCTTACGTTATGATGCCTTTGTTACAAGCTACATATTCACACGAGAGACAGTCGAGAGTCGCTCGCGAGACTTGAATAACGCTGATATTACATATCCCATTAATCGACCGCGATAATGAGATTAAGTCAAACATAAACGGTAATCATTATTGCGTAAAATTTCACCGCACTTTACCGTGATACTGGTAACCGTTCCATCCTTAATACAGATATACAACTTTGTGCCAGAAAAAACTTTGAGAAAGAAAAGTGGTTTGAACAAAAACATAGTAAGAGACGTACAGTTTTGAATCTCCAGTTCTGCAAATGTTTTGTGAAGCAGGAAATTCAATTTCATTCATTTCTGTTGGAACTCAAAAATACAAAGAATGTATTTATTCTGTTAAGTAACACTGGATTTTAACGTGCCCTGTGTTGATCAGTAAGTACCTTGTGTATCCACACTGCAGATCTTGGCCTTCAGCTCAGGTATTTTCCCACTGAGCCTGTCTGGTGATGTGTAGGTGACAGTCCTCTGGGGATTTCCTGTGATATTATTGAGCTGCCCCTTTAAGATGTCTGGTCCAACTCCAATCAGGAAGATCTCTCGATCACGCGCATATTTAGAGGCCTCGACCACGTCGTCAGTGGCAGGTGTGGCCGTGAGCAGCACCACCACGCGGGGAAGGTCATCGCTGACGTTAGCAAAGACTGGCTCACTCACAAAGCCGTGACGGGTAACGTAGCGCAGCGCCTGGCCGGTCAGGGTCTGACCACCGAGAGGTTGAAGTGCATCAACAGTTTTGAGAAGAGCCTTCGGGTTTCCTCTGAACTTCCCAATCTGGGCCTCAACTCGAGTCTCTCCACCAAACACTGCCAGGCCAACTTTGGTGGGACTGTCAGATCCGATCACAGTCTGCAGGAACCGCCTCAAGAAGGATTTTAGGCGGAGGAAGCCTTCTAAAGTGAGTTTGGCAGAGCCTTCCAGCAGAAAGAGCAAGTCTACGGAGCAGTCCAGTGATAAAGCAGGAGCTGAGGAAGGATGGTGGGGTCCAGTTAGCTTTATCTCTGCAAAGTCATGATAGACATCACCTTGGCATCACCCAGTGAGTGTACTGACCACAGTGTGGGTCTCCTCCATAGCCAGGTGGACACACACAGTGGTAGCCCTCTGGACCCTCTGATACACATGTGCCACTGTTCAGACAGGGCTGGGGGTCGCAGGGATCTAATGATGAGGAGGAAACCAAACGGCAGGAAGCATGTTGGTCACTGTCATACAAGAGCATAAACTGTTGCAGGAATCCAGTGATGTGGACAAGAGTGTTACCTGAACAGATCGTCCTGTGACAGACTGTCGTGTGGATGTGGTAAACCTTGTCGTACCTGAAAGATACTAGATTAAAGTTCACTTCTTTTCATTGGCTTATGAAGCAGCTGTTGGCAGAGAAAATGGGTGGGTGATAGTAATGTCATCTTCAGATAGATGAAATTTTATTTTCTATCTTACTCCTGACATGCTTAAACCGACCTGTTTTTATTGACTCTCTCATTCTAACAGCACAGTAACACAAGCGAGTAGCCCTGTCCACTACTGGCTTTAGCAATGAGGAAAAAGCATTAGTACAACTGCAGGATCCATAATATACTATATATTACTTTTCAAGTTATCATTACATTAGAACCATCTGGTTAATGTTGTACATTAGCCAGTGAATAAAGACCTGGGAGAGCATAATCATTCTTTTTTTGAATTGCTTATTGTGCTGTTAATTGTTCAAACAGACCGTCACAACAGGCTCTGGGTTGGCTTAGAAGGGTCTGGGGCAAAGGTGGGTTGGCCAGAGAAGCCCCTCCACCCTTCCAGGCCAGTCTGTAGAGCTAAACCCTCCCAGCTAGTGGTTGAATGAGTGTAGAAGCTCCTTGCACAAGACTGGATGGAAAGATTCAATTCAATAAGGAGTAAATATAACATTAGTTAGCGTGGTTAGTGTGAGCTAAAGACTTCGCTGAGGTAAAGCGTGCATGTTCCCATCAACCGCTGGGTTGTTTGTTCCATCCATTTGTCCATTTTGTGTATTACCCAGGTCAGGAAGAGTAAGCGTCCAACTGAGGGGGCTTCAAAACCTCATTGTCTGGTTCTTTAGCTTATGGTCCAGGCATGTACACTTGCCTGTAGTAGGGACAGAGGGATGTGTACGTGGAATACCCCTTGGAGCCTTTCCAGCACATGAAATTCCCCTGCAGCTTCTTCACCGTCTCCAGTGTCTTCCTCTCACAGGGAAATGACTCCATCTGACAGCCTGGAGGACGGGACAAAACAGGATTTTGGGATGAGTTTTGGAAAGCCAGGGGACATGACAGAACTTAAATAAAAAAATAAAAAAAAAAATCCTTTCAGTGAGTACTTCAACCTGCAGGTGCAGTATTGCAGACAGAGAAGCTGCTCAGTGTGGTGTACAGGCCATTGACGGCATCGTAGAAATGCTCAGCAAAGAAGACATGGCTCTCCATTGGCTCGCTTGCAACAGCATGCAGCTCTTCCCACCTGAAAAACCAAAAGAGATGAGCAGATTTTAAGACCTCTTGGTAAACACCTGAAAGTAGTGAATGGTTATGATTAATTTAGCCATACTTGGGGTAGCGCAAGCCCACAGCGAACAAGACCACGCCTGTTTCTTTGAGCTGTCCAGCTGTCTGGACCACACTGCCCTGAGACCTCCCATCTGAAAGGAGGATAACGATCTGGGAGACACTGGTGGAGTTACGGCCGCCTGGAAAACCCTTCCTCAGGATGTATTTTAGAGCCAAGCCTGTCTGGGTGCTGCCTCCTCTGAGCGAAGTTGCGATAGTTTGGAAAATGATTTTTCATGTTATTGTTAGAGCAATAATGAAACAGAGCAATTACAGAAAATGTACTGAAAAAGTTCAGTAGAGTATATAATATGCAGCGCAACACTGCCAAAGTAAACTCAAGTTAAGTTTTAGCTGGATTCCTCTTTCTGTTCTTGGACTGAAAATGTATATTGGCTGAGTTTCATCATACCAGAGCCCATAAAACCCATTTAACTCCATCAATATTAGAAAAAAAAAAGATAGAAATGTCAGTCAGAGCAAAAGTCACTTTCAGAACTCACATTCTCTGCTGAGAAAAAGACAAACTGGTTTACTGTGTGGGAATAACCTGCCAAAATAAAAGCTGCAATGTCATCCGGTCACATACTTGTAAAACAGAACATAAACCCTCTTTCAGTTCCAAAGTTTTAACAAAAACTAGAGCAAAACGCAGAAGCAATGCATGAAAATCTCCATGTTTCAACAGTTTGCACTACCATCTGTATCTATAATCACTTTCTATAGGATGTCATCACTCTTTCACTTCATTATGTAGGACTTTTGGCTAATCCTCTATCCCAGCGTTGCTTTGTTTTATGGATGTTTGTGGGCATCCTCTCTTAAGGTCCAGCCACAGAACTTCAGCTGCTAAACCACTAGTTTGCCTCCCCACTTTGGGGATGTCGTCGCTCCACTTGTACCACTGATTAGGTGTTAGTGTCAAATACTTCTTTTTTTTTTTTCAATCAGATGGTGACTTTAAACTTTAACTAAAACTACAAGAATATACAGAGAACTGTGACATGATGTAAGTATATCAAAGGATGAAATTTCTAACAACCTTGAAACCAGGTCTCTAGCCTTTAAAGCTAGTCAGAAATAGGCACCTTGAGAATCTGTACAACAGGTTAAGTCAGTGCTTCAGTGTGTTTAAAATGTTGAACATGTCCAGCAAGGAACAATAAACATATTTTGCAACTTGAGACATTATTTGGCTGACAGAGACAGAAACGAAAGATGCACACCTGAAGGAAATCTTCTTCATGTGCTTCTTCAGCTCCTGCTTGGTGGAGTACGAGTCTAAGGAAAACTCCAGTCGAGGAGTGGAGCCAAACTGAATCAAACCGACTCGTACCTGCACAGAGCCAGAGTTACAAGGGTGGAGATTGACTTGAAATGAAGAGAGAAGGAAAAAAGTGAACTAAAATGAAAGAAAACAAACCTTACCTTATCTGCTCCTATGTCCAGGGCCTGACACAGTTTAATTGCGTAGTGTTTGGACCTCTCAAAACTGCCTTTCCCCATACTGTAGGAGCCATCCATGAGGAAAAGGATGTCCATGACTGCTGAGCACTGCATCACTTCACATGGAAACACACACACACAATATCAAAATTACAAGATTATCCTGCTTAGTTACCAAATACACTACATTAATATGATACTTTGACAATAATAAAAAAGCATAGCATACAAAAGCTCAATTTCCCGTTCTTCAGTAATACTCATTAAACCACGAGCATTCTCATGCATGTTTGCTCTCGCCAACTATTCAGTGGTGTTGCTGTTGTGTTTTAGTACACAGCTCATCATGAAGATGCACGTTAATGTGTAATGTGGCATTCAGGCTTATGGGAAAGGTCATATTGGTATGTTTGCTCAAATTCTTACCACAGCAGCTTTTATTATCTCTTTATTATATAAAAAAGAAAGAAACCTTGCAGTCAACAAGCTCATCTGCATTTTAAAGTTTATTTGTTTTAACATTTTGGTCTTTTAGATCTGTACGTTTTACCATATATTGAAATAATTATTTATCTATCTAATTTTTATTTACGGATGATTTGGTGTCAGGAGTGTATGGACAACTCAGATGGAGCCTCACGGGAGGAAGGAAGGCTGATGTTGAATAGACTCAGGCACACAAACAAACTCAAGATGTTTGCAGTGGCAGGTAATCCCAACATAACAGAGGCAGGAAACAGGAACAGAGAACGACCAAAACAACCAGACCAAAGACGAGAATCTGTCTCTAGTCGTATAAATACTGAGACAGGCTATGAATAACATCATACGGGTGTGGCAGTCAACAACAGAACCCAGGTGTGAGACACAGAAAGCAAAACTAAATACAAAATAAAACAAAACCCAAGCAAAACCAAGCTGAACAATGACTTGTTGCCAAGCAAAAGCAAAATGAAACAGACTAGAACACAGAGCATAAAAACTAACCTAACAAAACCAGAAGATCTCACAAACCATGAACTTGCATCAGGAAGTCAGGAACATACTCACTCTTTGCTGCTGAGTGGATCTTTGCAATGTTTTCATGGCTGGTTAGGATCTCCTGGACAGAGGTGCCCAGCTGAACTACAAGGGACAAAGGACATGAAGGTTATTCAAAAGAGCAGAGCACTAACCCATGACATCTAGAAGTACTTTAGGCCTTCATGACCGACCCCTACAGACTGTTGTTTTTTGCTGTCAAAAGAAATATCATTTATTCAACATAAATGTCGAGTTATTTAAACTTCAGTGACTACTGTAACTCGAACCAGTATTGAAGTACCAGAAGACGCCGGTCAACTCCACTTATTTCCACTTTATTTGTTCATAACAAAAATGGTTAGCAGGTTGATAACCTGGTCTCCTGATGCTTATCAAGACTACCTCCTCTGTCTCTCCTCCCTCCTTCCACTCTGTCTCCTCCCACTCATGGTGAACTGCCCTGATCTGACTGCAGAATACATGTGGAAGCACAAAGAAGAAAACCTGGAAGAGAGAGACTAGAAACAAAATACATTAAGATGACTACACTGAGCATGTTTAAGTTCACTTGTCTTGACACCTCCCACTTGGGCTCCTGGTTCCTGAACCCAAGGAGGTCATGATTTCAATGTCCCTTTTGCTCCTCAATAGGAAGTAGGATAACTAAGCGCCTGACATCTCTGTGTAGGACTGTAGCAGGTATCTTAGCAGGATCAATTTTCTTTTGCCCCCTGGATACTTTTCCTAATGTTGGTATTCGCACCATGGCTGGATAGCTAGGAAGGGTTTTTACGTTCACATCTCTAACTATGCCGTCCTTGTCCACACTGACACTGACTACTCTGGCCAACCTATATTGGCCTTGGAGGGCATTTTGATCAGCTAACCAAACAATGTCCCCTACAGCAACGTTGAACTCTTTGGTGTGCCATTTGCTTCTTATGAAGAGACTGGGACCAGCTAGTTGGCTCCATTTTCTCCAGAATTTGTCAACCTCTTTCTGGATAATTTCAAGTCTTTTATATGGATAGCCCCCAAATTCAAAAACTCCAGGGTCACCTCTGGGGCTTGTTCGTCCTAGGAGAAGAGAATTTGGGCTGACATATTCCACAGAATCCTCTTGGGTCTGTACTCGAGCGCCTATTGGTCTTTCATTCACCAGGTTTGCTGCTATAAACAACAGAGTCTGGAATTCGCTCCAAGTGAAGACTCCATCACCCCAATATTGGTCAGAGCTCGTTTTACTAGTTTTACTGCCACTTCTACTGCTCCATTTCTGTGGGGTGAATCTGCTGGGTGGAATTTCCAAAACCATTCTGTTCCATTTTTGGATGCCTCTTCTTCCAGTCTGGTCTTGTTCTGTTTATTCAAGAACCTGTGAAGCTCCTCCAGTACTGGCTTAGCCCCAACAAAATTCGTTCCAGGGTCCGACCACAATCTCCTGGGGTGTCCTCTCAGAGATGTAAATCTTTGATAAGCTAGTAGAAACCCCTCTGATGACTGATCACTGACCACGTCAGTGTGAATAGCTCGTGAAGCCATACAGCAGAAGACTATTCCCCAGACTTTAAGCGTGACTCTCTTTTTCACTTGGTCTTTCACCTTGTATGGTCCAAACAAGTCTACAGATGTAAATTCAAATATTTGGTATCCATAGCTCTCTCTTTGGATAGCCCCCAGGATAGTTTGACTGTCGACGAAGTGAAACCACCTCTCCACCTCCATTCTTCCATGGGCCTCAAAGTATTTCTTGAGCCTGGATGCAAACACTGCACCACAGACCTCAGCTTTAATTGCATCCCCTTTCTGATCTAGTGGCGCTAGCTTGGCTTTAGATTCAACAAATCGGATGACAATTCCTTGGCTGGTGTCCACCTTAAGTACAGTACGGCTCCATAGGCTTTGTCACTGCCGTCTGAGAAGGTAATTCCCCACGGTTTTCCATTATGGTCAGCAGGCGTCAGGCTCCGGTGGAATTTAATGCACCCAAGCTCCACATAGTCCTCGAAAAGCTTGATGGCTTCCTCTCTTAAATTGTCTGAGAGTGGCTTGTCCCATGTGTCACGCATCCACTGACCCCCTCCTGTCTCTTGGAAGGCTTTTCTCATCAGGATTGCTCCTTTTTGTTTGATGGGTGTTACAAAACCTAATGGATCATAAAGTCCAGCAGTTTGACTCAGCAATTCCCTCCTACTCAGTGGATCTGGTGTGCTAGATCTCACTTCTTCTTTAAGAAGATCTTTGCCTATTCTCATCTTCTTTTTCCTTTTGGAAAAGTTGATTGAGGCCATGAGGTAGAGTTGGTCTTCTTCTACCTGATAGCCAACACCAAGGGCTTTGTTGTCTTCTTCCCTCATTTGATTTGGAAGAATGATAGTTTTGCCTTGGAGTGCATTCCTCTCACTTATCAGGTTTTCCTTCAGAGCCTTTTGCCTCCCACTTTGGCCTGACCGGACCCATGGTTTCAGAAAGAAGCCTCCAGCCTTCAAGATTTCCTCCACCGCTTTGGTGATTTCATCCAGTCTATCACGGCTGTCACAGGAGGTGAGAATGTCGTCCACATAGCTATCCTCTTCAAGAACCCTGC